>CM052889.1:26224263-26266981 GCA_028534135.1 Potos flavus
AAGAATAATTGTTCCTCTCCCATACCTCATAACAAAATATCATGAAAAGAACTAATGTGAAAAAATTAAGTGATAAATATATTACTTCAATCTAAATGAAATTGAAATTGATTTATTTTTATGTTCATTCATTTATTCATTTTTTGCTGAAAGATGTGAAGGAAACACTAAATTTTTAAAAAAGATTTTATTTATTTATTTGAGAGAGAAGAGCATGAGGAGTTGGTGGGTGGAGCAGAGGAAGAGAGAGAAGCAGACTCCCTGCTGACCAGGGAGCCTGCTGTGTGGCTCAATCCCAGGACCCTGAGATCTTGACCTGAGCCAAAGGCAGACACTTAACTGACTGAGCTAACCAGGCACCCCAAGAAAACCCTTAATTTAAAACAGAAATATCAGATAGGTTAAATGAATTCGAAGATCACATAGCTCACAAATTAAGGGAGCTATAGAACTAGATGACATGCAGATTTTACAATTTGCCTATTCTTATTAGAAGGAAAACAGTTTGGGAAGGAAAGGTGATAATAGTTTTTTTAGTCAATCCCAAAATACCATGTGTCCAAACCAAATTCTATATGGAAGTACAAAATCAGTGGGGAAGCCATTCTTGAAATGTTGGAGAGCTTAAGATTTGGTTCACAGAAAAAGGATCAGTAAGCAGGATAAGATAGAGTAGTTCATGCACTAGCAAATTATTTTGAGGGAAAAGGCATCAGTAGTGTTGATAAAATGAGTCATACCTGTTTTCCTTTAGGAATTTTGCAAAGATGTGTCAGGCTTTTTTGTGTTGGTTGTTTTTGTTTTTTTTAAGATTTTATTTATTTGAGAGAGAGAGAGATAACAAGTAGGCAGAGAGGCAGGCAGAAAGAGAGGGGGAAGCAGGCTCCCTGCCGAGCAGAGAGCCCGATGCGGGGCTCCATCCCAGGACCCTGAGATCATGACCTGAGCCAAAGGGAGAGGCTTTAACCCACTGAGCCACCCAGTCTCCCTGTGGCTTTTCATGTTTTGATGTACAGTTCTTACTCTCTTTCAATTGGTCAGGTATTCTTCCATTCTTCCATAACTTCCTCCACAGATTCTGATGCTAGACTAGGATGTTTTCACTTTCCTGAGCATTCTTTCTTCTTTTGTTCAGAATGATTCTCCCTAGAATTTTATTTTAGAGTTCAGTAAGGCATTGGTTATCTCTACTCCCTCTTTTTCCCACTCCCAGCTAATGCATATATACTGCTGCCACATCTATTTTAGATAGCTAGATTCCAGATGATCATAATGTACCCTTGCATGTGAACACTACAGTCTATTCACTAAACTGTTTAGTGCTGCAGGAGGGATCTCAGTACTAATGATCATGTATTTAATTCTCAGCGCTGGGCCAATAACATCATCTCTTCTATGGCTTTGTCTTCTTATTTGGCAAGAGTGAGCATTGTTGACAAGAATTGGAGAGAGATATCTGGATTTGAACAACCTATGATGACCACTGGAAACACTATTCAAGAATATACTAGATTAATGTATTACATTTAATAGTCTTCTGAATTTCTACCAATAATTACATAATCACATTGCAATCACACATTTTAAGAGTGACTCCCATTTATCATAAAATTCAATAAAGGCAGAGTCACTGTATCACTATAAACATAACTCATAAACTGCTTCTAATACATATATTTTCTGCCAAATTTGTCAGCCAGATATGAATAATCTGTGTACTCTTTACTTGCTAATTAAATCAAGCTGAAAATTCCAGTTTGATCAAAAGGATACTTGCACCAATGTTAACTGATTTATTAAATTTCAGTTGTTATAACCCAAGAAAAAAATGCTTTCACATATCAGACTTTCTATATAATTAAATAGTAAATAGATTTCTAAAATGTCATATGGGATACAGCATCTTAAAAATTCTTATATAGACTGTAATATAGTCTCGAGTGAAAGGTGATTTTGTGTATACACATTGCTCATTCATGTTTATGTGGGTTTGGGATCTGTGTGTTGAATTTGTATATTTGAATGGTGTTAATTGTGGGTAAAATTGTGAACAGAGCATATTTTATCTCTAGGGCTCTCCTCCTAAGACTTTTTTAAACACTTACTTTTGTCCTCTTGTCTAGAGATACTCTAACCATCAGAGAGACAGTCATTCACAGAATTCTTTCCTGCAGGGAATTTTTACTTTGTCTTATCCCTGTTTATTAAATGAAAATCATATCCTGGTAAAGGAATATTATTGTTCTCATTGAGAACAAGATAAGAAGTGATGAGAAAAGGGTTAAAGGATGAAGGGGGGGAAAGGGGAAAGAAAGTAGAAGAGAAGGAAAGAGGAGGGGGAAAAAAGTTTCTTAAAAGAAAGGAGAATGTCTCATGAAGTTCAGTGGAAAAGAGCTGGAAAGAAGCTAGCAGCACCTGGCAAACTGACCAAGGAGGGAAATGTGTGTTTAAAGTGGTGACAATGGGGCGCCTGCATGGCTCAGTTGGTTAAGCTTCTGACTCTTGGTTTCGGCTTAGGTCAGGATTTCAGAGTTCTGAGATCAAACCCCACTTTAGGCTCCGTGCTCAGCACAGAGTCTGCTTGAGATTCTCTCCCCCTCTCTACCCCTCTAGCCCTCCACCATTCATCATGCTCTCTCGCTCAAAATAAGTGAATAAATAATTGATTAATTATTTTTTAAAATAAATTCTTAAAAAAAAAAGTGGTGACAAGTTCCTGGAGAGAGATAAATGTCCTTTTCTGTTCTCAACAAAGGAAGGAAGAGGGAAGGAGGGAGGGAAGAAGGAAGGGAAGGAGAGAGGGAGGGAAGGAGAAAGAGGAGGGAAGAAAAGAAATGAAGGCAAAGAATGGAACAAAAATAAGTATCTTTGAAAAGACAAATGTCTTCAAAATTACTGTAGGAACTTATTCAATTAATTAGTTTAAATTCCTGAAGCTATGAATTTTTAAGCAGAATATTATATAATCTTGTTTATTCTTCATAGAAAAAAATCATTTAGCTGTACATTCTAATTCATTCAACAAAATAAATGTGGTATTAGTAAATGCATTTTGCAGAGGATAGTTTATGTAAATTCATTAATATATTAATCATATATATAATTATATACATATATAATTTAATTTCTTTAATAGTTTTAGGGCTATTCAAATGATCTATTTCAAATTGTGTGAGTTGCAGTCTAAAGATTTGATCATTTTCATCTAAATGGTAAAATTTATGCATGTACAGTTGTTTGAAGTTTCCCTTTTTATCCTTTTGATATCTTTAGTGTCTACAATAATATCCCTGTTTCCTTCCCGGTATTGGTTATTTATATTTTTTCCTTTGTCAGTCTTCCTAGTGGTTTGCCAATTTTATTAATTTTTTCTTAAATCACCTTTTGTTTTATTGATTGTCTTTTGTTGAATTCACTGATTACTGCTCTTATCTTTATTGTTTTCTTCTTTCTACTTACTTTGCATTTTATTTTGTTTTTTTCCTTTTTTATACATTCTTAAGGTGGGGCATTGATGATTGACTTGAGACTGCTATTTTTTAATTTATGAGATTTTCCTTTTATCTTTCTGTTACTGATTTTGATTTATTTTTCTAATACTGATTTCATTGTGGTAAATGAAGATACTGTGTATAATTTCAGTTATTTTAGTTGGGACTTCTTCCTGGCCCTGGATATGGTCTGTATTGTTAGACTTTTTGTGGCGCTTGAAAAAAATGTGTATTATGTAGTGGTTGGCGGAAGTGTACTGTAATTGTAGAGTAGATCCTGTTGATAGATTGTATTGTTGAGTTATTGTATATCCTTATTGATCTTCTGGCTAGTTGTTCTACCAGTTGTTAGGAGAGAGAAGTTTAAATTTTGATACTACATTTGTGGACTTCTGTATTTCAGTTTTCAGTTGTCTCAGTTTCTGCTCCACATAATACATAGTGATGTTATTTGGTGCACACACACTTAGGATTGCCATATGTTATTTTTTTGTATTGACCATTTATATACAATATAATTATTGATGTTAAGGTTTAAGCATGACATTTTGCTTTGTGTTTTATAATTATTTCATATTTTAACTCTCTTTTATTTTCCCTGACTTCCTACAGTCTGCCTAAACATTTCTTTAAATTCTGTTTTGATTTGTCTATAGTGTTTCAAGTGTATCTTTTTGTGTATCTTGTTTATAGTGGTTTATATCCTATTGCACATACACAACTTATCAAGTCAATTGTTCCTCCATTTATAATGTAATTGGCATAAAAGTAAATATTTCTCTACATATGTGAGACCAAGTTAACCTTTTTACTTAAGACATTGAATATAGTTTAGAGATCTCAAGAAGAAAGTGAGTCTTTCTTGTGTTTATCTGTAATTTTGTTTTTTCCATTTTCTTTTTTCCTTCTTGATACTGCAAGATTCCTTTTTATATACTTTATTGTTGTTGTTGTTCAAGAGATTCTTCTATAGATTCTTTCAGGGTAGGTCTACAGGATACACAAACCCTTTTTATTTGTCTTCACCTAAGAATGAATTTATTTCCCCCTTCATAACTAAATGGTGATTTTGCTGGATATTGAAGTTGGGGTTGGCATTTCTTTTCTTTTAGCATTTGAAAATATTGTTGAAATATTGAATGATTTCTGACAAGAAATTACCTGTGATTTGAATTGTGTTTTCTTTATACGCAGAGTGTCACTTATCTCTCGTAGCTTTCAAGATTTTTTCTTAGTCTTTAGTTTCCAGGAGTTTGACCATAATGTATGTTGACATGAATTTCTTTGAGTTTGTCCTATTAGGAGTTCAGCCAGCTTTTTGAATCTGTAGGCATGTCTTTTAACACATTTAGGAAATTTTCAACTATCATTTCTTCAAACACTCTTTTTAAGTGCCTCCTTTTCTTCTGGGAGTCTATTAATATGAATATTCATTTATTATAGTCTCAAGGCTTCCCTGAGGGTTTTTTTTTTTTTTCATTTCGTCTATTTTCTGTTAAGATTTCTATTGTTCTATCTCCAAGTTCACTGATTATTTTACTATACTGTTCATTATGCTATTGAGCTGCCTTAGTGAAAAAAAGGATTGTTCTGTCCTTCACCTTATCAGGTAGAGTATGAATACATGACTCAGTCTTATCCCTTCGATGTTCTTATAGAAAGTATTGAATACAGAGTAAATAATACAAAGTTGAAAGATATTTTGTGTTCATTTAAAGTAATAATGGTATTGATAGTGTGTTGTGGGGAAAAAAAAAAGTGTGTTGTGTCCGAAAGTAGTCTGCTGAAAAGATGGAAGCATTTTGGCCATATTCTTTATATTGAAATAAGGTTGCTGTCTTTTTTATTCTTAACCTGCTAGAACTATCACCTTAGATTCTGAGCCTCATCCACATTTCAACTTTTGTTCAGTTCTGTGATCTCTCATTATCCTTACACTTGATTTAATGTATTTCTCTTTTATTCATCTTCGCCCAAGCCCCCAAGATAAGCAAATTTGTTTCTGTCACTTGTAACCAAGAAACCTAACAGATACAGAAATCAGTACTGAGAAAGGCATATAGATATCAGCCGTGTAAAGAAAATGTAGAAAGCCTCAGACTTTCCTTCTTGCCTAGCTGGGATAAAAGGGAGTGAATATTCCATTAATTTTTTCAGAATGAGAATCTGGCAACTCAAGATACGTAGTGTGAAAAGGAGTGTCAGAAATATCAGTTGCATCCATTGAGGACAAGGCTCTGGATGCTGGGCCCTTTAACAGTATAAGGGACATGAGGAATTCAGTTACTGCAGAAGGTAATTGCTGCTTCTGAATGAAAATAGTTAGAAGAAAAAAAAAAGATCAAATTCCTCAGCTGTCTAATTAAATAGTATAAAATACTATAAATTATAAAATTTTTATAAAAAATTCCTACTTATGATGGTTTATTTTATGTGTTAACTTGACTGGGCTAAAGGATGTACAGATCACTGGTAAAATATTTTCCTGTGTATCCGTATGGGTGTTTCTGGAAGAGATTAGCTATTGAATCATGAAGAAGATAGCCTTCACCAATGGAGGTTAGTATCAACCAATCTGTTGGGAGCCTGAATAGAACAAAAGGCAGAAGAAGGGCAAATTTACTCTCTTTATTTGAGCTGAGACCTCCATCTTCTCCTGCCCTCAGAAATTAGCATCCCTGGTTCTTGAGCATTCAGATTGAGAACTTGACTCATGCCTTTGGCCCCCCAATTCTCAGGTCTTTGAAATCAGAGTGGGACTTAACACCATTAGGTCCCTTGGTTGTCAGTCCTTTGGATTCAGACTAAATTGCACCCTCAGCTTTCCTTTTTCTCTAGCATGTAGATGGCAAATTGTGGGACTTCTTGGTTTCCGTGATAATGTGAGTTAATTACTATAATGAATCTCTCTATAGATAGATACAGAGATACATAGATAGAGATAGAGATAGATCCTATTGGTTCTGTTTTTCTAGAGTATCCCGGCTAATACAGAGAGCGAGGGTAATGATCAAAATTGTCCAATAAGCAGGTATATTTAAAGACTACTATATGATTATGAGGGTTACTGGGGGAAAAAAAACAATGAGCAGCCCACGAAAGTCCTTTTTTTATTTTGGGGGGCTTCTAAGTTATTTCTCAAGCCTGAATTAGTTCACAGTTCCACAGTTTCTTGAAGGGAGAAGAGCCCATTTACTTTTAAGAAAAGACAGTGTAACACCACCAAAATTTGTATTCTTTTTTTTCCTACCCTTTAACAAGATGCCTAGGCTGAAAGGATACAAGAAAAAATTAAATCATCAAAAGTGTCAGGACTCTTAGCACCTTGGCCCTGAAAACACTAATTCCTATTCACAAAAATTAGTAGGCTTACTAAACTGAGTCTTCAACTTCATGGAGGAGGGATTATAGAAATGGCAAAACATGAACCACCGAAACTCCATTCCTACTGCAATAATAAATTCTCAGGTGCCTGGGAAGTCTCAGAGGTGAATGCAACTGTTAAGACTGAGAAGATGGTAGAGAAGATAATTCCTACACATTCTCATTGCATCTTCATGTGACCAAATACAAAAGACATATGTGACATTGAAGAATAACAATGGATTATATGATAAACACCAATAGCGAAAGCAAATTTCTTACTAGAGCAAAATTGCACTGCCCCTAGCATGTGGTGACAAACGTTTGGTCATTAGTCTGATAAAAAGAAAACAGAAGAAGCAGTTAACTTGCACCTGGCAAGTATAATATCTCACTCTTACCAACGTGCTCTAGTATTCCTCATGCAACTAGGCAAAGAGAGAGAGAAAGAAAGCATTGTGTCAGTTGGGGTGATTGATTTTTATTGTCAAGCAAAAATAGGTTTTTGCAACACACAATTGTCAGGGAGAAGTTATGGATGGAACTTAGGGGGTCTACTATAAGGTATAGTAGTAAAGGTTAGTGGAAGACTAACTGGTAAAGCTAATCTACAGTTACTACATAGGTGTGTGGGTATATTTGGAGGAGTAATGACTGACAGGAAACTTACGACTTCTGGTGATCTTCTGAGTCTATTTTTCAGTCCCAGTTTGGGTTCATAGTGGTATTAGTTTGTGAAAACCTATTGAAGTGGACATTTAGGTGCGTTTCTTTTGTGTGTATTATATACTTCAGTAAAAAGGTTTTATTTAAGTCAGCAGAAGACTCAGCAACCTAATATAGGCAAGACTATATTCTTCAGAAATAAAAGATTTTGTCACACCATTGGTAAAGTGCTCCAATCAGCTGAGGTGCTAGCTGAAAACAAAGAGTTCTTGGAGTGGAAAACAAGAGTCGTAAATACTAGTGGTGCCATTGTGACTAGTTGCAGGCACAGAGACTATAGTGTCCCTTGTAGCCCCTGCCCTTTTTTGTTGTTGTTGTTCTCACTTTTTTTTTTTATTAACACATAATGTATTATTTGCCCCAGGGTACATGTCTGTGAATCATCAGGCTTACACATTTCACAGCACTTACCATAGCACATACCCTCCCCAATGTCCATAACCCAGCCACCCTATCCATTCATAGTAATTTTATTTACTTTTCTATATATTTAGTCACTATATTTTTATAAAGTGTTATATTGTTAATTATATTGATCCTTCAGCCAATATTTTGCAAAATATCAGGAGAGAATCAAGATTGATGAGTATGCTTTACCCCCAAATTATGGATTTAAGAGTTGGATAGGGTAACTTGTGGATCTGAATTATTCCCTTTGAGGAGGTATTGAGTATGGTTTTTGGTTTTAAGAGGGACAGGGACAGAAGGAAAGAGTAGGGGCGCCTGGGTGGCTCAGTCATTAAGCGTCTGCCTTCAGCTCAGGTCATGATCCCAGGGTTCTGGGATCGAGCCCCGCATCGGGACTCCCTGCTTGGCGGGAAGCCTGCTTCTCCTTCTCCCACTCCCCCTGCTTGTGTTCCCTCTTTCACTGTGTTTCTCTCTGTCAAATAAATAAAATCTTTAAAAAAAGGAAGGAATAATCTTGTGTATGTATGGGAAGAAGAGTACCTGCTGATGATGGACAGGCACATGGGTTGATCATAATAGTCATGTGCCAAATTTTTTATCAACCAGAATTTAATCCTTCCTTCCTATTTGGGAAGAATCCTCAATTGTGTTTGGTATTGGTGGGAAAGAGAGTCCAACTAACTACTAGAGAAGCTATAAAAAAGTAATCATCTCTCTTCCACTCTCAACAAAATGATGTGAAAACATGAGTAGGTCATGGGAAACTGGATGTTTCTACCCAAGACTTTGAATCTGGGATTGGCAACACAAAGACTAAGAGAAGGTTAGAATTCATACTGGGTACATGTAGAGGTAGAGGAGTACTAGGTGTATTGTCCATAGTGACGGTGTTCTGGTCAGATAGTTCCTGGTGGTTTTGTGCTTGCTACTTCTTGTCCTCCCAAGATTTGCTTTGAACATGGCCTTGCAACTCTGTTTCTACTAATATTTTAATCTAAAATATATTTTTTATAAATGGCAGTCAAGGAATTTTAGCCTTATGTGAGACCACTTCTTAAGAGTAAGAAGGCTTGTCTAGTTTTTTGTCTGAGACACTTAAGAACTTGAGAGGATGTCAAGTGACCCTCTTTCCTAAAATTCTGCAATATAACTGTAACTTTAAGTTGCAGTGCCATACCCTCATCAGTCCTTTTTACAAGGGCCTGAACTATGCACTCAAATACTAGATTAAAGCAGTTCATTCCTACTTCCTAAAGCTGCCTCACCTTTATCAACATTTCAAAATTAATTTACAAATACTGAAAATGGACTGGTATATTTTAGGACCTGCAGGCAAAATAAGCTACAGTCATGATCAAATTGAGCTGGAATTGCCAGTTCTTAGGTTATTGTTTCCATCTCATAGCTCTCTAATATTACTGTTCTGACTTTAATGCATAAGCTGAGATGTTTCTTAATCCTTTAATGACACTGTTTATCATATGCCGAATTCTGTACTTAGTCTTGAAAGTATAAAAGCAAATACTCTATTGTGTCTGTCTTCAAGAGCTTAAGAAATATTAAGGAAAGGAGACCTATAAACATCTAATTCTTTGTAATATTCTAAAGTCAGGAATCTGCAAAGTGTGCATAAGAATACAGAACAACACTTAGGCCACCAATGAGAGGATGGCATTCAGGGAAGATTTTCTAGAGGACTTGCCACCAGAGATAGATATTAAAGGATAAAGGAGTAGTTCTACAGGCAGAGGACATAAAACTGCGCAGAGTATGTGCCAGGCAGTATAAGCCCTAAGAAGTGCAACAGGATGAATATACATTGGGTCTTTACAGCCAGACTGGCATCGCAATGTAAAGTATGAGACATGATTAGTAAGCAGTGGTTCTGGACAGCAAAAAAGGCCAAAGAAAGATCCTGTGCACCATGTGTTATGGACTAAATATTTATGTCTCCAAAATTCATATGTCGAAACCCTAACCCCTAAGTGATGATATTTAGAGGAGGGCCTTTAGGAGATAATTAGGTCTAGATGAGATCATGAGGGTGGAACCTCCATCATAGGAGGACTTCCTTATGAGTCCTAAATGATTTCCTTGTAAGAAGAGGGAGAAAGACCAGAGTTTTCTGTCTTTTTCTCATGGGAGGACACAGTGAGAAAGCCACAAGCCAGTAAGGAGGCTCTCACCAGGAATCAAATCTCCCAGCATCTTGATTTTGGACTTCCCATTTCCAGAACTGTGAGAAATAAATGCCTGCTTTTAATACCACTTGTTCTATGGTATTTTGTTATAACAGCCTGAACTGATGAAGACATCATGGTAAAAACCTAGAAATAGCAAAATAGTAATTGAACATGAATTCAAAGAAAAAATTGGATCATAAGATTAGTAGGATTTGCTAATGGGTTGGCTATAGTAATGAGGCTGCAGGAGAGCTATACATGGGATCTTGGTTTTCTTTTTTAATCAGGGAAAATAGAAGAGTTAGTATGGTTGAGGCCAGGTATACAGTACTATAATAAATTAAACATAACTAAATTCTTTGTACTGAGGCTTGGCAAAATGAAAGCTTGAGGGGATAATCAGGTTTCTCAGTCCTAGTGAATCATATTAGCTTATCTGGAACTGAACTAACAAGGCACAGGAAGTAAGGAATAATTTAACCCATGTCTTACTGGAGCCAGCTGACATTGCCTTTCTTTACAACTGTGATTTCAGTGACATTACATTGGTAGCTTTATATCAGCCATGACAGAAAGTACTTGTCCCATAGAAATAGGCAAATGCTACAAATCAGTACTTGACTTTTTTTTTTCCCCCCAGAGAGTCCATTATTAAACATTTATCAGAATACCACTGGATCTTTCATAGAGGTAGACACTCCTCAAAAAAAACAAAAACAAAAACAAAAACAAAAAAAAAAAACTGCAAAGGCAGCCATATAAACAGCACGAAAAACACTAGAAGCAACTCCAGAAGGACCGTAGTCATCATGATAGAAACAAACAAACAAAAAAAAACCCCACAACCATAGCAAGAGTATGGTATGAGTAGATGATGTAGGTTCCAGGTTGGGTGTTGTTATAGATTCCCCATCTAAACTTAAATAAATTACTTGACATCTGTGTGTCTGAGTGTTTTTGCCTGTCAAATGGAAATAATGATTTCCACAGAAGAATAAATGTTAAAGGCTAAATGATTATTATGATTATTATGAGAAGTTTCACTTGCTACACACATGTGAAATATTATTCGTGACTCAGGGTTCTGAAATCAACGAAGTATATTCAGACTTCAAAGATATCACTAAATCTTGCCTTTGGCACCACCTTACTTTACTTGAATTCTTTAAACTCTGGTGGTCCACAGGGAATTTAATGGCTTTCTATGCATTGGGATTGTCACATGATTAGTCCTTTCTTTCTCCACATGCATTAAGCACTGCTACATTGGAGTTGGTATGTTTTGCTATCAATAAAGAGAAGGGGGGTCCTTTCTGATATTTGTGCTTGGGAAACCTAGAATTGCAGCTTAATTCTTGTTAAGTGCGTGAGACCACGACATTGATGATCTTAGAATCAACTCAAATTATTTTTTTACTGTGTAAATTGGATTGTGTTTCCGTGGTCAGTTTTTTTCTGGTTCAATTTCTGAAGAGGTCTTGTGATGCTGTCCAGTGAATGGTAGCTACCAAATCACCACATACTGGTTCTCTTGGACCAGTGCTCTGCCCTTCCAATATAAAATGCTATTCTGTCCTTAAAACAAATGAAAAAAATTTTTAAAAGATTTTATATATTTGAGATAGAGAGTGAGTGAGAGAAAGAGCAGGAACAGGGGAGCAGAGGAAGAGGGAGAAGGAAGCTGAGTGGGGAGCCCATTGTGCGGCTCTATCCCAAGACCCCAGGATCATGACCTAGGCCCAAAGCAGACGCTTAGCTGACTGACCCAGGTGCCCACAAACAAAAAAATTTAAACTAAATTTCGGTTGTTTGTACTTAGAATTGTCTGCCTCTCTTCCCTATCCTCATTGTAAGCAATCTGCCCTTCAAGGCTCACTTTTAGTGCCACCTCCATGAAGTTACTACAGTGACTCAGCTCCTATAGAAACAGCTCTTTTAGAGATGCCTGGGTGGCTCCGTCTTTAAGCTCTGCCTTTGGCTCGGGTCATGATCCCAAGGTCCTGGGATCTAGTCCCACATCAGGCTCCTTGCTCAGCGGGAAGCCTACTTCTTACTCTACCTCTGCCTGCTGCTTCCCTGCTTGTGCTCTCTCTCTGACAAATGGATAAATAAAATCTTAAAAAAAAAAAAAAAAAAGAAACTACTCTTAACATTTGATTATGTTCTAGTTTATAGAATGCATGTGAGCCCATTTCCTCTGAAAGAATGTAATCCTTTGATAGTAGAGACAAAATCTTTTTGTCTTATTGTATCTTTCATAATATGTGACATGGGGTAGACCTGGAATAATTTCTATATGAATACTTGCTAATATATATAAGTACATGCGTATCAAGAAAATCCATATTTAAAACTAACACCTACATGTTCCATACACATTCAGGTAAATAGATGATATAATTCAAAAACATATGTGGTCACTTAATAGATACATGATGGGATGATGTATTTATAAAAGAGATTTTTTGAGAGTTAATTTACGTCCATTATATTTGAAGCCACTAGCTTCTAAGAAGGTTTTCCTCTCTCCCCCTGATGAAAACTAATTAGTGTGCTTTAAATTTAGAAAACATGAATTAATTGCTGAAACTATTTCTTTGGAGAATCGGTACTAAAAAAATCCCCCTGAAATAATAACATTTTCAGATAAATTGTGAGGATGCTCAGCCGGCCCCTTTGCTTATTGTTCTGACAAAAGGAATGTCGTGCTTTATTTTGTTATTAATTCTCTCTTAATAAAGGTTTATAAAAAAATAATAGTGTGGAGAAACAAAAGCTGCTAAACGTAGCAACTCCTATGGCATTTTTCCCTGCTGAATCTCAACTGTCTCACTCAGTCTGAGAAGGTGCCCCATGAGGGCACGTGGGTTTTGAGTACAAAGTGGCTGCTCTCTGGTACCTGGTCTCTAAGCCACTTCCCTACAGTCTAGTAAAGCAGACAGTGTTACCACAATCTTCCTCATATTCTTAGCCACCATTGCAGTCCAATAACATTTAGACATGTGTATCAAAAATATAATGTAAAGTTCCTTTCACATGCCTTCATTAATTTATGAATTCCTCCATTATTCATCCGTTTATTTAGTCATCATTCATCAAATAATTCAGTGCCTTTTGAGAGCACTTTATACACTGGGAATATCACAGTAAATATAATATTCATCACATGAAACTTACCTGGGAAGACAGATATTAAATAGATAATCACACAGATAAACACATGGAGTGGGACAGTGAAATTCCCTCATCTACAATGTGAACGTGCAAAGACAATGTACTTTTTAAAATTTGTCTGTGACATTTCTGATTTTTCACCTGCATTTCCCACCCACTGTCTTGGTAGAAAAATTAAATGTTCAATATAATTTGAACTCATTATGATCCACTAACTTGATAGTATCCTCTGTTGGATAACACTGTGCGTCCCTCAGATAACGTCTTCCTGTTTTTCTCTCCAAGATGGAATCTACAGGAATGAGGGAAGAAATGTGTATCCCTGGGGTAGGATGAAGGGAGTTCCAGGGCATGTACTGGGTTCCTCCTCCTCCCCCACCCCTCCTCCTCCTCCTCCTCCTCCTCATCCCTCTCCTCTTCCTCTTCTTCTTTTTAAGATTGTATTTATTTGAGAGAGAGAGAGAGAGAGAGAGAAAGAAAGAAAGAAAGAAAGAAAGAAAGAAAGAAAGAAAGAAAGAAAGAAAGAAAGAAAGAAAGAAAGATTGTATTTATTTGAGAGAGAGAGAGAAAGAAAGCAAGCAAGCAAGCAAGCAAGCAAGCATGAGTGGAGTAGCAGAGGGAAAGAGACAAGCAGACTTCCTGTTCAGTGGGGAGCCCTGTGTGGGGCTGGATCCCAGGACCCTGAGATCATGCCCTGAGCCAAAGTCAGACACTTAAATGACTCAGCCACCCAAGTGCCCCTGTAACCTGCTGGGTTCTGATGCTGAAGTCTATGACTGGTGAACCAGTGGTCCATTCTTAGGCCCATCTCAGTGCCCCAGAAAATCATTTACCATCTCCCCCCTTGCCAATTACACCTTTCCTTGGTTCTCACTGAGTATGTTCATGAGCCTTTACTTCCTTTCTTCATTTGATCCTCTGGCCTCCACTAAGTAGCCAGTTTGCACCAGCATACCAAGGTCTATGAGAGGCCAGCTGTCTTTCAATTCTACATCCATGCCACAGAGGAAATAAAAACAGCTGTGGAAATAAACATCAGGCCCTCTCTCTGCTTGATTATGATAGGCTGTCAAATTCACTTGGATATGGTTTCTCTCCAGGTCTACGTGTGACAGCCTCCTCCCAGAGGCACAAATAGGTAGCAGGGCAAGCCCTCAGCACGTTTTTGACTCTTTGCTGGCCTTTCTCCAGCCCATGAAGCTGGGAAAGAGCAAGCTTTTCTTTTACTTCCCCTGAGATACTCTCCAGATGCGTAGAGCTGGTCTAGTGGCCGGATCCTCCTCTGGAGAGGGGTCTTCTCTCCACTGTGCACTGAGTCCTTAGGCCTAGCTCTTTATATGATAAATGTGAGATATTAAGAAAAATGTGATATTAAGAAAAATGTGAGATATATTAAATGTGAGATAATTGATACTTAACTGCTATAATAGATTTTTTTATGTGAGAAGCTAAATATTACCTTGCTATTTTGCTTTTACATTTTGTTTGTTACAAAATATTAAATCTCCCACAAATGGAACCATATATGAGTTCTGGTACTCAGAAATCTGATATTCAAATAAAAGAGGAAATCATATCAAAATATTAGTTCCCTTACATAAACAATTATAAATTGTAGTAGGTTCCATAAAGGAAAGAATAAAAAATGCATTAGGAGACTATAACTGGGGAATCTACATCCCTGAGGTAAAGACCTGAGTAGGAGTTATGATGATGACATCTAAAGGCTAAGCATGAGTCAGCCAGAACCTGAAATCTTGGATGTCCCCTTCCTTTTTTAAATTAACTGAAACAGTCTGCATTGTAGGACATTTAACTCAAAGTAATACCTGCCACACAGCAGATCTCAACATACTTTCAGCCACACCTACATACAAATCACCCCAGTTGTTCAATAAACCCAGTCACCTTGAATGCCTCAGTGAAATCTTTTTTAGGCATGTGTCGATAATCTGTCTACTTCTTCCTTCTGGCTTGGAATGTACTCCTCCGCTAAAGCTGAATAAGATATCCCTCTGTTCAAAAGCAGTCAGAGGCTTCCCTCTGATTTGGGGAAGAAACCCAAATCCTACTTTTCCCACATCACTCCCTGCTCCAGTCATGATCAGCTCCTCTCTGTTTCTTGATCAGGCCACTTCCCTATCAGAAACCCATATGTGCTTGTCCCACCTGAAACAGACACTGCCTGGCTGTGTGCACGTGATTCATAATGTCACATTTTTCGGGTGTCTGCCTAGATGTCATTTCATTAGTGATACTTTTCTCACTATCATACCAGACACCAAGGATGCATGTATGGACAAAGACCATGTGAGGAGATAGGAAGAAGGCCAGCCAGCCATCTGTAAGCCAAGGAGAGAGATCTCAGAAGAACCCAAATCTTCCAACACCTTGATATTAGACTTCTTCCTCCTGAACTATAGAAAAATTAAATTTCCATTGTTTAGGCCGCCCAGTCTGTGGTATTTTGTTATGGCATCCCTAGTAAACTAGGACACCTGCTTTTTATGAAATTCAGATAACTGTTAAAATGTCAGATGCTGATCAAAAATTTGTCCCACTTTTCTCTCTGCTTCAGGGACATCCTTGAGCCAAAGAAATATGGGTTTTATAAGAGTATGTCATTATTTAACTCCAAATTTCACTGAGTATCAAAATTGTTTATAGCACTAATATATAGGTGCAGAAGTTTCTTTCTCTCTTCTCCTTCCTCGCTCTTCTAGGTATCCAGTGCCACAGCCCCTTTTCTTTAGTTTGCAAGTGTCCTAGGTGAGTGTCTACAATAGAGTATATTGTCTATATGGGAAAACTAGAAAGGTTTAAGGAAAGTCTTATAGCACGAAACATGCACATCTGCTCAACAGTCAGCAGATAAAGCTCAAGGACCCTAACAAGGGAAAGGCACAATTTCCTTTTCAATGCATCTCTTCCAGGATTGCCTTTTCATTCTATTTCTCCTTAAACTCTTTTGTCTACTTTTATTCTTTCATGAAAAACTAATTTCCTTGTGCACTTCTTCAGTGGATTTTATTGAACCCACTGAATCCAGAGTCTGAATAATTAGCAAACAAATAGCTCAAGGACAGAGAGCGCTAGGTCTTCTGACCCTCAAAGGAATTGGAAGGAATTACTTGGATTCCATTCTTGTAAAGAAAGCTAAGAAAGAGAAAGCCAACAGTCAAATTTACGTATCAAAACAGTCTTAACTTTGATATTCTGCACTTGTTTTTGCCTATGTGGTGTTATTTCAGGAAAGCCAGAAATATCACTGAAATTTCCTCATAAATATCCCTCCTACACTGACACTAAATGTTTTAATTTAAAATCTTGCCCTTTTTAATTTCACTTTAACATGGGACCTATTAGGAGAAGAAAGGAATGAGAGGAGACTAAAGGCATCAGGTACTGCATTTCTTTTTTAAGATTCATTTATGTATTTTAGAGAGAGAGAGCAGGGGGAGGGGCAGAGGGAGAGAACTTCAAGTGGACTCCCTATTGAGCGTGGAGCCAGATACCTGGCTCCATCTCCTGACCCTGCCATCAGGACCTGAGCTGAAACCAAGAGTCAGACACTCAGTTGACTGAGCCACCCAAGCACCCCCAGCTACTGCATTTCTAACATCATAGCAATAATGAGTTTCTCTGGAGAGGTGCCTGCAAAGACAAGTGATCTACCATAAAGCTGGACTTACTCTCCATCATACACACACACACGCACACACACACACACACGTGTATATATATGCACTATGGCGTTCCATGCCTCGAATGTATCCTGAGCGAATAAGAATAAGATCCCTGGATGCCAAAGGGCACTAACTTGGGAGATCTTGAACTTCAGAGTTAATCAGTTTTGCTGACGATTTACTCACTGTACCGACTGTGGTGTAAAGGAAAGTTCATGTAACTTTTTATGACAGGATCTATGTTTGTGTTCTGACTTCCTTAACCAGTAGCTATGCAAATTGGGAGATAATCGATCAGAAGATTCAAGCATAAATATTGCCAAATCAATGCCCTCCACCTGCAGTCTATTCTCCGTTGCTCCTATAGGACAATAAGTATACTACCTTAAGGATGGTGTACTGTCCTCACCTAGGGCCATTCATTCACTCAATTGACAGATACTCAGAGAACCTACTACATACCAGGCACTGTTCTTGGCCAAGAGGTTAGACTGATGAACTTAGCAATGTTCCTGGTGAAGCTGGAGGAGATAGACAAAAAATAAATGATTTTAATAACTATACTACTAACGAGTATCCAATTAATATATATAACCCAATTTATACACACCCACAAACATAAACACACTGTGTTTTGGCAGATCTAAGACATATCTAAGTTTTTTTTTTCTTTTAAAGATTTATTTATTTATTTATTTGAGAGAGAGAGACAGCATATGAGCTGGGCCAGGAGAAGGAAGGAGAGGGAGAGAGAAACTTTAGCAGACTCTGCTGAGTGTGGAGCCCCATGTGGGGCTCAGTCCCAGGACCCTGAGATCATGACCTGAGCCAAAACCAAGAGTCAGCCCCTTAACCAACTGAGCCACCCAGAGGTGCCCCATATCTAAGCTTTCTAATACCAGAATATGCCTTATAATGAATAATCTCTTGGATTCAGTGAACTATGACAAGTGTTTGAAGCATAATAAAATAGAGCAAGGTAAAGAACAGGATGTAGGAGGTACTATATTTAGATAGGGAGCCCAGGGAAACCTCACCAGTGAGGTAAGAATTAGAAGAATCTAAGAATACATTGCATGTGAAAGTGTTCTATAAGATCCCTGCGCCAGAGCCAAGTGGGGTCAGCTGTGGAGGGCACAGGAGCTTTTGCCACTCAGAGCTGGCCTTTAGATGGGAAGTCTTCACTGGTGACTGTTGCTTTAGCCCTCCTGGTATGGCCATGACTCGGGTTGCTCTGCTGTGTTCCATCACCTTCTCCTAAAGACGTCTCCTGACTTATTTCCACACTTGGATACTGAAGAATGAAACATCTTGATTAACTAACTTGATTAAGGAATGTCAAAAACACCACGGCATTCTGAAATATTTTGGTCATTGCAATGATCTTGATTGGGAGATGAAAAAATGCTTGAAGAATGAGTACATGGAAAAGAGGACCAAGTGCAGGGAGCATGGCAGTGTGACATGTAAAAGACCTTCTAATCCCACAGAGGAATCTGAAAAATAAATTACAGGCATATCTTGAAAAAAAAAAATCTCTTGTGCCATAGTAATAAAGATAAAATTGAGATAAAATTCATATTTAATAACAATTCACCCATCTGAAGTATACATTCAACTATTTTTAGTGTATTCAGAGCTGTGCACACCTCAGTGTGATCAATTTTAAAATATCATCACCCCAAAAAGAAACCCATACACATTAGTAGTTATTGCCTATTTCCCCCAAACCACCTAGGCTTAAACAATTGTCCTACTTTGTGTCTCTGTAGATTTGCTTATTTTGGACAATTTTTTGTAAATAGCATCACATAATATGTAGTCTTTGGTTTGTTTAACTTAGTATAATGTTTTCAAGGTTCATTGATGTTGTAAGCGTGTATCATTACTTCATTCCTTTTTTTTGCTGAATAATATTGCATTGTGTGGATATATCAAATTCTGTTTATCCTTTCATCAGTTGATACACATTTGGGTCGTTTCTACTTTTTTTGCTATTATGAATAATTCTTCTATGAACCTTTATGTACAAGTTTTAATGTGGGCTTATGTTTTTAGTTTTCTGGGGTATATACCTAGGAGTGGAATTGCTGGTTCATATGATAACTGTGTTTAACCCTTTGAAGAACTGCCAGACTGTTTTCCACGGTGACCTCACTGTTTTATGTTCTCACTGTCAAGGCATGAAGGTTCCAATTTTTCTACCTCCTCACCAGCACTTGTTTTATTTTTATTATAGCATTCTAGTGGGTAAAAAGTGTTATTTCGTTGTGGTTTTGATTTGCATTTCCTTGATGACTAATGATATTGAGTATCTTTTTATTGGCTATTTGTCTACTTTCTTTGCAGAAATGTGAGTTCACATCCTTTGTCCATTTTTTATTGGGTTATTTGATTTTTTGTTACTGAATAGCAAGAGTTCTTTGTATATTCTAGGTAAAAATTCTTTATAAAATATTTTCTGAGAATTGACTAGTGATGTGACTTGTTCGGCTATATATAAGAAGTAGTAGATCTCTTCTCATGCTCCAAATTCTAGTGTGATGTGTCAGGAGTTTTACTAAACATACCATTCTAGGGTTGGGACTGAATTTAATATCCTGTTGCAAGCAAGTTACAGTAATTGTACAAACTAACTCTCTTGGCTTATTTTATTTTATTCTATTCTGTTTTATCTTATTTTATTTGGCAAATTCTTGAACTCATGTCACACTATGGAAGAGTCTGCATATTTCAAAAGCAAGGCAGTAGCGTCAGGGCTCAAGGTCAACTCAGCTGGCAGAATAGACTCTGGATCTTGGATTGTCTCTAAAATAAACTCAGACTTCAAGGGTCATCATCTGGCTGGGTCACCAGCTGAAGCTTTCTTCAAGATGACTTGATGATTAGTGAAGGGGTCAGCGTGTTTGCCTTGGTGAAAACATAAATCCAGTCTTAAATAATTAATTCAATTATTCATAATGCATGGTAAAAGGGTGAAGCTCCAGGAAGATGAGGGGTTTCCCAGCAGCAATTCCTAGCCAACACTTATGTCAGTAAGGAAGGGATGAAGTGCCAAAACTCATGTAAATAAAACACAGATCCTTAGGACAGCAACACTTCTTAGCACCAATGTGCTTGTAAACTGATCATTCTCTTCTTAGAAGGTCATATTTGGAATATCATAGCTCTAAAGCAGAAATTCAGTAGTAAGAAATATATGCCCTGTTTGAAAAAAAAGAGTGCCTTTTGAAAAGTATTATTATTTCAGTGAAACACCAAAATATGATTGAAAGAAGTGTGTTCATAGTAATGAAGGGAAGAGGCCTTTTGGGTATCTTTATTCTCCTTTTTAAGGAGAAAGAAAAAAGGAACATGGTATTGTATGTCTCTCAATCTGCTTTCAAGGCCCTTATAGTTAATTTTAAAATAAGTTAGCTTTGGTCAAAGTACTAACATGAGAATTTGTGTATTGTGTTTTATTTTTCAGCCTCTTGATAGATAAGTAGATAAAAAGAAAGAAATATAGACATAAATAGTTGGATGAAAAGAATAACAAAACATTTAAGGAATCCACACCTGCTTTCTCTTTTTTTTTAAAGATTTTATTTATTTATTTGACAGAGAGAGAGATCACAAGTAGGCAGAGTGGCAGGCAGGGGGGTGGGGGAAGCAGGCTCCCTGCTGAGCAGACAGCCCGATGCAGGGCCTCCGTCCCAAGACCCTGAGATCATGACCTGAGCCGAAGGCAGAGGCTTTAACCCACTGAGCCACCCAGGCGCCCCAGCTGCTTCCTCTTTATTAATTGATAAAAAAAGTTGAAAGAGGAAATGAACACACAACAGAAGGAAGAGGAGAGAGGGAGGATAAGGAGAGAAAGGGAGGGAGGAAATCAGTAAGGAAGGCAATTTTAGAAATAGGCAATGAGGAAGAAACTAAAATATTTGCAGATGTGTCATCTCTTCGAAGCTTCACACAGTTTTTTGGGGTAGATCTTATTGACTAATTTTAGAGATGAGAAAGTTCAAGTTTAGCGAGTTTAAGCAACCTTTTCAAGTTCATAGCCAGTAAGTCCTGGGTCTCATTGTCCCATAAAGGAGATTTGGGGTAGATTAACTATAAACACCAATCCAGGTGGAAGCAACAAGCATTGATTTTCCTAAGTGCTACAGGCCCAATGGCCTTCAGTGCTTGCTGAGGTTTCACATTGAGACAATCAGAAATGCACCCACAAGGACCTCTCTGTACAGTAAAGATGTTTCAGTATTGGTCTACTCTATTCAATATGTATTTTTAAACCATTCTCTGATTTCCGTATTTGCCTGTTCCATAGGTTCTACCTGTAACTTCAGACTGTCTGATGGGACATTTGAGTGTCATATGTTCGTATGCATGAACATATGTGTATATGTATTTTGGTATACACATTATTACATGTTATATGTGTATGTATTGTTGAAATTGCTGAAATCAACTTTCATAGCTGTTCTGACAAATTTTCCAGAGGAAACACAGCATAGATGTTAAGAGCTTAGAATTTGGAACATGACTTCCAGTGTGTGATTCTCTCCTCTGCCACTTATTAGCAGTGTGATCTGGAAAAATAACTTAACCTCTTTCAGCATTAGTTTATTCATCTGTATAATGGTGGAATATGAATGAAGATAGGTAGATCTCTTAGAATAATGTCTGACGCATAACAAGCGCTACATAGTGTTTGCTGGTTCTAATGCCTGCCCACCTGCAATGAATGAGTAACTCATTTGTTCACCTCTGCTCTGGCCTTCCTCATTCTCTTCTCCATACTCTAGCCAAGGAAACCTTCCCTTTAGGTAACATCACTCTTCAGAATAAGGCAAAAGTCTCTTTAAATGGCTTCTAAAACTCTGTATTGTCATGGTCAGAATCAGTCTACATCTTTGACTCATCTTAAACATAGTCATTCATTCATACCTCTCAGCATCTCTGCCTTTCTCTAGTTCTTCAGTGCTGCTTTACAAGCATGTTGTTCTCAGAAAATTTCTCCTTTATTACATAATGATATCTTACTGACCTTTCAGAGCCCAGCAGCTCAAGAGTCCTTTCCTCAGGGAAGCCCTTGCTGACCTTTTTACTTAGTGAAATTTCTCTCTCCTGGTTTCCATAGACCTTTATATTTTTTCTACATATAATTTTTCACTGTTGCAACTTTACATTTGTTTTTACTTAATTATTTGCATAATAGCTGGATCTCTCATTAGAATATGAGCTCTAGGAGGATGAGTACCTTTGTTTCTGCTCATCAGGGTATTCCAGATGCTTATGGATATGCATTCAATATGGACCAAATACATGTTGAAACCTAATCTCAAATGTATGATGTTTGGAGATAGGGCCTCTAGGAAGTTATCATTTGGTTAGAACCCTCATCAGTGGAATTAGTGCTTTATAAAAGAAGTCCCAAAGAGATCCCTCTCTTCTTCCACCTTATGAGGTTACAGTGAAAAGATGGTTATTAATGAGGAAGCAGGTCTTCACCAGACACTCAGTCTGCTGGCAGCATGCTCTTGGAGTTCCTAGCCTCCCCAACTGTGAAAAATATATGTTTGTTGTATAAGTCACTCAGTTTATGGTATTTTGTTATACCAACCTGAATGGACTAAGACAGTAAGTAATTGTCAAGTGAATGAATGGATGAACGAAGCTTGTGTATGTCAAGTAAGAGGAATTTGATTTTTTAATTGAGACACTGACAACTCCTACAGGACTGAATAAAAGAACTTCAGGGGGAGTACGGATATGGTTGCCACTTGGAATATAGTATAAGAGTACCTGATATTGGGACTTGAGAAGGAGCTGCCAACTGAGGAAGGGAAAGTCAAGGTGACAGTAGAGGGGTCCCAAAATAAACTTCTCTGACCTGAGAGTCTGAGCTGATAAAGTAACAATATTTACACTGCTTCATACATGGATAAGCTGAAATGATGAATTGCTGCATTTCTTTGGCCACGTTTTGCAAATAAAACTCAGATTTTAATTTTCTTGCCAGGTTATCTGAAGTCCAGCTCCGGCCCCATTGCTACACTGTTTTCAAAATACCATTGCTGCCTTTCTACTTGATGTCTGTCAGCCCAGTCATTATGAAGTAGGGACAGCTTAGAAGTACGTGATTTTGTAACCCAATGTCATCATTTTATAATAGGCTCTAAATACAAGTTCCATCTGTTTTGAGACAGAATGATCCAATCTGATTTATTCTGATTTGCCTCCAAAAAATAGTTTCAGCAAGGACAAAAAAATTCAGTCTTGGTTAATCTCTAAAGGGTAAACATAAAAAAGATTATTAAAATGAGACTAAAAATTATACATCCATTTTACATATGAAAAAGCTCAAGCCCAGAAATATGAAAATTTGCTAAATGTCTCACAGCTAATCATAGCAAGTCTTTTAACATCTAGTCCAAAACCAGATCTCATATTCCAAAATAGCTCTTTTACTTAAATTACTAAAAAAAAAAAAAAAAAAAAAAAATTGGAGAATTATTATACTTGTTCTCTTTTACGCCACCCTCCTGATACCTGAACATGTAGGAAAAGAAGTCTAAAAGTGGCTCCTTCAGATGCATGGGGCTTGGCTAAATGTCTGTTTTAAATGAGAATCTGCAACTTTTTATATGAAGGGCCATATAGTAAAAATGTTTTGCTTATGGGCCATACGGTCTTTCTTGTGAATACTCAACTCTGCTATTGTAGTATAAAAGTAATATGTAAACCGCTTATTAAGAGATAATTATAAAAATGAGTATGATAACGACTCTGTTATGCAGACAAAAAATAATAAGGGTTAAAGATTTTTTACTCACATGAGGAAACCAAACAGATGTTACAACCAATTCAAAAACGTCAAAGAATGGACACATTTGTAGATCAAAATATTGCCATGAATGTATAAATGGAGGGAAAACTGACCTTTCCACAGGAGGGAAAATGGGTTGTCCCCCCCACTAGACAGTATTTATTTCCATGTCTATAGACACAAATTACTTTTGCTTTGTTCTCAGTTAACGTATAACCTAACATTGTAAAACAACTCCCCTAGAATCCAGAATCAGAAGGGTATACTATAGACAGTGCCTAGTTTTTCATATATATTACAAAAAACAGGTGAAAGACTTGAAGCCTTGTTTGTCTACCACTGCCTTAGATGAACTGAAGGGAGGTAAAGAAAGCTGCTATTTTCCTCACCTAAGAATCTACGAGAAAGCAAGGAGAGCATTCCTCCTGGCTGATATCACAGGAAAGCAAATACAATCAAAACAACTTTGGAGTGAACTTGATAAAGGGTTCATTTGTAGACATCTGTGAATGCTACGCTCCACAATGTAACCTCCCCACACTCAGTATGCCACTTTATGGTTTGGAATCCTGATCTCTTTGTGCATAAGACAGGAAAAATGAAAACCCTTTATTGTAAATCCCTTGAGTTTCCTGAGGATTGAACAAGAGAGTAGATATAAAAATCTTAGAAATACATAAAGTACCAGAATAATTATACAGTGAAACAGCACACCTAAAGCTCTGATTTAAATTGCTGGGCTTCTGACTGATGGTTTCAGGCTTCTTGTTCTAGCTTCAATTTAATTTGTTCCTCATCAGTGCTTGCCACCTAGGTAATTTGGGAGCAGATGGCAAGAGGGATGGAGGATATTCCATTAGAACTGCTACCTACCTGCCTTTCACTCTGGGCCATTGGAGCCTCCCTGTGTGCTCTCTGATCCCTCATCACTAGCCCAGCAAAGTGATCTTTATTGCTTGTGATATAGTCCTTATTGCCTAATTAGAGGCATGGGGAAGAAGTGGGAGATGACTTCACTTGGGTTCATTAGGAAATAATATATCAGGCCTTGCTTAATTACAACTGAATTACTACTACCTATTATAGAGCAGAACCTTGCTGGAATGATAGAGGGTGGCAGAAATCTCTGTCTTCCATTATTTCCAAGATCTGCATTAGCTCAGTGGGAAAGGGGAGGATTGCTCATCTGGGTTGGAGTTGCAACATACACATTGGCAAAGGGCGTTATTTAATTGTGACCCCCTTATCACCAGATAATGTAATCACTGTCACATGCCAATCAGTGAGTCACTCTTTGCAGCTGCTGAGGGCTCCGGTGGAAGGAAAATGCTAATTCTTATTGTTGGCAATTGCATCTGCATGGCACAGAAAAACATCTCACTCATTGTCTCTCACTGCTTAATTGCTGGACATAATGTCTTGCACTAAAAGGGAGGACAGAATGGATTAAACAAGAACATACCATCCTTTTAAATATAAAGCAAAAATAGGATACTCCCTTTAGTTCTTTTCCTAATTAGTAGAATAACATGTGCTTGCTTATTACTGTATTCATATATTTTGCAATTATTGCATATGTACTATGTGGCCAGCTCCATTTTAAACTTAGTCGGGGAAAGAGGAATGAATAAGACCCAATCCCTGTGCAGCTGGAGAGTACATTAAAAAAAAATAGTATATGTATGCAAATATTTACAATATGATTCTTATAAAGGCATTTCAGATGAAGAAATGTTCATTGAAGAGAAGGAACTTAGGGTAAATGTTAAAGAATGGATAGAATTTAAATATAAAATCATTGGGGAAAGTGCATTACAAATAAAGTGGATATTGTGGGCAAAAATATGTAGACCAAATAACAGGGATCATGTATCAGAGACAACTTGGGTGCAGTTTAGAGTTGTCAAAAGTATGGTGAGGAATAAGATGGAAGGTTAGATAGGGTATGATAATTCTAACTATCTTTGGTTTTTCTTTTTGGTTACTCCATATCTCCTAACCTGTTCCAACCACGTACTGATTTCCTTTAGAGAATTATTTAGTGTACGTAAATTAACAGGGATATAATGCAAATCAGGGGTCATTATTCTTTCCCAGCCAAGGTATGGCTAATCTAAGTTGGTTAAATTTATTCTGTTTCTAAGATCTTTAAATGTTGAGCAGAGTGTCAGAAGACTTGAGTAGAACCCAAACATGATGGTTGGGCCCTGGGTCCTAATTAGTTTTATCCAATTTTCAATGCTCGATCTCCTGAAAACTATTCATTTTGTGGCTAGACTTTATCTTGATTTATTAAATTCTCATTTTAATTAAAATATCCACTAATTGCTTACAACCAATCCATGAACTATTAACATCCATGGATATCCTAAAAGCTATGGGAGATGATATCATTCTACTCTCATATTATTAAAATATTTGATACTATTTGCCCTTCTTAGATGTATGCAAAGTATCAGGTCAAAAGGATTATGATTTCGTTACAGATAGAGTCACTTGAATTTAGTGATTAGAACTTGGTATAAGGATGACAGAGTTTCAAAACAAACCAAAAAATGGCTAGAACCCAAGTGACTTGGAGATGAATGATACACTTAAAAAAAAAAAAAAAAAAAACTGGCAAACCCAGGATTTTTAGAGGGAAAAGTTCCATTTCCTTTTGATTTTAATAGTTGTTGAGATGTTCCAAAATGGAATGTTCTGACTTTCGTTAAAAGTCAGTTTTTGAAAAAGGTAAAATTATGACTTTCATACATATGTAAAATGACACATGTCAAAGTTTTCATTTAACCCATTAGTTAAAGGAGAGAACCACACACACACACACACCAATGTTACAGCCAATTGAAGGAGAATCCACAGAACACATTTATAGACCAGGAATATTGAAATGAATTTTTAAATGAATGCAAACCTGGCTTTTTTCACACTGGGTAGAAGAGCTGATTGAACCTCCATTGAACAAAATGTATTTGCTTGTCTCAGTTTTCTGTACCTTTTATCTCAATATGGTTGTAAAATATAGCCTTATCAAAGATAAAGACACTTGTCATATAAAGTCAGTTAATCCAGAGGGGCTCCATCATTCCAGTGAAAGAATGTTCAGTAATCTCTTTTGCTTATTGCAGAGTCTTAAATTTCTCCTTATAGTCTTAAGAAGTAAGGGAAATGTTGAAGTAGTTTTTACAGAATTTTCTGCTGAAGATGCTTGATACTTGCATTAGGAGAAAGATTGGTGAAATCTAAAATGTATTGCTACTTTGATATATTGTTTTGCCACACTATTTTCCCTTCTTAAATGTATACAAAATATCAGTTTGAAAGAATTTCAGGCCAGAAGAGGGAATAAAGTGTGATATAGCTAGCTATTACTAAATCACAGTTTCTTCCCTTCATTCAGTGAGTGTGCTCTTTTGCAACAAAAGTTATTCATTCTAAATATTTTAGAACCTCTCTTTTGTGTCATTTTATGAGGCAACTATAGAATGATTCACAGGCATCCTGATAGGTGGGTACCATAATGCGGTGCTGATAAGTGCTTAAGGGTCCCCAAGATGGTCTATGTGGTAGTCCCCATTACATAGGGAAGTTCCCACTCTGGTATCTGTATTCACCACACTGACTCCTTTCCATGAAAGCATTAAGGACTCCTGCCCCATTCCAACACAAGTACATATAGAGTCATTCTTGGGCTTTGAAGCCTTATTTTAATGCATATAACCTATTCTTTGCCGAAAGCAGGACCAATGGAAGTGGCCATATTAGAACACCTGGATCAGGAAGGAGTGTCAGTGGGACACAGAAATGGAAAACCAGGAAGTACAGAGGCACCCATGAACTTCAGAGTGCTGGCACCCATAAACCCTTGCTATTAAGCAACACGAGAGAAGTTAATCTTAACCTGAAGTTGGTTCTGAAAGATTATCATTGTTTCAGAAAACTTTCAGACTGGTGATCTTACATCAGAATCAAATGGCAAAATCCTAACTCCAGAAGCAGCTGGCTCTTCCATTTTCTCGGATTTATACCAGAGCAGTTCAGTGATGCTAGGGAAAATCATACAATGAGACAGATTTGTACTGCCAATAAATCATGATTGCCACTCTCAACTTGGCTATCAACAATGCTCCACAAACACATGACCATTCTTTTGCCAGTTTACTCTCCCTTCTTATCCAGTGCCTGATTCAAACCTTAACCATTCTCGTTCTTAGAGAAAGCAGATCCCATCAGATGGGAGCTCCAGTGATTTTCTGCAGACCAGATTTCCAAATCTGACTTTCCCTGCTCTCATTTATATCAAAAAAGGAGGTGACCGTTCTCCTATCTAAATTAAGTACTTTCAATTTCATTGCAGAACTTACCTCATCTTGCCTTACGCTATTAATTATATCTACTCCTCTCCCCTAGATCTGCCCACTAGCTGTTAAGAATATGCCAATCACTTCCATATAGAATAAAGTCTTTTTTTTTATTTTTTATTTATTAACATATAATGTATTATTTGTTTCAGAGGTAGAATAAAGTCTTAACTGGACCACACTTCTTCCTCCAGCCCTGCCATTACTTCCGAATTTCCCTTTGTAGTCCATTTTCTCCAAAGTTGTTTACCCATGTTTCTCAGTTTGCCCACTCATCATGCAGTTCTGCCTCTCCAATCCGTATTCTCCCAGTACTCGGACAAAAATGGCTCTGCTGTCTCCAATAACCTCCTTGTTATTAAATGCATTGCCCAGTTTTCAGTCTCTCTCAGCAGTATTCAACAATGCAAGCCACTCCTTTTTTGACATGCTCTCCATATCACCATGTCCTCCTTTCATCCTCCTAATTCTTTGACTGCTTTCTCTTAGTTGTTTTTTTTTTTTTTTTCTTAGACTGGCACAAAGTTCAGACATAACTAATCTCTTCACTCAGATTTTCTCTCCTGATTCATATATTCTGTGGCATCACATGCCTTCAACTTCCTTTTATATATTGTTAACTCTCAAATTTAAATTTCTAGACCAGCAATTCTCCTTATAATTCTAGACATATTTATTAGCAAACTGTCTCCCAAGAATTTCTACTGGCTTGTTGTCTCAGTGTGAAAATATGACCCCATAATCTTTTTCCTTAACAACTGGTAGCCCTGCATGTTTTTCTATCTTAATTAATAGTACCCCCATTCTAACCAGTTGTACAAGTTTCTCTCATATCCACTGGATTTAAACCGTATTTATTTTAAAATCCCCAATACTACTTTCACATCTATACTTTCTTCTATTCCACTACAGTAGCACAAGTGGCAGAGTTCCTCATCCAAGTCATCAAGATGACATTTACCCTCTCCCATTTATTCTTCACATAGCTACAAGGCACTCGTCCTGTTTTCCTATGGAATTCTCAAAACCCGTTGCTTCTAGATTCAAACTCAGGTGTCTCCCCAGTCCCTATATCAGCTTTTGATTGTTTCTAAGGAAGGTTTCCTTCAAGTGAATAAGGATTCTATGGTCTTGAACCAATGGATTGATAGAAAAGATGAGGGAGAGCATTACAGAGGAAAAACTTTTTTTAAGAAATCCGATTTCATGTTTGAGAATCCATGAGGAAGGCTAACATGACCTAAGCCTGGAAGTGACTCATACATGACTGGCAGCTCTAAGAGACCAGCAGAGGACATAGCTTGTTGTGCCACTCTCCTACCTCAGGTCTTTGTTATCACTGTCACATAGACAACCCTCCTTCTAGAATAAGGCAAGTACTCTTGACTGTAGTAGCTCTGTCAGGAAGAAGATAAATTTGGTCTGCTGTTAGTGATGGCTGTCAATACACATTCCCAACTCTTCCTACTCTTTAACTTCTCCCTTCTCACTTAATGCTATGTTACTTCCCTGTCCTTGTCAGCTGAAATGTTTTTAACAACTCTATTGAGATATAATTTGCATTTCATAAAGTCACCCATTTGAATTTTAGTAAAGCTACCAAGTTATGCAACCATAACCATAATTTTAGAACATTTTTGTCATCCCACTAGGATCCCCCATGCTCTTTTATAGTTAATCCCCATTTCCATCTCCAGCCCTAGGCAACCACTAACCTACTTTTTGTCTCTATAGATTTGCCTTTTCTGTATATTTCAGATAAATGAAACTGTGCAGTATGTGGTCTGTGTGCCTGGTTTCTTTCACTTAACATAATGTTTTTGAGGTTCATCCTTGTGATAGCACTTATCAATGGCTCATTTCTTTTTATTGTTCTATAGCATCTATTGTTTGGAGGATGTACCACACTTTTCCTAATCATTCTCCAGTTGATGAATATATGGGTAGTTTCCATTTATTGGCTATTATGAATAATGCTACTATGAACATTAACATGAAAGTTTTTGTTTGAACAGATGATTTCATTTGGGCAGATATCTAGGAGTGGAATTGCTGGGTTACATGGTAAATTTATATTTAACTTGTTAAGAAACTGCCAAACTCTTTTCTAAAGTGACTGAACCATTTTATATTAGTTGAAGTTTATCTTAAAAACAAGCAAACAACAACAAAAAACTCTTTCCTGCAAGGCATTAATGTAGGGAAAAAGAAAATCTGTTATTTCTTTTTCTTTCTTTTCTTTTCTTTTCTTTTCTTTTCTTTTCTTTTTAATAGGCTATTAAGTTAACAAAAGTTTGGATGAATGTAGGCGTGGCAGTGTAGCAAAGGAGATAAGACAAACACTACATAACTCAATTTAATGCCATTACCCAATTCAGAAACTTTAACTTTTGAAAAATTAATGTTTCTTTAAATCAAGAAGGAGTTCTAAGTCTTATTGCATGACCTCTAATCTGCCGGTAGCTCTTTCTCCCTGCTTTCCTGTGTTTAGAAAGATTCTGCATCTAGATCTTTGTTCAGACTCCCTGGGAAGAAGGACACTGATTGATTGGTGAGGGCTCTTCTGGTCCAGTGAGAGGGGGTATCTTATCTTTTCAGCCATTAATTTTTTTTTTTTTTTTGTGTGCGTTTCCTCTTAGAAGAAAAAGATTGCATCAAACAAAAACAAGTTTTAAAATGAAATTTTTTTTAAAGAATCCTTAAAAAATAAATGATTCCTTGATTCACAGGAATGAGTGCTTGTGGTCCAATTTCAGGTAGAGTGGTAAGTGGTGTTGGGGGCAGACAGCCTCCTTAAAAATAGGCTTCATGTCAGAACATGTAAGGGAACATTTTTCTAATTTTAGGTATTAGTCTTGACCAATGTAGTCTGTTATTCTTAATCCAGAAATAGTTTTCTGCTTGCTTTCCTTTTAGATCTGCAGCATCTTCTGCCTGCTTGTTTCTGCTTAACCTTTTTATGACAAAATTAAGCAAAGAAGGGTTGATGGGGGCACAGTGTACATATGAAGTCTCTCTTTGTGGTGAGGAGTCAGCCAAAATCACTGATTTCCAGTCTTACACAATAGGAGCTTTGCAATTTAGCCAGTCCTTCCCACCCACTGTGGCAAGTGTTCTCTTTTACAACCATCAGCATTCTCAAGGCAGCTGAATATGAGTCTGTAATTACAATGGTAACAATGGCTGCAGGGCAGGAAATGTGCGTGAAATATAATACAGATGAGAGCAGCATTATGCCCAAACTGCTCTAATGGTCTCAGGACCTCCCCAGGTGGTAAGCCATCTCCCTCGATTTTAATTTCCACCTACCATTTGCCAGGTAACCTTTGCCCAGTCACTTACCATCCCAGGGTGCTGTCCTCAGAAGGGATGATGTGATTGGTCCTTTGCTGGCCTGGCAGGAAGATCCCCCAGCTGGATGAGATCATGCAGACAAAGCTAACAGAAAGTGGTGCTTCATTATATGGACAGAAATGGAACTGGAATGGGAGAAAGATCTGCTTTAAAGCCATGACAACATGGAGGGAGAAAAGAGAATTTGATGGTAAAGGTTCTGGAAAAAACTTCCTGCCTCTGTATATCACCAGTAGTATGTCTTTTCTCAAAGGAAAAAACTGATGTGGTAGAATCATCCCTCTACTGAAAAGCATAAATGATATGTAACAGGAAGAAAAACATTTTTTAAATTCCCTCAGCACTTCTCAGACTTTAGTGTGCACATGAATCACCTGAATATTTTGGTAAAATGCAGATCCCAAATCAGTAGTCCAGGATGAAGCCTGAGATTTTACATTTCTGACAAGCTCCAGGGTATTGCCAATGCTGCTAGTCCTAGGGCTACATTTTGAATAGTACAAGTCGAACCTACATCCCCTTCCCTGATTTTTTCTCTCTCTCTCTATGTGTGTGTGTGGAAAAAAAAAAAAATGATACCCTAAAAGGTACAGTTATTTGGTCAAGATCTCATAGATATTTTTGTGGTATCTTTGTGGCAGGATGAGTACAGGTGTTGGATCACCTCAGGCTCCCTCTCAAACCTAAGTTCTTAACCATAGGAGCACCAGGAAGTGGAAGAAAAAGCACAAATAGAAGTTAATTTAGGGGCTGACAGATACAGGACCTATTGGAATGTGGTATCAGAAAATAGGAGGAACAAAAGAGTGCAGATTAAGGGTTGGATTAATTGTTTTATTGAACATTCGACTTCTGGGGAGTGTTAGAAAGCATATTACTATGTGTGCCAGGGACTGATTATTCTGCCTTCAATTAGCAAATTTGAGTAAGTAATCCCACCTCTATGCTGCCTTTGCTTCCAATTATATAGTAGGTAGGTCTAGAATGATCTGATGATTGCTTCTAGCTCTTAACATTTTATGATTCTTTAATGGAGAATTTTTAAAATGCCAGATCTGTTTTGTTTTGTTTTGTTTTGTTTGTTTTGTTTTGTTTCTTTCTGCCTCCAGGAAGTATAGTATGTGACTAAAAGAGAAGGAAAGTGCTTGGGAAAAGTCCAACACTTTTTAGAAATCTATGTTACTTGCTTAAGTGTTATTTCTTTCCTACATTTCCAGAAAAGTGTGGTAAGGTATCTAGAGTAAATAACAGTCAGTAAACTTGAGTTTAAATTTCCTGTTAAGTATAGTTGAATAAAGGCTCGGATGACTATACATGAGGATTGGAATTAGTAGAGGGTATCTTTATGAGGTGCATATTTTCATTCTATATCACTATTGAAAATGCACATTATAAAAATGCTAATATCAGCATGGGCTTGTTAAGATAAACCACATTTTTATTCTTCTATCCATAATTCTAGCTACGATGTGGTTAGCTGAAAAAATTGTTGATACTTCTAGAACATGTAGAGAAGTGTGTTCCTTGCACTTTATAAAGTATGTTTCCTATGCTTAAATTATCATTTACTCATACAGTGTGTATTTTTTCCCCACAGTAAAAGAAGGAAGTTACCCAAATCTAATGATATCAACAGTTTCCCATTTCATTCTATTATCCTTGTATTTTTAATGCCTGGTTTAGTTAATGAGATTTGAAAGTTTTATAATGAGAGCATTTGAAACAGAATTCATTAACAGACAGAGATTTTTCTACCATATTCAGAAAATTACATGGTAATAAAATAGGAATATGAGTTGAAGAATTTCTAATACAAATTGATTTTTACATTAATGATTTCAGTATCCAATCCTGGCAAAGGGGAAAGACTGGCTTAACATGTAAGTTAGATATGAAAGGAAACAAGCATTTACTGCTCCATATGCAACTCCATATTAGACACTTCGAGGTCACAATCATGTAAGACACGTTTCCTGCCTGTTCAAGGATCATTGTCTAGTCAGATGACCAACATACAGGAACCAACTAGAGAACAAAACCAACTAGAGACAGAACAGAATTAGAATAGTGCTATATTGTGTTGTTTTAGACTGCAAGTGATAGTTTCATTTGGAGACTTGGGAGAATATTAAACCAAGGAAAGTTTCAATAAGAATAAGAGTACTAAAATGGAGAAGGGTCAGAAACGGAGCTAGTCCAATTCATGATGATCCAATTTTCTCTAGTTGCACATAGTTTTGTTTGTCTGTCTTTGGTTTGTTTATCCTTTTAAAATAGACTATCCATAATTGTTACCAGTGCCTAGAGAAATTAATCAAATATCAGAATACCTAGACTCAAGTCCAGGTTACTGCTCTGCAGAAAATTTGCACTTAGCATGCATCTGAGAGAACAATCATTCCAGATGCAATAGGAGCAAATAAAAGTGAACTCACCTCCACTGAAATCAACAGATGTCTTGTGTTGGTTGACAAAGAGGAGAGTCACTTCGGAGGAAAGCACATTATCTGTCCTTTAGATTTATTTCACTGTCCAGATCCCATCTGGATTTATGTCTGAGTATTATGATGAATAAGCAGACTGAAAAATTGAAAGAGCTGTTTTATTTCATAAAGTCTGTAAGATATTAGGATATGAACAACACTACTTTGGTATCTTTTATAAGCATGTTCCTTTCAAAAAAGGAAACCTTCAGCTTTTTATCTTCTGAATTCATTGCTACTGTGGGCTCTGGCAAAAGGTAATTCCTAGATGACACAGGGGCATCTGGAAGATGTCCAGAGAGAGACTCCAGTCCCTGCTAGCATACAGTAAAGTCCAGTGGACCTCTCAGTTCTCAACAACTACAGAAGAACAGAAAAGAAAAGAAATAACTAATGCCACCCAGTTACTAGCTGGGCAGTTTACTAGACCTAGGTTAGATAGAAAGACACATGAGACATCCCTGGGAGCTTCTTAGTTGAATTTAAGTGGAATCATTTGTAATAAGTTCAAGAGGAGGATAGAGACAGATGAAAGGAGACAGTGAAATCTGGGCTATTATTTGAAGTCTCAAATCTTTAAATGACGCTTAAAGCAACTCTGCATATATATGGTATCACGTTGATAGTTATCCATCTTGAAGTTTTCTAGCTTTTTGAGAAATAATTGTTTTTTGATCTCTGCCTCTAGATGTGTTTACTTCTTTCAGTTTGTGTTTTCTCGTCTTAATTTACTAAACAGTTATTACAAAGGACCACTTATTTCATTATTTATTAAACTCCTAGTTTCCTGTTTTTGTATATATGCATATGTATGTATGGGTATATATGTCTATAGAGAATATATCCTATATTTTTATTTTATATTTTTATTTATATATATTTTTATATCATATTTTTATTTACTTCTTCCTATTTTCATGAGACGTTTTGGTACTTTTCTTTGTCTCAACATGACATCCCCTCCAGTTCAAGCTGAAGATTAGAACTTGGCTTCTGCTTCTGGAATCTTACATTTTCTATCATATAGCTTCATTTTCTGGGAAGTTCATATAATCTTTTGGTTTGGGCTTTCCAGAATGATCTCCCCAGTATTTCTTTGAAAATTTACCCTTGTCCGAAGGACAGAAGCATATCTCATTTTTTAATAGCTAAGCGACTCAGTAAGACTTAAAAATTCTTCCATAGGCTTGTTCTAATTCTAGTTTATGAGAAAAACTCACTACTTCTTAAGTCACAAATCTACAGATCTAAGAATCTACAGCTTTCTATGGCCATCCTGCTGCAGTCACAAGAAGAAATGAAGCCAAGAAGATGTAAAAGTGAGAGAGAGGGGGAGTGAGCTGGAAGCATCAAGTACATGCTTTCTGTCTTTGTGGTCCCCAATATCCCTGATTCTTTTATTTCTGATCATATTTATTAGCTTCTCAAAATTGATTGAAAAAAAATTCAGCACATTTAATCTACTTTGAGCTGAGTTACTGTCACTTGTCACCAAAAAAAATTTTAATTTATCACACAAATATGATTGAGATATTTATAATTCTGTCATTTTCCTAATGTCATTCTCTGGTATTTTCCAGGCATGTGATATGTAAAAGTTCACTAATTCAAAATGAATGTCTCCTATGTTTTCTATTTTCATAATAATAATTTTAAAAGAACATTTGAAGCAAGGAATTTCCCTCTCGGTGCAGGTTTGGTTTACTGTTCTCATTTTCATTATTCTCTAACTCAGATGATGATTACTCTTGTTTTATTTATAGTCTGAAGTTTCATTGCAACTTCGACAACATAACTCAGAATTTTTTAATGCTTATGGTATTTTCAGTGGATTTTTAGAAAAGATATATTCTGTAATTGCAGGATGATGGTTTAATTACAAATCCATTAGATACCCTGTGCTGATGGGGTAGTTTTTGAGAAAGTTTGAGAGGATAGAATATTAGTTATATGTCCATCATATTCTCTCTAGACATTTTCCTTTTATATTATAGCTTTAGTATTTAGTTGTTTTGACTGTAAAAATCCATTTTCTTTTTAGATTTCAGTAATGAACATATATTACTTTATAACCAGAAAATAAAATTTCATTACAAAGAAAAGAATCTTCTTTTGTTATTTTTATATGCTATCTGTTAAATTGGCTTAATAACACTTTGTTCTTTCTGTCTTGCAATTGGCTTTGTCTGACTGACATTTATTAGCTGTGTAGGTACAAGTCACTTAACCTCTCTGGATCTCAATTTCCTCATCTGTAAAGTATGAATATTAATATGCACCTTCATATGAGCTGTTTAGGAGTATGAAATGAGAGTGTTTCCAGAGCCTTAATATCCTTATCTGTTTGATGGATTTAATAGCTGTGTTGGATTTTTGGTATGGATTAGAGATACTTCATGTAAAATACCTAGTCTTTGACTGACAAAAAGTGGGTGCTTAGAGGGTCATGGAGGGGTTATGGCTTTCAGTCCAAGCATAGTTAGCTACAAGGCTATTCCTTGCTTAAGAGAGGGCACTGGGCGTTAACTCAGAAGTCCTGGCTCTTTCTAACAGAGCTGCATGATCTTGCAGAAAATCACTTAATGTTCCTGATGGTTTTCTTCTCCATCTAAGAAATCTATGTGAGAATTCTTTTGTGACCACCTTATATTTTTAATGAAGAGCAAATAATATAATTGATGTGACTGAGCTTTTTTTTTTTTTTCTTTTGGTCTCCTTAGTCCCCCATAATAACTTTCTTTAAAAAAAATAAAAGATTTTATATATTTATTTGACAGAGAAAGAGAGAGCAAGCAGCAGAGGGGGTGGGCAGGTAGGGCAGAGGGAGAGGGAGAGGGAGAACCTTAAGCAGACTCTGTGCCCATGATCCTGAATTCATGAACTGAGCAGAAAACAAGGGTCAGATGTTTAACCCACTGAGCCACCCAGCCGCATCTCCCCACCCAACTTTCTTTGCAGTACTTTTAAATTTCTGAGTTGTTCATTTGAGACCTTTCAGGGTTTGGACTCAACATTTAGACTAAATTTCTTTTATATCCACCATAAATCTTTGCTTCAACCATAGTAAATTAACTGAGGTTGTCGAAAGTCGCTGTACCGTTTCTTGTTTTGGAGATTTTTGCATAATGGGGCTCCTTCTCTGCAGAGAATACTCCTCCATCCTATCTTTCTCCAACTCCTTTGTTTGGCTTTCTCTTTTTGGAAATTAGGCCTTAACCCTCATGTCACCTCATGCAGAAAAACATCTTTAATACTCCAAAAAGAGACTGGTATCATGTTATTATTCCCATTACCTAATTTATTAAATGTGCTTATCTATCTCTGGACTTATTTATATCCCTCAGAATTATGTGTCTTGTTTTCTCACAGTCTGTCTGGAAACACATTGCGTGAGCTTAAGAGCTATTTGTTGAATAGATAAAATAATGAAATACACACACACAAGTCATTATTATTTTAATACACCTGCCCAAATCAAATACCAGTTTTGAGTTCAGTGGGTAGAGTAAATAAAGTCTTCATGGAAGAGGAGAACAGTTCAATAATATGTATTTTTAAAAGGAGTTTTTAAAAATTTAAATTACTGAACAAACAAAAGTTATCATCAGGTAAAAGAATAAGATATTGTTCGGTGTAATAAGAATTATGTTTTGAACCAACAACCTTTCAAAGAAGCTTTTATATTCAAAAGTGTGGCCATGCGGAAGTCAAGTTTCCGCTATGCTTCCTAACAATTCTGAGGCTACAAAAAATCGTATCTTTCTTTTGGCTTTACTGCCATCTGTTGTTCAAAGAAGTAATTTCATTTCTTTCTTTTTTTCTTTTCTTTTTTTTTTTTTTTTAAGATTTTATTTATTTATTTGACAGAGAGAGGTCACAAGTAGGCAGAGGCAGGCAGAGAGAGAGGGGGAAGCAGGCTCCCTGCTGAGCAGAGAGCCCGATGCGGGGCTCAATCCAAGGACCCTGAGATAGAGGCTTAACCCACTGAGCCACCCAGACACCCCAGTAATCGCATTTCTAGTATTTTTTAGTTTGACCCTGCATCACCTGTATACGGAAAGTACTAGCTCCTGGCTCCCACTCCAGAAATCCACCAAATGTGTTCATGTGGAGGCTGTGGTCCTGTATTTTCAACAGGCTTATTACCAAGAGGAGAGGAGAATACTTGACACAGAACTTGATGTATATATCCACATTTGTGTGCAAGGCTCTGTGCTAAGCAGAGGGTGAGTCTCCTGCTTTTTAAATGAAAGTATTGTCACAGAACTATTTTTGACTCAGCTGTGCAGACCTTTTATTTTCCCTTGAGCTGTCACTACCACCAGACCACTCCTTACTTTCAAGCCCCCACCTTGGGTGAAAAAGTACAATTTTTAAACATCACATAGATTTTTGTAACATTTTGTTTTTGTTTTTTGCTAGTTCATTGATTTATCCTTTTAGTAAATATACTAATGTTACTGTTACTTATCCAAATGTGTGTAAACAAAATGAGGTCAGAGGAAACCAGAGTTTATTTCCTCAGCCCCCTTAGATGTTAACTTTAGTTACTTCTTATTCTATTTCTAAAATGTCACTTCATGAAATACTCAATCCTTTGAAATAAAATTTCCGGTTTACCATAATAAGCAGTTATTCATAGGAGTGGAGACATAATAAAGAGTTACAAGTCATTATTACTTATTGTGCAGCAGTTTCTAAAGGAGCTGTCCTATAGCTTGGAAAAGCAAGATCAGGGCCCTGAGACTGAGGATTATGGAGAAGTCTGTGTTTGCAGAGCTGTGGAAGGATCAGAAACACAGCCCAGGAAGGGCAGTATTTCATGGGTCTCCGCAGTGTCTGGGAGAAAAGGACTCTGATATCTGTGGAGCAGCATCAGACTACCATTCATCAGGTGCTGGAGTGGAATTTAGGAGGGGTTAGACAACAGGCCTGAGTCAACATTTGCATTTCATAATTTGTCCAAAGCTGGCTCTGTGTATCATAGGAACACATTTTATTCTATGCCTTCTTTGTAGGATGTTCCACATTCTATTTCCCACTTGCTCATCCTGAGACCAGTGTTCTTATATTAAAAAACATTTCTCTCTGGCCACAGACCTTAAATAAATAGCTGTAGTAATTTATATCTCATTAAGTTTATTAATATCATTTTTCTAGTTAACTATAACTGATATATTGGAAATTAGATTTTTAAATATTGGTAAAGTTTCTTCATTCCTAGTTGAACTTAATTTTTATTTATTACAGCTTGTCAGTTTGTTCTCCTTGAACATGGGCATCCTTAACTTATTTTTTCAAGAAAGATTTAAATATTTTATCCTTATTAATCTTCTTGGTATGCTATATGTTTCTGACAAATGAGCTCTATCAGAGCCAAGAGAAAATTATAAAGAAAGGTTACTGAATTTTATCAAGTGATTTTTTTCAGCATGTACTGAACAGGTCACATTTATTTTTCTTTTTTAATACATTAGTAATATAAATTACATCAAGATACTTTACAATACCAAACCATTCTTGCATATCTAGTATTATTGTTTGCCTAGAATAGATTTATAATATTTTATTTCAAACTTGTGTTTCTATGATTATAACTGAGATTGGCCTAATTTTTCTTTTCGGTGTGTGTGTTTGTGTAAGTGTGTATCATTCTGCATATTCAATGCTTGTGCCATTATAATATCTTGTTTTGGTTTTGATATCTAAGCCATACAAACTTATGGAGTGAGTTGCAAAATTTTCTTTTTCTTCATGATTTGCAATTGCTTATTTAACACATGCATTAATCTGTCTCCTAAACAGTTGGTATGATTTTATCCATCACACTCTCAGGGACTGATCTTTTCTAGAGTAGATCTTTGGTAATATTTTTAGTCTTCTATAATGCTCAGACTGATTCTCCAATTCTTTCGAAATTAATATTGATTATATATTTTCAGAAAATATTTATTTTTCAATATTTTCACATAAAATTATGACTGTTAATTATTATTTCATAATTTTAAATGTTAATTTACTTACAGTGGTGAATCACGGGGGTGTTTTAAGCAGAGGGCACTTAATCCGATCTACATTTTTAGTGGAAATTTTACTGAAGTATTACATACCTAAAGAAAAATGCACACATAAGTATCCAACTTGATGAATATTCATAAGTAAACACACCTGTGTAACCCTTACCTTATTCAAGCAACAAAACATTACCAGAAACTTTGTGTTCTTTCCTAGCCTGCCCGCTGCCTGACGAGGCTAACCACTATTCTAACTTAGAGCACCATAAATTAATTTTGCCTGCTTTAAGACTTTATATTATTGGAATTATATGGTATGTACTCATTTCTTTATTGTGTCTTTTGCTTAAATTATGTTTGTGAGATTCATCCATATTTTTGCAGGTAATTGTAGATAGTTCATTGTCTTTGCTCTGTAATGTTTCTTTGAATGAATATACCACAATTATTTATCAATTCTACTGTGGATCCATATACTGTGTTAATCATTGTATTGGTTATTTATTGTTTTCAACTTAGGGCTTTTACAGTTATTTTTATAGACATTTTTGTCCATATATTTTGGTAAAAATATGTATACAAATCTGTTACTTAGGAGTCAGATTGTTGGGTTTCAATCTATATGTATAACCGACTTTATTAGATATTGTCAGATAGTTTTTGAAGTGGTTGTACCACCAGTTTTTAAAGTTTCAGTTGCTGTATATCTTCACTGATTGATATTTTTTTTGTTCTTTTAATTTTTACCATTCCATCATTTGTACAGTTCAACAGAATTGAACTGTAGTTTTTTTGTTAATTTTATTTAAATATTTGACAGAGAGAGAGATCACAAGTAGGCAGAGAGGCAGGCATAGGGAGAGGAGGGGAAGCAGGCTCCCCGCTGAGCAGAGAGCCCTATGCGGGGCTCAATCCCAGGACCCTGAGAGCATGACCTGAGCTGAAGGCAGAGGCTTTAACCCACTGAGCCACCCAGGTGCCCCTGAACTGTAGTTTTAATCAGCATTTTCCTAAAAGCCAATTAAGTTGGGAACCTTTCATGTTTATTGGTTAAGTACGTATTTTCTTTGGTGAAGTGTCTCATTAAGTCTTTTGTCCATCTTCGTATTAGATTTTCTACCTTTTTCTTACTGATTTTGTAGCTCCTTGTGTGTACTCCAAGTACAGGTTCTTTATCATATACATGAATTTTAAATATTTTCTCACATTCTGTGGCTTGTATTTTTATTCTTTCAAATGTCCTTGGATAAAGAGGTTTTCTTTAACTTAATTCAATAAATCATTTTTTCCTTCTCATGTCATTTTTTTAAATCTTGTTAGACAAATCTTTATTATGGTGGAAGGTAATAGTCTTCACAGTTCATTTCTTTGTCCGTGTTGATTGATCCACCACCATTTAATGAAATACCATCATTTATTCCATTTACTACAGGACCATCTTTGTCATAAATTAGGTGACCATACATGTGACAGTTTCCTTCTAGACTGTCCACAATTACCTTTATATATTTACTTGCTATGTAACAAGTTTACAAAATACACTTAATTCTGATAATTTGAAGATAAGTTATTTTTAAATTTTTCATGTATAAAATTTTGCCATCTATGTACATAAACACTTTTATTTGTCCAATTTTCATTTTTCTGGACTTAAAATTTTTCTTTTGGAAACACTCTAACTTTAGGTTCATTTTTAGTGGCATAGGACTATCCTAATTTTTTATTTAATCTTGTTTCAGTTTTGCAAATTATCATTTGCTAGGAATGTGTCTTTTTGTTTAAATTTTCAAATTTTTTAGTAAAACTTTGCTCATAAACCTCTCTATTTTAATGTCTGTTATATCTGTAGTGATGTTTCCTACATTTGTGCTTGATGCAGTTATTAATATTTTGGGACTATATTACCTATTTTTTACTTTTTTTTTTCCTTCTTGTCTCCTTTTGGATTAATTATTGTTTATTATTCTGTCTTCCCTCTATTGAATTAGAAATAATATCATTTTTCTTTTGTTTGATACCCCAGAGTTTGGGAGTTTTTTTTTTTTTGAGTTTGGGAATTTTTAAAAATTGATTTTTACTTAATTTCATTGTGATCTGAGAACATACTTTTTATAACAAATCATTTTCAATTTATTAAGACTTATTTCATAGCCCAGAATATGCTCTAGCTTAGTGAATGTATATTCTATTGTTGTTGGGTAGAATAGTTTATAAATGTCAGTTAGGACAAGTTGGCTGATAGTGTTGTTAATGTCTTTTATGTCCATACTGTTTTCCTGTCTACTTGTTCTAATAGTTATTGAGAGATGAGTATGTACATCTCCAACATGTTTATTTGACAGTTTCTCTTTGCATTTATATAAGGTTTTGCTTCATTTATTTTCAATTTCTCTTTTTAGGTGCATAAATATTTCAGTGTTTGCTTATGTTTTCTTGATGAACTGACCTCTTTATGATTATGAAATTAACATATTTATTACCAGCAATGTTCTTAGCTCTGAAATATACTTTAACTGATACCAATATAGCTATTCGAGGCTTCTTTTCATTAGTGTTAGCATAGTATATTATTTTTTATCCTATTCTAATCTATTTTTATCTTTAGATTTGCAGTAGATTTTTTTTTAAGATTTTATTTATTTATTTGAGAGAGAGCAAGAG
>CM052889.1:26267481-26331675 GCA_028534135.1 Potos flavus
CCAAAAGTTTTAACTTGTTCCAGCATCAACTCTAAAGGCTGAAATTCAGTTTCATCTAAAAATCTTCTAGATCGGGTATGGGTGAGACTCAAGGTACAATTCATTCTGAAGCAAATGTTTTTCCAGCTCTGAACCTGTGGAATCAAACAAATCATGTGCTTCCAAAATACAATGGTGGGATAGGCATAGGATAGACATTTTCATTCCAAAAGAGAGAAATGGAAAGAAGAAAGGGGAAATGGGTTCCCAGTAAGTCCAAACTATAAGGCAAGCTCTATGAGATATCAAGTTCAAGAATATTCCTCGGGGCGCCTGGGTGGCTCAGTCGTTAAGCATCTGCCTTCGGCTCAGGTCATGGTCCCGGGGTCCTGGGATCGAGCCCCGCATCGGGCTCTCTGCTCAGCGGGAAGCCTGCTTCTCCCTCTCCCACTCCCCCTGCTTGTGTTTCTTCTCTCGCTGTGTCTCGTTCTGTCAAAAAAATAAATAAAATCTTAAAAAAAAAAAAATATTCCTCTTTGACTCAATGTTCTGCCCTCCAGGCACACTGGGGTTGAGGCCCCACCTTCTACCACTGGGATAGTTATCTTGCCCACAGCTTTACTAGGCAGGGGTTGGGCTCCCATGGTTGGGAGGAGGCCATTTATCCTCACTTTGTTGAAAGTGAGGCAGTGGTTCCTCCTTTAGAAATCAAAGAGGCAGCCCTGGTGATCTGTGAATCATCTTTCCATCTGGAAGAACAGCACATCCTTGTTTAGGTGCTGACTAGGGGTATGATTCACACTCATACTAATCTCCTAATCAAATAATTGCTTGGTGGCAACACTCTTACTGTTTTCTTCTGAAGAAGTTTTCTTACTTTTTACAATATAGATAAACAGAATTTTCCAAGAGTTTAGTTCTATTTCCTTTTTGCTTAACAACTCTGTGTTTAAGCCATTTCTTTTCTTTTACATTTTACTGTAAGAAGACAGGAAGAACCAAGCCACACCTTCATCACTTGGCTTAGAAGTGACTTCCTGTAAATATCCAGTTTCATCACTCACAAGTTCTAGCTTCCATAAAACACTAGGACATGAACACAGTTCAGCCAGGTTCTTTGTTATATTATATTAAGGATGGCCTTTCCTCCAGTTTCCAATAACATGTTCTTTGTTCCTATCTCAAACCTCACTCATCAGAATGGCCTTTATCATCAGTATTTCTACCAACATTCTGTTCATGATTATTTAGATAATTCTCCAGGAAGACTGAGGATCTCTCTCTAAGGCTCTCCTCTTTCCTTTCTTAGCTCTCAGGAGAATTGCTGCCCTTAACTGTCCATTTATCGGGCGCCTGGGTGGCTCAGTTGGTTGGGCAACTGCCTTCGGCTCAGGTCATGATCCCAGAATCCCGGGATCAAGTCCCACATCAGGCTCCCAGCTCCATGGGGAGTCTGATTCTCCCTCCGACCTTCTCCCCTCTCATGCTATCTCTTACTTTCTCTCTCTCTCTCTCAAATAAATAAAATCTTACAAAAAAATTGTCCATTTATGGCAGCAGAGACTTTTTCTAGTGTGTACCTCAGAACTCTTCCAGCTTCTACCTATTACCCAGCTCTAAAACCACTTCCACATTTCTAGTTATTCATTACAGTAGCACCCCACCTCTTAGACCATTCAGACTACTGTAGCAGAGTATCATAGACTGAGTGAGTGGCTTATAAAAACAGAAACTTACTTCTAATAGTTCTGGAGGCCAGGAAGTTCAAGATCAAGGCTCCCAAGAGATTCAGTGTCTGGCAAGAGTCCACTATCTAGTTATAGCCATCTTTTTGCTATGTCCTCATGTGATAGAAAAAGTGACAGATCTCTCCAGGGTCTCTTTTATAAGGATATGAATCCTATTCATGAAGGTTCTACTCTCACCACCTAATCACCTCTCAAAGGCTCCGCTTTCTAATTCCATCACATTGAAGGATTAGGATTTCAAACTATTAACTTGAGGAGGGTACAAATATTTAGTCTATGGCATTATTTATAGAAGATACTTTTGCTGGATATAGAATTTAGGTTATCAGCTTGGTTTTTTTTTCTTTCCGTACTTCATTGTCTTCTTCTTTGCATTGTTTTCCATGGCAAATCTGCTATAAACTTTGTTTTTCAGTATATATATTTTTTCTTATGCTGAATCTAAGATTTTCACTTTATCATTAACTTTGAGCAATTTTACTACAGTGTGACTTGGTGTAGTTTTCTTTTGTTTGGGATTCATTGAGTTTTCTGGTTCTGTGGACTTAGAATTTTCACCCAATTTGAAAAATTTTTGGCCATAATTTTTTCAAATATTTTTCTTTACTCTTTTTATATTAAAGTGCTTAGAGTTTCCCCCAAACTTACTAATGTTCTGCTCATTTCTTTTGTGTATGTGTGACTTTTTTCTTTCTATGTCTTATTTTGAATATTTCTTTTACTATGCCAATTTGAAAAATGTCCCGGGCAGAAAAAGCCAGTATGGTTGTGGAATTCATCTAATGTGCTTTCCTTTTCTCAAGAATTATAACACTTTGACACCTATTACCTAATATCTGAAAAAAAATTGCTTCATAGATTTGTTTGGTTTGGGGTGTGTGTGTGTGTGTGTGTGTGTGTGTGTGTGTGTGGCATCAGATAAGTTCAATACCTAAAACTCCGTTATGCCCAGAACTGAAGTATTCCTGACAGATTTTTTGAATAAAAAACATGAGCTCCCTTAATAGATTAAGTTTTCTAGAATCTAGGGCCATGTATTAAATTGTTATATAAGTTAAATATAATATTTCAGTAGAATGCTGTTAAGCAAATAGCTCTTAATAGTATGATGTTTTAAATTCTTTATATAAATATCAATAGATGACCAGGGATGGGACGTGGCTTGCAAGATTGTTCAAACCATACACCTTATCAGCAAATGTGCTTCTGAGACCTTACTGTCCTATTTTTAATTTCAGAGACAGTGAGAAAAGTATACAAACAGATAAACACAGACTCCAGTTTCAAGCCATTCCAACAAAAAAAGTCACTGGCATCCTAAAACATTTTTAAATTTTATAATGTTTAAAGATATTAAGAGAGACTGTGCTTGCCTAGATAAAAGTTGTCTGTAACTGAGTGTGTGTCTACTGGTAGAAAACTAAACTAACTGACATAGAAGGTCTGTCAGAGGAATGAGATTAACAAGAGGGACACTATTTGACTTCGTTAGGGTTTTTTGTTTGTTTGTTTGTTTAAGTGGGCTCCAAGACCAGCATGGAGCCAAATCAGCTTGAAGAGGGACAGTATTTGAAAGGGTGGATATACATTTGCATGTGAGCCTAGTGTAAGGTCCATTCTGTTTTCACGAAGTCCAGAGAATTTTTCACTAATTTTTTTTAATCAAAGAAATGTCCTAAAAATATATGATAAAGAATATATAACTTATGAATTTTTATAGTAAGTATTTGGCAATGACAGTTATATCCTCTCTTCATCTTAGAATGATGATGAGGATTGTAAGGGTGAATGCATCTCAATAAAAATTCAACGTAATGTCCTAAGAGAGTTCCATTTTCTGGTAGCATTGCTATACATTTTACACTAGATGGCGATCTATGCCTACTTGATGTCTTCAAATGCAAAGCATTTCCAACTTGAAGCTGCACAAAATGCTGGACTTCAGTGACTAGAACGGTCTCTGCATTTATGTATTTACTCATTCAGGACTTCCGAGCAATACTATGTGCAGCCTGAATACTAGGGATATAAAGAATAACCAGAACAGTTGTCTTGAAGGTTCTCATAACCTCTTGGGGATAGGGTGAGGGATTGTAATCTAATCAATCTAATTAAACTTTAAAATGATAATTACTGTGATGAAAAAAAGCTCTGAGAGTTCCTGACTTGAGGAGCTCCTGAAGTACCTTTTAAGTGCTTCTGCCTCTCCCTAGTACTACATTTTTTTTTTAAAACTGGAGGCAGTTTTATAATAGGGTTGATGCTAACAAGGAATCTGAAGAAAAAATGTTTATTGAACATTTGGTATGTACAATTGTAAAGATATTAAGTGATGCCATGGAAAGCAAATGACTCATTTATTCATTTGCAACTTTAAAAACTTATAATATATCAGATAGGAGGATTGAAACAAATACATAGCTAACTATAACATGGGAAACACTATATGACGAAGCCTTAAATGTCCTGAAGACAGAAGGTTAATTTGTAGCTAGAAGAATCAAGAAGGTCTTCATCCACGTAAGGAATCTTTTTAGTCCAGGTACGTTTCCAATTGGTAAAAGTGACTGGGAGCCTCATTTCAGCCGGAAGGAATAGATGAGAGGAAATATTACCACTGGTACAAAGCCCCCGCCCTGTTTGCAAGGCATTATCTATTTCTAACAGTGCTACTGACTGACCAGCTCTGAGTCCTTGGGTAGGTCAGTCAATTTTTCTTTTCAGAAAGCCATGGGTTTCTTCTCTATTAATGAGTTGACTAGACCTATGTAATCCCTATATTTCATCTCAAAGATACTCAGTTCAGAGATGAGGTGGTGAGAAGATACAGGTTTTATTTAGGGAATGGAAATTCTGCATTTCTGGCTAAAGTGTAAGGTATGGTTAGGAGACAGTTATAGGCTGAATCATGTGTCCCCTAAAATTCAGATGCTGAAGCCTAATCCCCAGTACCTCTGAATGTAACTATATTTGGAAAACTGGTCTTTAAAGAGGTGATTAAGCTAAAAGAAGCCATTAGGGTGGGCTCCCATTCAATCTGACTGGTGTTCTTGAAGGAAGAAAAAATTTGGACACACCAAAAGATACCAGGGATGTACATACACAGAGGAAAGACCATGTGAGGACAAAATGAGAAGATAGCCATCTGTAAGCCAAGGAGGGAACCAAACCTGCCAACACCTTGATTTGGACTTCCAGCTCCCAGGGGGCACCTGGCTGGCTCAGTTGGTAGGGCATTGGACTCTTATCTTAAGATCATGAGTTCAAGCCCCGTCTTGGGTGTGGAGCCTGTTTTTAAAAAATAAATCATTTTAATTGGGGAGGGTATGTGCTATGGTAAGTGCTGTGAAATGTGTAAGCCTGATGATTCACAGACATGTACCCTGGGGCAAATAATACATTATGTGTTAATAAAAATTTTTTTTTAAAAAATAAGTAAGTAAATAAGTAAATAAATAAATAAATAAATAAAAATAAATCATTTTAGTTTTTCACATGGAGTAGGTAAACATTTCAGGCATCCATTTTTTGTTGTTGGTCCCTGTTGTGTTTGTGTTTTGCATTGAACACAGCTCTAAAGTCAAAAATGTTCACCAGAATAGAATGGGAATTATGCCACAGACATGGAAAATAGAAAGTGTTGGGTTTTATCAGTTTCCTTTGCCAGTTAATAAGCCCCGTTAGTAGGCATGCCCAAAATTTCAATAATAACTTAAAAATATGATTGTGTTTCATACCATTTGGAGGGATGCAAACATTTTCATGTGGCACAACACAAGACAGTGTTGATTTGAACCACAGCTGTGATAAATCAAATTCTGTCTTCTCTACATTTGTGTATTTATGCTCTTTTAGCAATGATGATGAAATGTTCACAGAAAAAAAGGGTGAGGAAGAACCCAAGGCCCAAAGGACATAACTCTCCCACATCCTTTCCTCAGCTTCTCAGAGATATCCTGGCTTCACTTCTTTGTATATGAAGCTGTCAATCAAACTAGGTGTTCTTGGTGTTGAGATGCCACTCAAAATGGACATTGTGCTAGTGAAACTGCCACTCATGATGGCTGTCTGGCAAATGGAGCTGTCAGTCATTCCGAATGGTTCAGTCTGCTGCATTGTCAATAAAACAGGCTGGTGTGTACTGAAAGCAGCCTCATCAGACTCAACAAAACTTAAAGTCTTGATTAACTCTGTAGTCTGCAGTTCGCTAACCATTTCTCTTATCAGTGAAAAGGTACTTTTTATTTTCCAAAGCTTTTAATGACCGAGTAAAACAGAAGGATGGTGAAAAGGATATACTTAGGATACAAATTACGAATGAAAGTGGATAAAGCATTAGGTTGGTTGCCTACTCAACTTGTCACCACAGGCCAAGGAGAATGAAGTATAGGTCATGATAAGTACCATGGACATTCATTCATTTTCTTCATAAATCTTTATGATATGTCGAGTAGGAACCAGTCGATATCCTTTGAGTAAGGCATTAATGTATTCAGAGAAAAGTAGGACTTCAGGAGCATCCGTTTCTCCATAGGCTCTGAGGAAATGCATTATCCTGTGGTGTTCCAAGTTTACCTAAGCCTCTGCCTTTCTTGGCACAGTCACTTGTTCAGTGAAATCTCTTTGCTCTTTACCTGCTACGTTGCTAAAAGTAATGTTTTCCTCTTACTCATTAACTTAGCGTCTACAATTGGCGAAAGCTACTTTAGTTTAAATTATTACAGTGAAGGTATTGGATTTGGGGAAATTATTTGAATCCACTTCCACAGATGTCAATTATAAAAATAATTTGAGCTGACACAGTTAACTTACAACTTTCCAGCCATACCTCATAGCAGAAAAATACAATATTAACCTGTAGTTTTCAGCTGTAGTTCCCACGGAAATTCCAGCTCCATGTTGGCAGAAAATGCATTTTGTTTTTAACTACTGTGTTAGAAACCATCATTATATTCAGCACAGGGTAAGCCCTCAGTAAATAGTGTTAAATGAAGAAATCTTAAAGTGTGAAATAGGAAGCTTCTCTCTAATAGAAGACTGCTAGAGAGAATCTTGTTAGCACAAACAGGCTCAGCATTTGGAATGATAGAGCAAATTCCCTGACTCCTGTGTGCTCAGAGTGACTCAGCCTGGTTCTGTCATTGCTGTGTTGTCTTACCCTGAATATTGAACCACTGCTTTCATATTTTTATCTATAGCACAATTAGCATCTGGGACTCAAGTCTTCTTTTGTAGCAACAAAATGCAGAGCCTAGCATAAGGCTGCCCTTATTCTTCCCAGGACTCCCTCCCCCAGAATTAAAGGCAACTCCTCCATCCAAGTCCCCTAAAGAATCGTGATGCAGATGTCTATCAGCATTATTCATCATCTCCCCTTCAGATGCACTACTCTTTCCAGAAAATGGCAACTCTTTGGATATTTGGTAGGATACTAATTCATGATGTCTCTGAACCCCAATTAGTGGACCCTGCCACTTTCTGCAATCCCGTGTATTTCTTCAGCTCCAGTTCCTCCTCTGCTCAGTTCTGTCCCAACTGATGCCAGGGCTCTTAGATTCCACTTTATATGGCAAACAACTTCTGACCTGTTTCTTTTTTTATCAGCTAAGTAAATAAACATGTAATTATACTAACAATCTTCATTTTAAATGACAGAAGTTATAGAGTGCTACGTATTCATCCATAGTTTTCATAGTATTTTCTTTCTTCTATGTATGTTTCTCAGTTAATTCTCTTAGCTATGTCTTGTCTTCCTTAATTGATCATAAATTCTATGAAATAAGGCATGGTGAATATAATACCAAAAGTTTTTGTTGTTGTTGTTGTTATTGGAAGTAAGAGACCTATGTTCTTCTGATCCATCTGCCACTAACTTCTTAGTTGCATTTTGTGAGAAGTTCACATCAAACTTGTTTTTGAGGTCACTTCAAGCTCTAGAATATCTGATCTTATATCAATGAACAGAGAAATGAGGCATTTTTCCCCCCCATAGGAAATAAGAGAGTTAGGGAGTATGAATGAGGAATAACAAATCCCTATCTAGGCTGATGCTAGGGTTGCTCAGTGGTGAGGTTCAAATGAGGAACAACATGTCATCATGAGGAGATCTGTCATATGAATAGAAAAAATCATACATAACCTCAATAGAGTGGAATATGCCTCTCTGATTTTGTTGAAAATTGCACTTTAATATTTCTTACTGTGTTTTCCTTGATAGACACCAGGTGGCATAAGGATTTGATTTCTTAAAATACAGACAAGCCTACACCTTGGTAAAAACTTGCTGTAGTACACCGCTTTTAGACTTAAGGAACAAAGCTTTCTTTTAAGAATTATGTAGCCAAGGGCTCCTGGGTGGCTCAGTCATTAAGTGTCTGCCTTCGGCTCAGGTCATGATTCCAGGGTGGTCATGATTCCTTGGATCAAGCCCCGCATTGGGCTCCCTGCTCGGAGGGAGGCCTGCTTCTCCCTCTCCCTCTCCCCCTGCTTGTGTTCCCTCTCTCGCTGTGTCTCTCTCTGTCAAATAAATAAATACGATCTTTAAAAAAAACAGAAAAGAATTATGTAGCCAATTTTCAGTTTAATTAGAAGTGAGAATGGGCTACTCTATGTGAAACAGAATATTTATGATGAAAAACCTGCTAAATGTGGGTCATTAATATACAGAAATAGAAAAAGCATTAGATTGGAGGACAGAGAAGAAAGGGAAGATTGGAAATATATGTATATTAATGTAAAAGAGACAGAAGGAAGAGAGACAAAAACACACAAAGCAAACAGAAGTCTTACCAGAGAAAAAATGGTACAAGTAGATTTGTGTAAAGGAATCACAGAGTCTCAGAATTGGAAAAAGTTTTAGAGGTGAATTCCTCTAACTCTATCCAGACAGGGAAAGGAAAGCCCAAATGTAATATAAAGAGCTTGAGCATGTGTAACAGAGTAAGAACAGAGGTCTGTCTACATCTATTCATAGATACCCAACAAGTTTCATCACTGTAAAGGTCAATTTTTTTTTTATTGACTCTTTGAGTGACCAATTAGAGGAAAATAAATTACTTCTAAGCAGTCAGTCATATCCATTTTTAAGTCAATAAATTAATGAAGTTGATTTGGTAGCATAGCTAACCATTTCAACCATGAAAATAATCTTACACATTCTTCTATGATTTTCTGCTAAAGGTGAATTTACTGGCTAGGTAAGCATAGTTTTAACTTGATAACTTAAATGTCTCTATTACAGAGATTTTCCCTTTTCTAAATTCTCACCCCACTCTCCCACACCCCCCACAACCCATCTAATCTTATGCTTTTGTTTTTGGTGCTATTGAAAAAGAAACAGCATTTCATTTCAACAAAAATTCCTTTGGCATATGCTAGGGATATATACATATATATCCCTATACATCTATACATATATAGGATATATACATCCATATATATATATATATATATATATATATATATATATATGGCATGATAGGGCTAGACAGAGCTCATGATTCAAACTGAGACACTTTTTCAAAATAGTATTATTAAAATTTAATGAACATATGAATAAACTGCACATATTTCAATGGTAGAATTTGATACATTCTGACATACGTATACTCCCATGAGACCAGCACCGCGATCAAGATAGTGAACATATTACCCACAAAGCTTTTTCTTGGGCACCTGGGTGGTTCAGTTCGTTAAGCGTCTGCCTTACCAGGGTCCTGAATGAGTCCCATGTCGGGCTCCTTGCTGAGTAGGGAGTACCCCTCCCCCGGCTTGTGCACTCTCTTTCTCTCCCTCTTACTCTGTCTCTCAAATAAATGAATAAAATCTTAAAAACAAAAAGCAAAAACAGCAACTAAGCTTTCTTCTTGGACCTTTGTAATCCTTAGTTCCTGCCCTGCCTCCATTCAACTTCCCCAGGTATCCACTAATCTGTTTCTGTCACTACACATTGGTTTGCATTTTCTAGAGTTTTAAATGAATGGAATAAAATAGTGTATATTCTTTTTTTGTCTGATTTCTTTGACTCAGAATAATTATTCTGAGAGTCATCCATGTTGTTGTATATCAGTGGTTTGCTGTTTTTATTACTGAGCAATATTCATTTTATGGATGTCTTGCACTTTATCTGTTCTGTTTGTGTTCATTTGTGTTGTTTCTAGTTTTTAGCTTCATTTAAAAGATGCTGTGAACATTTATGCATGAGTCTTTACATAGACTTAACGCTTTCTTTTTTTCTTAATAAATACCTACTAAGAGCATGGCTAGATTTGGGGGCACTCTGAGGTGTAAAGAGACAGGATGGGATAACGGGAAAGCAGGAATAAACTGGTTTGTCCTAGGAAAGCCTAGTTCTTAGTCATCTTAAGGGCAGGCTACCAGAAGAGCACTTTTCAAGTTGATAGTAATTGGCCTGGCAAAAAGGCAGTTCTTAGTTCTACTTCCATACTGTGTGGCAATAGCATGGTGTCAGAGACCACTGGCTATCTCTCAGTGTCTGTTTGCCTCATCTTTCAGAGCACGGTTGGTAAATTATGGCCCTAGGGTCATAGCCACTTGTTTCTATAAATAAAGTTTTATTGGAACATAGCCATGATCACTCATTTACATATTATCTATGGCTGCATTTGCACTATAACAGCACGAGTACTTGAGTGACTACTTGAGTAACATGGTACTTGAGACCATGTGGTCCACAAAGCCTAAAATATTTACTATCTTGCTCTTTATAGGAAAAGCTTTCTGCCTTTTTTTTTTTTTTTTTAAGATTTATTTATTTGGGGTGCCTGGGTGGTGCAGTTAGTTAAATGTCTGACTCTTGGTTTCAGCTCAGGTCATGATCTCAGGGTCCTGGGATCAGGCCCTGCATCGGGCTCTGTGCTCAGTGCAGAATCTACTTGAGATTCTCTCTCCCTCTTCCTGTGCCCCTTCCGCTTGTGTTGTCTCTCTCTCTCTCTCTCTTTCTCTTTCTCTGCCTCTCTAATAAATAAACAAATCTTTTATTTATTTATTAGAGAGAGAGCAAGCACAGTGGGGAGGGGCAAAGGGAGAAGGAGATAGATAATCTCAAGCAGACTCCCTGCTGAGTGTGTAGCCCAATCCAGCATAATCTCATGACCCTGAGATCATGACCTGAGCCCAAATCAAGAGTTGGATGCTTAACCAACTGAGCCACTCAGGTGCCCCTACTCTTGTTATAAAGTACTAGGATACCAGACTCTTAGCTGGGCATATGATCACTTGGAATAGGATTTGTTTTCTTGCTCTTCTTGAAGCTAAGTTCTAGCTAGCAGTTTATAAGGGGAAGTGATATGTGCAAGTTCCAAAGATTACCTTTAAAATGAGAAGGCTTGCCTTTCTCCCATCAGCTGGTCCTCCTTTGTACGTATTAGAATGCAGACATACTCACTGGAGATCCTGCAATATCCTAGACACTGAAGTGACTGAGAATAGAAGATACATATAAGTGAAACCACAGAATAGAAGGAAATCTGTCTTCCTAATACTACGGAGTATCATGCCATTTCTGGAGTGACTTCAGCCAGGCTACATACTTGAAAAAGAAAGAAACTTCTGTCTTATTTATTTGTTTGATGGGAAGAGGGGTTCCATTACTCATCACAAATGTAACCTAAAGGATATGTAATACCTCATGTTATAACCAGGTTCCATATGTACAGCATTCCTGAGACCATCAACATACTAGTAGTTGTGGATCCTTAGGCAGGTCTCTTAATCTCGAGAGCCTCAGTGACCTCATCTTTCAGTACAGCCAATAGAGCCAAACCTCCTTGAAAGCTGGAGTAGAACTCAGTTTCCTGTCCAAATTCCTTCCACTATGAATCTGTGAGCCTTCTTCACCAAAAATACCTCCAAACATATGTACAGCAAGCCTATAGGTGAGGCATTTTATGAATTGTGTTCAGTTCTCACTGAGGATGCTGATACCAGTTCCCTTACATCATTTATTTTTTGTTGTAGGAAATCAGGTCAGTGCAACATTTTATCTCAATTTCATTGACAAAGATGTTGGTAAATAATGAGACTTTTTTTTTTTTGGCAGTGGAAACACTGTGAAGAAAAACATTCAAAACCCTTGATTAAACTATATACCCATATTATATATGGTAGATTAATAAAAATCTAATCATACATGTTAATAAAAATCTAATCATGCATGTTTACATAAAAATATGTTTATTGAAATAATAATAATGTTTTTTTAAATAAGAGATAGATAGTTTATAGAAACATCTTTCTGGTTTTTATATGTCCATAAATTGAAAAATGCCTTTCACCTATTACCACTATTTTTTTTTTGCCCCCACTTCCTTTTCTCTTTATGTTGGCATGCATATTTGTACCAAAGGCATCAGTGAAAAGAGAAACATTAATTTATTTGAAGAAACTCATATCTCTATTACTCCGAGTAGATCAAAGCAGCTGCTGCTCTAGCTGCTGAGGGTGTTAATTGTCTCCAGGACCACAGCTGCCACAGCTACCACTAAGGTTCCATCTACCACATTCAGTATATCACAGTCAAATAAGTGAGTACGACTCAGTTTGCAGAATCAGTTGTGTAAAAAATAAAATCTCTTTTATTTCCATTTTCTGTAAATGAAGGTCTAAGTTCCAGTCTGCCATGCTGGCAGGACATTGAGCAAATTATTTGGGGGGCTCCCTCCTCCCAGGATTGTGCAGACCATCAAAGCCTGGAGGATCTGTTTGGTCACTGCTGCTAGGGTCTCCAGCCTCTGCCTGGAGACACGGGCCCAGTTTTTCAGGCTGGGGAACTTGGACCTAGCATCCAGCCTCCCTTGACACAATTATCAGCCTCTGAAGTTTTGCAGATGCTCTAGGCATCCCTTGTTACCAAGGACGTTATAGCTCTGGTTTTTTCTGAGAACCCATTATCTGATTTCTTGGAAAAATCCTTCCCCCTTTCTCTACCCTCTTGCATTCCTCTTGTGAAATTCCGTTCTCTCTTTGTTTCTTTCTCATTCACTCTCTACATCTCTGTCTCTGGCTGTCTGTCCCTCTTAATATTAGTTCTTCAGTGAGCCCACACCTTTACAAAATGGGGAAGAACCCAGTGACTTTGAAACATTCTGTTTTCAGCTTAGTGAACGCTACTAGAGAAAATAAGTACTCAGAATCTAACTCAGAGTTTCTCCACCTCAGCAGAATTGACATTTTAGGCTGGATAATTCCTTATGAGGGGCTGTCCTGCACACTGCATGTTTGGCAAGCATCCTTGGGCTCTATCCATTAGATGCCCATAGCACTCTCCTTTATAAATTGTGACAACCGAAGACGTCTCCAGACATTAACAAGTGTTTTCTTAAGGACTAATTTATCACCTTTAGGAAGTTTCTAATCTAATGGTAGAAGGAGAAAATACAGGCTAAAAGAGATAGACTGAAATTTAATAAATTGGCCCCAAAGTCACTTGTAAAATGCTTCAAAGATACTAGCCTAAGTGTCTTATCTACATTGTCTCATTTTACCCTCACATGAAACTTACGAGGTAATTATTAAAATTTTCCTTACTTTATAATTGAGAAAAATGATATTGGATCATTTAGGGTCCAGTTAGAAGTCAAAAATCACACTAGTTATTTAGACAAAGAGAAGTTAAAGACATCTCAGCTGAGTATTAAGTTATTAACTAGGTAACTGAAGAGTTAAAAAGGGAAGTCTAAGATATGGTGGGCTAGACACTTGGCCCTGTGCTGTTAGGTGGGGAGTGGCCCTGCTTTTTAGTATTTTCTGATATTAATGGTATACATACTCTCCTGCTGGCTAATGTCAAGCTCCCAAGTTGACATCACTGAACACAAAGCTGGGGAAAGCTCATAATCAGCTTCTGTTAGCTGCTACAAGGAGCTCCAGCACACCACAGGCACTAAGGTATCACCAAGGTAGCAACTATAGGAAGAAGTTACCACACCTAGAACTGAGAAAACAAAGAATTAATGAAACTGTGAAATTCTGTGAAACTGTTGAAATTAGGGAAACCTAGAAGATTAGAAGAAGGCCTCAAAGAGTAGAAACGCTGACCTCTGAGGAGGAGGTGCTGCTTCACTAGTGCTGGAATCTTTGGTCTTAGAGAGGGACCCTATGGGACTAGGCCCCAAATATCTGAAGGGTGGGCACCAGTATCAGTTTACTGATGCTGGTGTCTGTCAGAGGGTGCCATAAAGCTAGTCCTACAAACGTTGAAACAACCACAAATTGGACTTGGCTGCTGCCATGGGAAGGAATTGCTACTGCTGGAGTGAAGAAGTGTTGCTGTGGCGACACAGACAGAAAATCAGAGGGACAGAAAGGAAAGAGCCCCTTCTTCTTCTGGCTTTGCAATCTCCCTGACATGCAGAACCCAACAGGGAAACACTGGCAAAGCAGAAATGTGGTTTTTAGAGTCCCAGGCTCAGCATCACAAAGCAGAATATAGAAGGGTGGGTTTGGAATTGAGATATGATGGTGCAATTTCCTAGTGAGGTATAAGTTCCTGATGTAATTAGTAGTAAATATCAAATAGTTAAGGCAAGTTAATATCATATAGACTTGAACTCAAGTAAAGCTGACTCTTTACAACATGTTCTTAATCACTTCATAATCACTCCATTACATTATCAATGAGCAAAAAAAAAAAAATTTTCCTCTCTTAATGCTGACTTATAACTTGCTTATCAATAGATTACATTATAATATTGATCTATGGTGGCAGCACTTTTTATTTTTTTCTAAAATGATCTTTGGGGGCACCTGGTTGGCTCAGTGGGTTAAAGCCTCTGCCTTCGGCTCAGGTCATGATCTCAGAGTCCTGGGATCAAGCCCCACATCAGGCTCTCTGCTCAGCAGGGAGCCTGCTTCCCCCTCTCTCTCTGCCTGCCTCTCTGGCTACTTGTGATCTCTCTCTCTCTCTGTCAAATAAATAAACAAAATCTTAAAAAAATAAAAATGATCTTTGTTCCTTTGTGGAAGCAATTGCACCAAAAATGAATGCAAATGAAGACTTCATTTGATGAAAATGAATTGAATCTGGGTTCCAAACGAGTATTCTTATCATAAGTCTTGAATATAGTCACCAAACTGACTAAAGACATAGAGTAGAGAAAAAAAAAAATCTCATAGAGTCCAAGCATTTCAATTTCTGAACAAATTTTGTTTCAGATATCTAGGAAAGAAATACTATATTAGAATGACTAAATTGAGCTGAAATATGGAGGAATTCAAAGATTCCCTTCCTTTAGACAGATAAATCACAGATGAAATAGAGATGGAGAAAATGTAAAAAGCTTTGGTTGAGGTCTACATAGACACGTGTTTATATACACACAAAATACAGAGAAACTAAATAGAGAAGAGAGAGAACTTGATAGAATTTAGATGCCAGTGATTATAAAGTACTCCATTAAATTATTTACCATGAAGGAGAAAAGATGTCACTTAAATTATGACACAGTCATATTTGTAAAATACATCACAACTTCAGAGATGTTAAAATGTGAAAAAACATTTACCTTAGAATCTATGACATATGGTACAAACAAAGGATGCAATAAATTAAGTATATGGGTTAGTAAAGACATACTAAGTTACAGAGATTTTGCACTGAGAAGAAAAAATGCTTTCAAATATCTTGGTACACAACTCTTCAGTTATAGGACTATTTTATCCTTCCTATGGTTTTTTTCCACCTCCAACAAAGAATAAACTGGAGGGGGTAAATCTTTTTTCTTTCCCCCCTACATTCTAGTTGAACCCAAGGAAGGTTTTTCTAATAGGAAATTGCATTAGTTTGTGTCCTTCAAGAAGCAGACATCAAGATGGGATTAGAGATGACAGAGGTGTATCAGATGACAAAGCAGGAAAGAAGGAGAAAGCCTCCAGACTGTGATGCAGATGTAGTGCCTATAGAAGGAGAGAGGGAAGGAAATGGATTGGGGAAGGGAGAGTCTCTGACTGCGGCAGGGTTCCAACAAACGTTTGGCAAGCCAAACAGGAAGCCTCAAGCCTAAGTCACCTGTTAGAGTAATATGTCTTACTGGACTAAGCTTGCTTTTAGCTCCTGCAATGCTCAGTTATTGCCTGGGAGCAGTCACAGGAAGTAGGACTGTGGTGAAAATGGTGGATCCAGAGGGATGGCAGCTGGAGCTGTCGGTCAGTTATACTCCCTGAAACATGAGACATGAACAGAGCATTTTCATATCTACAGTATAAGGCCCAACAAGCACTAGGGGAACACTGAGGATTTGTTTCAGTAATGTGTGAAAATAAAATGTAATCCAATCTTTTAGAATGAGATTCAGTCTAAAGGCAGGAGACAAACCATATGAACTATGTAAGTCTTTCTCAGAGCTGCAGTTTCATTACTATACAAACCCATATTGTGATCTACAGTTGATGAAACTTTAGGAGCAAAAATCACAGCTGGAAATGAAAGACATTTAAATTGCAAGAATCTTACTGAGCATATAGCAGATGATGATGTAGAAGCAATATTTAGAAGTCTACAGATGATGCTGAATTAAGTGGAATGGTAATAATGAGCACAGTGTATTCATATACGGAATGACTTTAGCCATTTAATTACTGTGCTGGGCTAACATGATAAATGCACCTGGGCACAAATTAATGGTAAATAGTTCCTAGAACAAAGCATTCAAGACAGCCGTGTATCCTAAATAGAATAGTGTTTGCAGTATGAGGCCAGAAGTAATTCTGACATTGGAGAACAGAGTTGAGGCAGCAGAATTCTAATTATATATTGAAAGTGGCACTGGTAGATGAGTGAACTACTGCCTGATTATAAATGTGCTATTTTAGCAGGTGTGATTAGGCTCAGAAATATTATTTATTGCACAAAATGGCTGTGTCCTGGCATAGAAGAATGAATGCCTATTCTCTCCCACCACTGAAGTCTGAATTCACACTGACATTTTACTCACATTTACTGCAGTTAGAAATCTTAACAGGTAGACCAGTGTATCTCTTTTTCTCAAATTCTTTCACAGAGAGAAATATGGATGACACCAGGGGAAGGTCATTCATTAACTGAGGATGCTACACAATGTCCATGTCATTCTCAATGAGCTTAATCAATGACAACCTCTCTTTTTTTACTATTTCTAAAATGGAGGCAGTGGGTGGGAGTTTTTTAACTCCCATTTTTGTTTTTTAAACAGTTAAACAAAAAATATCTACAACAGGATGCTAAGAAGCCTGTATGATATCTAACGCTTATGAATTTATTACTAGTCAATGTCAATAAAAATTACCTTATTAAAATATTGGGGTTTTTTTGTAACAGATATTGGTCTTTAGAGTTCTGAATCTTTTACTCACATCCTTAAAATAATAATTTGTTTTATTTAGGGTTATACAAAGATTGAGTTACCCTCTAAAAAATGGCTATACAGATTTGTGTATAAATTTGCAATTCTAAAAACAATAAACTTTTATTGATTTGTGAGTTTATTCAGTTTCTTCCCTTTGTATGTATAGAGAGAAAGAACCAGTGTACCTAATGAATGCAGTAAGAAGTCAATATAATATATATTCAATGTATTTTGAGCTACAAGACATCCCATTACATACTTTGAGAAAGAGTTCCCATGTCTGTTTAGGGTTCCCACCCCTTCCCTTACCCTCAGGATGTGTAGTTTCTAGGAAGCTGACTCTAACCCAGACTTATTAGTGAAATATGTGAGCAATGCTTATAAACCAATCAGCTCATTCTGTTCCTCAGTACTGGATGGTTTAGAGATAGACACATACTTTTACAGGTCAATCAGAACACCAAAGCCACAGTGCAAGTACTTTTGTTTGAGCCTTCAGAGTAGTGGATTTACTCTCCTGCTGAATACGAACTTGTATGGACCAGTTCCCATTATCTTGCTACCAGGTGGGATCTGAGACTGAAGCCAACACAGCAGAAGGCAGAGCCAGGGATAGAGAATAAATTGAGCCTTGAAAACATCATCTAATTACCCAGTACGGCAATGCTGGAGCCAGTTCTCTCCCTAGACATTTCAGTTATCTAAGCCAATAAATTCTCTTTTTATTGAGAGAGCTTAGATTAAATCAGATCGTGTCAGATTTGAATCAGATTTTTGTACCCGGAACCAGACATGTCCTGACTTTCAGATCATCCAACAGTAGGATGTGGTTGTGGAGGGATAGAGTACACTGAAATGACGAAATAACTGGAAGTGAACCTGAAACTCACTTTAACATATCATGTTAAATTAGTCACTGTTCTTCCTTAATAAGTGTAATAATAATTGAATGAGCTTAGAAATGCTGATAGTAATAGGAGTAAGGTGTTTGAGAAGAAGTGGGTATACCGTATCCCACCGCGCTTCCTTTCCTTAATAGTAAGTGTTCTGAGCAAGGCTATTGAGGGATCCACAATTCATGCTATCATTCAGTAAGTGTTGACTGAATGCCTACTCTTGGGAGGCACTGTGTTCGTGAGAAATGCAGAAATCTCAGTGTGTAAAAACTCCTTCCAATCCCCTGCACTAGGAGGCTCAACCAAAATGTAGTGTGGTGCGATAGCAACATAAGGCCATATTCCCCAGGATGACCCTAGCCCCTATTAAAATGCCTGCCTGAGAAAGCTCAGCACTACCAGGAAAATTGTGTTTGTTCTAGCCAACACCTCACCATAGGCCCCTGACCTCTCTTTCTTAAAGATTTACTTAAAAAGTTCTTGAAATTGTGAATATGTGTCTCTTACAACTGAGAATGTCTCTCTTAAGTACCCGAGAGCCACTCCTTTAAAATGTAATCATCAGCAAAGATGGTGCCTCTGTCTCCCAGCCTCTGTGGGAAGATAGAATCCTAATTTTCAGGAACTGCCAGCTAGCAACACAGCTGGCCTAATCACATTTACAGTGACCACCCTTTGTAGTTTTAACTTCTCTAACTCAACCGAGTCCCCTCCCCACTCCAGCCTGCTCCCTCATTCTCCCTTTAAAATGCCCAATCACCTCTGCACAAATCAGAACGGAGCCCAGCTTTTTCTCCTACTGTCAGTACTTACTGAATAAAATCTATTTCTATCGCTTTAACTAACATCAGCTCTGTCTTTGGCATTAGCTGTGGGTAATATTATAATAAACACACAAAGAATGGCCCCTTTCCCTAGAGACCTTACATTCTACCACAATATGGAAATAGAACACGATTAATTAAACAGAATTATTTTTTAAATGCTTTGAAGTGTTCTATGGAAGATTATAACTACAGGCACATTATATGTAGGTTCAGCAAAATACATCCTTCAGGAAGTGTCATTTGAACTGACCTTGTGTAAGAGTTAACTAGGTGAAGAGGAATCAGTAACAGTTTTGCGTCCAGAGGGAATAACACAAGTGAAGTCCTACAGCAAGGGAACTAAGCATGTCTAAGAATCTGAAGAAAGGCCAGTGTGGCTGAACCACTGAGAGCTCATGGAAAGAAGCGCCAAGTGAGGAGGGAGAAGGCAGGGGCCAGATGGAAAGAAGCCTGGCAGGATGTTTCTAAGATTTAGGTCTCTATTCTTAGAGCAACAGGAATTCATTGAGGAGTTTAATTAGAAGTACCACATGATCAGATCTGTAATTTTTAAAATATTCTGATAACCTAATGTAAATTGAATTGGTTAATGGAAGGATGTATGTGATGTTGGGAGTTCCATTAGAAAGCTCTCTAGTAATTCAAATGAGAGAGGATTGGAGCTTATTAGGGTGTAAAACTAGGCAAAGCAAAATAGTTAGATTTAAGGGGTGTTCTTGAAATAAGTTAGACTTTTGTCATTGATTAGATATGGCTAGATAAGAACTGAAAGAATGCTTACAGTGGCCCTTAGCTTCCCAGTTTATACAAGAAGTAGTGGTTTTGTTTCTCAAGACAGGGAGATTAGAGGGGTGCCTGGCTGGCTCAGTTGGCAGAGCATGCAACTCTTGATCTCAGGGTTGTAAGTTCAAGCCCCATGTTGGGCATCGAGCCTACTTAAAAAATGAATAAAAAAGACAGGGAGACAAGAGAATAGACTTGAGAGATGCTGGAGAACACGTGTGCTATTGTCAGATAGAATCTAAGGTAACTGGAGAAATACATTGGAGAAGTAGAGTCGGCAGAATCTGGACCCCAGAGGACTGATAGGGTTATGTGTATATATATTCAAAACTAATTGGCATATCGGGAGCAATTGAAGCAATGGGCATGATGAAGTGGCCTAGGAAGGGAAGAGGATCCTTCTGAAATCCCTGTGGTCTCATTCTCCCCTATCAGACCTTTAAATGTTGAAGTCCCTTTAAGGCTCCATCTTCGTGCATAAGAATAGAAAGAAGATGGGGTATCACAGAGAGCAAGAAGAGAGAATATTTCAAGGTAGAAGGAGTACTTAACAGTATCAATTGTTACGGAGAGGTCAGGTAAGATTTAGACTGATTAATATCCACCCGATATCATCTTATGGGGCTCATTGTTTACTACAGTAAGAGCTGTGGCAATGAATACCACAAACATCAAAATCAAAGTGGAATCTTAAAAATACGCCCAGAATCTTAGTATTAATGCGCTCCATTCTGTTTTTCTTTTTAAACCAAAGGCTGAACATATGCAAAGTGATTCATTGTGAGCCCTGATGAAATCTATCCCTTGAGGTACATTTGAAATGTGAATAATTTTTGCTGTTTTGTTGAACTGATAGTGGTGTGGAAATAGGATCTGAGCAGAAGATAATTCCGAATGCAGACAGCAACCTGATAATAATATCGTCATTTCCTGTAACAGTCACCTAGCAAAAACGTCATTCTAATTAAAGGGTCATAGCATTTGCAGCTAAAAGTAGAGGGGCCTTGCAGCTAAAGTTAGAACTACCAAATAAAGCAGGTCTACTTCAGCATTTGGACAAGAGGAGTTAGTCTGTGTTCACTGATTCAAAGGAAAACTTAGCCAGATCTGTTTCAGTGGCACCTTCTAAAGTAAGTGGGAGCTGAAGAATTGGGTTTGGGCTGCCTAGTTATGTTGCCTGTTGAGGTAAGTCCTAGGTGGGGACCAGTGGTCTGGGGAAAGGAAGGAGGACTCTGTGACCCCTTATCCTAAGCCACTTTCTCAGTCTAATTCCCTGAAAGTAGTCTATAAAGAAAATGTATATTTAGCAAAGTGGAGATGAGGTTATTATTTGGTGAAAGGGAATTTACTTCGATGTGAATCTTTGTGAAAGTGAGAAATGAGGGGCGCCTGGGTGGCTCAGTGGGTTAAAGCCTCTGCCTTCAGCTCAGGTCATGATCTCAGGGTCCTGGGATTGAGCCCCGCATCGGGCTCTTTACTCAGCGGGGAGCCTGCTTCCCCCTCTCTTTCTGCCTGCCTCTCTGCCTGCTTGTGCTCTCTCTTCTCTGTCAAATAAATAACAAAAAATCTTAAAAAAAAAAACAAGTGAGAAATGAAGCAGGCCAAACCTTTAATATCCCCTGCCAGGTGCAACTGCACCCACATAAGTTGTTCTTGGAGACATCTGCAGGAGCAGAGCAAGTGTCGCTCTTTAGACCAAGTTTCTGTCTTAAATTTAAGGGACAGCTGCTTCTATTTGGGAAAAGACAAGAGTATACATTTCAAAACATGTGCTGCATGTGCCCCTTTCAAAGCTTAGCAATTTCAACAGCAGGAAACACTGATCTTTTTTCGTATTTTTCTACAGATCCTTGTAACAAGTCATTCTTTCAAAAACAAGAGTGCATGGAGTACCTGTTATTTGTTAAGATAGTGTTAGGTAATGGGATGTAAATTAAGATATACAATATCCTTTACCTCAAGAAACACACATTGTGTGGGGCCAGGCATACAATTATGTATATTACAAATTAAAAATGATAATGGGTATAACAGAAATATAACAAAACTAATATGAGAATACTCACCTAGAATGGAGTAAGAAGAGATTGGCTTTATACAATGTGGGACATATGGAGCTGAATTTGAAGGACAAGCACCTTATTTATAAGGAATACCAATGCATGGCTTATGGATAAAGGGAATTGCTTGAAAAAAAGAGAAGAATGAAAGGACATTGCTTATTTAAAAAATAGTTGTCTGAGAGGCATCTGGGTAGTACAGTTGGTTAAGCATCCAACTCTTGGTTTCAGCTCAGGCCGTGATCTCAGGGTCCTGGGATCAAGCCCCACTCTCCACTCAGGGTGGAGTCCACTTAAAATTCTCTCTCCCCCACTACCCCTCTCCCCTAAAAATAAATAAATAAATCCTAAAAAATAATAGTCTGAGAGCCAAACAAAGAGAAACAGAAAGCAATGATTATTTCTATTCTATCTGAAGGTTAACATATGGCAAGAGATTTACAGATTTGCATTTAATTATTTACCGTATATAAAATACAAGATAGAGTAAAGGGGAAGGAAAGAGAAATTCCTTTAGTAAAGAGAGAAAAATACAAAGAAGTATTGTATTCTGTTATTAGGAGTGTGATTCAAGAGGCCAACTCTCTGTTCTAATTGAACACCTGCACTTACAAGCTGTGTGACCTTGGGCAAGTTACTCAACAGCCTTGAACCTTAGTTTGCTCATCTATAAAATGGGCATAATAACACTGCTCTTTTATCAGGATATTTGGATGTATTGATGCAATACATGCAGAACCTTTGGACCTGTGCCTGGTAAATAGTAATTCCATATAATATTTGGTTTTATTTTTGTCTAGAAATCGTCATCTGCTAGTTATTGGAAGATTACAGCTCCACTTACTGGTAAATGGGAGTTAGCATTACTGTCTATTTATTTAGACTCAAAAGGAGACAAGAATTTCAGACAAATCCACTTAATTAAGTCTACCTCTTCCTCTATTTTGCAGGGGAAAAAAATAGGGTGGAAAGCTAGGACTCGCAGGCTTTAACTCAGTTAAAAGAAACTCAAAGGTTTTAGTATCTACCAGAAGCCACCACAAATCGAGGCCAAGTTTGTAAACTCAGTTGTTCCCCAGTATTCTCCTGAGTCTTATTCTGAGACCCTTGCAGATCATCCTCTGCCTTGTTTCCCTGGTGTTCAAGACATCAGTTTTCCTTAAACTACCCACTTCTTAGCAAAAGTTGTTCTAAAATTTTCCTTTTCTTAATTTCAATGATAATCCCATGCATTCTTTACTGTAGTCTGCCTTGTAGAGTTGGTTATCTAATTAAAGTAATTCAGAGGAAGACTTAAGAGAACATAAATTTCTTACAGGACATTTGCATTTCGTTAATGTGAAGGAAATGCCAGTTATTATAAAGCTTCAGGAAAATATATTTAACACAGGGCAATAACTTGGAATCCTGCCTATTTAATACTCAGTTTCCAGGATTTCATAATTTGTGAGCTCATCATCAGAAGTGATGGTAGCCCTTAAGAGATGCCTTGAAGCTCTTCTGATTAAAAAAGCTAACAATTTTATTTCAACTACGTTAGCTCATTTGATCCTCACATAACCCTTAAAGATAAGCAAGACTGGCACTGCCATCCTTCAGTGATGTACCAGCTACTCAGATCTCTCAATGTGACACACACAAGCTTTTTCGAACTCAAAAATTTGTAGACCTTTTTCTTTCAACTTTTCATAAATGTAATCATAAGTATTAATCTTGAAGAGTTTTTATAATTTTATTCTACAATGAATATTCAAAGTATGAGACTCCTAGGTAAAATTAGTATTCCTGTGATTCAAAATAGTAAATGTTTAGGAAAAAAAACTAGTTTGACTTTAAAGATTCATTAGATTAAGTTACTTAGAAGCTTCCACTTCTTGCTGAGTAAAATCCCAGAACTAACTGTCAGGCTAATGGAAAAACAAACACGGGGTGATCATCTGTGTAAATGACTCCACTCACACTCTCCTCTTAGGTCTTCAGCAACTCAGTGAAGCCCCTTTGTCATTGCTGTTCATTTAGTACGTATTTATCACATTTTAGAATCATAACCACCAAATGCTAAAGCTGAAAGTAACCTTAAAAACAGTTTAGACCAGACCCTGTTTTTCAGATCAGGAGAACAGGGATCTAAGAGCCATAAAATTAGCAGATTTGCTGCAGGCCCCAGATGTCGCAAAATCTCACATTAGGTCTCAATTTCCTAATTCTTAGTCCAAGACTGTTCTGTGACCCAGACTCCACACCACAGTCTCTTCTGTGATCTGGTCCACACTTCAGACAGGGAGATTAAAACCCATATACTGTCCCTTCCCCACAAGCACACACTTTTAAAGCTATTCCTCTGTCTGCACATTAATATTGATGTCTTTCTCCCTTCTTTCCCATTAATCAATCAAGCCTGTCTATTAGAGAAATCCACTTCCTTCTCTAATTCTCCTTCACTCAGATGATTCCGGATACCATCATTACCCTTAGGTCTGTGCCCTAATTATCGTTCTGACTCTAGACTTATCTCCTATCCTGCCTACTATAACCTAGTCAGATATTCTAAGATGCAAGTCTGATCATGTCACTCACCTTATTAAACCCTTTCAATAATGTTAACCAACAACCCGTTTAGCATTTATTAAGTATAGTTTTTAGACTCACTAGCTTATTCAGTCCTCATAATGTACCCGTGAGGACACTGGCGCTGAGAGATGAAGAAGCTCATCCAGAGTCCTAGCTAGTAAGCAAAAGAGGTGGGAGTCAAACTCCAGAATCCAGGCCCTTAATGCACTGTGCCACCACCACAGCTCACTGGGGTTCTTACGACAAAGTCTAAACTTCACCACACCAAGGTGGTTGTTGAATATAGAGAATGCTGAATGACACTTCTCACCCTTCTTGCCATTACTTGGATTCCATGAATGTACTTATGCCAGACTAACTCTTCTAATTCCCCCAATACCCTATGCTTTCTTCTTCCTCCAGACCAGGAGGAGAATTTCAGAAATCCTAACTGCCAGGAAAGTAAAGAATTTTGAAATTTTATGAGAATTTTATGAAATTTTATGAGAATTTTATAGAATTTTATGAAATTCAAAATAAACATAATATTAAGACCATTAAGTAAATGTAAAGAAATACAATGGAGTGTTGTTGTTTTTTTTCTGTGATAGAAAAATATTTCAGATACCAAAATCTTATTACTTGTTTCTAACTTTTTTGGAGTTCTGCTTTTCTAGAGCCCTGAGCTTGTTCTTAACCTGCCTATTAGTTAAGCTGGCATGGTCTCCTAGGGTTCTCTTACCAATCATGCCTTTTGCCTGACTTAACTAGATTTTTTGGAATTCCAGAAAAATTACTCCATCTTGGAATGGTCTTCCCTGAGTCTGGGTCAGCCACTCAACTTTCTTCCATCACAACACTCTGCACATTTCCTCAAATGCAGCCCTTTGTCATACTGCCCATTTGTTGGTCTCTCTCCTTAACAGAATCATTGTGTAACCAGCACCTGTTACAACCTAGCAGATGACAAGTCATCAGTTCATTTTTTAAGATCACATTAATATGTGAATGAGAGTTGAATCCCATTATTGTGTTGTATCTGTATTATATATGCAACAAGGTAGGAATTCAGAGAGACCTTGGTTCTGATCTTGAGTCTTTGATAAAATGTTTTGTAATAATGGGCTCCATCTTTCCATTTCATAACAAAATTTTTGAATAAATGTGTTTACCTGCAACATAGGTACTTCTTGAAAATTTAAGGAGATAATATGAATAAAAGCAATTAAAATAGAAAAATTATGGTCAAGGAAACATGATAGTCTCATGATTGTAAACTGTATCAATATCTATGAACATTTGATACTGAATATCAAGTGACAGTCAATAAAAGGGTACCAGGAGTTCAACACTTGAGTCTTAAAGCTGGAATATTAACCAAAGCTTTGGCCATATGAAAGGAGGGGGATAAGACATGTGGGAAGCCCATCATTTAATGGTCACAGAAGGTTCAGGGAATCTGGCTGTTGGCTTAATTTGGCTTGCTAAGAAACTAGCACTGGATAAATAAACATGAAATGAAAAACTAGTGATTTACATAATGAGTTGGATTTCATTCCACCCTTTATTACTGAGGCCAGTTGAGAAATTGCTCTTGCTGGAAGGACCTGGGAGAATTTCTTCTGCTGTGGGGTGGAGGTTGGGACAGCTTAATTCATTGTGAGGTAGATGTCCTGCCTGCATGTCCATGAATCTTTTGGTTGAGAGAGCACAAAATACATAGATGTTCTATTTTGTATGTACTGATCTACTTATTTCTAAAATTGAAAACAGTGTTTCATATGGGAAAAAGGCTTATTAAGGGGCAAGTGATTTGATGTTTAGATTTGTTCCTTTCACTAGATGTGTAGCCTATGGCAACTCGGTGAACTTCTATCTATCTCAGATTCCTTATCTAAGAAAATTAGTAGAAAATGTTTGTTCCATATACCAGGCAGGGTTATTATATGGATTAAATGCCCAAGAAAGGTAATGAGAATGTTTGGTTTGAAGCATACAGGACTCTTCAAGAGTTGGAGAATCTAGCTTCCGCAGCAGAATAAAACCATCAGTAGACACAGTGGGTATTAAAATTAGTCTAGTTCTTAAAATTGGAGCATCTGAGATACACAGACTAGTGGCTTTCCTGATAGTACAAATTTTAGGTAAAGCACAGCCAGTATAACAGGGATCCTTTGAATTCCAGGTCTCTAAGAAATGGCAGGGGTTGGGGCAGGAGTCAATGCTTGTTAAAATGTGGATTTTGAGCCTCATCTTTAAGGATTCTGACTCAGTAATTTTGGGATGGTCTAAAAGCTGTATTTTTAATGAACATCCCAAGTAATTCTGTGAGTGGTCCAAGGATCACACCTCGAGAAGTGCCTCTATTGTGTTTGTGCTCTGGATGTATAAATAGTCAACAATGCTGTCAGCCTTTACAATGATGTTATTTTCCAGATAATTGAGGCTTCCTTTTAAAAGTGAAACTTCATTTATTTTTTAAAACATTTGGTGAATATTATTTTTTAAATATAATACAAGTATTTGGCCTTCTTACTGAACTTACAGTTCAGTATCATTCTATGATTATCAGTTTTACCATGATTTGATACAATAATGTGCCTTGGTGTTACTAAGTCACATAGTAAAATTTATCTGTCCTCTTAAAATGATCTGTGGTAGTTATAAATTTAGACTTTTTTTTTAAATATTTTATTTATTTATTTGACAGAGAGAGAGAGAGATCACAAGTAGGCAGAGAGGCAGGCAGAGAGAGAGGGGGAAGCAGGCTCCCTGCCGAGCAGAGAGCCCGATGCGGGGCTCGATCCCAGGACCCTGAGATCATGACCTGAGCCGAAGGCAGAGGCTTTAACCCACTGAGTCACCCAGGCGCCCCAAATTTAGACTTTTGAGGTTGGATTATTATGTCATTTTTTAATAGTTTATTTTGAAATAATTTAAATCTTAAAAAAAGCAAGTTATAATGTTTAATGTGACACATGGTAACTGCACTTATTATGGTGAACATAGCATAATACATAGAAAAGTAGAAGCACTATGTTGTACAGCTGATATTGACATAACATTGTATGGCAAGTATACTTCAATAACAACTTTATAAAGCGAGTATAGAAAAACCTCCCATATCCACCCAGACTCTCCAACTGTTAAAACATTCTACTGCATTTGCTCCATAACCTCTCTCTCTCCACAAGCATGCATATGCACACACATATGCATATGATCATCAATCCTTCTTGGACTATTTAAGGGCAAGCTGTAGAGAGAATTTTTCCAGGGCCTTCTAGTGTCAATTCATCCAAATAAGGAAATACTCTCCTATCTAAATACCACACAGCCTTCCAAATCAGGAAATTAGCATGGATATGATACTGCTGTCCAACTGTCTTTTTTTTCTTTTTTTTCATTCTTGTCTAAGTTATCATCCAGGAACACCCATTAATTTAATTGCTATATTAATACGATTTTCTTCAAACTGAAAAAGTTTCTCACCCTTTCTTTGTCTTTAACGTCTTAGGTTTAATATCTTAGATTCTTCATTCTGTAGGATGACCCTTACCTGGATTGTTCAGTATTACCTCATGATCAGACCCATGTCATGCTTTCTTAGCAAAAAAAAAAAAAAAAAAAGATTCTTTGTCCCTTTTTAGTCTTCCTATTGTTTCATTCCCGAGACATAGAATATCTATCTATCCCATCACTAATGATGTTTAACCAAAAATGCCTGTCTGTTAGTGTCTTCCCCACAATTTTTCCCTTCGTAATCAATGAGTATTTTCTTAGACTATGCCAATGTCCTGTTTTTCATTGAAACACCAGCACCTCTACCCAACAGCTTTAGCCTCCATTGTCAACCCCTATCTGAATCAACTAGCACCATGATGATCTCCAAACTGCAATTTTCAATTTTCATCTCTTTTTTCTGGTGTTATTCTGGGCATTCTACTGTAAGGAGAAGCTTTCTATCCTAGCCCTATTTAATAATTTATTCACGAATTTATTTATATCAGTATGAGTTCATGAATTTTTATTTTTTCCAATGTGTTGTAGTCTGTTGTCATTATTTATTTTGATACTTTAATTATCCCATATTTGGCCAGCAAGGAGCCAGCTCTTATGACTTCTTGACATGTTTACAACATTCTTTAAGCATCTACCACAACGAGATGTTCTAGGCTTTTTGTCCTTTCCTGCTCATAGCCTTAGAATTTTGTATTTTTCTAATATTTCTCTAAAGAGCCCTGGTAGTTCTAGAAACCAAGATCTGGGTACTGGATGTGTTCATTTCTACTGGGGTGCTATTACTTTTAGTCTTTTAGAAGGCAGAGCTACATAATATGCATATTTATATGGGTGTATATATATAGTATGTATATATACTATATATACATATATGCATGCTTAGCCTATGTATTAGCTTACTCATCTGTATTATGAGATGATGATAATGCACAGCCTTGAAAGTTGTGGGGATTGCATGAATTAATACAGAAAAAATGGTGCGCCTGGGTGGCTGAGTTGGTTAAGCCTCTGCCTTTGGCTCAGGTCATGATCCTAGGGTCCTGGGAACAAGCTCCGCATCGTATCAGGCTTCCTGCCTGATACGAGTCTGCTTCTCCCTCTTCTTCTGCCCCTCCTCCTGCTCGTGTGCATGCTCTCTCTCTCTCTCATGAATAAATAAAAAATATTTTAAAAAATACAGAAAAAGGCTTGGAATAGTATTCCAAGAAAATTGATCACTGAATAGACACTAACAATTATTTCATTCCTGCATGGGCCAAGTTGTTGGCCCCAGAAGTCCTGTTTTCAGTCTTTGGGGCCTCAGCAGTAGGCATCAAAGATGGAAAGTTCAAATTTTCTTGGCAGTCTATTAGCCCTTGGAAGATTTGACCACAGAAGCATATTAGCATTTTTTTTTAAATTTTTGCCCGTGAAGAAACAGGCTATATTGGAGATACTTCAACTATGCTCAAAACAAGATCAGGAAAGTGGTCATGAGAATCATAAATGCTCTCTTATACAAATACAGTGTGAAAATGTTCGATGGGCTAAAATGGCTGAGAAAAAATGACTATAGAAGCATAATACTTTAAACTGACACCTCTCTTGCCCTTCTGTTTCCTTTGACAGCCCAACAAAGGCCTTTAGTGTTATTTGAGGCTCTTTGTTCTGTGTCACCAGTCTTAAAATGTGTTTTATGGGTGTCAGCTTGAATTCTCTTTACCACACTGTCATTTTATTTCTCCATTCCCTAGCCATGGCAAAGCTATCTATACAGACTTACTTTGGAGAATATACTAACTCCTAATCCTTTTGCCATTCTCTGAGTCTGTCTCTATTTGCAGCAAATATCCCACTGTTGCTCCAGCAAATGATCTGATCCAGGTGTGAAGATGTATAGCAGAAAATGATGCTAAATTGTGGCAGTGGTGACCCAGCTCATCCTAAGAAACAAACAGAATTGATCATTTACCACCCTATCAAGAACTTAGTGCTTGATTTACCATTGTTCTAGTGAACATCGCTCACACTACAGATAACCAGAGAAAAGATTCCTTATAAACCTACACTACTTTCTTTATTGGTATGTCCCTGGTTGTCACCTTATTGTAACAGGATCATTCTTCTTTCTGAGATAGATGACGGAGCATGAGCATCTTCAAATAACATTGACTAACTTCCCCCAGAGTCTTTGACCAGGCCATTCATCTTCTGAAATATGTTTTTAACAGTTTTGAAACAAAGAAATCCAGCATATGGTAGTTAATTTGGATCTGAATGACTCTCTACTTTGAAAAGACAAATGATCAGCAAGCTGTTTCAAACTCAAACCTTAACCTGCAATTTAAGATGAATAATTTATTATCCAAACAAAAATAATTAATCAAAACATCGTTAAAGTCAAAATTAAGTTATGCTCCTAAGACCATCTGTTGCCAGGTACGCACACATTCTCTTCTTCTACTGACACAATAGTTTGTCCTATGGAAGTTTAAAAATAGGTGTTTTTTTTTTATTTTTTAAAGTTAATTAAACACAGACTATGTTGTTCATTGAATATATCTCAGAGGCTTTTAATCAAGTGCTGGCTGGAGTAAAAAGCTATTAAACATTTCTATGAAAGAAAGAGGCAGTAGATAGTGAAAAATATAGCAAAAGAAGCACTTATCAATTTGTCTGGCAGAAAATGACAGAAAAGTGAAAGTTTGCCTTATTAGCAATAATGACAGAATCCATCTAATCTGTCATGAAATCATGATCTAATGGCAAGCTTCCATCTTTGGATTCTAGACTTTGTAAAAAACTGAAATTCAGTTATCTAGCAATTTTGAACACACAGGATACAAACACGTCTGGAAAATAAGTAAAATCTGAAATATTTATGAGGGAACAAAAAATAGAAATCCCAAAGCATGTGTCAATAACCATGCCCTTCATTCAGTGGCTCAAAATTTATTCATGATACCATTTGAACAAATTATAGCTACTTGCCAGTAAATTTGCAAGTCTTAAATAGGTAAAATGCAGCAAATTGGAAGATTCAAAATAGGCCAGAAGAAGAAGGAACATAGTGTAAAACAAAATCATAACTAATAATAGGAAAGGAGACAGAATGTTAAATATACAGTCAAAAGGGATTTTAAAAATCTGTATATAGCTATTTCCCTCAGGGAGATATAACCTTTAAATTTCAGAGGGTCCTGAAAACATTATTATAGTGCAACTATAGATAATAAATAATGACTGAGGAATAATGTCAAAAAGTATGCCTACTTCCCATAAGTCAAGAAAGTTAATTAGGTATGCATTGCTTCCACTGCCATGTAAATTTAAATTAAAAATAATTTAGGTACATCCAAAAATACATGTTTAATAGAACAGTTTGTTGCCCTCATAAGCTGGGTTTGGAAATCTCCCTTTTGCTTTTCTGGTTCAAAGTGAATTTGGCTAAGAATTTTAAAGAACACTCATGGTCAACTATAGACTTCATTTGATAGAATAGACATATTAGACTATATGTGTGGCCAACTTGGAAGATAATTTTAAGTGAAGGGTAAAATTAGGCTTTCTATAAGTTCTTCATGTGAGTTGTGAATTCATTCAGTATTCATGTTAAAATATAAAGACCCAGGAGATACATTTTTTTGAAGTTTTTTTTTTTTTTAAACTTTAATCCTAAAGTTTCAACACCTAATTCAATCAAACTTTGGTTTGAAACAAGAAAATTTTTCTTCAGTCGCACCTCCCGACATACTTATTTTCTGGTTCAACGTTAAATTCTTCCCCAAATGACTGGCAGTTATGTAATGGATTCCTTTGAGAAAATTTCACCCTCATTTTCAGTTGTATGCTCTGACTCTTTGGTGACAAACAATCCCAGAATATTCAAAGAAGGGTTACAAGTCTGGGTGCATTTATATTAATGTTAACTAAAATTGGGATGGGCTGATTTACAAGCTTGCTAAAACAGGCAGGCACAGTGATGAAATTACTGAATTTTGTGGTATCAGTTATTCATCAACTGGTGGACAATAGGACCATCTGAGAGTACAGGGGCCTGAGAAAGTATGGCCAAGGAAAGGGGCTGTCAGGGATATGAAGTTCCACACATGCAGCAGGAATTGAGGGGAGCAGGAGGCTCCCTGGAGGAGGAAGAAGGATACAGATTTGTGAACAGCAGAGGGGAATGAAGAGATGCCGCAGGCTGACTTGCCTTCATAATCATTATACAGAAGTCAGTCCTGGCTGGATAATGCAGCATGCTCTGCCAGAGTTTCTTAATCAAACATGCAGAAAGAGGGGGCAATATCAGTAACTAATGTAGGATCTCATAGGTACCTACAGGCTGAGTGTCTCCCAGAATAGTCTGTTTCTTTGTGAGGATTGTCTTAAAGAGAGAGAGAGAGACACCTTAAAAATAACTTAAAATCTTAGAGTCTTTACATTTATTCATCCTGTTATTCTCATTTAACACACCTGAAACAAAGGCCCATTAAGGTAAGGCCCTCAAAGATCAGATTCCTGATCCGATGATATGATATCAGGTGATTATTTCAGAGTCATAAGAACCTTATCATATAGTTTGTCATGCATTGTTTTGTTTTGTTTTCTCCCTGTGATTTATGTAGGTGGCTCAGGAAGGAACACAAAAGAGAGTGAGTTACTGATAGGCTGTGAATCCTAACTCTTTCATGAATTCTGCTTTAAGTTTTCTTTTCAAGATTGATTTAAAATCACCAAGCCTCCTCATTCCCTCCCTGGCCTCCTTTCTTCATCTCCATTCCTTCTGCTCTTTTGTTTTTCTTTTCCTCTTCTCTCTGCCCCCCATCCTCACTCTCCTCCTGCTTCATCTGTATCTTCCTTTTCTGCTTTGTTTTTCTTTTTCTCTTGTTTTCCAATCTAGCCTTCTTTTCCACTGAAATATCTTGGTTGCTTTCCATATAATCTGTTGATGACTATTACCTGGCTCACTTTCTGTTTACTCAGATCTGTCTTTTATTCAGTAGCATCTGATTGAAGAGGAAAATATTTATTTGGAACAATATAATGAAAAGATGATATGGCTCTATAATTATGAAATTTAATGGAAATGACGTCTGTGGGTTAAGATAAAAGCAGTAATCTCATTCACTAATGGAATAGTTTAATCCTCATGTGAGATTGTATGGAAAAATAAGACATCATGGTTCATATTAATAAGACAAATGAACTTCTCTTTTCATGCTTTAAGCATTTAAGTTCATTTTTCATTTTCAGTGTTTTTAAAAGTTTTCATTAACCAAATAGCTCTGTTTTCTTTTATTTGGTGAGCGCAAGACTCAATCACTATAGAGCCTCTTGACATTTCTTAATAGAGATATTTCAGAGCTTCTTTTGGCATTCTGGAAAGAAGGGGAAGATTGTTAGTTAAGGGGAATTTCTGGAGCTCCAGTTTGGTTGCTATAGGATTTGTTAAAGCAAATATCTTGTTCTTTGTTAAACTGTGTTGGTAATTGGCAGCCATATTTTAGTGTCTCACTGAATCTACTGCAGATGAGAAAGGATTGCTCTTTCTCATGGACACACATGGAAATTCTAGCTGTAGGCTTCCTTCCCTGTCAACCTCATCCCCAATTATGGAAGTTGCAAGAAAGCATTTAAAATTTTTATTTTAAAAAAAAATTTTATTCTGGGGCTCCTGGGTGGTTCAATCGCTTAAGCGTCTGCCTTTGGCTCAGGTCATGATACCAGGGTCCTGGGATCGAGCCCCACATAGGGCTCCCTGCTCAGTGGGGAGCCTGCTTCTCCCTTTCCCTTTCCCTGCCCCTCCCCCTGCTTGTGCTCTGTCTCTGTCTCTGTCTCTCTCTCTCTCCCTCGCTATCTCTGTCAAATGAATAAATAAAATCTTTAAACACAACAAAAAAAAATTATTCTATTTTTAGTATACGTTAAATTAAATGCATTTGTTCTTAGCATACTCATTCAAATTCTAGTCTTCTTTATTTACTAGCTGTATGATATTGGGCATGTTGTTTAAGCCTCCATTTTACCATCCATATTAAGGCATAATAACAACACTTTTCTCATACCACAAATAATTGTTATCTGTACAAAGACAACTAGCATGAAGTGTTTTATCTAGTGTTTGTGTCAGATAAAACACTTTTTAAATGTTAATTATACTAATAATGTTGATTATAATACTATTAATTATGATATGATCTGTACTTTTCTAAATACTAACATCTAGGTATGTATGTTCCCTAGGTTTTCTTCTAACTAAACGTTTATATCTTTATCATAGTGCTAAGAGTACGGAAGTATGTTTTAATTGCTCTGCGTTAATACTAGAACACTCTGTGGTCTCAGCACTATTATGCCTTTAGATTTGTAGAGTTGGGAGGAAATTTATAGATTACCTATTCCAGACAGTTGGCATCTGCCTTTGCCCTTTTTGCTAAGCCCTCTCCTCATTTTTCACTTTCCTACTTGGAACGCTGATATAATGGTTGGAGCTCCAGCAATGATATTTGACCATGGAGCAATATGAGAATAAAGCCACATGTTAAAGGGGTAGAGAAAAAAATGTAAATAAAACCCATGACATCTCTGGCAAAATGGAGCTGATATATCCCCCTGTTCTGCCTTCTTCTAGAATTCATTTTTTTTAACTTATTGGTATATCCAGTCTCTTAATTACTGAAATCAATTCCTCATTGATGGTAACAGTTATTAGGAGCTGAATTGTATTGGATTATTAGACCTCTTTCTTCCACATGTGAAAAGCCAATTAAAAAGGAGAAAGAAGAAAGTTTTTCTTATGTGTGTGTGTGTGTGTCAGTTTTCACCCTTTGACTAAACAGTTTCTGATAAAAGAGAATAGTCTTTCCAAATACACATATGTAGCTTTTAGCTAAAAAGAGAGATGTCTCTAGGACATAACATCAATCTTCTGAAGTAATGTATAGTTGCTCTCTTTTTGGAGAGTAAACTATTTTCCCCACTTCTTTTCAATTTGTGACATTCTTTCACTTTTTGCTTTAGCATCAATTATCATGTACTTGTTTGCGATAAAATTTAAGTGCATTGGATTACCTCCAATACGCTTTCATCTCTGTGTTCCATGACCCTCTGCCTTCCTGCAGCCCCTCAGGTATTCCCCAGAATCCCAGGACTCTGCCAGGCCGAGTCTCAGCCAGGCCTGCCTTCCAAAAGTACCCTATGCTCCATCCTTCTCATGTTCATGTCATCAAAACTCTCTTTGTTCTTTTTTCCCCAAGGCTTCTCAGAGGAAAGGAAAACCATCAACTCACTTACCTTGGGGCATTCCTGATGGACTCTAGTTTTGGACCTTCCCTAAAATGTTCTTTGAATGACTCTATTGTTGGGGCTCAATTTCACCCCTGAACTCTTGTAATACTTATCTGTGACATCCATACAATTTAGTCCTTAATCACATAATGTCTCATATTCCCCAAAAATCTTTTGCATGTTTTGCCTCTTGCAGATTATATGTTTCCTGACAGTAGAACATTAAGTATTTATTATATCCTCTATTTTTTAAAGATTTTATTTATTTATTTGACACAGAGAGAAATCACAAGTAGGCAGAGAGGCAGGCAGAGAAAGAGGAGGAAGCAGGCTCCCTGCTGAGCAGAGAGCCCGATGCAGGGCTCGATCCCAGGAGCCTGAGATCATGACCTGAGCAGAGGCAGAGGCTTAAACCACTGAGCCACCCAGGCGCCCCTTTTTATATCCTCTAACACACATCTTAGCACTAAAATACTATATTTGAATTGCTTAATGTTTTTCAAACCCTATTAATATAAAACAAATTATATTCTTAGGGCATGTATAGATTGAAGATGATTTCTTGAAGATACCAAAACATGAACCATGAATACACTGAGGAAGATGGTGTGAGAAGAGTGAGATGAAATACAAACCAGAATTTCTATCTTGAAACAAACAGAGATGTATTAAAAACCGAAGCTAGTCTAGAGGCATTCTTTGTTCAGATAAGAATATTTGAAATGAGGCACCATCATGTTAAGTCTTTTGTGAAGTTATCTGCAGAACATTGAAAATGGCAAAAGTGCTAATATTTTGTGGAGAAGTATGTTATAAAATTACTTCCACACTAACAACCCCTCTCTAATATTGAACCCATAGAAACTCTTGTCCTCAGGCAAAGTGAGAATGTGAGCCTCAGCATTTCATTGGGTTCATTCAAACTCTTTTCCAACATGGTGTACTATAAGAAACACATTTGAACATTGTGATTCAGTCTAAATGCATGCATGCACAGAAAGGGAACAAAAAGGTCACAAACACCCCTTTCTTAGATGAGAGATGCTTTATATCACCTATTCTAGTCTAGTCTGCTCCCTCCTACACAAATGAAAACACCAAATTGATTTCAGAATCCTCTAATCGGTCATAACAAGCAGATTTAAAAATAATACTCTAGCTTATATACACAGATTCCTCAAGGCACCCAGCAAAACAGTTTCCCTTTTGTTAACAGTATATATCTACCCTTGAGAGCCATTGGGATTATAGGAAACAAAGGTCTTTGTTCCTTTAGTAAGAAGCATTCTGGGGAAGGAAAGCATACTTGCAGCACCAACCCTTTCACAAGAAGCTGTCTCTCCAGGGCAGGGAGTTAAATGAGCGATATCTTTGAGTCTCCTCCTCTTCACTTGCCTACAATTGTGAAATCCCCTTGGACATTTTCCTTGTGAGAATTTAATTGTTTTTGACTTTTGAAAGCATAGATTTTTAGTTCTTTTTCTGCTCTGATAGATTTTCATCATGTCTCAAACCGATTAACTAGATCATTTTTAACTCATCCATATTAATAGACCCTTTATTATAGGTGAAGTCATTATGACTTGACATGGACCACATGCTTTTATAAAATTTTAATTTTCTGTTATTTCTTCTGCAGGTAGAAAGGATGGGTCCCCTTTAAGGAATCTGCATTTTTGGAAAATGCCAAAATAATTTGTTTGAACATCAATGCACAGGTCTTTACAGCCCATACTTGGCCACTTATGTGTATGAACTTTCTATACCTTGTATGATTTCTTATTATAGCATGTATTATAATCTCCTTTTTATATGTTTTTATCTCCTTAGCTACCTGCATATATAAAAATCCATGCTTCCCTGGTTCATACTAGCTGTGGGTCATGCTAACTTTGATAAATAGCATTTCTTTGAATTGCATTCCATCAGCTAATGCAGCTTCTCTTGACTTTTAAATGGATCCAAGGATTTCGGGGATCTCCTGAGGTTGCTTTTGCCATTGTGCAGCTTTGTGATTTTCTTCCTTTCCTGTTCTGATCCTTTCTGGTGAACACCTTTGCCTGAGAAGCTGCAAGCTCTTTCCATACCACTGCCTAAGTTCACACAGCAAGCTGCTCCAGACACTGCTGCTGAGCAACAGACCCCTTCATCACCCCAGCCCAGGATGGGGCTAATGCCCTAGGGCCTTTGGTGCTCCCTGGAGAACTCCAGTGTGCCAAAGACACCCTGTGTTTATGCAAGAGTGGGGAAGATGGGGTTTTCTTTTCTCTTGTCACAGATACAGCATTTGACATCTCATAATGTCACACAAAATATCTGGAAACATCAATTTTTCTTAGTCATGATATTCTCAATAATATGAAATCACTAGACATGGAATACATGTAAAAAGATGGACATAATGCTATAAATGGCAACTGTATTATTCTTGAGCCAAAGTTTTCTCTCACTCCCTCTTCCTTTAGGGTATTTTGTAGCTTTTCACCCAAGTTCTTGTTCTTGATTACTTATTCAGATAACTCCTGTGGTCTTTTTCACTAGTATGCTTAAATGCCAATGGGAGATCCAACTTAAAAATCACATTGAAATGTCCATGTATGTAATGTTTATTATCTGTCTTCTCAAGAAGAGTGGGGTATCCTATTTGTTTTAGTGTTGACAGCAATATGACTGGCACATGGAAGTAATTTAACTCATATTTGTTTATTTGAGTAAATTTTAGGACCAGAGAGAAGTATTTGTCCATATCAATTTGTAGTAATGATAGCACTGTTCCTGGTTAAATCAAGTAGGCAGTTATTTTTTGGGGTGGGGGTGGGTTCACTAATGGTTTACAGTATGGAAAAAAAGAGAAGGTTATTGGCCACATGATAAGGGGGCTTGGTTTTATTATTTCAGCTACATATTTGCTAAGTGAATTAGGTGCTACATATTTTCCTTTATCTGGACCTGTTTTTTTGTTGTTATCATTAAATGAAGGAGCTGGATCAAATAATCTGAGAAGAGTTTTCCAGCTGATTCTATGAATCTGTATTGTTCTTTACCTGGCATGTCCTTTTATGTAGATTTCCTAGGACTTACTTGACCCATATTTAAAGTCCTTTTTTCCCCTAGAATAAAATTGCCTATAGGTAAAATTTATAGCTTTAGAATATCCAATCCTATAAAATCCACCATCTGCTGCTATGGAAGCCATATGTAATTCACATTGTTTGGGCTCCAAATCTGTGTCTAACCCAACTTGTCTAAATGGACAGGGGTGTGGATGCTAGCAAACCATTCATGAATTCCATTTCTTTCTATTTCAGCAATTACCGAGTTAGGTCTGTAGTGGGTGATTGGGGAATGCCTTTTGAAGGGAATCAGTCATGTCAGACTTTGCAGATTCCCTTTGTACACATTCCTTTTTTTTATTCCTATGCCCATACGCAAGCCTACATTTTATAACTTTTTTTTTTTTTTTTTTTTGAGTGAAAGTGCAAGAGAGCTCACATGCAAGTAGGGGGAGGTTGGGAAGGGGCAGAGGGAGAGGGAGAGAGAGAATCTTGAGCAGACTCCATGCTCAGCACAATGCCACACACAGGGCTCAATCTCACAACCCTGAAATCATGACCTGCGCTGAAACCAAGAGTCGAATGCTTAACTGACTGAGCCATCAAGGCACCCCACAGAGCCTACATTTTACCTTCTGGTCATCAAAAGTTCTAGACCATTGGTCCATCAAAAGTTTCTCTTTACCCTTCCAATCCTGCTCTACGTCCACTCTCCCACACACCCTACATATCTCCATCTGCATCTGTTTTTTATCATCTCCCAATTTGGGGCCAGACTAATGGTCATTTTCTTTATATCTCATCTATCCTAAATTGATTTGATTTATTTATATGGAAATTTAAGTGCATTTATAACTGACCTCACTAAATTGTTATGTTCAATGCATTCATTTATAAACTCAAAAAAAACACAAATGTATCATCTGATAATTCTAGAGATCAGAGGTCTGAAATAAGTCTCACTGGGCTAAAGTAGAGGCGTCATCAGGGCTGCTTCATTCTGGAGGTTCTGAGGGGAGAATCCATTTGTTTGCCTTTTTCAGCTTCTAGAAGCTGTCTCAATTCCTGCACTCTTGACTCCTCCCTTGCAGCTCTCCATCTTCTTGCCTCCTGGTCACATCTCCTACTGCTGACTCTGACCCTCCTGCCTCTGTCTTACAAGGATCCTTGTGATTATATTGCTCACCTGGACAATCCAGGATAATCCTCCAGTCTCAAGATCCTTAATTTAGTCACACCTGCAAAGTCTCTTTTACCTTATGAGGTCACATACTTAGTTTCCAGTGAATATATGCACACTGAAACTCCGTCACACATCCCCCACACTCATCTTCTCAAACTTACTCTCCTACACTCAGACATACTCTCTCTCACAATTACGCACACTGATATGCATACACAGACCCATATGTGCCTCCCCCTACAAATTGGCACACAAGCACATTTGCGTATACAGACCCACTCTCACACGGATGCCCATATACACATGCACACACACAATCAACACTACCTCTATCTTATATAAAACAAAAAGTAAATGGTCCCACATTACCACATCAAAATGCACATAAACTACAAAAATGTAACATGTTTGAATAAAAACAGCAATAATAGAACTCCAGTCCTTTTGATGTTAAAAATAAACATTCCCTAAGGTAAACATTCTGTGAAGGGAGTGAGAGGAAGAGAGTAATGAAGTGTTTTTTAAAAACAATATAAGTAAAAACACAACATATCAAAATCTATGGGATTTTAGTAAAGCAACATCCAGAGGGATATTAATCACTTTATAATACACTGTTTTTATAAAATCATGTAAGAGGGAGGAAATATTCAACTTAAAATTCAAATACATTAGAAAAAGCATACAACCCACAATATACTGGAGAAGAAAAACAATAAAGATAATAGAAATGAAATGCTAAATATTAAAAGACATTTAATTTATAAATTCAATAGCTTGTTCCTTAAAAATAGTTAATAAAATAAGTCAAGAAAAAATGTATTATTTGTGAAATTGCAAGAGAATTTAAAAAACAATCTCATAACCGTATGTTAAAAGAATTTTAAATTATCAATGAAATAGGTAATGTTGAATAAATGTTAACTAAATATTAAAAATTAAAATTAAAAATGTCAAAAACAAAAATTAAATTAGTGATAAGAGAATTTGAATATTTTTTGAAATCAACTAAAATAAAATCTAATATTCTCATCAGTTAATTTAACTACTGGAATATATGTAATTCAGTCAAATTCTCAAATTCTAACCTGAATTTTATATCAAAATTAAGTAATTCTACAAACTGTCTTGGAAAAAATTAGCACCATTGTAGTATTTATGATTAAATAGCATAAATATATCTTCTTTTTAAATTCTGCTATCAGGATAAAAAATGTATTGCATAGATACTCTAAAATCCTTTTTTTTTTTTTTTAACATTTTAAAGTCTTTGAAATTAGGGTAAATTTATAATCAGTAATATCTAACAAGCACATCACATCAATTGTATTACAGTAGTTACCACCTCTGTTTGTGAAAATTTGGTCACAGAGTTGTTCATCTGTCATCATTTCACTTGATTTATGTGCAATTTCATACTATACATGTGAATTTGATTGCCTTTTCAATTTCTTTTTTTTAAAGATTTTATTTATTTGAGAGAGAGAGAGAAAGTGAGAGAGAGCATGAGAGGAGAGAAGGTCAGAGGGAGAAGCAGACTCCCCATGGAGCTGGGAGCCTGTTGTGGGACTCGATCCCGGAACTCCAGGATCACGCCGAAGGCAGTCGCTTAATCAACTGAGCCACCCAGGCACCCACCTTTTCGGTTTCTTAAAAAAAAATAGTTCACTCTGATTCAATATCGAAATGAAAGTTCTATACAAAAAGGCATGCAAACAGAGCAGTGACATTCAATAGTACATTCAATAGTCATGGAGCAAATAAACAGCTGTTGTTGGCAACGACCACCACCAGCAAAACCTGCAGAATTGTCAGCAGCTCAGAAGAAAACCTTGGAGGGAATGTGAGACTTGCTTTTAAGAAATGCTGCACTACCAGTACTCTTGGTGTAGTTTTTTCAGTGCTAAATTGGGAATTTACAGTTGAAATTTCTATATTTCCCCCTTTATTTTCTAGGTTTCTAGGAATACAATTCAGTCATTAGCTAATCACATGGTATTTCTTCAAGTCAGCCCTGAAAGTCATGTAACCAAGTACTTTCCAACTATATAAATATAGAACTACTATGTGTAACTTCCAGGAAGTGCGTTAATGAATGGGCATGTCTCTTCCCATTTTCCTTTTTTGCTGGAATGCAGGCATGATGGCTGGAGCATGAGTAGCCATTTTAGGTCATGGGTAAAAACCACATGTTAAGAATGGACAAATGACAAGATACAAGATATGAGTGCCTGGGGCGCCTGGGTGGCTCAGTGGGTTAAAGCCTCTGTCTTCGGCTCAGGTCATGATTCCAGGGTCCTGGGATCGAGCCCCGCATTGAGCCCTGCATCGGGCTCTCTGCTCAGCAGGGAGCCTGCTTCCTCCTCTCTCTCTGCCTGCCTCTCTGCCTACTTGTGATCTCTCTCTGTCAAATAAATGAATAAAATCTATAAAAAAAAAAAAAAAAGATATGAGTGCCTAATAATTATGGTGCCATCAGGAGTGCCTGGGTGACTCAGTCGTTTAAGTAACCGACTCTGGGTTCCAGCTCAGGTCCTGGCCTCAGCATCCTGAAATTAAACCCCAAGTCTAGGTCTGTGCTCAGTATGGAGTCTGCTTGAGATTCTCTCTCCCTCTCCCTCCGCCCCTCCCCCCACATGCATATGTGCACTCTCTCTCTCAAATAAATAAATAAAATCTTTTTAAAAAATTATGGTGCCATCACACTCTCCTTATACTGTTTCTATAGGATTTTATTTACCTGAAAGTGAACTTAATTTTTATCACGTTTAAGACATTTATTTGAGTTTCTGTCACTTGCAAGCCAATATTAACCTTAACTTACATTGTGCCATCATATATGTGCTTTTTATAATCTTCTTGTATGTTTTAAAACACATATGATCTAGAGCTCCTGGGTGGCTCAATCAGTTGAGTGTCCAGCTCCTGGTCTCAGGTCAGGTCATGATCTCAGGGTCCTGGGATTGAGCCCTGCATCCAGCTAGCTCAGCGTGGAGTCTGCTTGTTCCTCTCCCTCTGCTCCTCCCCCTGCTTGCTCTCTCTTTCTCTCTCTCTCTCAAATAAATAAATAAAATCTTCTAAAAAAATAAAAATAAATCACCTATAGTTGATTTAAACTTTACACACAATGAATATGAAATGCAAAATAAAAGGATGTGATTTTCTTTAATGATTATAATTAGGCTGATCTTAATTCATCTTTAATTCCTCTGTGGTAGGTTCTCCAGGGTGTTAAAATATTTATTCTGGGTTAAAGTGTACTTTTGAGAAAATATCAAGCCATTTCTCTTTTCTCAGGGGGTTCATCTTACCCTCCTTTTTCAAACACTGTCTGAGGGAAGCTCAGTTTTCCTCACACAACCCTGTGGGTCCTTGCCGGACCCCCTGAAATAGATGACATCCCACCCAACAGTTGGCACTGCTTGGGACAATTAAGTCCTTGAGATTATGAAAGACAAAAACACATTCATTAAATACCTCAAAAATATTATCGGTATTATACCTACAATATCATTCTATGTAAATTATTGTTGTTTTGGGGAAATCTAACAGAGATAACTTGACAGGCTATAATTTATCATGGTCATTTGAAGAAATTGCTAGAAAAAATATCTTGGAAATATAAATTCACTTAAGCAACACAGAAAAAAAAATAAAGCAAAGTTTCTCAGTTGTTTTCAGTTTGTTCTTGATCTAAAATTGACAGCACCCTTTCCTGTGAGTCTTTTGAAACCTATGAATGGCCATGTATATACAGAATTGAAGTTATCAGACTAGAGTCTCTACTGATCTTTCCCTGGTTTTAGATGTGGTTTGAAAGGATATCCTCAATACCGTTCCAGCAAGAGGAATATAAACTTCTTGCAGAGCATTAAAGATGGGCAATTTTTGAAGCTGTGATTCACAGCCTCTCACTCAGCTTATAAAATGCTAGTTTATGACTTCAAGTTAATGCTTGTTAACATCATGTAATATGGATTCATGGTCATTCAGTTTTAACCCAGACTTCAATCTAATTGGCTTTCAGTGGAGCTTTATTCAAAACAATGTGTTGATTTTAATAGCAAGTCTGTAGACTCAGCAGGGAAAATGTGCAGATGCATTTCAGGCATTCTTTGAAAAATCAATGTACAGTGTGCAAGATGTTAGGTTTCAGTTGGTCAAATCAATAAGTTCTGAATGTACATGACTTTGTGATTCTTTTGGTTATCCCCAGGAAGAACTTAGTAAGATCTGTTTTTTCACATCTATACAAAATGTAAGAAATGTTTACATTAATTTAAAATTCTGTTACTTAAGTTACTTCTATAATCCCTGAAGATTTTCTTTTTTTTTTTAATGAATATAATATCATGAAAAGAATTCTGATCATGGAGTCAGAAAATCTTGTTTTCAAACACAGTTCTGCCACTAGCTCTGCCACTAGCATTTTTAATTAGAGAAGTCACATACAACTGCAATATTATACGCTGGTTATTTTATTGTCCTAATTTATTTATCATTAATCAATTTTTGAATGAATAATTCATGCCCTTTATACAATAGTCAAAATACAGACATTTACAAACTAAAATGTCAGACTGCTTTCAGTCTGTCAATCAGCCAATTGTCTTCCACAGAGACAATCATGGTTAGTTTTTTATGTATTCCTATAAAGGCTTTCTATATGCATGAAGCATATTTATAAACTAATATTATTTATTGAAATGTATAAAGATGATGGCTTACTAAGCACCGTTCACATCTTGATCTTTTGCATAAGCTATCTCGGTGATTCCATCTTAGCATTGACGTTAACCATAACCCAAATCCTGAAATTCACTCTATTTCATTGTATAGAGGTACTGTAATTTATTCAACCAATTCCTTATTAGTAGACGTTTATTTAGGTTATTTCTAATTTTTTCCTATATTAAGGAATGTTGCAGTGAATAGTCTTATGTATATTATTTTGGATTTACTGGTATCATGTTTGGAGCATGAATTCCTAAAAATTGAAGCTGGAGTGATGGCTAACATTGCTTCATATAATTTGCATCATCTAATACTCCCATCAACGGTGTTTGAGAATGCTAGTCCTCTTGCCCCATCAAAACATAGTATTATCAAGTTATTTTATTGGACATATAAAAATGGTATCTAGGTAACCTGGGTGGCTCAGTTGGTTAAGTGTCTGACTTTTGATTTTGGCTCAGGTTATGATCTCAGGATCATGAGATTGAGCCCTGTGCTGGGAGCCTGCTTAAAATTCTCTCTCACTCTTTCTCTCTTAAAAACCAAACAAACAAAAAGTACTTAATGACTATCTTGTACATTTACCTTATACAAATATTTTTGGTCATTTTTTTCTATGTTTAGAAGCTATTTGAATTATTCTTTTGGTTAAAATAATTGTTCATATCCAGTGTTTATTAGGCTCTTTGTTTTTTCTTACTCATTTTTTATATAAGAGTTTTGTATATTGTAGAAATTAGACCTTTGTGATATGTCTTGAAAGTATTTTCCCCGTTTCTAGTTGTTTTTTGACTTTGCTTATGGTGATTTTTTCCAGTTAGATTTTTTAATATAATAACAGCTATCAGTCATTAATTTATTATGTTTAGGCAGTTTGTCCAATTTTTAATGTCTTCTCTATTGTAGAATTTATTTTAAAATTAATGTATTCTTCTAAGACTTGTTTTTACCTTTTTTTTTTTAAAGGCTTTATTTGTTTGAGAGAGAGAGAAAACAAGAGGGAGAAGGAGAAGCAGACTCCCCACTGAGCAGGGAGCCAGATATGGGGCTCGATCCCAGGGCCCTGGGATCATAACCTGAGCTAAAAGCAGAAGCTTAACCAACTGAGCGACTCAGGCTCCCCCTTCTAAGACATTTTTATTAATTTGAATTTTACATTTAAGTCTTGGCTCTATTTAGAATTTATATTGGTATAAAAAGAAGATAGGTAACCTACTTTTTTATATAATTACCCAATTGCCATAAATTATTTATTAAGATGCCTGGGGTCTCTCTCAAATATATAGTTTTATTTTCCTATTTGAGAGGAAGTGATGAGCAGATTTAACTGAGCAAGGCTCTGGTGAAGATTCCCCAAAGTTTGCTAAAGTTTTGGTAAAGGTTTGGTTCAGAAAAAATCCATTTTGTCACAATATGCAGCTTCCAAAAAATGCAAATTAAATATAGGCTGTACAAAGCAAAGACTATGTCATGTAGTAGTCAGAATTCTTTGCAAGCAATAGCACCCAGTCTAGCTAGTTTAAGAAAAAAAAAAAATCTAACTACAGTGGAGGCTGAATGAGAGTATTCTGTCTTCCTCCTTGGGAATGTAGGGAGTTACCAAAATGTAAAGAGAGTATCCAAAAACATCACAAATGTCCATGTTGTATCCTTCAGTTAATTTGGTTCTCAGTACAACCCTATGAAATAAGGATCAATTATAATACTATCTCCATTTTACAGATAAGGAAATGAGAACCCAGAGAAAGAAAGAAATTTATATTCATATCATTCACTGTACTTGATATGGCACGTTATCCCATTTAATTCTCACTAATCATTGACTAAGTTAATTATCCTTATGTTATAGATAATGTAATTAAGTCTTAAAATGGTTTGGTGAATTGCTTATGGTCACAATGCTAGTAAATTACAGAATGAAGATGAAAATCTATGTCACTTGACTCTATAGTCATTCTTTCCAATATACTAGGTTGCCTTTATAAAAGTACAAGATCATAAATCAGAAAAGTAAATTATTTGAATGTCAGCTGATATCTGAAAAGCAGTGTTCAGACTTCTTGTAAATTATTTACTTAGATTCCAACATATGTAGGCAAAAGTACTTGTATATTTTGGATAATTAATGGGAAATCAAATGCTTGAAAATTTAATGTTTGTGGTATTTATAGAATATCAAATTATTGTAGTATTAAAGCAATATTATTTTCATTTTTATTCTAGTATAAGAGACCACTGTTTATGAGTCAACAATCTGAAAATGACTATACTGAATCAGACACTGATCTTCCAGATATTTGGCACTGTAAAACAAAATATATGAGTTTGGCTATACTATAAGTTGGATTATTTGGGGATTTTAAGATATAGAATGCACTTAGTGTAAGCTAGAATATTTCATATTTACGGAAGAAGTTCAGATTTAGAAAGGAGTATTTCTAAAACACCAGGATATTCTGATGTGCCTCCTAAATTGAGAATCACATTTTAAAATTTTCTTAAAATGCTTGCTTGGCTTACTCTTTGTAATTCACTTTTAAAGAAATGACAATTCAAAGCCTGTCAATGGAAAAAGTATCTTTCCTTCTTCAGAAGCCTGTTTTACCTTCTTCCTTTCCACTCCACATTAACTTATATTTAATCTAAATTCTTATGGTGACATTTTGTATGTACAAATACCTTTGAAATTATAAAATTCAATGAATGAACTGTCTTCTGGAATTTTTATAAACATTATAATTGTTGTGGTTTCGATTTTTGTTTATTTCTTCTCTTATCCTAATGGCTACAGCAGACTCCTACTTTCCCCAACCATTCATTTTATTTATGGGCATATCCAAGGCATGATTCTCCGAAGTCCTCATCAAAGAGTCCAATAACCATTCCATGCTTCTTCACTTCTCACTTCTGCTTGGTTCCCCTCTGCTGAGGAGGGGTGTTTCTGCTAGAGCAGCCCTATGGTCTTGTACTCTGCAATGCCTTCCCTTTTGTCTGCTTCTCCCAAGCTGCTGTAGCTACAGACAGTGTGGCCTGCTGCTTCTCCTGGAGCGCTCTCTCAGTATCTGCTAGCTTAAATGCCACACCTGGCTCACAAGGATATCTTGGTGGAGCTGACAGTTGTGATATTGCAAACCTATTCAGTGTCTGGTAACAAAATATGGGAAATGCTACTCCTTTATTTGTCACATTGTATTAAAGGACCACCATAACACTACCACCTTGGACCCTAATCTTGTAGATCTTTGCTTAGATCCTGATATCAGAGACCTTGTGCTGTTCCCTGGAACCCACACATCATCAACCTCACCTGGCCCAACCTACCAACTGAAAGAGAATCTGCATTTTAACAAAATTCTCAGGTGATTTACGTTTATCTTAAAGTCTGAAAAGCTCTGAATCAGTAGATTTGATTAAAAAGCAGATCTTTTAATTGTGACTATGGCTTCTCTCTCTATCACCATATAAATCACAATGGACCAGGTCAAGAACACATTCCTGGTTTCAGATCTTCTAAGTGTGTTCAGGACAGACTTCTCTCTAGGAAGTAAATTTTGTTTTTTGCCTTTTTTTTAAGATTTTATGTATTTATTTGAGAGAGAGAACACAGAGGGAGAGTGACAAGGAGAAGCAGACTCCGCGCTAAGCAGGGAGCCCAATTCGGGGCTCAATCCCAGGACCCTGGGATCATGACCTGAGCCAAAGGCAGATGATTAACTGACTGAGCCACCCAGGTGCCCCTAGGAAGTCAGTTTTGTTAGAGTCAAGTTTACCGTTTCTAGACCCTTTTCCCAGGAAGCTGCTTAGATTCTGATGCAAATAGATTTCTGCTCCTCCAGATTCTCAAACAAGCTTGAATCTGACTGTATCTTAGTAGTGAACACTGATCCGAATTGCAACATCCTATTCCATTTGTACCATGTGTCATTTCTGCTCTGGGATCTTTCATCAGTCTACTCAACTTCAACAGAGTGAATCTTTTGTTGCCTTTTATTCAACATCAAGTTTTGTGCAAGAGCTTTACCAGCTACGCAGAAACATTTCACAAAAGCAGGTGAGCAGTTAAAGGTTAGACAGGAGTGTTTCAGAAATCTGCACTAGGATACCATGATGAGAGTTGCTTTAAGTTTTCTAAAAAGATTGCTTGGCTTACTTTAGGCAAATAGAGTTCAAGAGCTTAAAGAGTTCTTAGAAACAGAAAGCTTTCTCAACTCCAGCTAACTGTCTGACAGGTTAATTTGTTAATATCTCTTATTAAAATATGCTAAATATATATTAGTCTGCTTATACATGACATTTAAAGATTTTCTTAGGATCTTCCTTTAAGTCTGCTATTAATTTTATGTTGTTTTATACATTAGCAGCTTGTAATAAGACGCTTGTATGAAAATCCTTTTAATCAGTAATACTACTGTGATGGTTTAAATTAAAAATTTTGTGTTTTTAGAGAAGTTTTAGGTCTACAAAATAAATTGAGCAGAAAGAACAGAGTGGATTTATTTTTAATCGGTGCCATAATTGTGTTACCTACCAGATCCTACTTCTTATTCTTACATTTCATTTTTCTATGTGCTAGAACCAGTATAAGTATGCAAATATAACCACAAGTATGCAGCACTAAACTAAAAAAAAATGCGGTTCTGTTTTTATCTCAGGTCTACTACTTATCATTGTCAGCATCACCATCACCATCATCATCATCAGACTGTCTTCATCCCTTAGCTAATTCTTCAGCAATCTGGTGGAAGTTCTGAGCTTGGTCTTTCCCCACCTTCCTCTATAAAAGAACAGTCTAGTCAGATACTTTATCTGCGTACTCTAATGTTCATGATAACTATCTTTGTGACTCAAAGATGCAACATTAAAAAAAAAAGTTAAGGGTCTGCCTAATTAAAAAAAATTAAGATGCTAATGGAAACTTTATTTATTTTAATATCAGTTCAGGCTTCTGAATGCTAGCCAGTGAAATGATCAAACAAATGGCCTAACTATAGCTGTTTGAGCAGTGCTGCTGAACACTATGACCATAAGGAGGCCATTTCTTCTGAAATCTCCATGTAAACAACTGGTTAAATTAGAGAAACCAAAGGACTGGCTATACAGCTCCTTTTGAAGGAGAAACCCGACCTTTTCTGATTGTCAAAAGAGAAAATAAAGGATCCAAGGATAAAGAGAGGCTATCAACTGACTTATAATCCTTGTCACCATATAATGGTTTCATTATTAGAAGTTGTTTTCTATTTCTGTCTTCTGATATTAGATTTACCCTTGGCTTCAAATTATCAAGTGCATGTCCGGAATTAATTTGTTTTAAATAGGCCCCACTGAGTTGACAGGCCACTAATTGAAATGAGTTGATTCTGGACACAGTTTCTCATAACTGGAGGGAACAATGCAGGGATAAGGAGCAAAGCTGAATAATGAAGGGTTGAATCTCAGTTTCGCTTTAAAAGTTCAGCTGCAGTGAGGGTTCAGCAATGAAACTAGAATGGAGGGATAGCAACATATTCCTAATGGATGCACTGGTCAGTAAGTGGAGCCACCACAAACCCTGATGGAAAATGAAAAGGTATGACTGAAGCAGAAGGACTGTCTAGAAGTTCCTCAAGCTTGATCCTAAGGGTCACATGGACAAATTTGAGCCACTATAGTAGAACATTGTCATTAAATATAATTAGCTTTTATCTAACACATTTATAGATTAATCAACAAGTATTTATCAAGTGCATTTATCTGTAAAAGTACACTGCTTTAAGAGCTTTGAAGAAAAAATTTTGAATATATTGGGCAGAGACACTGACTTCAGAAAACTCCCAATTAGGGAGAAAGTTAACATAGTTACAAATAAAATGAAACCTTAGAATTAGGAAATAATGCAAAGTGAAATCTGTTCTTACTACTGAGTTGATCTCTTCTGCAGCATTAATATCTTCTGTAACATTTCTAAAATAGTGTTATACAATTTCTCTCTAATCACAACCAGTGATAGGGAATTCACTGGCTCTTAAATTCTGGGGGCAATATATTCTGTTTGGACCATTTAAATACTTACAAAGTTCTATCCCCATTAAATCAATCTCCATAATTTCTGCTTATTAGCCTGCGTTGTGACTCCCAGTCATGGGAGTAGTTTCATATTATTTATATAACCCTCTTCTCCAAGGCAGTAATTTTAAAATGTTGTGATGCTCATTAGGCCTCTACCAGGTCTTTTCTTCTCTCAGATTTTTCCTTTCAGTTGACACTTCCCGAGGGGAAGTGCTATGACATTATCCCAAAGGCTGTTACTATCAGAGTATTTCTTTCCCTGTTTAACTCTTTCTTCAAGGTTCTACGAGTTTTCTGAGAACAGTAATGCTGTTGCCAAAAATAGTATTTTCTTGTTCTCTTCAGGTTAGTACTTCTCAAGCCATAGGTAAAATCCTCTTATTTATTAGCTTTACCCACATAATTATATTAATCTTTTTTTAGCCATACTTTGGTCAGTTTCCCCTACATTGTACTTTTGTTCTGCTTCAAAAATTTTAAGCATGAGATTTATTCTACTAAATAAATATATTGCTGATATGCAGACTCAGTGTTGCTGTAGAATCCACTTATTTTACCAGTATTAAAGTCTCTTAAAAATAGGAAGATTCGTGTGACTGTATAATGTAGATGACAATATTAAGGAGAAACTGTGATAGGTTGAAGTGGGTGGGATAAGTTTACTGAAGGATGAATAAGAGTTGATTTTGCTGAAAGGAAGTTAGAGCACATGAAGAAGGGAATATGAGGAGAAATATGGAGTAAAATGAAAAAGATCTCAGGATAAATGAGAATTATTAGATAATATGATAAGAGGGAACTAAATTCTAATGTCACTACTAACTCAGGATTCTTTTCAAAGTTTTAGAAATGATGGAAGGCATTGTTCCAGGAATGGAGACCACTCAGGAGTGGTTATTTGCTAGGCAATCTGGGATTCAGTAGTTCTCAAATTAGAAGGGGAAATATACCCATTACTGTGATCCTTCTGCTCTTCACATACAGAAAGCAGAAATGTTTAAGAAGAGGATAGGGCCATAACCCTGATGATTGCATTGCTATCTACACAAGAGCAAATCAATTTGATGTTGTTTTTCTTGATCAGCGTAATTGGGTTGACCAGTACTCTAGTCCTCATGTAAACTGAGACTGGAAGATGTTGTGGATACAGTAAGTCACAGTAACAAATAATAACATCAAGTAACATGCAAGTCACAACAGTCCTTTCTTCTGATTCCCATTGTAAAAAACACCAGCCAGTTCACAAGAATAGGCTACAATCAGCATATTTTTAAACGAATTCACATCTTATATACATCCAAATAGCAATTTTAAATTCAGGTACTCCAGAAGATATTTCAATTGACAAATTGTTTATTTCAGTAAACTGGAAATTTGTTTAATAAATAAATTAGGGGTGCCTGCATAGTTCAGTCGGTTAAGCGTCTGCCTTCCACTCAGATCATGATCCCAGGGTCCTAGTATTGAGCCCCAAATCGGGCTCCCTGTTCAGCATGGAGTCTGTTTCTCCTTCTCACTCTGCCATCTGTTCTGCCTACTTGTGTGCTCTCTCTGTCAAATAAATAAATAAAATCTTTATTTTATTATAAAAATTATAAAAAAATAAATCCCATTTAAGAGCTAATAATATTAATCAGTTGCTGGTAATCTATGATAGTTAAGTTCATACCATTGCTTCTCTGAGGAAGGATTAAGCAGTAAGGGCAAGGATAGAAAACAAGCAAACAAACGAATTGTGTGTGTGTGTGTGTGGTCACTTACAGGAATTCTTGAATTAAGAACACAAATCGTAATCTGGGCTTCCACCTTGCAGTATAAGTTCTGACCTTGATGTGTCAACCTTAAACCCATAGTTTGTCCAGAAAAGACTGACAATAGAAGTTCAACAAAAACAAAGACAACTGAGCGTAGGAAAATGCTAACATTTTGAGAGGTGCTCCATGAGTTATCTCAGGACTAAATTCAAGTTAGAGAGCCCAGCACACAATTCTGCTGTTAAAATGTGTGTAAACCAATCTGCTTCATCTATCAATCATCCATTGCCTAAAGTTGAGTACTCTGAATCTGGCTAGTACATGTGCCAGAAAAAATATGTTACTCTGTTCATAAGAAGATTCCTCTATTCACTTCCAATGGGGTTTTCAAGCTCTATTGGACTTGCAGAAATTGAGAGGAAAACAACCCTCAAAAATGTTAGGAGTTTCCTGGCTATCCTTAACTGATAAAAGCTGTTTGCCCACCAAGGAACGTTTAGAAATCGTAAGACAAAGTTAGTTATAAATCACCCAATGTTATTGTAATGGTAACTTGAATGCTATCCTTGGAAGCTACCTTTGGATTGCCATATGCAGGTGGGTCTTTCTGCTAATGCTTCCCTGATTTATCTCTAGAAGTAATCTTACCCATTAGCAAAGGCTTATACTTCTGTCCAGATCCAATAGAATGCACAACAGACAGTACACATTTTAAATATTTTCACTTCATTATGTTAAACAAAAATTTCTTAGTTATTCCTGCCACCATAGAATTTTAATTAGACAGGCAAAATATTTTTATTTAGAAATGACATATCGTGTCCATTTATATATATTACATGGAGAGATGGGAAGTTGTGTTTTGCTACTTGTTTGCTTTATTTTTTACAGGAACAAAGGTACGCAATCAACTGCCTGCTAGTATTCTGAATAAAATATCCTTTGTTCCTTCTAGATTTTACTTCAAGAGTATTGAGAAATCCAATGGGATAAAGCTTTGTTACCAACATCATAAGAAGAGAACTTCAAAGCCATGGAATCTAGAAATAAAATTGATGAATGATGTGACAGAAGAGGAAGGAGGCACGTACAACTGATAAACCGACCAACCACACGATATAGGTACACTTTTACCTTAATTTATAACCCCATATTTTTCCTGGGCTCCCTACCTCTAAAAATCACCATACTGCCTTTAATTCTACCAGATGCTTTTACTGTGTTCCTTTGATAAATGTGCAGTTTTGTGGTTACTGGAAAATTTATTGGAAGTTAATTTTTTGGTGTGTGCTAAGAGATAATCATCCAAGAGTAAAACTTGGGCATCACATTTTAGAAGCCTGGAGAAGAACTGTACTGAGAGTAGCAGGAGGAGAGCATGAACCATCCCACACCCATATCATAGTTTTGTAATGGGCAATTTGGATGTCCTCAAGAAAAACTAGAGCATAAGCCATTTTTGTTAAAAATGCTAAAGTTTTAACTTATTTTTCTGGATACTATTCCTTTGCTTAAGATGATTTTTGAACACCTGCCATAGAAAATCTGCCCCATACATACTCTTTTTGAGGAAGGTTTCTTATTCATAGGTCAACGTGCTCTATACCACGTGATTCCACTCTCCTGACTAGAACAGGTCAGAACAGCACCCATGGGCTGGCCAAGGTCTGGACAGCGGTTCATAATGAGACTTCTCTGCCATACTTGTGTTACTAGTACATAGGGTGATAACAGCCCAGGCTAGTCTGATCTGCTCCAGGGAATTATCAAAATCAAAAATAAAAAAGAGACTCTAGAATTAGAAATCAACCAATGTCTCCTTCTGAGGGTATGATTAGTAATAGAGTTGCTGTTGAAATATGACAGCCTGTGTCACAATAGTGAAGCCATTTATGTACCCGAGTTACTGTTTATTTCCCTCTAAGTCTATTCACATTAGTTCTGAGCTCTTTTTTGGTTTCCTTGCATTCCCATATATTTGCCCCTATATACCCCACTGAAGCAACTCAAGTGTCCACTTAGCTTATACCAGGTAAGTCAGCCTACCTAATGTAGTCTTCAGGGGCAGAGATCAGGAAGCAATAGAGTGACGTTGGCCTGTTGACAGCACTTCCCCCTGGCCATGCGGAACCTAATGACTGGTATTGTTGACACTCATGTTTCACAGTCACCTTTAGTTCTTTGCTTATGGATTTTGATTCCATTAAGGATGAATTGGAAACAAGGAGATCAGTATGTTTGGGAAGCTCTATTCAAGAATTAAATAAGTTCCCATCATGATACTTAAGCCAGAATGACAGAATTGGGTATGAAATGCCTGCTAGCATTGTGAGCAGGTCACAAAAGACAGAAATCAGAGCCATGAAGAGATTCATCCATATGAGGAAATACAGTAGTTCTGTGCACTTTGACATTTCAAAGACAGTATTTTGTTTTTGTTTTTGTTTTTTAGCTTTTCCAAAATGGGCTTGTATTGTTATGTAAAAAGATAGTATAATTCCGTATGGAAATCTTTCCCAACAAGATGTTTCTCAGTAATGCTAAGAGTAATGACTTTTGACTTTGTTGTTATGACCAAAGTTATAAAATCAAACTAATGGCAGATTCAAACAATTCAAAAGGAAGGAAGGAAATACAAATGGATAGAAGGAAGGAAGAAAACCTGGATTCTTAAATAAATTATTCAGCTGAGAACTTCAACTATGTGTTTAAAATGATCCAGATCTTAAATCTGTATCTGAATATGGACAGTGTCCTTCTTGAAGAGGCTATAACATGTATGTGAGAGAGAAACATGAATGTGACTTGAAATCAGCTGAACCCTGAACCCTGAAACCTTTCTGCTGCTCATGACTGAGGTGTTTTAGGAAAGTCAAATGGATTCTCAATTTAGATAGATAGATATACAGACAGACAGGAAGGAGAAAGGAGGGAAGAGGGGAAAGAAAGAAGGACGGAATATCAAGGCTAGTAAATTATATTCCACGACTACACAGAAATTATCAAAAATATTAGATATTTTTTAAATTCCTTAAAAAGATGAAAGGCAGGGTAGTATTATTCCTTTTTAGACAGAATTTAGGATTATAGAATTAATTTCATTTGGCTAGTGTTCTACCAAACTTAGCCAATAGGAGAATAAATATACCTCAGTTGCCAAGATTTATATCAAAGGAGCGTAGATGACTGAATCAGGAGGCTTCACACCTGATTTGAACTCCAAATCAGTTCATTAAAGTAAACTGTAAATCAAAGGCCATAAGCCCTGGGGCTGGTGATAAGGCAGACTGACAGGTAAGCCAGGAGGTCTGAACAACAAATACATCAAAGTTGGAGAGCGAACAAACCATAAAGCCCATGTCACTGGGCACAGACAGCTAGCTTAAAGCTGGAAATCAGGACAAATAGGCACAGAGCCAAAAGTTGATGCCAGAAGTGGGATATAGACTCCTGACTTTGCCCAGCGGTTAATCTACATAATGCTCAATAAATATTTACCTCCCTGACTGAATGAGTGAATGTTGATAAGCAGTCATCCAGCTGTCCAACCAATGCAATAAGGGGATTCTGCATTGAAAGACAGACTTTCAATTTTAAAGTATATATAATTAATGAAGGAAGATAGTCAATCCAATAATAACCAATGATAATAGTAGTGCTACTAATAATAATGATAATGACGTAAGCTACTATTTATTGAGCACTTATTATACAGCAGATACTACAACGAGTCATTCATATATAGTATTACACATAATTTTTATTAAAACCCTCTGAAATCATTGTTAACTATTATCATGCTGTTTCTGCAGGCCTGGAGAGACTTAGACATCTCAGAGTCGCCAGGCTACAATGTGACAGGGCCTAAATCACATTGAGGTGTGACTGCTTTTAAAATTTAGAGTCTGCATTCACTAACATGACTTCCATTACTATGTATTTATTGAACAACTATTATATTTCAGTCAATCCCTAATGCTCTGCAAGAAATTTAAAAAAAAAAAAGAAAAACTACACTATTGGCTTCAAAGGAGATCTTTCTTTGAACCCAATAGTGTGTCTTACCTAAAGGATGATACTTCATGTGTTAAGGATCAATAGCAAATGGTTTTTATTTTTCTATGTGGTTTTTGCTTTTTTTTTTCCCCTGTGGAGGGGGGAAGTGCAGTATTAGGGTATGATGTACTTGTACATACCTGCTTTTCTCCTGATGAGATATTAAAAATTAAAATAAGCATCTTAAAATTGATATATAACTCAGATATAACTCATATACTGTAAAATTCACTTTTTAAAGTATATAATTCAATGGTTTTTAGTATATTACAAAGTTGTAAAACTATCATTATTCATTAATTTCAAAACATTTCCATCACTCCTTCAATCCCAATGTTAAAGTTCGATTTTGAATTTATTATTTCTCAGTTTTTTAAGGCAACAAGTTTTTAAAATACTTTTTTATATGAAAATTCAGAATAAGAGGTACATTAGAACAGAATTGCTGGGTGCCTGTGGCTCAGTGGGTTAAGCATCTGCCTTCAGTTCAGGTCATGATCCCAGGGTCCTGAGATTGAGCCCCACATCAGGCTCTCTGCTCAGCAGGGAGCCTGCTTCTCCCTTTCCCTCTGCCTATCATTCCCCCTGCTTGTGCTCTCTCTCTCTGTCAAATAAATAAATAAAATCTTTAAAAAAAAAAAAAGAACAGAATTGCCTTCATGGTATAAGTGCGTATTAACAGAGCTCTCCCTCCCTGTCCCCTTACTGCTTAGAATTCGGTTTCAAAAGTAATGGTTTAGCAGAATTTTTAATATGCATTATAAGTATACTGTAGAAAGAACTAAAAGTCCTAAGTGGTGGGGACAACAAGGGTGTGGGAAGAGCTCCAAAATATTGTATTATATAAGTGAAGCGTATGGAAGTACTCTTACATGCTGTTGTGGGTTGAACTGTTTTTCCCCAAAACTCATATGATCAACACCTAACGCCTATTCCCTTAGAACACCTTATTTGAAAATAGTACTGCATATGTAATTAAATCCATTAAAGTGTGTCCTAATCCAATGTAACTTATGTCTTTATAAAATGGGGAGGTTTGGACACAGACACACACACAGTGAAGGCCATAGAAAGATGAAGGCAGAGATCAAGGTGATTCTTCTACAAGGAATGTGAAAGATAGCCAGCAAATCACCAGAAGCCAGGGGAGCATCGTGAAACAGATTCTCCCTCACAGCTACCAGAAGGAACCAACCCCGTCAACACTTTGATCTTGGATTTCTAGCCTCCAGAACTAGAACACAATAAATTTCTATTGTTTAAGCTACCCAGTTTGTGGTGGTTTGTTACAGCAACCCTAGCAAACCAGTACATACACCTGACATCCATCCTGAGATCCATGTTTTTTTGGTGGCACTTATTCAAAGTTCTCATGTGTTTCATGAGAATTTCTCTAGTGTTTCAGAGAAATTCTCATTCTTTGGAAGAGGAGATCCTCAGGCCCAAATTCAGTTGTCTGCATGCCTAATTGTGGGAACATCCTTCATTCATTTCATTCCTTTCTTGTCTTTATCTATCACTGATGAATGAATGTCCTCATCTCCTCCATGGTCACTTCCTTTGATGCTAAGCCCAAAGTCCTGTTTGTCTTTTCATCCTGTCACGTGTTATGATCTCAACAGGAATAGCACAAAAGCATTGAGATCTGAGTTTCCTGTTAGTAAAACAGGGTGATAAGAGAGAGGTTTAGAAAGAGGAAAGAAGATTTGTAGAGAATAAATATCAGTGGTTTCATAATTTGACATCCAGGCGAATTAGTTGTCAAGCTAGTGGCTTGTCCTTATGATCTTCCCATTCACACTGCAAAAACCTATGCACAACAGCAGATTTCTAGGAAGAAAATTCCATCTGTAAAATATAGTATGTTCTCTGTCCCTTCAGAATAGAGCAAACTCTCTTTCCTCTTAAGGTATTCATTGAGAACTTTTCTAATTGCACCCAAAAATATATATTAAAGGGTTCAAACATTGCTCGTAAAAATATAGTGAATACAATAAAGTAAGCTAGAGAAAAGAAAATGTTATTAAGAGAATCATAAGGAAGAGAAAATACATTTATAGTGTTGTGCTATATTTGTTGAAAAATTCTGCATATAAGTGGACCTGCACAGTTCAAACTCATGTTGTTTAAGTCAGCTATTTTTTGCTTAGAAACATAAGTGTCTGTGTGTCAGAAGCAACTTACGTGATGCTAAAGGTAAATTAAATGGGGAATGATTGCAACATATTTTCCTGGACAAGGGTCAGCCTCCATAATAATAAATCATTTAAATATTGATAAGGGCAACATCCTAAAATGATCATATGAGAAAGATCTTTAAGAAGCAATGATAATCCCCAGTGTTGCCATATAAGAAAGTACTTGACGTGAGCTCAAATTGCTGTTAGCAGAAGTTGGTAAAAAATAAAAATAGAAAACATTACTGGTTACATGTATCAAAATCCTTAAATTTATGTGTATTTGGCAAAGCAATCCCACTTCTAGGAATCGGTCCTCAGGATGCACATATGCACAGAGATTAATATACATGTCTGACCATCATAGTGTGTTTTAAAAGGAAAGTCTTAAAGCTTCCTAAATAGCCAATAACTTGGAACCTACAATGGAATGCTGTGAAAATATTATATGATATTGTATGATATTTGCTATCATAGAAACATGAAGCCTTATGTTTTAAAAGTCAGTTTACAAAAAGAAGATACATAATTCCGATTATATTTTTGTTTAAAATACTGCACATAAGAATGGTAGGTAACAATATTTTATAGGTAGTTCTCTTTAGATAGTTGACTAGGTAATTTTATATTCTTCTATTTACTTAATTTATATAATAAACATTGAATTACATGTGTAATAAAAGTTTTTTTTTAAATAACTTTTTATTGTGATGCTTAGGTGGCTCAGTTGGTTAAGCATCTGACTTGATTTTGGCTCAGGTGATGATCACAGGGTCATGAGATTGAGCTCTGCGCTGGGCATGGAGCCTGCTTAAGATTCTCTCTCTCCCTCTACCTCACCACTTGCGTACACGTCCTCTCTCTCTCTCTTAAAAAAAAACAAAACAAAACACACAACTTTTTATTAATTTGGCTCATAAATGATTTATAATGCACACAGACTTATTATACCCAAATTTGGGATCTTTTATATTCAGCAAAGAATACAAATAGGAATGAATCCCCTAGTATTCCAGTTGTAGCTCTTGTTGAGTTCATCTAAAGTTTAACAGTCATTTAATCTCCAGTCTTGACAAGATTCAGTGGGTGGCCAATTTAACACGGATTGACATCAAAATGTCAGCTTTAGAAATTTAATTCAAAGGATTTTTTTTTTTTTTTTTTTTTTTTTTTTCAGAAAGAATGAAGTAAGATAACCTGAGGGGTGAGAATGGAAACAACAGAGCATTTAATTGGAAAACAAAAACTAACAACAACAACAACAACAAAAAACAAATCTTTGTTGGTTTCAGGATTCCCAGGACATTATTGGACTTTCAGAGAGGAAATAGACAGTATGGAATTGGTAGCTGGGCTCCTCTCCTCCAGTTTCCCCTTCATTCCCCTAAATAGTTGGCATTTCTCTAGCAGCTTTAATAAATCAATTTCCTTGTGGAAAGAGTACCTGTTCAATTTATAGCTTTAATTTAGTCAGCGCCCTTATATATTTTCTAGGAATTTGATTCTAAAAAGTCAAAATAATTTGGGGCTCCCGGGTGGCTCAGTCAGTTAAATATCTGCCTTCAGCTCAGGTCCTGGGATCGAGTCCCTTCCTGTTCAGCAGGAAGTCTGCTTCTTCCTCTTCCTTTGCCTCATGCTCTCTCTCTGTCTCTCTCAAATAAAGAAATAAAATCTTAAAAAAAAAAAATTTGCATTAGTATGAAATACAAAAGAATAAGCTACTAGTAATAGTTAACATTCATGATGATTGATAAATTGCAAATCATTTTTTAATGCATCACTTAATTTATTCCACATAGCAAAATTATAGATATATATTTTTAATCCCATATTTATAGATGAAGGATTTGTCCTGATTATATAGTCATGTATGTTATTCTAGCAATCATAACAACACAAGAATAACAATATTTTTTGAGAGTGTAATACATGTGTCAGGCGCTTTGCTAGTACTTTACATAACTTGTCTCCCATCTTTACAATGGACATGAAAATTGCCTATTTTCATTCCCATACTAAATATTTAGGAATTTATGGGACACAAATGTTAATTTGTTTGAGGTCACCTGGCTAGTAAGTAGTGTTTTCTATTTCCATAGATTCTATTTCCAGATGAATATTTGCACCAGTTCTTATGTACATGTACATTTACATCCAGTGCATGGGAAGAAAATAGATCAAATTAAAACATAGGCTATTTGGAAACGTAAGAACCAAGTCAGCCAGCCTTTCCAGATGCAGAGTAGAAGGTCAAATGTCACTTCTGTGATCCACCTTGGAGAGGCCACTTAGACCTCTTTTCAGTGTTCCTACCTTTGTTCATAGCCTTGGGGCCTTAAGGAGTAGATGAAACCAGAAAACTCAGAGAAAGCAGAAAACACAGAAAGAGGTGGGAGAAAGAGCCAAGAAATCTAGGTGGGAGAGTTGGGGTGGGGTACTTGTGATGGAAAATAGCATGGGGCATGTGGGCGGTGCAGTCACTTAAGCATCCAATTCTTGGTTTCAGCTCAGATCATGATCTCAGAGTCCTGAGATAGAGCCCCACATTGGGGTTGCACTGGGCTTGAATCTCAAGTCTGTTTGAGATTCTCTCTCCCTCTGCCCTTCCTGCTTGTGTGTACACACTCTCTCTCTCTCTCAAATAAATAAATAAATCTGAAAGAAAGAAAGGAAGGAAGGTGGGAAGGAAGGAAGGAAGGAAGGAAGGAAGGAAGGAAGGAAAAAGAAAAGAAAAGAACAAAGAAAAGAAAAGATAGGATGGAATGGCAAGAAAGTTAATTTCTAGATTTTATAGTTTTTCTCCCTCCCTAGAAGAAAAGGAGAAAATAATACGAGATATCACTGTCTGGAAGTTGTCTATGGAATATGGAAAATATTAAGGCTTAAGAGGGCATTCCAAAGTCACACACCTATCTGAAATTCTCCCCTAGCTATTTTACCTTGTAACTGTATATAAATTTAGTTATGTGAATGCACATGGAAAACATTTAACCATGAATTATACTTAATATGCTTCTAACTAGTTTAATTAAAAATGTGTGCTTCCTCAGTGAAAAGAAACTCATTACATTAATTGAAGAAAAGAAATGTGAAGGGTGCCTGGGTGACTCAGTCAGTTAAGTGTCTGACTCTTGGTTTTGGCTCAGGTTATGATCTCATGGTCAAGAGATCAGGCCCTGCATCAAGCTTTGCCCTTAGCACAGAATCTGCTTCAGATTCTCTCTCCCTCTCCCCCCTGCTCTCTTTTTATTTCAAATAAATAAATAGAATCTTGTAAAAAGAAAAGAAAAGAAACATAAAAGAAGAACAAGCCTCCTGTTCAGCTTTTTACTTTCTTTTTTTTTTTTAAAGGAACTGATTATGTTCTTATTTGGAATAAATTAAATGTGTTTTAGTTAGGAAGTTTAATTGTCATAAACTCTGAAATAGAATTCTATTCAACTGGACAAAGTTTATACTCAATTTAGAACAATACAGAGATTAGATTACACTAGAACAATTTGGAATATGAAAATCCTATGATTTGCATATATTATTATGATTGGGAATTAAGCTCTCTTTGAGGACACTTTAAAAAATGTCTTATTTACACATTTATTCACATTGCAAACTCTTTCCAATGGATTCAATAACACAAAGCTTAGTAGCTTTTCATCTTAAGACTTTCGTAGAGATACACTTGATTAAAGTATATTAAATCATTAAATCATTAGAGCAGTGCTTCCAGCCTTGACTGCATATTGGAATTCCTCGGGAGTTTTCAAGTTGGTGCCTAGGGCTCTCCCAAGAGCTCCTAATTTAATTGGTCTGGGATGCGGCCTAGGCATCAGGAATTTTTTTTTTTTTTTAAGATTTTATTTATTTATCTGAGAGAGAGACAGAGAGCATGAGAGGGGAGAAGGTCAGAGGGAGAAGCAGACTCCCAGCAGAGCTGGGAGCCCGATGCGGGACTCGATCCCGGGACTCCGGGATCATGACCTGAGCTGAAGGCAGTCACTTAACCAACTGAGCCACCCAGGCGCCCCGGCATCAGGAATTTTTAAAAAGCTCCCCAGAAAATGCTAATACATAAGAACACTGGTTTCAAACTCCATTATTTCTAAAGGTATTGGTTGTCATAAATTAGGTAGACACAGTCCAAGAAAGGGCTGGGGAAATGAGACAAAGCAGAGAATGTTCATCATGTGTTCCCTAAGTATATCGCTGTCCTGTCATTAGTTCTGTGCCCATACAACAATTAAGAAAACAACAAAAAATTACCTCATAATTGGAAGATATGTTGAGAAGTGTAGGAGGCCTGGTTAAGGGAAGAACTCCACCAAAAAGGAGAGGTATTTCTGCCTAATTTTCTATAGGGTCCTTAGGATTCTTTTTGATATAGCTTGCCTACTTTGACTATTTTTTTATTCAGTAACTATATATGAGTACCAGCTGTGTCCTAAAGATTTTAGTGGTGGAAAGAGAAATAGTATAAGAGCCTTACACCAAAGGAGCTTCCACATGAGAAGATAAAACTGTACACAAAAAGTTACACATGCATACATACACCCATACACACAACTACAAAGATATATGATAAATACTATGGCAGAAATACAAGTCAACCAAACATATCATGAGTTTAGAGGAAGAAGATCCATTCTTCCAAAATTGTACATTGCTAATCATGTAGTAAATGACTATAGAAAAAAAAACATTTTATCAAAAATAAATTTCCTAATTTCTGTGCTTTTTGCTCATAGAAAAAAACTTTTTAAACCTAAGAATCATATTGTATTGATGTATATTAGCTCTGAATCCAGCAAAGTTTAAGGCACAGAATATGCCTTGATACATTTTTTGAACTAATGTAAGTTTGCAATTAAGACAGGCAGGATACCTTAATGGATCAAGGACAGTTTAAAACTTACCTCTTTTTGAAAACAGAATAGAGGTGTCTACCTGAGGGTGTTACAAGAGAAAAACTTTCTAGAAAGGATCTTTGTAGGTATGAGTTCTTAACCATAGAATCTACTCTACCTAGTTTATAGGGAAGGGATTTTATAAGTTATATAGATAATTCACAGAAACATTGGAAAAAGCTAAGGAAATTGACTCCGGGCTGAGCTGCCAGGACAATTTCAATTCCACACTCTAGAACTGGCTCAGCAAGGGAACTGCAACCTGTACCATATTCAGGAAGCTTTCAAACCAGGAAGCCACACCACAGTACTAAATACAGAACCAGACTGACTCTGTGGCAATTCACAGAAGCAAAATTGATGTTTCATTCAAATCTCTTCTCTTTTCCCCACCTAATTCAACTCTGAATTATTTTTGCATCTCTTATGAATGTATCTATCTGAACCTAAATCACATGTCTGCATTTTAGAACCAATAATTATCGTCGTCATCATCATCATCATCCTCATCCTCATCCTCATCCTCATCCTCATCCTCATCTCCTGGCATAGCAATGTTTACACTGTTGGGAACAAATAAATGATTTGTCCTGGTCTGAAATGAATACAAAGAATCCCGGGACCCTGAGGGACCCACCTTCCCAGACTGGAGACTAGAATCACTCAAGGGGAGCTGCAGATGACCTATCTGCTGTGTACAGTGGGGATTTGTTAGGAATGAGAAATCACTTCACCAAATTTTCTAGGCTGCTGAGTCCTTTATTAATTCACAAGAAAGTCCTCTTCTGGGATACAGATGCTGGAAATAATACAGGTTGCCAGAGAAAACAGCAATCTCTAAAAGCTGTCCCAGCCCCCACACCTCAGGGAACTACGCCTGGAAGCTGAAGTGGGAAGCTGGTTTTTCCGCCAAGTAAGTTCCCTTGCAGCACCCTAACCAAGCCTCAAGTCTGCTGTTAGAAATGAAACTTCGAGACTTTCTTGTCCATGGAAACTGCTCATTTTCTGTTCATGTTTGCCGGCCTTCCAGCCTGATATTTCCCAGTCCCTTTTCCCCAGTTTCCCTATCCTCCTACCCATTAGCTCTTCTGTCCTGGAGTCACCTGTCCTACAGCTTCTCTCCTGAGCTACTGATACCAAGTCTAAGGAATGTGAGATTGTTCTATAGCAATCCCCCTGATCAGTAATTCGGCTGATCAGCACTTAGAGAAATGTTGATGGTCTAAGCATAAATGACTCTGTGCTTTCCATCAATTTTTTTTTTAATTTTTTATTATTTTTTTATTTTTTAATTAACACATAATGTATTATTTGCC
>CM052889.1:26332175-26719509 GCA_028534135.1 Potos flavus
AATAAGGGTAAACTCTAGGAAGGGATGGAATATGGGTGTAAAGATAAAAATTAGAAAAGATTCTAAAAAAGGGGATTGATAAGAGGTTGGTTGAAAAAAGAGGAGAAAAAAAAGACAAAAAAAGAAAAAAAAAGAATAAAAGAGAAAAGAATGTAATCAGGCTGGAGACTAGATCCAAGCCGTGTGCTAGATTTAGGGTATATTTTGATCTATTTGAAGAAAGTGTATCCCAAAATTTTAAAGAAAAAAGAAAAAAAAAACCCTGTATGTATACAAAAAAATAAGGTTAAATACAATGAGGGGATAAAATATGTAACAGTGAAAATTAGAAAAGATTTTAAAAAGGTGTTGATTAGATACTTATTAAAAAATGTTAAAATAAGAAAGAGAAAAAATAAAATAAAAATATATAAAAAATAAAATAAAAAATACAGTAAGAAAAAATAAAATTTAAAGAATTTAAATCTGAAAGACTGAAGGGTCGTGGGAAAAAAAAGGCATGAATTCTGTGTTGCTTTTTCCTATCTCAGGAGTTCCGCTGTTTTCTTTGATCGGTGAAACTGGTCTTGGCTGGATATCATTGCTGATCTTCTGGGGAAGGGGCCTGTCGCAGAGATTCTCAAGTGTCTTTGCCCAAGGCAGAATTCCACCACCCATGCCAGGGGCCGGGCTAGGTAATCTGCTCGGGTTCATTCTTGTAATTTTTGTTCCCTGAATGCTTTCCGTACTGCTTTGGAGGAGGGGAATGAAAATGGCGGCCTCCCAGTCTCCGGCCGTAGGAGCCGAGAGCTCGGGGGCCCACTCCTCAGTGCGCCCTCAGAGAAAAGCAGTCAGTCCCTCCCATCTCCCTGGTCTCCGGCCACGCTCCGAGCTCACCCGGCCTGTGACCGAGCGTCTCTGTCTCTGGCGCACGGCCGTTTGGAGTCTCCAGACCCAGCAGATTCCTGCAGCATGCTCCCGCGCCGCTCCTCCCGGAGGAGGAAGTAGGGGGTCTCTCCGGATCTGCCCCTTGTGGGGTCCCTGCTCGAAGAGCAGCGGCCTGACTGTGCCGGGATCACAGTTCAAGGTAAGCCCGAGCTGGTAGCCCACTGTTCGGCTCGGTCTCTGCCGTTGGCTTCCCCGTTCTGATACCTGGGAGCTCTGCCACCCTGAGACACTCCTGGTCTTTCTGTGACCCCACGGGTCCTGAAACCATGCTGTCCCCACGAGGGCTCCACCCCCGCTTAGCCTCTGGAGCGATGTCCCTCAGAGGAGCAGACTCTAAAAGTTCCGATTTTGTGCTCTGCTGCTCTGCAGCTTGCCGGGAGCCGGCCCCTCCCCCCGCGGTGTATCTTCCCGTCGCTTTGGATTCACTTTTCTGCACGTCCTACCTTCCGGAAAGTGGTCGATTTTCTGTTCCTAGAGGTGCTGTTTGTCTTCTCTTCTATTTCCTGCTAATTTTGTAGTTGTTTAGAGTGGTTTGATAACTATCTAGCTGAACTTCTGGGATCAGACACCTTCTCCGCCTCTTACTCCTCCGCCATCTTGCTCCTCCCCTTTCCATCAATCTTGACAGATGTGTTCAAAGGAAAGTATTTGCTTCCTCTTAAATGGTCAGGAAAAAAATACCAAAATAAAGAGAAAAATACTCCTTTTCATGAAAAAATCATGAATGAACCAGGTCACATAAGTTTTCCAGATATTATATACAAAAAATAAAATAAGCAGTACAATCAAGTGAGAGCACTTCTAATATTGTACTTAGGTTACCAGCTAATAATCAAATTATTTTTCTGCCCAAGACCACATTCTTTCTCCCCAACTAGACTAAATCTCTTGAAGGTGGAGAAAAGTCTCATATAGACTGAGTGTGGAGCACATTGTTCATCTCGTACTAAGGGAGCTGTACTGTTCAAGTGGATTTGGAGACCAACCTTGTACTTCCTTGTTTATAATTTTCTTGTGTTATTTCAAAAACATCTGACCATTTCCTTCACAGTCTGCAAGATCAGTGCATGTTACTACACATGGTAGTCTACAGTGGTGATTGTTCATGATTTATTTTCCCATGAGTTATCAAGTTGTAGGTTCTTTTGACTTTTTATAACAATAAAATTTATATTTAAATAATTATCTAGATAAATGCTAAATAAATAATTATCTAGATAAAAACTTTTTTGATTGACTGCCCTGCTATATGCTAATCCACTATTCCTGATGGTGTAATTCTGTTGTTTCCTTTACTGCCAACTTCATTGTTGAAAGTCTTAGCTACCACATTTTCCTGTTTTGTTTTATTTTTTCATTTTTACAGACTTCTGACTTTAAGTTTTTCTAAATTACCCCTCATTAACTTGTACATTTCTACTACTTTCAATCTCAGTTTTCAAATTTCTTGTTTTGTCTGATTCATATTCCTAATAAACAGTTTTAAATCATTTATGATGTGAAACATCATGTAAAAATGTTAGGAACTTTGTAGTATTAAAGAACCCTAGTGATACTAAATGCAATACCACTATTGCAAAAAAAAAAAAAAAAATTTAGTGAATGTGGACATGTAATTCGATATTACTAGTGAGAATCAATGACTTTTGTCAAATCAGAGACCAAAAAAATCATCCACTGGCTCTTTTTTATTTTTTAAGATTATATTTAATTATTTTAGAGAGATATATCACGACTTGGGGGAGGAGCAGAAGGAGAGGGAGAAGGAGAAGCAGAATCTTGGCTGAGCAGGGAGACCCATGTGGGTCTCAATCCCAGGACCCTGGGATCATGACCTGAGCTGATCAGCAGGCAGAAACTTAATTGACTGAGCCACCCAGGTGCTCCCCACCCCCCACTTTTGTTTCTTTTATTTGAACATAAACTAACTTGCAGATACTGTGGAATAGCAGGAACCACTTCTGGCAGTGAAATTGAACAATCAGGTCACTGCACTGGGGCACCCTGATCAATCTGCTGTAACTGTTGTGTTAAAATTACCAGTTTTCCTCACCACAGATTAAAAGGGTAAACTTGTCAATTTGTCAGTAGATGTTTAAAAAGGAAAACTAATTGTTTTGACAAAGAGACTCAAGCCAACAAATGAGATAGCAAGACCTGCATGATTCAGAGGAGTAGGTCAACTTGTTTAAACCAATCAAATAATCCCTTCCATCAAAAAGAGCATGCAGCATAAAATCAAGCCCCAGTCCTATGGCTGGAATAGTGGAGCAGTGAGAAGAAACTGAGTCTTCGATCACTTCCTAAGGTCATAGATTAGTCATCCTATGACTCATCCCCACTTTGGGCTTCCCAATTGCATCCTGGTTGATGGTTCTATTGGTAATAGTAACACATATAGTACTTATGAGAAATGTTCCAAGTGCTTTTCATACGAACTCATTTAATCCCCATTAAAAAAAAATAAGAAGAAATTTTGTAGGTTGTTTCTATAAATATTCCATTTTACAGATGAGAAAAATGAAGTACAGAGAGGTTAGCACAGTGTGCAAAAAAACAAGTACTGCATCCTGAAGTTTGATTCTAGAGTCCATGTTCTTGACCACTAACCTATATAGCCTTTCAAAGAGTGGCCTCAAAACAGCTACTGCTTATTGAGGTCCTTACAGTGTGCTAGACACTGCCTCAGTGCTTCCCGTATATGTAATTGTATACTCCTTTCAATACCCGTATCAAGTAAGTGCCTCTGCAGATTGTGCTGCCCTTGCTTGTAAACACCATAGGTTAGATCCATTGGAAAATTAGAAGTTGAGTTTTCAGGTACTGCTTCTAGAAGTTACACTGTGAATCATCACAGTTAAGTAATCACACCCCTCATAAACTCTATCCTCCCAGGAGAGCTAAAGACAGCCGTTATGCTCATTTCACTGGTTTTTTTCAGGAATCACATGGACTGGCTTGCAGTACCTGTTGTATTTGCCTGTCCTGTGTCCCTTGGTGCCTGCTGCCCTCTCTCCAGGTTCCCTCCTACCACTTCACAAGAGTTGACTTTGCTGAGAACATTTTCTGACTCTGTAGCTTCTGTATAAAACAGAGCCACTTATCCTCTGAACCTCCTCCTGGGTAATTTAATTGCTCTTAATGAGACATCACACTGATATATCTGAAGGGGTCCAGAATATGCCATTATGGGATAAAAATTATTTTGAGCATAAGGCATTTAAGGTCCTGAAATCTCGTATGTGCCTAGTAACAAAGCTTCCTTTAAAAGCTCAAGTCATCTTAAATCCCCTTCCTGGGAACAACCAGGGAAGATTGACTCATCACTAGAGATAAGTCTCTATACCACATCTAAACAGACATGGTCACAAAACTATCATCTCCCTCATCTGTACTGCAAAGGACCCATTCATCTTTCTCTAAAGTCATTTGTTTTCCCTTAAATGTCCTTTCTCCTCCTTCACATTCCCCTATTAAGATAGTATATAAGCCCCGAATCCTACCTGTTTGAGTCACATTTTTGTGAACTCTCAAACCGGTGTGATTAAATTTTGTCTTTTCTCCTACTAATCTGTCTTTTGTCAGTTTAATTCAAAGGCTCCCAAGCACTGAACACTAAAAAGTAGAGGAAAAGTTTTTCCTTCTCAATACATTCACGTTAGAGTGTTAATGGCTATGGTTTAATAGTTCCACACTACAAGTTTAACAGCATTGTCTCATAAAGAGTTCTGAGGTAGATTCAGTGGTAAATTTATAACATTTTCCTGCATTTTTTTGTAGACATCTATAATTTTTGTAACTAGATTTAAAAATGTGTTCCATACAAAAGCATTGTGAAGATGCTGCCCAGCTCTGGACACCACATGTAGTTGTCCACCCTAATCAATCTGGACACTGTGCAAACTGTTTAGCATGATGTGACCTTGACCCCTAGTAATTATAGCTTCAGTTAGGATATGGGCCCCTTATAGAACTGTGGCCAAAGACATATCTCTGTAGGAATTTTAGAATTGGGAGTGAGAGGGACAAATATTCTCATTTTCTTCAGCTGGAAGTGAAATGTGCATTTGGAAGCTACGGGGAAGGCACTTTTAACCTACCACATGGACCTGAGAAGCAGACAAAATGAATATTGGTAGATGGGCTGGGGAGAGAGAGAGGGAAATAGAATACAACCCCTTGTAGAGACAAGAAAATGTGAGCAATGGAGAAAAGGTTTAGAGAGTTTCTAATCTGATTCTAGTTCCTTCTAGCCCATGTCACAGTCTCTGTGATAAATTACTACTTTCTTCTTAAACTGGCCAAAGTCTGTTTCTTATATTTGCAAGCAAAAGAATTAAAAGTTATGAAACATTATTCTATTTTAAAATACTATTAATGACAGATGATGCGTTTTATGCATAACATCTTTGAGTAGTCTCTTTGGCAGAGGACTGCTAAGAACAATACATCTTAAATCAAAGGACTGAACCACTATTGTTGATAATTGCACATGTCATGTCAGGACGGTGGGGAATATATTTTACGTATTGGGTGACCTTCCAGTACCCCTTCAGATTTTATACTTTATAATGTGTTTTAAGGCAGTAACACTAATGTTGCACCTGGGCAATAATCAATTCATGACTTTTGAGTCACACTTTCTGTCTGTCTTCATAATGAAAACACAAGATAATCCTGAACATCATTGCCTGAAATGTCAACAAGGCCAGCCACTATGCCTCTGGTTACCCTGGTGACTGTGGAGGAATGAGTTGCTTTCCTCACTGCTTCTCTCTCTTGACTGTTAGCCCCTGCAGGCACTGGCAGATGTTGCTGTGGTCAGGCCCAAACTGATTAAATCTCTTCAACCTGGAGCAGTAAAGACAAAGATATTTCAGGGAATAGTACCCAAAGATTAACTGTGTTGTCAGAGCTGTGATGTGAGAACAAATTATAATTTGTGTTTGCAGCAAAAGTCATTTAATTGGATCTTGTCCTACATGTTTGATATGACATCAGATACTCATGCTTTAACTTCAGCTGAGAAAATAATGTTGTGTGATTTTTTTTTTCGTTTCACAACAGGTTTATTTGGATAACTGACCGAAATGTTGTGTGATTTTTAACACATTTTTCATTTCAAAAAAGTGAAGTGCTTTTATTATTATGAAAGAACTTTAACTCTGCAAGGTTACTACATTTCCTGGCTGCAGTAGAAAATTAAAGATATTAGCCACGTTGTATAAATAATAAATTGAGCAAATATATTTGTTTCATGCCTACCATGTAATAACCTACTGTTCTAGGTACTAAGGAAGCCACTGTGAAGAAACAGGTGATGTCATGCCTTTGGGAATCTATATTTTAGTGCTAGGTAGTAGGACAAAACAAAGGAAGGAGGCCAAACAGTGGCAAATGACATGGAAAAAAAAAAAAAAAAAAGACATGGAAAGGGACGCTAGTGCCTTAGTGCCTTAGTGGAAGGAGTTTCCATTTAAAGCACAGTTGTCTCATGAAGGCTTTGTTAAGCAAAAGCGCAAGATGAGGGAACAATGCACACAGTATCTAGGGAAAAAATGTCCCCGGTGGGAAAAACATCAAACACACTGTCCCTGAAATAAGAGTTTGCAGGCATGTTTGAGGACCTACAAAGCAGTGTGTCTAGCTGAACAAGCAAAGAATAGTAGCAGATCATGACAGAGAGGTTAAAAATGGAGATCATATTACAGAGGGCCTTATTAATGAATATAAACATTTGATTTTGTTTAACATAAAATGAGAAATTATTGGAAGATTTTAAGGAAAAATTTAGCATGATGTGAATTATGTTTTTTGAAAAGTGTTACTGAGGTAAATAATACAGCATACTAGTCACCCACTTACAATGTACATTTCAGTGCTTTTTAAATATATTCACAGGGGGTGCCTGAGTGCCTCTGTCAGTTAAGCCTCCAACCCTTGATTTTGACTCAGATCATGATCTCAGGGTCATGAACTAGAGCCCTGCTTGGGGCTCCATGATCTGCAGGGAGTCTGCTTCTCTCCCTCTCCCTCTGCCCTTCCCTCCATGCTCTTTTCCTCATGCTTTTTCTCTTTCTCTCTCTCTCAAATGAATAAATCTTTAAATAAATTTAAATTCAGTCGAAACCACAATGAGATATCACTTCACAACCACTAAGGTGGCTGCAGTAGAAGATTATCAAGTGCTGGCAAAGATTTGAAGATTGTGCAAACATCACCACAGTATAATGTTAGAGCATTTTTGTTTTCTCCAAAAGAAAACCTGTGTGTATTTGCAGTCACTCCTCATTGCCCCCCTCTCTACTTTTCTTTCCCACCCCTTATCAAGCACATAATTCATAATCTGCCTTCTGTTTCTATGGATTTGTTTCTTTCATTTAGCATAATGTTTTCAAAGTTAACACAGATTATTGTTTGTATCAGTATTACTCCTTTTATTGCTGAATATTATTCCTTTGTATGGATATGCCACGTATTTTTTTATCCATTCATGTTGATAGACATCTAGATTGTTTTTAATTTTTTGGTTACTATGAAAAATGCTCCCGTGAACATTTGTGTACAATTTTTTGAATGAACATATGTTTTTATTTATTTTGGATACATAACTAGGAGTGAGATTGCAGGGTCACATGGTAACATTGTATTTAACATTTTGAAGAACTACCAAACTGTTTTCCAAAGTGGCTTCTCCATTTTAAATTCCCATGATCAGTGTATTAATATTGTCATTTCTCTAAATCTTTGCCAGCACTTGATAATCTTCTACTGCAACTACCCTAGTGGTTGTGAAGTGATATCTCATTGTGGTTTTGATTGAATTTTCCTGTGACTAATCATGATGAACAGTTTTTCATGTGCTTATTGGTCATTTATATATCTTCTTTAGAGAAATGTCTATTCAAGTGCTTTACATTTTTAAATTGAGTTATTTGTCTTTTTGTTTAAGAGTCATATATGGGGGTGCCTGGGTGGCTCAGTTGGTTGAGTTGGTCCGGCTCTGGTTATGATCTCATGAGTGTGAGATTGAGCCCCATGTCAGGTTTCCTTTTCAGAAGAGAGTCTGCTTGAGTTTCTCTCTCTCCCTGCACCCCCTCTGCTTGTTAACCCACTCTCTCTCTAAAATAAATAAATAAATCTTAAAAAAAAAGTCATGAGGCACATGGGTGGCTCAGTGGGACTGCCTTTGGCTGAGGTCATGATCTTAAGGTCCTAGGTTCAAGCCCAGCATGGGGCTCTCCACTCAGTGGGGAGTCTACTGCCTCTCACTATCCCTCTGTATGCTCTCTCTCTCTCTCTCTCAAATAAATAAATAAATAAATAAATAAATAAATAAATAAATAAAGTCATATGTGTTCTTTAAATCTTCTGTACACAAGTCTGTTTCGGATAAATGATGTTCAAATATCTTCTCACATTCTATGGGATGTCTTCTCAGTTTACTTATGGTATTATTTTCGGCAAAAAAAGTGTTTTAAATTTTGGTGCAGTACAATTTATCTAATTTTCTTTTGTCACTTGTATTTTTGGTATTGTGTCTAAGATATCATGACTAACTCGAAGTGATAAAGATTTATGTCCATGTTTTCCTATAAGAGTTTTACAGTTTTATCTCTTACATTCAAGTTTATGACCATTTTAAGTTAATTTTTGTGCATGGTGTGAAATTGAATTCAAATGTTATCCTTTTGCATGAATAAACCGAGTCTTAGCACCATTGTTGAAAAAAACTGTTTTTCCCCAAATAATCTGTCTTGAAATTCTTGTGAAACTTAAAATATAAGAGTTGTGAAAATTCTTGTGAAACCGTAAATGTAAGAGTTTATTTATGGATTCTCAATTGTATTCTATTATCTGTTTGAGATCCGTTCATACCAGTACAATAGTCTTGATTACTGTAGATTTGTAGTAAGTTTTAAAATTGAGAAGTGTATCTGCCAAATCCTAGTTGATTATAACGTCTAGTCCTTTTTATATGTTGTTGTATTAGTTTGCTAGTATTTTATTGAGGAATTTTGTACGATTCGTAGGAGCTGTTAGACTTTAGTTTTCTTTCGATATCTTTGTCTGATTTTGATAGCAGTAATTCTGATTCTATAAAATAAGTTGGGAAGTCTTCCCATTTTATTTTTCTTAGATAAGCTGGTGAAGGATTGGTATTATTCTTTGAAAGTCTAGTAAAATTCAGTAGTAAAAGTTATCTGAACCTGGATTTTTTGCCTTGTGAGAAGTTTTAAATAACTAATTAAATCCCTTTACTTGCTATGGATCTATTTATATTTTCTAATTCTTAAGTAATTTTCAGTAATTCATTTGTTTATAGAATTTGCCCATTTCAACTATTATTTACTCTGTTGCTATACATAACCGTTATTCATAGTATTTTCTTAAAATTATTATTCTCCCAGGTTCATCTTAATTTTAATAATTTCCCCTTTTCTCTTGCTCCTTTTCTTTTTCTTGGTCTCCCAGTTTTATTTATCAATATGTATTTCCACTGCATTCTTTCTTATTGTCTTTTTTCTGCTTACTTTGTGTTTAATTTGCTCTTCTTTTTCTTTTTTTTTTTAAGGGAGAATGTTGATTTGACATCTTTCTTCTGTTTAGATATAAGTAATTAAAATTAAGAATATCCCTCTGAATACTGCTTTAGCTATATCTAATATGCTTTGGTATTTTGTTTATTGGTAGTTGGTATTTTCCCATTCATCTCAAAATATTTTTTTATTTTCTTTGTGATTTCTTCTTTGACCTATTATTTAATAGTGTGTCTTTTAATTTCTACATATTTGTGAATTTAGCAAATTTTCTTATGGTCAGGGAATGTATTTTATACTTCGGTTCTTTTTTTGTTTTTTTTTCAATCATTTTTTTTCATCATCAGAACTATACCCTTTGATCCTCATCACCTACGTAACTCATCCTCCCACCCACCTCCGCCTTGTCAACAGTTTGTTCTCTCTAGTTAAGAGGCTATTTCTTGGTTTGTCCCTCTGTTGGTTTTTTTTTTTTTCCTTTGCTCATTTGTTTTTTTAAATTCCACATGTGAGTGAGTCTTTGTCTGACTGACTCATTTCACTTAGCATTATACTCTCTAGCTTTATCCATGTTGTTGCAAATTATAAGATTTAATTCTTTTTATGGCCGAATAATATTCCGAGGTGTGTGTGTGTGTGTGCCACTTCTTCTTTATCCACTCATCTGTTGATCGGCCACTGGGCTGCTTCCATAGTTTGACTATTGTAAATAATACTGCAGTAAACATAGGAGTGTGTGTATGCCTTTGAATTAGTGTTTTTGTACCTTTTGGGTAAATACCCAAGAGTGAGATTCCATGATCATGGGGTAGTTCTATTTTAAAATTTTGGTGAACCTCTATACAGTTTTCCACAATGGATGAACCTATTTGCATTCCTATCAACAGTGTAGAAGGGCTCCTTTTTCTCCACATTCTCACCAATGCTTGTTTCTTGTGTCTTTTATCTTAACCATTGTGAGAGATGTGGGATGATACCTCATTGTAGTTTTGTTTTACATTTCCCTGATGATGACTGATATTGAGCATCTTTTCGTGTGCCTATTGGCCATCTCAATCTCTTCTTTGACGAATGTCTGTTCAAGTCTTCTGCGCATTTTTTAATTGGATTATTTGGGCTTGGGGTATTGAGTTGTATCAGTTCTTTACAAATTTTGTATATTAACCCTTTATCAGATATATCATTTGCAAATATTTATCCTATTCACTAGGTTGCCTTTTACTTTTGTTGATTGTTTCTTTCACTGTACAGAAACTTTTTATTTTGATGTAGTCCCAATCGTTTGTTTTTCCTTTTATTTCCCTTGCCTCAGTAGACCTATCTAGAAAAATGTTGGTGGCCAATGCCAGAGAAGTTACTGCCTGTGCTCTCTTCAAAGATTTTTTATGGTTTCAGGTCTCATATTTATGTCTTTAATCTATTTTGAGTTTATTTTTGTATATGATGAAAGAAAGTGGCCCGTTTCATTCTTTTGCATATAGCGGTCCAGTTTTCACAATACCATTTGTTAAAGAGACTGTCATTTTCTCATTGTATATTTATTCTTTTGTCAAAAGATTAACTGACCATAGAATTGTGGGTTTATTTCTGGGTTTTCTATTCTATTCCATTGATCTATGTCTATTTTTTGTGCCAGTAACATACTGTTTTAATTACTAATGCTTTGTAATACAACTTGAAATCTGGAATTGTGATACTTCCAGGTTTGTTTTTTTTTTCAAGATTGCTTTGGCTATTCAGGATCTTTTTGGTTTCATACAAATTTGGACTGTTGGCAAAATGCTGTTGGCATTTTGATAGGGATTGCATTAAATGTGTAGATTGCTTCAAGTAGTATAGACATTTTAACAATATTTGTTCTTCCAACTCATGAGCATGGAATGTCTTTCCATTTTTTTTGCATCATCTTGAGTTTCTTTCATCATTATTTTATAGCTTTCAGAGTACAGGTCTTTCACCTCTTTGGTTAAGTTTATTCCTAGATATTTTTTAGTTGTTGGTATAATTGTAAATGGGATTGTTTTCTTAATTTCACTTTCTGTTGTTTTATTATTAGTGTACAAGAATGCAGCATATTTCTGTACATTGTCTTTGTATCCTTTAACTTTACTGAATTCATTTATCAGTTCTAATAATTTTTTGATGTATCTTTAGAATTTTCTATATATAGTATCATGTCATTTGCAAGTTGTGAAAATTTTACTTTTTCCTTACCAATTTAGATGGTTTTTTTTTTTTCTTTAAGTTGTCTAATTGCTGTGACTAGGATTTCTAGTACTGTGTTGAATTAAAGTGGTGAGAATGGACATCCCTGTCTTATTCTAGAATCTAGAGGAAAAGTTTTCAGTTTGTCACCATTTAGTATGATATTGGCTGTGGGATTTTCATAAGGGAGAAAGAGAGAGAGGGAGAGAAAGAGAGAGAAAGAGGCAAAGCATAAAACAGACTCTTAACTATAGAGAACAAACCGAGGGTTGCTAGAGGGGAGGTGCGTGAGGGGGTGGGTTAAATGGATGATAGGTATTAAGGAGGGTCCTTGTGATGACCACTGAGTGTTGTATGTAAGTGATGAATCACTAAGTTCTACTCCTGAAACTAATATTACACTACATGTTAACTAACCGGAATTTATATAAAAACTTGAAATAAATAATAAATAAAGCCTCTATTATGTTGAGGTATATTCCCTCTAGACCTACTTTGTAGAGGGTTTTTATCATGAATGTTGTTGTACTTTGTCAGACAGATGCTTTTTTCTGCATCTATTGAAATGACTATATGGTTTTTGTCCTTTCTGTTATTGATGTGACATGTCACATTGATTGTTTTGCAAATATTAAACCATCCTTGCATCCCAGGAATAAATTCCACTTGATAGTGGTTTATGATTTTTTTTAATATATTGTTGGATTTGGCTTTCTAATATTTTGTTGAGGATTTTTGTATCTATATTCATGAGAGATAATGGCTTTTAGTTTTCTTTCTTTCTTTCTTTCTTTCTTTTTTTTTTTTTTTTATGGTGTCTTTATCTGGTTTTGTTATCAGGGTGGTTCTGGCCTCAGAATGAATTTGGAAGTTTTCCTTCCTCTTCTATTTTTTGCAATAGTTTGAGAAGAATAGAAATTAATTCTTCTTTAAGTATGTGGTAGAATTCACTTGTGAATCCATCTGGTTCTGGACTTTTGTTTGCTGCAAATTTTTTGATTACTGTTTCAGTTTCATTGCTGGTAATTGGTCTCTTTAATTTTCTGTTTCTTCCTGCTTCAGTTTTGGTAGGTTATATGTTTCTAGGAATTGATCCATTTCTTCTAATTTGTCCAGTTTGTTGGCATGTAGGTTTTCATAATATTCTGTTATAGTTGTTTGTATTTTTGTGGTGTTGGTTGTTACTTCTCCTCTTTCATTAGTAATTTTGTCTATTTGGGTCTTCTCTCTCTCTCTCTCTCTCTCTGAGTCTTGCTAGAAGTTTACCAATTTTGTTGATCTTTTCAAAGATCCAGCTCCTGATTTCACTGATCTGCTCTATTATATTTTTAGTTTCTATATCATTTACTTTTGCTGTAATCTTTATTATTTCCTTCCCTCTTCTGGGTTTGGGTTTTGTTTGTTCTTCTTTTTCTAGCTCCTTGAAGTATAAAGTTAGGTTGTTTATTTAAGATTTTTCCATGTTTTTTGAGGTAGGCCTATGTTGCTATACTAACCTTTAGATCTACTTTTGCTGCATCCCAAAGATTTTGGACTGTTGTGTTTTCATTTGCATTTGTCTCCGTGTAATTTTTTTATTTCTTCTTTGATTTCTTGGTTGACCCATTCATTCTTTAATAGCATGTTATTTAACCTCCATGTGCATGTGCTCTTTCCAGATTTTTTCTTTTGGTTGATTTCTTGTTTCATAGTGTGGTCAGAAAAGATTCATGGTATGACTTCAATCATTTTGAATTTGTTGAGGCCTGTTTTGTGGCCTAACTTCTGTGTGCATTTGAAAATAATGTGTGTTCTTCTGTTTTAGGATGGAATGTTCTGAATATGTCTGTTAAATCCATCTGGACCATTATGTCATCCAAAGTCACTGTTTCCTTGTTGATTTTCTGTTTGGATGATCTGTCTGTTGATGTAAGTGTGGTGGTAAGTCCTCTACTATTTTTTTATTACTATCAATTATTTCTTTTATGTTTGTTATTAACTGTTTTATGTACTTAGGTGCTCTCATGTTGGAGGCATACATATTTACAATTCTTTTATTCTCTTGTTGGATTGTCCCTTTCATTATCATATAGTATCCTCCTTTGTCTCTTGTTACAGTCTTTGTTTTAAAGTCTATTTTGTCCAATATAAGTATTGCTACCCTAGGTTTTTTTTCACCCATTTGCATGTTAAATATTTCTCCATCTCCTTACTTTCAATCTGCAGGTGTCTTTAGGTCGGAAATAAATCTCTTACATCCAATATATAGATAGATCTTCATGGTTTTTTTGTTTGGTTGGTGTTTTTGTGGTTTTTTTTTTTTTTTAATCCTTGCTGTCACCTTAAGTCTTTTGATTGGAGCATTTGGGCCATTTACATTCAAAGTAATTATTGATAGGTATGTATTTATTGCCTTTTTGCTATTTGTCTGTGGTTATTTCTGTAGATTTTCTCTGATATTTCTCTTGCTCTCTTTCATGATTTGTTGGCTTTCTTTAGTGATATACTTGGATCCCTCTCTCTTTATTGTTTGTGTATCTCTTACTGGTTTTTGAATTGTGGTTACCATTAGCTTTGTATATAACATCTTCTGCATGTAACAGTCTGTATTAAGTTGATGGTCACTTAAGTTTAAACCCATTTTTTACTCCCTTCTCTCCCACATTTTAGGTATATGGTGTCATATTTTACAATCTTTTATTTTATGAATCCCTTGAATAATTTTTACAAAAGTGACTATTTTGGTTGCTTTTATGTTTTTTTACTTTTCATGCTCTTACTTACGGTCCTTCTTCCCACTGAGGGAGTCCCTTTTAATATTTTTTGTGGGGTTGGTTTAGTGGTCATGAACTCCTTTAGTTTTCTTTTATCTGAGAAACTTTTCTTTTTTTAAAGATTTTATTTATTTGTTTGAGAGAGAGAGTGCACAAGCTAGGGGAAGGGCAGAGGGACAAGCAGACTCCCCACTGAGCAGGGAACCTGATGCGGGGCTCAATCCCAGGATCCTAAGATCATGACTTGAGCTGAAGTCAGACACTTAATTGACTGAGCCACTCAGTCACCTCAGTGTGAGAAACTATTTATCTCTCCTTCTATTCTGATCTTACTGAATACAGTATTCTTGTCTGCAAATTTTTCCCTTTCAGTACTTTTAATATATAATGCCAGTCCCTTCTGGTCTGCAAAGTTTCTGCTGGAAAATCCACTGATAGCCTTATGAGGTTTCCTTTGTATATAACTATCTTCTTTTATCTTGCTGCTTTAAGTTTTTTTTTGTTTTTTGTTTTTTGTTTTCTTTAGTGCTACTTTTTGCCATTTTAATTACTATATGTCTTGGTGTGGGTCTCCCTGGGTTGACTTTAGGGGTGGGGGGTTTCTGTGCCACCTGGATCTGGAGAACTATTTATTTCTCCAGATTAGGAAAGTTTTCAGCTATTATTTCTTCAGATAAATTTTCTACCCCCTTATCTCTTCTTCAACTGAGCTCCTTATAATATGGATGTTATTATACTTGATGGTGTCGCTGAGTTACCTTAGTCTATTCTCAATTTGCATAATTTTCCTTCCCTTTTTTGCTCAGCTTAATTACTTTCCTTCCTGGTCATTAATTCATTCCTCAGCATCTAGCCTGATATTTATACCATGAAGTGTATTTTTAATTTCATTTATTATGTTATTGACCTCTGACTGGCTCTTGTTTTTTCTCTGTGTTAAGGATCTACCTGATGTTCTCCATTATTTTCTTCAGTCCAGTGGGTATATTAGTGATCATTACTTTAAATTCTCTATCAGACATGTTAATTATATCTGTTTTGCTTTGGTCTCTTGGTGTGGTTTGGTCCTGTTCTTTCATTTGGGAGATGTTTCTTTGTCTCCTCATTTTGTCTGATTCTGTATGTGTTTCTCTGTGTTAGGAAAGCAGCTATTTCTCTTGCTCTTAATGATAATAGCCTTATGAAGATGAGGTCCTATAGTACCCTGCAGTTCAGTGACCCCTGTACCCCAGGGTCTGTTGCTTCAGAGAGGTCTTCTATGTGATTTGCATGTGCTCTGCTGTGAGTCTTGGCCTCTTTTTCCTTCAGTCCAGTTGTTTACAGAGACTCTCTTTGCTTATTGTGGGCAGCAAGTTGTGTGGTGGTCTGCTTGTGAAAGGAGACCTGCCCACTACCACTGCCAGAACTGAGTTCCCACAAATGCACAGGTCAGGAAATGTGGTGTTGTCAGGGTTTGTGATGGGTATTTGGTGGGGTGGGGGGCAGTGCTAGGACTCAGGGACCATGACTGGGAAGGGCAGAACCTCCAAAGCATGGGGAGGGGGAGCTTGGTGCAAGCAACTTAGGTAAGGAGTAAGAATGCTAATGGTCATTGTTTATGCTGGGGGTCAGGTGAAGGAAATGGCACCTGCCAGATCCTTTGTTTCTAGAGGGGTCTCCCCATGAATCCTCTCTCTCTGGGAACACTCTGAGATGAGCAAATAACTCTCCCTCCCATTTACTCACAGTATTTTTCGAACCAGTAGTTTTGAACCAGTAGTATCTGCACAAGCTGTTTGTCATGCTTGTCTCTTTAAGGGCAAGGTCTCTGCTTCTTAATGCTTTCCAGGCTCTCCTAGAGGTGAGCCCACTGATTTTTAAAATTCTAGGCTTTAAGTCTTGATGGTTTTAAGAACTCATGGAATTCAGCTCTTCTCACTTTCAAAGGCAAATATTACAGAGATTTGTCCTTCCTGTTCCGGGGCTTGTGAAAGTCTGTTTTCTGCTTTTCTCTGCACCAACAGCTCTCTCCCCACCATGGATGGCCATATTCCGTTTCACTCCCAAACTGCATCTTCACCTTCCCTACCTTCTTGGATGTGACCTCTTCCCTGCCTTTAGTTGTGGAGTTTGTTCTGCTTGTCTTGCATCATTTCCTGGCTTATTTATGCTGATGTGAGTCTTATCTAGTATCCGTGGTTAGAGGCAAACTTAGGGTCCTCCTACTCTGCCATCTTCCCAGCTGACTATGCTTCAGTTCTTCAAAATTTATTGGTGATTGTTTTATGGCCTAGCATATAGTCTTTCCTGGAGAAAGTCCATGTGTGCTTGAGAAGAATATATATTCTGCTGTTGCTGGATGGAATGTTTTATAGATATCGGCTAGGTCTAGTTGTTTTATGGTATTACTCAAGTCTAATATTTTTTTGTCACTCTTTTGCCTAGTTGTTCTTTCCATTATTGAGAGAGAAGTGTTAAAGTCTCTATCATTGCTGAATTGCTGAATTGCTAATATAACTCTTCAGTTATATCAGAGTTTTCTTCATGTATTTTGGAGCTTTTTTTAGACATATATATGCTTATTATTGTTGTATCTTCCTGATGCAGTGACCCTTTTATCATTGAGAGATAATGCCCCTTCATCGTTTTTTTTTTTTGCCTCTTCATCTTTTGTTAACATTTTTTGCTTTAAAATCTATTTTATCTGATATTAGCATAGCCATTTCAGCTCTTTTGTGGTTAGTTTTTATGGTATTCTTTTCCCCATGCTTTTGCCTACAACCTATTTGAATTTTTAACACAAAGTGTGTCTCTTGTAGATAACACAAGGTTGAATCCTTTTTTTTTTAATGTGGGGCAGTTATACAACCTGACTTTTAATTAGATTATTTAATTTATTATTAATACTTAATAGTATTGATAGGGTTAGATGAAAAATGAACAGTTTTTGTTCATTTTTGTTTTCCACATGTCTCATGACATTTTTTTCTCTATCTTCTATTGCCATCTTTATTATTAAATGGATGTTTCCTAGTGTAACATCTTAGTTCTTCAGTGATTTCTTTAAAAATTATTTTCTTGGGGCACCTGTGTGGCTCAGTTGGTTAAGCAACTGCCTTCGGCTCAGGTCAGGATCCCGGAGTCCCAGGATTGAGTCCCGCATCGGGCTCCCAGCTCCACGGGGAGTCTGCTTCTCCCTCTGACCTTCTCCCCTCTCGTGCTTTCTCTCTCTCTCTCTCAAATAAATAAATAAAAATCTTAAAAAAATAAAAAATAAAAAAATAAAATTATTTTCTTAACTTTTCTTTTTCCCTACTAGTTTTTCTTTGGTTTACAGTATATCTTAACTAATCAAAATGTACTTCAGATTTATCCTGAATTAGTTCCCATAAAATATAGGAATTTTGATTTCATATAGCCCATTCCCTCTTCCCTCTTGGTACTATTTAGTACTATAGTATATTAAATTGATATCAAAATAAGTTTTACATATTTATATAATAAATTGTATACATAATGTGTATATAGAATGTGTGTATGTGTGTGTATATGTATATATGTATAATTTAAACCCAATAATACATGTTATAATTATTACTTTCTATACTTGCCATGGACTGAATGTTTGTCTCCCCAGAATTCATATGTTGAAATCTTAATCCCCAATATGATGATACTTGGAGATGAGGAATTGGTAATTAGTCATGAAGTTAGACTACTCATAATAGGATTAATGTCATAAGAAGAGACACAAAAGAGCTTGCTTCCTATTTCCTTTCTGCCATATGAGGACATAATGAGAAAATGGCCATATGCAAACCAGGAAGCAGGATCTCACCAAACACCAGCTCTGTCACCACCTTGATCTTGTACTTCTTAATCTACAGAACTGTGAGAAATAAATGTTTGTCATTTAAGCCACTCTGTCTGAGGTAATTGTTATAGCAGCCTAAACTGACTACGATAGTAATCATTTATCTTGTAATGATGCTGAGAGAATAAATGAAGGCACCCTTTCTGGTCCTCTTCATTTATTGTTATGGATATGTGCTACTATCTGTTGTCATTTCTTTATTCTCATATACACCTTTTCCCTCAACTACTTCATTTGTGTTGTTACTGTCAGATACATTATAGGATCATTAATGCAGTTATATACATATCATTTTATGCAACTTATTTTTGAAATCAGGAGACGTAAGAAGAAATATACAATTATATATTTTTTCATAATTACCTACATATTACTTTAATGGAATTCTTTGTTTTCTTGTGTGGCTTTGAATTACCATCTAGTGTCACTTGCTTTCAGACTGAAGAATTTCCTTTAACATTTTTTGTAAGACAAGTCTGCTAACAATGAATTTTGTTTTTTGTTTGTTTTATAATTTGGGAATATATTTATCTCTCCTTTACTTTTGAAAGATAGTTTTGCTAGATTTAAGATTCTTGGTTGAGAGTTTTTTAAGCTTTGTGAATATGTGGCTTGACTGCCTTCTGGCCTCTGTTGTCTAATGAGATGTCAACTGTTAATCTTAATGAGGTTCTCTGTATGCAATGAATCATTTTTCTCTTACTACTTTCAAGATTTTCTTTTTATTTTTGACTTTAAACATTTTGATTACTATTTGTATGGGTGTGTATCTCTTTTTGTTTATCTTACTTAAAGTTTGTTGAGCTTCTTAACTGTGTAGATTGTTTTCATCAAATTTGGGAAATGTTCAGACATTATTTCACATTTTTTTTTCTACTCCATTCTTTCTCTCCTCTTCTCTGGTATTCCCATTATAACATATGTTGGTATGATTAATGGTGTCCTAGCTTTCTCTGAGGCTCTGTTCATTTTTGTCTTTTTTTTTTCTTTCTGTTTTGTCAGAAGTGGCAAAAAACAAAACAAAACAAAACAAAAAAAAAAAACACTGCTACCTAAGTTGGAAAGTAAATATAGAGGTCTAGTTAAAGGAAAGAATGGATATTTTTTAGTATTATGGAAATGAAGTCCAAAAAGTGGGCAAACAACAATTTTGTCAAAGTCAAACTGTGATGTGTGGTCTCTGAGAGGTAAAGGAAGATGCAGCGCATCTTGAAGTAGTTAGAGGTGAGTGTACATGATAGAAAGTGTGCTTTAGGAATACACATTCAGCTGTAGGCTGCAAATAGATCAGAAGCAGATGAGAACCTAGGGGGGCAATTAGTATGAAAAAAGAAGGTGTTTGTGTGTTGGGGTGGTGTTACTGGATAAATATCTGAAGGGAAAATGGGTCTGATCTTGTAGAAAAAAATACATCATCCTCATTTATTTGTGCTAGTTCGGAACTAAATAAGATTATTACAATATTCTCATCTCTATGTCATAGCGATCTGTCTTTAGTTTTACTTCTAAAGAGCTAGCTAGGTAAAATGCTTTTTACATTTATTTTTCTATCCAATGCAGGAGTCTTAATTGGTTCTTCCTTCTAAACCAACTTCTTACTAATATTCCCATACAGTCTCTGGAGAAATAAAATTTTCATCACATATTTCTCATTATAAAAAACTAATTAGAGTTCTAATTAGTATATAAATGGTTTTCAAAATAATCTTCTTTATAATACAGAATAATTTACTTTTCCAATTAAATTTTGTGTTTGGAAAAATATTGAATTGATTAGATTTCTGAAAGACTTAGATATTGTGGTAGAGTCCTCATTTTCCTTTTCCTCATGGGAGATAAGGGAAAGAAAAAAGAAAGAATGGACATTATAGTTTACTGTTCCTTGTATACTTTTGAGAATGTGGCTATCAGTTTCTTTTCCTAAGTCTTTAGTCTTGTCTCCTCTCCTCCTTCTTTATTGATTCGTTGAGTCTTCAGTATGTTTTTCCAGAAGGCATTAAGTAAACAAATGGCTATTTAGTCTTAGGAGAAGAGCCTACAAAATAAGTTCAACAAATTTTTAGTGAAAATCCAATATTTTTATTTTTTTTTAATTAAAGTAAATTAGCATAAATAAAGTTTACCCTTTTTAGTGTGTACAGTTTTGAAAGTTTTGATAAATGTATTTGGTCATATAAACATACCAAAATTAAGACAGAATAGTTATATTCCCAAAAAGGTTCACCTGGCTCACATTTTAGTCAAATTCTTTCTGCTCCCTTCACTCCCACACTATCCAGCCCCCTAGAAACCACTGATCTGCTTTTTGTCTCTTTAAGTTTTTGCCTTTTCCTGAATTTTATATAACTGTATTAATACAGTGTACATCCTTTTTATTCTGGCTTCTTTCATTTAGCTTATGTACTTAAAAGTCATCTGTGTTGTTGCGTGTATCAGTAGTTTGATCCATTTTATTAGTGAGTAGTGTTCCATTGAATAATGTACCACTTTGTCAATTCCACAGTTGAGGGAAATTTGGATTTTTTCTTGTTTGAGGCAGTTATGAATAAAGCCTATACAAATACTTGCATAGAGATTTTTGTGTGAAGATAAGATTTTATTTCATTTTGATAAATGTAAGTTGGATTGCTAGGCTATATTGCTAAAGTTGTAGGTATAACTTTGTAAGAAACTGCCAAACTGTTTTCCAAAGTGACTCTACCATTTTGCATTCCCATTAGCAATGTATAAGAGTTCCAGTTGCTCTGCAACCTTACCAGCATTTGGTATTATTCATTTTTAATCCATTCTAATGTGTGTATAATGTGATTTCATTAATGTATTAATTTTCATTTTTTAATAACTAATAAGCCTGAATACATATTCTGGTGCTTATTTGCATGAATATATCCCTTTTTATAAAGTGTCTGTTCAAATATTTTCCCCATTGATTAAAACTAGTTTTTAAATTTTAACTATTGTATTTTAAGAGCTTCTTAAAAATATATAGGTCCTTAGCTGAATATGTAATTTGCAAAAAATATTTCTTCGATTTCAGAAGTTTTTTTTAGTTTTCAACATATAAATTTTATACCTATTTTAGATTTCTTGTGTTATCATTTTACAGCTGTTTTAAATTTTTTGTGTGTGTTATTAGAAATGGGACTATTTTGTTGTTTTCTTTCATTTTGGTCTCCAATAGTTCATTTCTCGTATTATAGAGTTAGAATTGATTTTTATGTGTTGATCTTTCTTCCTGTGAGAGAAGCATTCACCATTAGGTATCATTAACATCTGTGGGGTCTGTAGTGCTATTCCCTCTATCATTCTTGATATTGATAATGTCTCTCCTCTCATTAGTTTCTTAATTTTGACAAATGAACCATGATAATGCAAATAGTTAATATTAGGGGAAGATATGTGAGGCACATAAAGAAAATCATTGTACCATTTTTATAATTTTGCTGTAAATTCCAAAGTATTTCAAAATTTAAAAAGTTTATTAAAACAACTCATTAGGCTTATTAACCTGAATATAACTGGAAAAAGAACAAAGATTGATAAATTTTTAATGTTGGTGAATGTCATATTCTGAAAACCTGCACTTTTATTACTAGTATCAAAAATCTAAATTTTCTATAATACATAACCATTCAGCACAGTATAAGCATGGGCTTTGAAGCCAAAACTTAACTTTGAATCATAGATGTATTGCTTACAGGCTGGGGGAAGTTAGGTGAGTAACTTAACCTTCATAAGATTCATAAGCTTTATAATAAATATGTCTATAACAGTGTCTGGCACATTTTTGATGCTAAGGAACATTCATCTTCTTCCCCTTTGGACATAATAATTGCTTACGTTTGCTTAGATGCCAATGTTATTTCTGTTTTCTTTTTCTTTAGTTTCCTTTTTTGTTTATAAATTATTATTTATTAATGTTTTAAATGAATTCCATAAATTGAAAACAAATTAATACAATAAATTTAATCTGTCAAAGCAGCTTATGCACTTAATGACTAAAATCCTTTAAAACTGAAAAAGCCAAAGCCTTATTCTAGGGATAGTACCCTTGTTAGAGACATGGTAAGAAATGTCCCTGATACTCCTCTTTGAGACAAGCTTTCAGAAACCAAGACACACAGGAATCTTGTCATATTATTTATACTCATACGCCTTAAGTGGGAAAAGCTGGGGACTTGTTGCCAACTGTAGATGGATTAGAGTCTAATTCTTCTCTTCCATATTCTTCTTGTCTGATGTTTATTTCAGAGTTACAGAATAAACTGAAAATTCTTCATTTTTGTTTGCCTAGAATATTTTCAATGTTTTGCATGATACATTCCTTGAAAATTTAAACCATCTGACAACTGTTTTATTTTTTGAAGGGAAAGAGATTTTTTTTTTTCAAGATTTTATTTATTTATTTGACAGAGAGGAGAGAGATCACAAGTAGGCAGAGGCAGGCAGAGAAAGAGAGAGAGGGGAAGCAGGCTCCCTGCTGAGCAGAGAGCCTGATGCGGGGCTTGATCCCAGGACCCTGAGATCATGACCTGAGCCGAAGGCAGAGGCTTTAACCCACTGAGCCACCCAGGTGCCCCAGGAACGAGATTTTAAACTACCTATTCAATTTCTTAAATGATTAGATATCTGATACTACTACTTGCTTTATCTTGGATAATTTTTGATAAGCTGTATTATTCTTGATATTTGTCCATTATGGATAATTTATCAATTCTTTTGCCATAAAAATTATTCAAAAATTTCCATTTCCTTAATCACTGATATATCTATAGTCATGTCCTGTTTTTCAGTCCTATATTTTTCCTTGATCAACCTCATCAGAATTTTAATCTATTTCATTAGCCATTCCAAAGCCAACTTTTTAATTTATTGATCCTCTCTATGCTATTTTTGTTTTAACTTTTCATCCTTAATTTTTTTTGTTATTTTCTTCTACTTTGGGGAGGAATTTGATGAGTTTTTATTTTTCAATGTCTTAAGTTGACTGTTTTACTTGTTAATTTTAAGCTTAACTTATTTTCTTTTATAAACATTTAATGTTTATTTAGGTGCTGCACTTGCCGTATCTCATGAATTTTGAAATCTATTTTTTTAATTATCATTTGGTTCTAAGGACTTATGCATTTCCATTGTGATATTTTTGAGCCATAAGTTATATTATATCTGAATATATGCGTATTTAACAGACTTATATACATGAAGCATGAAAAATGAAGAACTGTAGGTAGTTTATAATATGATAAATAGACATTATAGATTCATGTCTTTGCATTTACTATTGTAACCAATACAGAATCCTCTGAGAATTGTTCTTTTAGGTTTCCTTTCAAAATGGTCTTATATACAGAGCATGACAACGAAAAAGAAATTGAGAAGATGATCATTCTCCCTTCTCAGGCTTTTTAATACAGTGCAATTCCCAGATGTTAATCATAATTAACTATCATCACTTAGCTTTATCTGTCAAAAGAATCAACTGGTTTCTCTGTTCTCCATTTCCCTTCTCAGATATATCTAAAACAAGATCACTAGTCATGACAAGGACAAAAATCCAGTGAACAATATATGGAAACTTTAAAAATAATTAACTATTTATTATTATTGTTATATTTGTATTCCTCAGAGTAGAACTATCACTGAAGTTACATATGAAGAGGGTTTATTATGACTTCCCTTTACAGTCTCTGTAATAAAGTAAACAAACAAAAACTGGAGGGAAGAGTAATATTCAAGGGATGTGGTTTTTTTTCCTGGACATTGATAACCAGAAGTATCTAAAATGGTGTTTGGCTAGTTGAACATCATTCTGGTGACTGATTAAACATAATTTCTACAGTCAGGGTCTTTCTGCTAAAAGAATCCATCTCTCTCATATCATAAGAAGTAAATGGTATAAAAATACTTAATCAGATGATTAAATATTTAGTCACTCAACCAGTGCCTTTGTCTGAGCAGCTTCAAGTAATATTTTGATGGATATACCTATAAATTCACTGGCATTTTAATTAATTTGATTGCTCAATTAAATAGTATTTTAAGCACCTACTATGAGTTTCAAATTATCCCAGAAGGCATGGGGTATTTAAGAAATATAAAAGGTAACTTGTTTCCACAAAGAGAGAAAATATACATGAGAAAAAAAAAAAGAAAACAGAAAAAATTATAAATGTTGCATGTAGTTAGATGGAATAAGCATCCTGTACAAAATCATCAAATATTTGGGGTGCCTGGGTGGCTCAGTTGGTTAAGCATCTGTCTTTGGCTCAGGTCATGATCCTGGGGTTCTGGGATGGAGCCCAGCATAGGACTCCCTGCTCAGTGAGGAGCATGCTTCTCCTTTTGCTTCCTCCTCTGCCCCTCCCCCTCTTCCCTGCCCCCTCATGTGTGCTCCTGTGCTCTCTCTCTCAAATAAATAAATGAAATCTTTTTAAAAAAATCATCAAATAATCAGACAGCCTTTACTTCATACTAAGTAGTCATTCAACATAAAATTTTTTTAAAAATACTATGTGTAAAAGGCACTGAAAATATGACTATGAACAAGAATCTCTTGCAAATGATCATAGTAAAATTTTTTAAAAAGAATTTTTTAAATGAATTAAACATGATGGGGTAATTTGGGGTATCAGGTTGGAGGACACACATGCGGTCTTTGCAGGCTGGGGAAGGTTCAAACACAACAGACAAGCAAACATCAAGGAGGATAGGAAGTAAGCCTGACTATTCCAGAATCAGAAGAACATTGTATGCAAAGGATAAAAGAAAAAAGAACATATTTGAAAAATTACAACTAATATAAAATAGTTGAAGATAGCTGAAAAAGTGGCCAAGACATGAGGCTGATAAACTGGGAGATATAAGCAGGCACTAGAACATGAAAGAATTTATAAGCCATAGTAACAAATTGAGCTATATTCTGAAGGCAATGGCCTCAGGTTGATAAGCAGGTGTGATCAAGTTTAGCTTTTCAGAAAGCAATCTTCCTTTTATTATGGAAAATGGATTGGAGAGAAGAAAGACTAGATGCTTGGATCAGAGCTGTTCCAACAATCCAAGAAAGGTGATTGAGACCTGAACTCAAGTCATCACAGATGGATACAGAGAGGTCCTTGATTCAAAAGTTATTATATAAGATGGAAAGACCTGGGCATGTTTTATGTGAAGCAACAGGAAGAATAGAAGTCAATGACAAAGGTCTAATTGATGACTTCTACTAATGGTGGCATTCACTAATTTAGGGAACACTAGAAGAGTTTTGGGAGAATGAGACAGTTTTTGATAAATTGAGTTGGATGTGCCTTCGAGATACCTAAGTGGATAAAGCCATTACTGTGAAGATAATGTAATGGCTGTTGAGCTCAGGAGAGGCTCTGGATGAGACATGAAAATATGGGGACATCATTACATACATTATTCTATAAAACTCACAACTGCCTAATGAGACAAGCATTATCCCTAACTTGTAGATAAAAACTCTGAGGCTCAGAGTTGTTAAAAGAACTGCCAGACTGTCATATCTAGTAAAAAGTAGCACTAGGATAAAATCCATATTGGTCTTGCTCCAAAGTCAGTGTTTTCCAAATTTTATTTGGGTATTAAATTATCTTAAAGAAAAATAATTCTCATGAACCCATAGTTTATTTAAATTACTTTTTATTATAAAACTAAATATGCACTAGAATGGCTATGGCTTATATAGAATGAGTTGCAGTATTCTTTACCTAAACTTATAGCAACCAAAATCAAATTTACAAATCAAATGCAAAAACCCACAAATCCAACAAAATAAATGAAATTCATTTTAAGGACATTAATGAAATAGATGGTATTTAGCTGACACTAAATCTCTGCCTGTTCTTTGCATATGGGCTGATTGCTGCCTTTATTGTTGTGCGAGTGGTAACTCAGTTTTCCCATTTCTCCTATTATGTTTCTGTCTTCTAATTACTTATAAACCTTCATATTGGTGCACTTTTGGACTTTCTTCCAGAGAGAGTCTCACAACTATTCATTTGCTCTTTTTTCCTATGTCAGGTCAACTCAAGTAGTAAACTTGGTATGATCGCCATTGTAATCAGAAATCAAAAGCAGGCACAAATCCCAGATGTTGGTGTTCACCCAAATAATGCATAAGATACTTCTGTTACTTTTGTAAGCATATATGATTATCAAAATAGAGACCAAACCTTAAAATATTGACATACAAAATTCATAAACATTTGAAGGCATTTGTGTAGCTGCTATAAGAAAAATTGTTACCCTGTGCTAATGGATCTCGCTCTGCATCTTTGTGTGGACTTTCTCTTTCTAATCATACATACGATTTAAGGTAGTGTCTTTGTGTTTGTTGCCCAGAGACCTGTAGAAAATATTTTTGGCTATCTCATTTGAAATATCTGATTTATTTATTTCTCTAGGCTGTTATCTAAGCTAGGGTTAGATTTATAAGAGCAGTTAATGATCTATACAACTTGATTTGAAAAGGGAAATCTGTGAGAAAATAAACAATTAAATTTTGAAGACGTGAGAAGGAAATCCTGGGTTATCTGAGGAAGAGGATTCCCAAATGGATGGAGATGATGCAAAAGGAATTTAGAACCTCCACAGTTTTGGTCTTACCATAATAGTCTGTGGGTGGTACTTTGCTGACCAGTTCTGTGAATATTTCCTGCTAGTTGCATTGCATATGCAGCTCAGCAAAGACAGCATTCACACATTCTGCACAGATCGACTATGCCAAGTGTTAAAGTAATTTAACATGGAGGCCAGTAGACTGGGGTGGCTCTAATGTCTTGGTAGCCTCTGTAAGCAAACCAACACCTGAACCAGAGTCAATGCACTTGAATCCAAGAAAATGAAACTTAAGAACAACCAATCACAAACAGGCAACTAGGCTTTTCCAAATAAGGCACCACTTAAGTTATAACCAATTCAATAATTGCTTTGCTTTGCTTTGCTTCTGTATCAAAACCTCTCCTCTAATCTCCTTGGCATCCCTCTTGCTCTGCACCATCCCAAGTTGCATTCTCCAAATAGTAGCGAGAGTGTCTTTTAAACTCGTGCCTCATTGTTTAGAAACTTCTGGTGACTTCCATCATACTTAATCCTCATCACCAGGGACAGGACACTTGACATCCCTCTTCCCCAGATTTTTATGTGACTGTTGGCTTCTCATCCCTCAGGTCAGCTTAAATGACTCAGCTTCTCATCCTTCAGCTCAGCTGCCCCTTGACCTGTGATGAAGCTCTCTCCTGACATTGCATCCTATTACCCCATTTTATTTTCTCCCTAATATTTAACAATATCTGAATTGAATAAATATTATTGTTTAAAGACTAAAGTGTTTATTATCATTCTCCCCCATTTAAAATATCACTTTCTCAGGGTGCCTGGGTGGCTCATCAATTACGAGTCTGCCTTCGGCTCAGGTCATGATGTCGGGGTCCTGGGATTGAGGCTTGCATCAGGCTCCCCACTCAGCGGACAGTCTACTTCTCCCTTTCCCTCTGCCCTTCCCCCTGCTCATTCTCTCTATGTCTCTCTCTCTCAAATAAATAAATAAATCATTTAAAAAAATCATTTTCTCAAAAGCAGACATTTTATCTTTTGTTCACTGCAATATTTTCAGCCCATAGAACAATGTCTGGTACATATATAATATGCAACAAAAATTTGTGTACTAACTGTTGTGAACTTTTTTTTATTTGACACATGCTCCACCTACCTCCCCTCTGGCAATCATCAGTTTGGTCTCTGTATTTAAGAGTGTGTTTTTTTCTTTTTTTTTCTGTTTGTTTTGTTTCTTAAATTCCACATATGAGTGAAATCATATGGTATTTGTCTTTCTCTGACCTATTTCACTTAACATTATAACCTACAGATCCACCCATGTTACAAATGGCAAGATCTCATTCTTTCTATGGCTGCATACTATTCCATATATATATACACATACATATACATACATACATTTACATACCACATCTTCTTTATTCATTTAATGGTAGACACTTGAGTTCCTTCTATATCTTGGCCATTGTAAATAGTGGTAAACATAGGGTACATATATTTTTTCAAATGAGTGTTTTTGTTTTCATTGGGTAAATACCCAGTAGGGAAATACTGGGTTGTACGATAATCCAATTTTAGTTTTTTGAGGAACTTCCCTACTGTTTTCTATAGTAGCCTCACCATTTTGCATTTCTACTAATAGTGTACAAGGGTTTCTTTTTTTCCACATTTTTTCCAACACTTGTTATTTCTTATATTTTTGGTATTAGCCATTCTGATGGATATGAGGTGATATCTCATTGTGATTTCGACTTCATTTCCTTGGTGGTTAGCGATGTTGAACATTTTTTCAGGTGTCTATCGACCATCTGTATGTCTTCTTTGGAAAAATGTCTATTCAGGCCTTCTGTTGTGACTTTTAATGAAAATAAATACAAGTCTACTGATATTACCATGATTAGGAAATGATGGATATTATAGCTAGATTAAGGAAACTCTAAAATCAATTAGGACAAAAATTATAGCTGACTAAGCTGAAATTCTGAGGGATAAACTAGAATTCAGGACAGCCGAATGTAATTCCAGTGTTATTTATTTTGTTTGTTTTTTTTATTTTTACTACTGGTCAGTATGAATGTGGGCAGAAAAAGATTTATAATTAGCCATAAACCATTTATGTAACCATGTATGTGTTTGTGTCCAGGATATGTGTGGGAGGCAGAAGAGCTTTGAGATACAAACACTGCCCACAAGTGATGTAGGAAAGATGTTCGAGTTCAGAGCCAATGTCCAGGAAGGAATTCTTGAGGCATCTTTGATGCAAAAAGGTGGTTTTATTAAAGCAAGAAGACAGGACCTGTGGGTCCTGCAAGAAAGATCTGCCCTGGGGTTATGAGGGATGGACAATTACATACTTCTCTCTCACTCTCTCTCCCTCCACCCCTTCCCCAGCTCATGCTCTCTCTCTCCCTCTCTTTCTCTAAAATAAATAAATCTTTAAAGAAAAAAAAAAAAAGAGGGGCGCCTGGGTGGCTCAGTGAGTTAAAGCCTCTGCCTTCAGCTCAGGTCATGATCTCAGGGTCCTGGGATTGAGCCCCGCATCAGGCTCTCTGCTCAGCAGGGAGCCTGCTTCCCCCTCTCTCTGCCTGCCTCTCTGCCTACTTGTGATCTCTCTCTTCTCTGTCAAAATAAATAAATAAAATCTTTAAAAAAAAAAAAAAAAGGAAAGGAAAAAAAAGAATAATGAGAAGTGAGAAACCTGTACTGTAAAGAAAGCCATGTTTCATAACTGAAATGTATAAATGCAGGTGATGGGATCAAATGCCCTGTGTCAGAACCATATTTGCGGGGCAGTAAATGGGGTACGTCTGTAATGGGGTTTCCTTCAACTACAAAAAGAGAAAGGAAGCAAGAGGAGCAGAGTGAGGCACAGAAAATCACAGAATTAATAAAAAGACAGAAGGAAGAAAACAGAGGAGGAGGTAAAAAAGAAAAAAAATTGACATTATGAAAGAGCACAGGAAACAGGTTTACTTTCTATTATCTGATATAAAAAGTTAGCCCATGTACACTGATTCCTTGGAGGAGCCTGGCATCATCAGTTACCACGCAGACAATTCTACTGATGGCTGCTTTATTTTCCAAATCTAATAATGAAGTCAATAGCCTTCAAAGCCTGGAAATAAGTGTCTCTGTGCCTCCTCAGGAATCACTTTGATTGGCAAATAGCTGTAACTGTATCATTACCATTTAATGTCTCGGGCAGTTCCAATGGTACCTGGAAGATAATAAAGAGGTGTCAGTATTATTCATATCTTTTAATTGCTCCTATTTGCATTTCTTTTGTTATCCTATGGGCAAAATTGTAACACTTGGCTAGCCATACAGTGGATAAAGACATAACAGTCCAGACTAAAATACTCTCCTAAGTACCCATTACATTGGATAGCTATGAGCAACAATATAACTTCGCAATAAAACCTATTTACTGCTAAAAATTAAAATTGCTTTTAACAGCTTTATTGCATGCAAACAATTAAAATAATTGTATCAAGTTGCAGCTGCCATTCTGGTATGTCTGGCTAAGAAATTAAGTAAAAGGGAAAATCTAAAAGTAAAAGGGAAAGAAAAACAAAAGAAAGTGTAAACCCCAAGAGTAAATGCAAGAACTTTATGAATAGGCTCTAGCAATGCCCTCTTTCCTCCAAGTCATTCACTATTTATATAGTTATAGAAATTTTCTTATATACACTTCAGTGTTTTTAAGAGAAATAAAATAATGCATCCCACACTATAAGACTTCAGGCAACATTTTGAACCCTTGGTTTTTGTAAGATGTGAGAAATACCTCTTTACTTAACTCCTAAGCAGTCTCTTCACTTTGATTTAGAACATTCTGTCATCTTGGACATCCCATGCCATGCTGGGTAAAATCATTTTAAAGGAATCCAGGAAATTGGAAATCTCAAGTATCTACAATATTTTATTTGACCACATACTTTTGGTCATTAGTTTCAGGTAAACAAATGTGTATCCTGAGAATTCAGTAAGAAGTTGCAAATTACTTCTGTGTGCCCAAGATATGCACACATGTATCAGGCAAGTAAAACCATATGAGTTCCAATTCAGTCCACATTCCATTTTTTCTCCATTTTTATTAACATGCATGTCTTAATAACCTGAGAGACAAGAATAACCCGAGAAGACAAGACTGACACAAAGATCAAATGTTATTCCCAAACTAGTACTGAGTAGCTCGTTCTATAATCCTCGATCATTTATTTATTCATCACACATCTACCAAGTATCTGTTATATGCTGGCTTTCTGTTACTCATGTAGAATGAGAAAGTGAATAAGGCACAGCCCCTGACCTTGAGAAGTCCACGGTATATAGTGGGAAGAATTGGCACATAAAGAAGTTACTGCGATGTTATCAGTCCTCAAGGAAAGATGTGAATAAAATACATAGCGTTTCCTTAATTACATCAGGTAACAAATTTTTCTTACCAACTATATAATTTAAAACTATGTTTCTTAGCTATAAAAATGAACAATAGTATGCATTTTGAGGGTTTGTTTGCAAAATAATAATAACTGTCATTTATTGTGTCTGTTGTTTCAGTATCCATGTGTATTACAAAAAAGAAAATTTATAGAGATGGAAAGGCAGATTAGGACATGGTCAGATCACCTGAGTTTGAATCTTGTCTCTACCACTTACTGGCTAGGTGACCTCAGTCAAGCCAGTTCCTACATTTGAAAAACATGAATAATATTAGCACTTATTCCATAGCATTATTGTGGAGACTAAGTTCATTAATACAGATGCAGTTCGCGGCACAGAGGAAACACTCTGTGGGTGTCAGCTCTATAATTACCTCAGTCAGTTTCATAGAGAGCCTATACAGCAAGGAATATACTTTCTATTTGGCAGATTGACTGCTATGGTTTAAAGAGTTAAGGAGTGTTGTATTGGTTGTCCTGTGAGCAGAACTAAGAGCAGAAATTCAAATTCAAGTTCATCTAACTCTAAACATATTGTACTAAGCCTGGATTTCTCTTCCAAACTTTCATCTGTCCCTCTACCCTTATTTAGTATAACCATCCAGGCTCTACATTGGTGCAGTTCCCACTTGGCTTTGAAAAGCATTTGGTTATTTCTCCAGTGCCCAACATTAATACCAGTCTTTGGTGTCTGCCTTTTGATGAACAGAATTTTTAAATTTTAATTTAGATGAGTTTAATGTCTTTTTCCTTTATAGCTTTTGCATTTTGTGGCTTGTTTCAGGAATCATTTCTCGATCAAAATTGTAATAATCTATATCGTCTTTCAAAAGAGTTGTCTTTTATTTTTTTCTCTTTAAAGCAATTGGACATGGTTTTTATGTATGGTTCTAGATAGGGTACAATTTCATTGTTTTCCATATATCAATCAATAATCATTGTCTCAGGACCATTTGTTAAGGAACCAATGTGCCATTTTCTTACTCATCTACACTAACAGAATTATCATAAATGCAATTTCCAAAATGCATGGACCAAATTTATCATATTGCCCAACTCTGTACCAAAATCACCCTGTCACGACTGCTTATCAGGCATTTCTACCCCACCCTTCCTATTTTTTCTAAGGATAACCTTGGCTCTTCATGGATTTTTTTTTCTCTTCCATACAAATTACAGAATTAGTTTGTCAAGTACCAATAAAATAAGACATGAATTTTCTGTTTGGAATTGCATTAAATCTAAATATGAATGTGTGAGAATAGGCATTCCTAATGTATAGACATAGTGATTTCCTAAATATATGTAAATATTATTAATAAATATCTATAAACAAGATTTTAGTTTTCTCTTTAAAGAATTATACATTATTTTAGATTAATTCTTAACTAGTTAATAATTTAATTATATACATTATATTTTTTAAAATGATTCACTGTTGTCATATATGTGTGTATAGTGGATATATAGAGACTATTATATATATATACACACACATACATATACAGTTGATAAATGAATAAATATTTTGTATCTAATAACATGCTGAGCTCATTAATTCTAATGATTTGTCAGTAGATTTTGTTTGTACATATTTGATGTAGACAAATATATTAAAGTTTTGTTTCTTTGTTTCAAACCTTATACTTTTTTTTTTCTTGCCTTATTGTATTCACTAGGACTTTGAGTACAATGTTGAATTGAATGATGGTAATGGGAGAGGCTGCCCTATCTTTACCATTTGAAAAGAAGGTGTCAATATTTCATGATATAGCAAGCTTTTTGCTCTAATATACTTTTTTGGTACTTTTAAAATATGTTTTTCCTATTTTTTATTTAAAATTTTTTTATGGAGAAGATTTATCAAATCCATTTTAATCTCTGTTGATTGAAAAGATCATAATGCTTTTCTCCCTTTATCTGTTATTGTGGTTTTATTACCAATATTAATACTTGGTGAAATTTGACATATCAATATTTTGCTAAAAAATGTTCACTCTCATTTGTTGAGTGAGATAAGAGTGTGATTTTCCTTTCTTGTACTTCCTTGTCAGATTTTGGTATCCCTGTTAGATTAACCTTATAAAAATTGAGACAGTGTTCCCTCTACTCTTTTAATCTGGGTTAGTTGGTGGAAGATTTATAATTTGATCCCTGCATAGTCACTATAATTTAGCAGCATAATTCTGTGTCTAGTATTTTACTTGGAGGAAATATTAAGCTTCTTTTTCAATTTTTTTTTCTTTTTCAATTTTTGAAAGATTACATGACCCTTTAGGCTTTTTTGTTTCTTTTTGGTTTCATTTTTGAGAAGTGAAGCTTCCAGGAATTTGATAATTTCATAGCAATTTATTAACCTCTGGCTACAATATTTCATAATATCTTTTAGTATCTTTTTATCACCTATGTCATATAATGTCACCATTATTCCATGTGTGTGCATGTTTGTGTGATCCTTCTTTCCTACTTTACCAATATTACTGGGGATTTGTCAGTGTTATTTGTCTTTTAAGAAGACCAGCTTTTGAATTTTTCGGTATTAACCGTTGATATTCAAGCAGTCTTGCTTTGCACTGTTCTGATATCCATAAATTAAAATTCTTATGGTTTAGTTAGGAAATACAATTTCCCAGCAACCCAGTTAAAATTTCAGTCATCACAGTATATTAACTGTGAATAATTTCATAATTGTGTCACTTTTTTTTTAATCTCTTAGTGATTAGTCACTGAGCATCTGTTATTCAGTTCGTGAACAGACAGCAAAGTGTGTAGTTGTGCCTCCTGCCTCCATGGTAAGCATGATGTTTTCAGATACAGATAATCAAGGGATTGGCTAACAGAGGTGAAAGTGGAGTGAAAAACAAACAAATCACTGCAAGTGATATTGGAAGTGGTTAGAAAATTTGAAAATGACAAAAGCAAAGATAGGACCAAATCTAGGCCTGCAGCTGAAAAAGTTTGGTGAATTTTTTTTTCATTTTTTTAAAAAGATTTTATTTATTTGAGAGAGAGAGCGAGTACACATGAGCAAGCAGGGGGAGGGGAAGAGAAAGAGAGAGGGACAAGCATACTCCACACTGAGCTCAGAGCCCAAAGCCCAACACAGGGCTCAGTCTCACTATCCAGAGATCAAGACCTGAGCCAAAATCAAGAGTTGGAGACTTAACTGATTGAGCCACCTAGGCACCCCTGGTGAATTTTAAAAATCAGAGAAGGTCATTTCAACATTGTTTAGCTTAAATTTTACTAAAAACAGAAAGGTGTTCGTGATTGAAATAGAGCATTTCCTTCTACTTTGGATAGAAGGCTTAATAAACAAAAATCTCAGTCATAGATCCCATTCAGGCTAAAGAATTGAAGTTACCTGCCACATTGGAAGAAAACAGTAATTACAGAGAAACTAGAGATCATGCAGTTGTTTAGCTGAATTTTGAAAGAAATATGACAAAGGCATGCAACTGAAAACACTCAAACTTCATGGCAGGAATGACCAATGAACAATATGTATGCAGTATGGCAAAAAGTTTTATCATACTATGCAAATAATGTTGCAGAAATCAGATAGAATATAAAGGGAGTTATAGAAGAAATAGCTGATCGTGCAAATGTCGTTGTCTCTGACACCTTTTGAGAGACTAGATATACAGCTAGAGGAACTTAATGAGGTGTTCGTTGTTCTCTTTTGCCTTTTTTGTCAATTTATCCTATTTAGTTTGTCCTATTTAGTTTTTCTTTCCCCCTAATTTCTTAGATTGAATGTCTAACTCATTATATCCAGCCGTTACTATTAGTAGTATGTGCATTTAAAATAATCTTGTCTAATCCCTTTTGTGATTATTTTCTTTTACACAGGAGTTCATTGGAAGATTATTGCTTAATTTCAAAATATATATTAGGCTGGTTATCTCTTTGCTATTAACACCTAACTAAATTGTATAGTGAAAAGACTATATAATCTATGTGCTGTCAATCCTCTGAGATTTATTGATACTTCCTTTATGGTATTTGGCCAAATGTATAGCCAACTTTTTTTTTAAATATCATTTTTTAATCAAGTTTGAGATTATTTGGACTTTCTGAATCTACTGATTGTTTTTATTTGTCATGTCTGAAAACTCAGGCATTAAATATTCAGTTATTCTTCTATATCATTCCCCTCCTTCTAGATATACATTAAATGTTCTCCTCATATACTCTATGTGTCTTGGTTGTTCGTATTCTTCATTTATGTTATACTCTCTATGTTGCATTCTAGATGACTTCTTTAAATTTATATTCCAAATTACTCTCTTATTAAAGAAGTTCTTTTTTAAGATTTTATTTATTTATTTGAGAGAGTGAGTGAGAGAAAGAGAGAAAGCACAGAAGCAGGGGCAGAGGGAGAGGGAGAAGAAGTGGAAGAAGCAGATTCCCTTGCTCAGCAGGGAGCTGGACGCAGGGCTCAATCCCAGGACCCTGGGATCATGACCTGAGCCAAAGGGTTTAAACTGTTATTGTCAATCTACTATTTTTTAAATTTTTATTATTATTTGCTTTTTATAAGTTCTATAAATTTTTTAGTAGTTCCTTTTAATTTTAAAAAAAGTTACCTCTAGTTATTTTGTATGAGTTACCTCTAGTTATTTTGTATGGTTTCTTACCTTTAATCATATTTGCAATTGCTTCTTTTTAAAATGTATATTAAAAATAGTTATTTTGTTTTTTGAGTCTGCAGTGTTAATATCTAAGTAATTTTAGGTTTGGTTCTGTGTGTGTGTGTGTTTGTGTCTTACCTTTGTCTATAAAGCATCACTTCCTCAGTTTGGGGGGTTTTGTTTTTGTTTTTTTTATTTACTGTAGGATCACTGTTCTTGTCACTATAAGTATGAAAACTTTTAAGACTGAATTCAAAGTGGACTCTTTATGAGAGGATTTGCTTCTGCCTATTTCCAGGGGTCACTTACCACGTTTCAGGGATCACTTAACCACAAATTATTGGCTCGATTTTTTTTTCCTAGACCATTCAGGTAGCATGAGTTTGGGCTTAAGAGCCATAAAGGAGCCTGGTTATATTTATAAATTCTCAGAAAAGATTTTTCCTTTTTCATTCAGCAGCCAGGTTCATCACTGAAAATTCTCTTTGGGATTTTAGGGATGGAAGTTTTTTTGTGGTACCTACTCACTACAAGTTAGCCTTTGGGGTTTATGTGGAAAGATCTCCTCTTAGCCTCTCCCTCTTGCAGAAACCTGACTTTTTTTCCTCTTCCACATATCTGCTTAGGCAATGAGAAACAGAAGTTCATATTCACTGGGTTTGACAAATATTCTTGAGACAGAAGCCAAACTCTGTGCTCTTCTTAATTTTTGCTTTGTGAAATTCTTTTCTTTTTCTCTAGTACATTGGAATATTTTAAATAATGCTTTAAAAATGTTTCTACATTTTTTAATTAAAAAAAGAAGGCACCATTTTATTTGATCTTAGCTGAGAACATATGTGTGGGGTGACTCAAATTTTTTTCAGTCTGCACATATCTGTGAATGACTGTAAAAATTCTGCAAGTATTGATTTTGAGGGTTACCAGTGAATTTTATTTAGAAAGCAGACAAATTCACAAATATAGAATCTGCAAATAATAAGATTTGATTATTTACACATACATTTTATATTTTAAGTATGTATAATAAAACATTCACTATGTAAAAAAAAATTAAATAAGTAAAAATATTTTTACATTTTTTCCCAACACAATTGAGATATTGGTCAGCATTCTAAATCTGTCATGTCACTGGCAATGGATGCCCTCACCCAGTCCTGTCTGGCACTGTAACATGCGGGTGCTTTATTGTTATTTTTAACCATCTGAGGTGATCTCTTTGTATCTTTTCCTTTTTTTAGGAATTAGCATGTGAGCCCCATAAGAAGGGGTAACTTTTGTTGTTGTTATTATTTTAGTTTTCCACTACTCTAATCCCAGTGCCTAGAATAGTACTTAGCACCTAGGAGCTTAATTTTTGTGAATGGAATAATGATGAATTCCATGTGGTTAAAGTGATCAGAGCTTGAGGTAATCTGGTCTCCTTTTTCTCTTCAGATCGTCTCATATTCTTTAGTATGACAGCTGGTTCCAAAGTTATTACACTGACATAGGAAGCGTTAGTTTTGCATCTCATTGAAGCTACAGATTCCAAAATTCAGATTGAAGATTGAGAGGACCAAAGCCACTTGGATCTGCAGTGCTGGCAAAAGCAGGGCCCCTTTGGTCCAACACAACTTATTAGCTTCCTGAGTGGCAAAAGCCTGATAAATAATAGAGCAGTCTTGCACTTAATGAGCACCAAGGCAGTATTTGGCATTTATTGTTCCCTTGCCTAAAACCATCTTTATGGCACTCTAGACTCACTCTACTTGTTAATAGTGCCCATTTGGAATTTTATCACCTGTCCCAAGCAACAACATCATTTCTCCATAGATTATTCTCTTGGCCTAAATTTGTTTTATTATTGTCATTTTTGTTGTTTGTGCTTGCTGGCTGGCTACTGGACAAACCCATTCTGCCAAGTATTCTGACTACAAACCTACATTTAGATCGCTAGACACATAGGTTTATCCCACATAATACAAGTTCCCATTATGAAACCAAGTTATTTAAAGTTTTTTCAAGAAGAAAGAGTATTAATCACTCTTTCTAGAAGAAAAGCTCTAAATTTAAGTGTGTGTGTGTGTACATAGATGTTTGCACTCAAAGGGCTCAACATTTTAGAACAAAAAATACATAACTCACTCCCCACCCAAACCCAATTTATTCATTTATTCATTTCATAAATCAATATTTATCTTTTTATAGATCCAGCTAGATCCAATTAATGTCTGCGTTTATGATCTGTGTTTTAAGTACATGGCTAGGCCTATTTGCTTTAAAGAAAGCCATTTATTTCAAAAGTTTGACTTCAAAAAATGTGTTCTTATCTAAATGTTTTGATATCTCCCTTGAAAAAAATTCATCTGCTAAATTTCCTAACTTTAATTTATCACTTGAAACCTTCCTTCCCTGTGCCACCCCATTCTGTTCATTTTCATTTGCAAAATGTACTTCTGCTGCCTTTCATATTATAATCTTCATTCTGTATTAAACTTATGTCCTTTAAAAGATTGTTCTAAGATGAAGCTGAATCGAATGTTTTATTGATGAGTCCCAAGAGAAAGGCTCTTTCAAAATCCATCCAGATTGGAGAAAGCTATTGGCTATGTACCTGCAGCATTATCTTAAAGAATATCACTAATCTTTACAGAGCAGGAGAAGCCATTTCTTCCATTGTTAAGTCTTAGCACTGGGTTTCACAACTATCAAAACCTGAAGGCAATGCCCCAGGCATTTACATTGCTAGTCATTAATATAAAAGTGCGAAGGGCATTACTAGCTATTGTTATCACACACTAAATTTACTTTTATTTCTGAGAGAGAAAAAAAAAAAGCATACTGATGCTCTTGTGTCTCTTGGCTTTTTCCCCCTGCTGATAATTAGAGTGCTTAGAAAATAAAATAGCCACAGATTCTTATCAGGCACATGGAAGGTATTAAAAATGATTGCTTGTATCTTTCTTCCATTTGCAAGAAGCAGACAAGTTATTATTCAATTATTATGCATTTACCTGAGGCAGTCTCAAAGAGTCTACTGCCAAGTTTCTTGTTAAGCATTTTCAAAATCTCACTTTTTAAGAATACTTGTAGGGTAATTCTTTTGGAATTACAAGAACGTTATTTTTACTAGAAAACTTTTATAAGCTGAGCACTAGAAACAAAAGGTAATTTATGAATTAAGGAACTAATAGAATGAGTATACAAAAGGATAATATATAAATTGAAGAATTAATAGAATGTACATGAGCATATCTGCATTTTTTTTAATATTTGAGAGGAAAATGAGAATTGCCAAAAATAAAATAAAATGTAACTCAGCCTTCACTTAAGTCTGAGAGGATTAAGTTTCTGATTCCAAATGAACAGATAATGGAGATCTGAATGGCAGTCTTTTTTTGTTTTTAATTTTAGAAAACTAGAGCGTAGGTTTGTTTAATTATGTCTCTCATGATAAAATGCTTTCTAACCCCGTTTTTGTACTTTTGTTAACACTGATCGCACAGCCAACTCCCACTGGGAACACTGGATAATATCATCGATGATAATCTTATAAATCCAAAAACTTTATTTGAGGTCTCTGACTCCAAAATATATGACACAAGATCCAAATATCTATTATCTAGTTCCTGTGTATTTTCCAGATATCAAATCTGCATTTCCAAACTGATGCCCCAAAGCCCCACAAACATAATCCAAACGAAATTAGTAAATACATTATTCATCCCTCCCCCCCACCCAGTGCCCACCCTCAACACACAATCTGTTTACTCTCCATTTGTATTTCCTGTTTTAATTACTGGTCATCATTCATCAGAACTCATAGACTAGTAATGTTTAATCCCTCTTTCTGCCTGCACATCTACTTGATTACCAGATCTCACAACAAATTTTCTGTTGAAAAAGTCTCTTGCTGTATGTATGATTCACCTCTCCATCCCCTTTGGAATGTCTTCGTTCAATCTCATCGGATTCCTCTTCTGATGTATTGCACACTTTTCTAACTCATTGCCAACACATCTCTTCCTTCAAGTATACTTCCCACATTACTACTAGAACTATCAGTTAAAAATGTCAAATCATATTAATTCTCTGCTTTAAAAATGTATCTTCGGTGCAAAGATCATCTTCCAAGCATGAAGCTCTGTCTTCTAAAACCCTGCCCCAGGGTTTAATGCAGAGGAATCTTTTCCCACACCGAATCACCGAATGATAGGTGATTATGGGCCCCGGGCACTTCCGCTTCTTGTGCACCTGCTTCTTTTTGTCAGCCTCGAGCCTCTCGTATGTCTCCAGTGAACGTAAGTTGAGCTCCTCTGTGATCTTGGCCTCTCTAAGCAGCTCTTCCTGGGTCAGTGGCCGCTCACAATGGGGCCCCTTTCGCCCCTTTCGCTCACATCACAGTTTTTATCATCCCTCAAGTCTTTTTTTTTTTTTTTAATTTTATTTATTTATTTGTCAGAGACAGAGTGAGAGAGAGATCACAAGTAGGCAGAGAGGCAGCAAGAGGCAGAAGGAGAAGCAGGCTCCCTGCGGAGCAAGGAGCCTGATGTGGGACTCAATCCCAGGACCCTGGGATCATGACCTGAGCCGAAGGTAGCCGCTTAACCAACTGAGCCACCCAGGCGTCCCTCATCCCTCAAGTCTGCCAGATTCTTAATATTCCAACACCTTTGCAGATATTATCCTTCTGTATGGATTGCCCTTTCTCTCTTGTCCACTCAGCAAGCACCAGCTCATCATTAGAAAACCCTGCATATCCCGTTTCTGTGAAGCCCATTCCGTCTGATTAGGTTAGTAGTTATAATCTTCTCCTTTATATTTTACAGAAATTTGTTCAAACTTCTATTAAAATCATTATTTCATTCATATATGTATAATATGTATTACATATATATTGTATATATGTATATAATATATATATATATATATATATATATATATATATATATATATGATTTCCTGTTTTTTGTTTTGTCTACCTCCCTATCTGCCCTATGAACTTTCTGGTAAATAGAACTGTGACCATACTATCACCAGGCTAAATATACTTTTTTAACTGTTCAATGTGTATTTGAAAAAAAAAAAAAAAATTAGCGTTACCTCCTCTTTAAATATTGCTCTTTTTTTTCAGCTTATGCTGATCACCCCATCCGTAGAACTCCATACTATACCTTAATCAAATAATTTGACAGTAATTCCATGTTAGTAAATCTTGCTTCAAAATCCAAGTTTTGAAATGTAGCTAGGCAATTAAGAGGCAGTTATATAAGCCTGACAAAGAGATGGATGGCTAGATGGGAGGGAGGGAGGGAAGGTAGGGAAGGACTGAGGGAAAGGAAGGGAAGCAGGAGGGGAGGAAAGAAGGAAGGAAGGGAGGGAGGGAGAGAGGGAGGAAGGGAGGAGAAGGCAAGAGGAAGGAAGGAAGGAAGGGAAGGGAAGAAGTAAGGGGAGGAAGGGGATAGTCCAGGGCTAAGAGACTGAATATATAAATGACAACAGCCAAATCAGATTTGACAAGAACTCTGACCTATGATGTCTTCAGCAACCAGCTCAGGGAACCAAACCCAATCTCTGCAGCAATTGGCCCAGAATATTTAGGACTTGGTAAAGGACTCTGAGCTTTCCTATGTTTTGTACCCTCTTCCAATATCTGGCCAAACAGAGGAAGATAAATGTGCTTCCCAAACCAACCACATAAGATGTTCTGTCTAGTCAGCCTGCTTCCAGCTTCACCCAGCAAACAACCTCTAATAAGAACATATCTGGGGGCGCCTGGGTGGCTCAGTGGGTTAAAGCCTCTGCCTTTGGCTCAGGTCATGATCTCAGGGTCCTGGGATCCGAGCCCTGCATCAGGCTCTCTGCTTAGCAGGGAGCCTGCTTCCCCCTCTCCCTCTGCTTGCCTCTCTGCCTACTTGTGATCTTTCTCTGTCAAATAAATAAATAAAGTCTTTTAAAAAATTTTAAAAAATTAAAAAAAAATTTAAAAAAAAGAACATATCTGAAGCCTTCCCTTTTTTCCACTGTAAAGCTTCCCCACTCCCCTTCCTGCCTTTGAATCTCTGCTAAATGCAAATGATGGCGGTTGACTTCTTGCTGTAACAAGCTCTGAATAAATAACCTGTGTTTGTTCTCATTTGTTTGGTCTCTGTTTTAATTCTACAGGACTCTTCGTAGCCCTGGCTTTGTCAGTGATCATTTGAAGGAATATCAATCTAACAGAAAAATAATAATGAAGTAAAATCCAGTTTTCAAACCCAGACTCTTTCTGTAACACAGAAGAGAGAATACTATAAATATCTTTGAAACCTTTACTGTCCATTGCTATTATTCTCAATGTTCTTCACAAGATAGCACACATGGTCCTAAAACTCTCTCCCTCACTTTCTGCCCACAGCTAAAAGAGTATTTCAAACTAACAGGTTCTTTCTTTCCAACTTCTTCTCCTTACTTCTCCTTTAATTTTTCTAACTTGTGAAATATCAGCCATTTCTGATGCAAATTCTTTATGATAGGTTCTCCTTTTTTTCCTTTTTCATCTTTTGCTCAGATTTTACATCAAACGATACCTGTTAAGTAAAACTGGAGAATTCTGAATGAGATTTTAGAAATGTCGACATCCTGGTTATATTATATTTTGATTTTTAAATAGACTATTTTTTAGAACAGATCGGGTTCACAGCAAAACCGAGTAGAAGGTATAGAAAATTTTCACACACGTATAGCCTCCTACATTATCAACAGCCCCCCCACCAGATGGTAGATTTGCTACAACTGATGAACCTACGTTGACACACTATTATCAACCAGAGTCCATGGTTTACATTAGATTTCATTCTCGGTGTTGCATATTCTGTTTGGACAGATTTTATAAGGACATGTGTCATACCTGTAGTTTCATTATAATATCATACAAAGTAGCTTTATATCCTAAGAATGCTCTGTACTCCCCTATTCATCCCTCTCTCCCCTTAACCCTGGACACTTATCTTTTACTGTCTCCAGAGTTTTGCCTTTTCCAGAATGTCATATAGTTGGCATCATACAGTATGTAGCCTTTTCAGATTGGCATCTTTCACTTAGTAATATCCATTTAGGATGTCTCTATGCCTTTTCATAGCTAGGTAGTTTATATCTTATTAGTGCTGAGTAATATTCCATTGTCTGGATATACCACAGTTTTTTGTATCTGTTCACCTACTGAAAGACATCTTAGTTGCTTTCAAGTTTCTTCAATTAGGAATAAAGTTGCTATAAACATCTGCATACAAGTTTTTGTGTGGACATGTTTTCACCTCCTTCAAGTAAATACCAAGGAATGTATGGTAGATTATATGGTAAACGTATGTTAGTTTTGTAAGAAATAGCCAATTTTTCTTCCAAAGTGCCCATACCACTTTGCATTCCACCAGCAGTGTATGAAATTTTTTGTTACCCCACATTCTTATCAGCATTTGGTGTTGTCAGTATTCTGGAATTTGACACTCTATTGTGTGTAGTGGTATTTCATTGGTATCTTAATTTGCATTTCCATGATGGCATATGAGGTGGAACATCTTTTCACATGCTTATTTTCCATTTGCATATCTTTTTTGGTAAGATGTCTGTTAAGGTCCTTGCCTATTTTTTAATTAGGTTGTTTGTTTTTCTGTTGTTGAGATTTAAGAGTTATTTGTATATTTTAGATACCAGGCTTTTATCAGATATCTTTGATAAGTTTTTTTTCAGTTTGTGGCTTGGTTTGTCATTCTCTTTACTAAAGTGTCTTTTACAGAATAGACATTTACAGAATAGTTTAAGTCATGTCTATGAATTATTTCTTTCATGGACCTTTGGCTTTCATATCACTCGACTATATTTATATGGGTCTATTTCTGGGCTATCTAGTTTGTTCTATTGATCTATTTGTCTGTCCTTTTGTCATTACCACACTGTCTTGATTATTATAACTTTAGAGCCTTAAAGTCTCGAAGTTGAGTGATGTCATTCCTCCAAATTTGTGCTTCTCCATCAATAGTGTGTTGGCTATTCTGGGTCTTTTACCCCTTCATATAAACTTTAGAATCAGTTTGTCAGTATCCACAAAATAAATTGTCAGGATTTTGATTAGGATTGTATTGAATCTATAGACTAAATTAGGAAGAACTGGCATCTTAACAATATTGAGTTATTACAGTTTTGCAGAATGTTACTGTTTAGGAAAACTGGTCGAATTGTACTAGATATTTCTGTATTATTTCGTATAACTGCGTGCAGATCTACAGTTATCTCAACAAAAATTTTAATTAAAAAAATAGGACATCTAGAACTAAGATGGTCAACAAAATTCTTCTTAGTGAGTAAGGTAGGAACTAAAGTGAAAAGCAAAGACAGAATACTACTTTGCATTCAGGAAAAAAAAGCAGAAAGCTTTGAACACTCATATTGCTAATATTTTACAGTCATTTATGTGTCTGTATATGTGGTACATGACATGACATTTTTTTAAGATTTTTTTTTTTAATTTTTAAGTAATCTCTACATCCATCGTGGGGGTCAAACTTACAACCCTGAGATTAAGAGTCTTATGCTCTACCAACTGAACCAGCAAGGCACCCCATATAGCATGTTTTTGAATACTAATTTATTCCATGTCTCATAGATTTCCTTTTGAAATATAATGGCATTGAATTCAGGCTTAATATTCTCTATTTTTGGAGTCTGTTTTTCTAGAAAAAGTTGGCTACCATATTAAGATGGGAAATTTTCTTTAGCTTTTTTTTTTTTATTATGGATCACCTTACCTAACAGTCCATGTTACTTAGAATGATTTAGCATTAGAGTAAGAATTCTCTTAATCACTTCTAGCCATAGCTATGTTTGACTTTGTCATTAAAGTATTTCCTGGCTTACTCAGGTCTTTATTCTCTCACCTTATATGCCCTGCTGGCTTCTCTATTCTGTCATTGGCTGGGGCAAATGTTGCATGTCAAGGTTTCCTGGACTCAACTCCTCACACAAACAAAAAGTCTACCAGATACCTAAATCCTGTTATTTACGGTTTTATAATCAAGAGAAAGGGAAAACCAATGTAATAGAAGAGTAGAATAGAGTAGGGTTTTACCTTTCTGCAATGAAATACACTTAATTTTGCTTGAAGGTGAGAGGCTGACCTAAGAAACCTTTTATTTATTTGTTTGTTTGTTTGTTTTTAAAGATTTTATTTATTTATTTGACAGAGAGAGATCACAAGTAGGCAGAGAGGCAGGCAGAGAGAGAGGGGGAAGCAGACTGCCTGCTAAGCAGAGAGCCTGATGCAGGGCTCCATCCCAGGACCCTGAGATCATGATCTCAGTTGAAGGCAGAGGCTTTAACCCACTGAGCCACCCAAGCACCCCTAAGAAACCTTTTATAATCTATTTCTGGTTTCCAACTTCAGCAAAGAAAGCTCAAAAATATTTTCATTTAGTAGAAACCAGTTGAACTCCTACAACTTTCAGGATATAGACTCATTTAAATTTGAGATTTCCTACCTTGAAATTTGCATCTAACTGTCATAGTATTAAGATGGCTTTACCTTAATAAAATGACAACCTGATAGTACAGTAATTGTTTTTTAAATGCAATAATGTGAAAGTATCTGAATCAAGTGAAATAAACGTTGGGCTGTAAAAGCAATAACCCATTCTCATTCCTCGCTTTATTGCTATGTAAAAATTATTATCATTATACTTACTAACCTGAACAAATAAATATTCATTGAATGATCACATTTCCCTTTTATTAGGATTTTCACAACAATAAAGACATCTAAATCTCCCTTTTACATTATGTTCATATTAAACATCTCTGATGAAAATGAGATGAACAATGTGATCAGAGTAGTGAGAATAAAACTGTTTAAAAGGAAATAACTTATATTACTGCAAAAGGGCCTGTCTCTTTTCCAAGATTTTCTGAGTTCTTTTTGCCTTTTATTTTTATTTCCTTTCCTCTGCCCCCCATGTGCCTATCTCTGTCTCCTTCCCCTCTCCCCCTCCTTTCTTCTTTCCTTCCTTTCTTCTTTTTCTTTTCTTTTCTTTCTTCTTTCTTGTTGTCTTTCTCCCATTCATCAAGTATGTACTGAGGATTGTACGTGTGTCACACACTAGAATCTGGAGATATCACAGTCAACATGACAATATCATCAATCCGACCTCATGAAGTTTGTAAGTTAAGTGGTCTCTTCATACAACCAGATTATGTATACAACCTCTATTTGCAAACTATCACCTTGATGTCCTTCTACAGCTGTGTAAAACATAACCTTTCTACGAAGTTTAAATCACTCCAAAATTTCTAAGCCCTTAGGGACTCCTCTGACTTCTTCGTTCATGTTTAGTTACCAAAACAAATTTATTTTACTTTTATAGTTCTTGAGCTTTTATACCTGCTTTTTATTACTTCTTTCCCTATCTGAATTTAGCTAGTCTCCAAATTCTTCTTTATCCTGTCACTAAATGAATTCTGTATCATCTAAAGTATATTACATCAGAATACTTGATAAAGATGTGAAAACCTCTGCAATGAAATCTGAAAAATATTTTGGGGAAGAAATAAAAGAAAGTCTAAATATATAGAGGAATGTGTCATACTCAATATCATAATGCTTAATATTCTAATGATGTCAATTTTCCAAAATTAATCTATAAATTTAACCAATCCTGATCAAAATTTAAGTGTTTCCTTTTTTTTTTTTTCAAATTTAACTAGTTAATTCTACAATTCTTCTGGAAAAGCAAAAGGTCAAGAATATCCTGGGCAATTTTGAAGAACAAATCTAAGGACCTGTAACATTAAATATAAGACCTCTTGTAAAGCTATGTTTAATAAGATCATGTAGTCTGGGGCCAGATAGATAAACTGACCAATAAAAGTGAATAGATAGTTCAGAAGCAGACCAGCATGTATGTGTCTACCTTATTTATAACAATAATGGTGCTACTACAGAGCAGTGAGGAAAGAAATTTTTTTTCCCATAAACAATCAGCTGTATTTTCCCCATACATCCAAATATCAGTGTGATTAAATTTGGAATCCTACTAGTTATTCTAAGAAAAATTTTCACTTGATCCATTTTAAAAATTTAAGACTAAAAGGATTTCTAATAACTCCATGCTTTCTTTTAAGCCTGGATGATTAATAATGGTAAAAGTCATTGACACAAACAAGGAAATAGGAGAGTAGCAGGTTTGAGCTAGGGATTCATTGGTTAGGTTTTGGTTATTTAGATAAACTCATCATCAGCCATGAGTGTTTTGTTACTCATGGTAAACTAAATGGATGAATTCCAGGAAAAGTTTACCATCTGGAAACCCCTGCTTATTTCATTGACCTATAGAATATACATATATATATAATATACATATATATTACATATATATATATATATTATGTTATATATATATATAATGTTCTTCAATATGGCTGTGCCTAAAACTGCAAGAAACACCCATTTTAATTGGGATTAGTAAGCTAATTGTGTGTGAAAGGACACAAATGATGGAGTAGTAAGGGCAAAGTTCTTTACTGCCTTTCAAAGTTTCCTTTGTTTGGTCCTTCTTTTTCAACGCTTGACAAGCCATGGAATTGTGTCATTTAGGTTTGTACTCAGCCTAGGGATGCGCATGCTGCTTAGTACATCACAGACCTTTTTAAGGATCAATAAGAACCATAAATTTAAGTTCATGTGAGATGCTGAAGAAATGAAATAACAACAAAACCAACAACCTGGCGCAAGCACTTGCATCCATTTTCTGCCTAAGGGAAAAACCAAATGAGGCCAGCCATGCTTCTGAGTTCTCTGTGTCTCTATGAGTTGTTCAGAGAACAAAGATTATTTATCCCTACAAAGGTGCTTCAGAGCCTTTAAGGCAACACAGGAATCATGTTATTTTACAAATACAGCAAGATTCTTTTTTTAAATATATTTTTTAAAGATTTTATTTATTTGAAAGTGAGGCAGATAGTGACAGAGATAGCAAGAGAGAGTGCAAGCAGGGAGGAGAGGGAGAAGCAGGCTCCCATTGAGCAGGGAGCCGGATGTGGGGGCTTGATCCCAGGGTCCTGGGATCATGACCTGAACCGAAGGCAGACCTTTAACAGACTGAGCCACCCAGGTGCCCCAAATATAGCAAAATTCTATGACGAGAAGATGACAAACAGGAATAGTTCTCTCTCCTTGGCACCTAGTACCAAATTTCTGCTAACTCAAATTAATGTTACCTGTTCGCTTCCCAAGTGATGTCAAGAAGCACAAATATTTTAATGGGAACACATTCATAATTGTATTTTTAAATAAATAAGATTGTAGAGTTTATCGTATATTCAGCAAGCCCATAGATAATTTAATAAATTTTATTAACATTCACCATACATGAATCCTTTGTGTGACACTGCTGGAGCTGCATTTGCTGCAGGAAAATAATCTGTTGATGTGCTGTGTTCTCATATTTTATGTTTGTTTATTTTTTATTGAAGTATAATTGACATACAATATTCTATTAGTTTCAGGTGTACATCATAGTGATTCAATATTTTTATACATTAAAAAACAGCCCCATGGTAAGTCTAGTTACCATCTGTCACCATACAAAATTATTTCGCTATTATTGACTACATTCCCTATGCTGTACATTACAGCCCCATGATTTATTATAAATGGAATTTTGTACCTCTTAATCCCCTTTATCTCTTTTGCCCACCCCCTCAACAACTCCTCCTACTGGTAACCAATAGTTGGTTTCCTGTGTCTATGACTCTGTTTCTATCTTGTACTGTTGGTTTGTTTGTTTTTTTTAGATTCCACACATAAGTGAAAACATACAGTATTTAGCTTTCTCTGACTTATTTCACTTAGCATAATACCCTCTAGGTCTGTCCGTTCTGTCACAAATGGCAAGGTTTCAGTCTTTTTTATGGTTGACTAACATTCCAATGTGTGTGTGTGTGCGTGTGTGTGTGTATGTGTGTGTGTGCGTGTGTGTGTGTGTCTTTGCATGTCTGGGAATGTCTGTGTATATGCATCACATGTTGTTTATCCATTCCTCTATTGATGGATACTTAGGTTGCTTTCATATCTTGACTGTTGTAAACAATGCTGCAAAGAACATAGGGGTACATATATCTCTTCAAATTGGTGTTTTTGTTTTCTTCAAATAAATACACAGACGTAGAATTTCTGGATTGTATGGTCATTATATTTTTAATTTTTTTGAGGAACTTCCACATTATTTTCCATAGTAGCTGCACCAATTTCCATTCTCACCAACAGTGTAGGAGGGTTCCTTTTTCTCCACATTTTTGCCAACACCTATTCTTTTTTGTCTTTTTATATTAGCCAATCTGAGAGGTGTGAGGTGATTTCTCATTGTGTTTTGGATTTGCATTTTTCTGAATATTAGTGATGTTGGGCATCTTTTCATGTGCCTGTTGGTGTTGCTATATTTTAAATTCTTAGGAAGCCTCCAAATCCAGGAGGCTGTCTTTGAAGAGAGGTATTGAATTTTCTTTTTCTTCTTAAAGTCATCCTCACATACTCATCAATACAAACCAACTAAAATTTTACATAGAAGAAAATTACCTTCTTCATGAACTTGACAATTGATAAAACCATGATGTGTCAGAAATGGAAAGGGCATTAGAAGTCTTTTTCTTCAGCCTTATTATTTGATATTTGGAAGGCAGCATGCTGTAGGAGAAAAAGGGTTTGTAGCTAAGTCTCATGAGTATAGTTATTATTTGAGCAAATTTGGACTGGTGATAGAACATATCTTGAATCAGTGGCATCATCTTTATGTTATAATTATCCTCAGCTTAGTACCCTGGATGTAGAAAGAATGCTTATAAATCAGTAAGAAAAATCAAATCTTTTAAATATATACATATATATTTATGTAAATACATATGTTTATTTATATTTATGATGCTGACAATTCACAGAAGAGAGAATCTGGAAGGCTAATATACATTTGAAAAGATGTTCAATCTCACAAATAATACAAGAAATAAAAATAAAATGAAAATGAGATATGCTTCATACTATCAGATTAGGAAAAAAGAATAGAGCCAATCAGTTCTAAACATTGGTCAAAATAGACTACAAAACAGGGGTTCTCCCATTCTTTGAGCTTCCCCAATTACTCCACAGAGCAATCCAGCCATATCTAGTGAAGGTGAACATGAAAATGCTCTATAGCTGAAAATTTATACCTCTAGGTTTATACCCTAAAGGAATTATTGCAATGGTGTATAAGTAGTTATATAACTGCTATATGGTAGCATTGTTTGCAGCAGCAAAACTCAACATTTTGACATTTTGGCTATGTTCAGCCATGGACCGTTCTACATCAGGTAAAATGAAAGAACTAGATTTATTTGTGTGGACATGTATAAACCTAAAATTAAATTATTTATAGGAAAAGATAAGTTCCATATGGTAGCATATAACATTATGTTAAACATTAAAGTTTTATACTTTAAAATATAGAAAGTAATAAACTATTTATAGATATGCATGTATATAATAAACCTAAAAAATATATGGACTGAAATAAAACCAAAATCCTATTTGTGCAACTGGTAAGGAAGATGGGACTATGGGGCAGAATGAGATTGTCATTGTATTGTATGGGGCAGATATATATTGTATGGGGCAGATGGGAGATTGTATGGGGCAGATATAAGATTGTCATGTATTTTTCCCCAAAATTATTCAGTTTAATGGGACTATTATTAAAAGGGTATTATGGTAGATTTATTAGGAAGAGCAAAAACATGAAGCTATTTACATAATACTTTTTAAAAGCATTTGTTATGAAAAATACAAACATAACAAAATACACAGAATAGGCATGTATCCAACACCCCAGATTCAAAGATGTGAAATCCCATCAATTTGTTACATCTATACTCCCACTCACTTCCCTTTCGGCATTACTTGCATATTTGAAGCAAATCTCAGCCACCATCTCAAGTAATTAGTTATTTTATATAAAATATAAAACATTTTATAAGATTAAACATGATAGTTCTGAGTACATGAACACATTTTGTATCAGCCTTTGGACATTTCTGTAATTAACTTTTAATTTTAAAAAGGAAATAATAAAATGGCCAGGGGAATGAAAGAGGTAAATCAAACAGAAATAAAAGAAACAATAACCTCTGACTGTTTCTAAACATTTTCTCTCAGGCCGTCTCCCATTTCCACCAAGAGACTGAATTCTACATTATTGTTTTCATCTTTCACCCAATAGAATTCTTCCTCTACACAAAAGATGTCATCATAGAACATCATTTTTTTTTAACAGAAGAGAGAAATGTGAAGTATTTATTGCATTAGAATGAGTTCTTTTCAGCAAAATTATCTACAGTCAGGAACTTTCCACGGGAACCATCTATGTACTTTAAGCAAAGCAAAGCACTTGTTCAACAAACCAAATGCCCATGTGTGGTTTGTAATGTTGTCTTTAGACATTAGATTGGTAAAGAAGATTCTCAGAAGTATTTTCATCAGGTTCACCAAAGGACTCCTCAAACAGCCCCCTGGCTTCAACAGTCTAGAAAGGGAGGGTTTTCACAAGTAGTTTTGATTTAAATAAATGGGAAGAGATTCACACTCAGAGTTCCCAAAGCATACATCAGCACCTATTTTTGACTGGGAAAAATCCTCCAAGTATTATGCGAAGTAGAAATTTAAACTACCACATACCAGAAGGATCGATCAATGACAGGAGACATAAGTTAGAAAGTGGTGAAAAGAAATTTATTATCTCCCTTTCTTTTACACAGTGCACACATCATTTGAATGTAGGTGTCCAGGACAATTAATTTTACTCAGGTTGAGGGAGAAGATAATTAGGTATCAGGAGGAAGCATGGCTATACAGAACCATTTCCTCTTAAAATGTGAAAATTTAATCCACATGTCAACGATTAATTTAAAATCTCTTCTTAGAACATATCAATTGAATTTAAGGCGGGGAAATGTTATATGTCAAGAACTACATGGTTAGATGCATGAGTGGCATAATTTAATTAACATTATCTTAGTTAAATATAATCTATAAAAAATAAACCATAGAGATTTTTGATAAATAGCTAAGGAAGAACTATAGCCATAGAATATGCTCAATAATTTCAATAAATGCAAAAATAGAAAATATTTTTATATACTTAAAATTAATTATAAAAAATATTTTCGTCAGTTATATTTAGGAAAATTGGGGATCCTTAGGAAACTAGAAATGTGTGGGGCACCTGCGTGGCTCAATTGATTAAGCATTTGACTTGTGGTTTGGGGGCGCATGGGTGGCTCAGTTGGCTAAGCAGCTACCTTCGGTTCAGGTCATGATTCCAGAGTGTTAGGATCGAGCCCCACATTAGGCTCCCTGCTCAGCAGAGAGCCTGCTTCTCTCTCTCCCTCTGCCTCCCACTCTGCTTACTTGTGCTCTCTATCTCTCTGTCAAATAAATAAATAAAATCTTTAAAAAAAAAATGTCTCGTGGTCATGATCTCATGGGTTGTGAGACTGAGTCTCTTACCCTTTGGCTTCACACTCAGTGGTGAGTCCGCTTGAAGATTATCTGCCCCTCCATCAACGTTCTCTCTCTCATTCTTTCTAAAATAAATAAATAAATCTTAAAAAAGAAAAAAAATTAAAAATGTGAGTGGGTCTACTTAGGAAACTAGGAAAATAACATGTCTATGATTTTTTTTAACTGATGACCTCTAATTTTAAACATGCAGTTTCTTTTATATTCTACCAGATATTAATTTTTTTCCTCTTCACACACTCATCCCCTAAGTCAGGTGGCTACCTCAGTTAGCTACAAATCTTAGTGGGAAAAGCACAGATGCATGCACTACTTACTCATTAGTTGTTTGAATTTGAAAAAGCAACATAATCTCTCTATTTCTTCACCTATAAAATAGGAATAAAGTGGTACCTGTTTATCTTCTTACAATGAGAAGTATATTAGATGTGGGCAAAGTTCTGTTGCGGTATGTTTGATCGCGATGGTCAAGAAAGAATTCTTGAGACATCATATGGTGCAACTTAGTAAGTTTATTTAAGTAGCACGGGTTCAGGACCTGTGGATGGATAGAGCTATACTTTCACTGTATGAAGCTGGCGGTTATATGCTTAGTGCTCAAAGGGGTGGGGGAGATGTGCAGGAAGCATTAGATCATAAATATTTTCTTCAAATTTTTACTCGTAGGGGCACCTGGGGCTCAGTGGGTTAAAGCCTCTGCCTTCAGCTCAGGTCATGATCTCAGGGTCCTGGGATCGAGCCCCACATTGGGCTCTCTGCTCAGCAGGGAGCCTGCTTCCCCCTCTCTCTCTGCCTGCCTCTGTGCCTATTTGTGATTTCTTTCTGTCAAATAAATAAATAAAATCTTAAAAAAATTTTTTTACTTGTAGAACTACTTTCACAAGATTTCTCTGGTGCTTATCATTCAATTCGATATTAACTACTATTGAGATTTACAGGCAGTCATGAGACCCTTTAAAAATGTAGCAACCATCACATGTTTGATCCTTATTGAAAGGATGCAGGCTATAGGTCAGCCTTCTGGGAAATGGTGAACATTTTTCTGCTCTTATCCTTCATCAGTTCTTTTCATCATGCCTGGCAGTAATATGTATTGATTAATTGTAGTTAGGATATTTTATTTTATTTTATTTTTATTTTATTTGAGAGCAAGAGAGAGATTGCAAGCAGTGAGGGGAGCAAAGGGAGAGAGAAAAGCAGACTCCATGCGGAGCATGGAGCCCACCATGGGGCAATCCCACAACCCTGAAATCATGACCCAAGCCAAAACCAAGAGTTGGATATTTTAACCGACTGAGCCATGTAGGCGCCCCATAGCTATGATATTTTGATGAATATGGGTAATATATATTATTTTCCACTTATATGTTTTTCTTAGGTAGAAATGTTGAAATGTTAGCAGTGCTGTTGATGTTAATATAGTTACTTGTATAATAACATTTTCTTCATGGGTTAAATCTTTTACCCACATCAGTCAGACAAAAAAAAAAAAAAAAAAAAAAAGTCCTGAACTAAGAGTAAGAAAACCTGGATTTAACTGCTAGATTTTACTGTCTTCTTTAGTCTTTTTGTGTTGTCCGGGAGACTTTAAGAGGACAGATCATGGCATGTCCTGTGTGTTACGCCAAGGATGAGAAATTTAGACTTTTTCTTAGAGATGTGTGAACGGGGAGGAAGGTCAGTGGCAACTAAAGGGCTTTAAGTAGGAGAGTGGACAATTACTCTGGATGAGTGAGAAGGATCATTCAAACAGGGTAGGTTGGGCTTGCCAGTTAGGCTGAAGAGTTGTTGGGAAAATGGTGGGCCAGAAATGTTGTAAGCTTGAACTAAGACCATGGAAATGAGAATGAAAAGTGTCAACCAAGAAATATTCACTGAAAATTTAAGCAAACAGGCGTATATTGGGGCAATTAAAATTGCAATTTGGTAGAGACAGATTCAGGTAGAAAGCTGACTCATGTTCCCAGGAAGATAAAGAGGGGACAGAGTTATAAAGATGAAAGGTCCTGAGTGCAATTTTCATTTAGGTCCTCTGTGGAAAACAAGAACTGAAACTAGGTCAACTGGAATCTGTAGAGTTAATATGCAAATGGGAGATTGAAATTTGTCAAATCTTCTTGGCTCTTTTCAAAGTGAAGAATGGGAAAGATTCAGGCATCATGGCATGGAGTGAGTTAAGTCCAGGTTGAGGGCTTACAGCTGGCAAAAATTTCATAGTTTCTGTGATGAAGACATGCATAAATTCCTCCTCTTATGGCCTGCGGGCCCTATGCTGAAAGAGACTCTCTTAGCGAGGCTTGATTGGTCCATTTTGAAATCTCCCTTTACAAAAGAATGGGGTTTATATAAGAGAAATGCCTGGCATCCTATGTAGTGATATCAACGGTTCTGGCCAGTATGCACCATGCTGGCTTAAGAACAGGATGTTTTTTGTTACTATAGAGAGATGGTTTAACAATGAATACCAAAACCCATAAAAATGAAAATATTAAAAGATGGGAACTATTGAATAAAGAAGGCCCTTTCAGTAATATAATGTCATCAAAGTTGGGAAGTCAGTCAGGAAGGCATTAATTTCAGTTTTAAAGTAAATGCATAAACCGAGACTCAGAAATCTTAGGCAGTTTATTCATATGCCACAGTTTTAGATGCTCAGATCTTCTCTGTTCTAGTCCTCTTTTCATTCTGCCGCCTCTGAAATCACAGTGCATGGGCAATCACTTTCTCCTTTGATAAAGGCTGAGCCTCCGTGGGAGTCTCAGAAAGAGTTGAAATACCCTTTCCTGGGGTGCCTGGGTGGCTCAGTTGGTTAAGTGGCTGCCTTCGGCTCAGGTCATGATTCCAGGGTCCTGGGATTGAGCCCCACATCGGGCTCCCTGCTCAGCAGAGAGCCTGCTTCTCTCTCTCCCTGCCACTCTGCTTACTTGGGCTCTCTATCTCTCTGTCAAATAAATAAATAAAATCTTAAAAAAAAAAAAAAGAAAAGAAAAGAAAATACCCTTTCCTGTGAACAAGATTCTCACACCTCGAAAATGAGTAGCCCTGAAAAAAGTCACTGGATCATTCCAAAAGCTTTAAAAGAGAGTCAGGGGCACCTGGGTGGCTCAGTTGGTTAAGCATCTGACTCTTGACTTTGGCTCAGATCATGATCTCAGGGTTGTGGGATAGAGGGCCAAGTCAGGCTCCTTGCTCTGCAGGGAGTCTGCTCCAGGGTTCTCTCTCCCTCTCTCTCTGCCCCTCCCCCCACTCACTTCCTCTCTCTCAAATAAATAAATCTTTTTAAAAAATGCTTTAAAAGAGAGTCAGAAAGGGGTCATGCTGGGTATAAATCATGGAGGCAAATCAAGAAGCTTTCTAATTAGCCCCCTCCAAGTATAGGATACTTTTCCCTAGAAACAGAACTAAGAATGGTTGATTTTTCTTATATGACTGGCACATGCTTCAGACTATAGCCAGGCCTGACACTTCTTGGATTTCTGGCCCTTTAATCTTCTTGCTTTTTTTCCTCTCATTAGAATATTCATGAACATAGTAGTTGGCATGCTCCTGAGTCCTTTGCCTATCATTTTCCCCCTTTGCCAAGGATCTCCTCATCCTCTATTCTCTATGAAAGTCCATTCATTATTCAGGTCCTAGCCCAACTCTCATCACCTCTATAAGGTTAACTTCCAGAAACCCCTGTAAGACTCTTGGATCCCAACAATCATTTGACTGTAATGTAATAGTTTCCCGACTGATGTAGGGGTTTTAAAACATATAGTTTTTAAAACAGAAGACTTGAGCTAGCCTTCAGTTTCATCATATAAGCCATGGAGCTTTGGGAAAGCTACTTACATTCTTACATTTGGGTATTTGTAGTTGATTGTCTGTCATTAATATTTCAATATAAAATTATATAATATTAATAGTTAATAATGAGAAGTAAGAATAATATTTCTGAAGGTACTTTGCAGTACTTTGCCAAGGTATAATTGACTTTTCAATATAATTATAAGGTCCAGAGTGATCCTTCATATATATATTTATGTACTTTCCAATATATCCAAAACTGTGATTTATGCATCATGTAAATAATAAGTATTTGCTGAATAAATATAACTTCAGCTCCCAATTTTCTTTGAAAGTGGTACAGTATGTTGGTGTATTCCCCCACCCTAGTGCAAATTTCATCTGTAAACTAAAGAGTTAACAGTGAATGAAAATAGAATTAATAACTACAACTAAAATTGAAACACAGGGTAACATAAAGTATTGATATAAGGTTTTCATTTTTCTAAATTTTTTTTCTCTTGGATTGTGCTTTGGCTGCAAGTTCTCTTATTAGGTCAATAATGATGTAATGAAATATTAGAAATGAATCATTCTGATTATATTATGGTAATAAGTAAATCATTTTACCAAACTAAATAGCTATCATAGTAATAGCATAACCAAGATTTATAGGTAGAGTTTTATACTCTCAGCTGTTAACCTTATTGGTGAAATAATAGGTAGGCAGAGAAATCGATCTCCGCCACCTTCATCAAATGGCATATCACCCACTTGACTAGTGAACATCAACTAGGTGGCCTGGTAGAGTAGCCAATATCTTTGAGAAAGAAGTTACATAGTTTAAAAATATTTACTCTGTATGGAATTATTTATTTGGGAGGAAGAGCTTGATGTGCCTGACAAAATATGTCACACCTTCTTAGTCTGCCTCTCTTCAGTCTTAAGGTACCATAAAAGACATGAACTGTTCTACTTCTGATGTGTTTATGAAGAGGAAACAAATGACGAGCAATGAAATGTACAAACCTCCATTCTTCTCCATCTCCTTCACTTCTCTGACTGAATTTGGAGAGGGATAGGACTTTGCAAAAATAAACCAAACAAAAAGGCAGGGTTGATTGAGGCAAAGGCATCATCTTTACTTGGTGTCCTTCAGAGGCCAAACTTTGGGACTATGGAAACACTGACCATGTAGTATATGTCAGGACATTAGCTCATGATAAATTTGCCATGTTTATATGATAGTTATTCTACTAATGTCACCTTCGTTTGCTTTGTTTCCCATAAGCAAACTTGAATTCGAACAAATATTTGTTAAAATTTGTATGTGAGTTCCATGATTAAGTCTACTCCGCTTGGAGACAGAAATATTCATTCATAATAAAAAAAACTCTCAGCCAGCGAAAACCAAGAAACAATGAAGCATCAATAGCAAGGATTACACTTAGCACCTAGATCTCCATGCCTTCTTCTTTTTTCTTATTTTAAGAATTTTTTTTTCAAGCATAATTAGCACACAGCATTAGGTTAGTTTTAGGTGTACAATACGATTCAGCAATTCTATACATTTCTCAGTGCTCATTGAGATAAATATACGCTTTTTCTCCTTTATCTATTTTATCCATCTCCCTCTTACCTCCCCTCTGGCAACCACCAGTGTATTCTCTGTATTCAAGTGTCTGTTTTCTGGCTCTTTTTTCTTTTCTTTGTTTTGTTTCTTAAGTTCCAAATATGAATGAAATCATATGGTATTTGTCTTCCTCTCAATGACTTATTTTACTTAGCATTATACCCTCTAGGTCCATCCATGTTTCAAGTGGGAAGATTTCATACTTTTTTATGGCTGAGTATTTCCACTGTATACACACCACATCTTCTTTATCCATTCATTTATCAATGGACATTTGGATTGCTTCCATATCTTGACTATTGTAAAGTAAAATAATGCTGCAGTAAACATAGGGGTGCATATATCTTTCCAAATTGACATTTTCATTTTCTTTGAGTAAATACCCAGTAGTGGAATTATTGAATCATAGGGTAGTTCTATTTTTAATTTTTTGAGGAACCTCCACACTGTTCTCCACGTGGCTGCCCCAATTTACATCCTCACCAACAGTGTACGGGTGTACCCTTTTTACCAAATTCTCCCTGACACTGATTATTTCTTGTGTTTCTTATTTTAGTCATCCTGACAGGTATAAAGTAATAGCTCATTGTCATTTTAATTTGCATTTCCCTAATGGTTAGTGATAGCATCTTTTCATGTGCTTGTTGGTTATCTGTATGTCTCCTTTTGGAAAAATGTCTATTCAAGTTCTCTGCCCATCTGCCTGTCTTTGTGGTGTTGAGTTGCATAAGTTCTTTCTATATTTTGAATATTAATTCTTTATCAGTTATGTCATTTGCAGATATCTTCTCCCATGCAATAGATTGGTGTTTTGTTTTGTTAATGGTTTCTTTTCTGTGCAAAAAGCTTTTTATTTTGGTGTATAAAAAACAGTGATGAGGGGTGCCTGGGTGGCTCAGTTGGTTAAGCATCTGACTCTTAGCTTTGGCTCAGGTTATGATCTCGGGGTCATGGGATTGAGCCCCGTGTCGAGCTCCAAGCTCAGTGGGGAGTCTGCTTGTCCTTCTCCCTCTGCTCCTCCCTTGCATGCTCTCTCTCTTAAATAAATAAGTAAAATATTTTTTAAAACATTGATGAAATATATTGAAGATGACACAAACAAATGGAAAGCTATTCCATGTTCATGGATTGGAAGAACTAATATTGTTAAAATGTCCATAGTACTCAAATCAATCTATAGATTTAATGCAATCCTTGTCAAAATACGAAAAACATTTTTCACAAAACTAGAACAAATAATCCTGAAATTTGTAATGAACTACAATAAAGACCCTGAATAGCCAAAGCAATCTTGTAAAAGAAGAGCAATGCTAGAAGTATCACAATATGAGACTTCAAGATATACTACAAAGTTTTAGTAATCAAAACAGTATGGTACAGGCACAAAAATAGGCATGTAGATCAATGGAACAGAATAGAGAGTCCAGAAGTAAACCCACACTTTATGGCAAGTAATCTATGAAAAAGTAGGCAAGAATATGCAAGGGGAAAACGAGTGTCTCTTCAACGAATAGTGTTGAGAAAAAACTGGATAGTTACATGCGAAAGAATGAAACTGGACCATTTTCTTACACCAAACACAAAAAAATAAACTCAAAATGAATTAAAGACTTAAATGTGTGACCTGAAATCGTAAAAATCCTAGAAGAAAACATAGGCAGTAATTTCTTTGGCATCAGCCATAGAAACACTTTTTTAGATAGGTCTCCTTAGGCAAGAGAAGCAAAAGCAAAAATGAACTATTAGGACTACACCAGATCTTTAATATCTTTCTCCTTTAAAAGAAACAAGAGTCCTTAGAAGGAAAGGCTGACTCCCTGTGCTAAGGCAGTGAAAGTAATGCTGTGCCTAGATTGTGCTCCAGAAAACAAGACAGTGTTCATGGTACTTATCAAAGACACACAGAGACCAGGTTAAATGTGTTCCCACTTGCCAAACTTAGGACAATTTGACCATCAAAATAAATAATGAAAACAATGAATAAAGTAAGAATCCATGAAACTGTAACGATATAAACAAATAAATTAATTAATTAATGAAAAGAAAGAAAAACTCTTTTAGATAGAGAAGGCATGATTGAGTTAAACAATCATCAAGGGATTCAAAACCTAGTGGGTGATTGTTTGATAGGAAGAATGAGGTTAACATTTTCTCAGAGTATCTCCATAATTTTTTTTAAGGATTTATTTTATTTGACAGAGAGAGAGAGATTGCAAGTAGGCAAAGAGGCAGGCAGAGAGAGAGGGGGAAGCAGGCTCCCTGCTGAGCAGAGAGCCAGATGCGGGGCTCTATCCCAGGCCCCTGAGATCATGACCTAGCTGAAGGCAGAGGCTTTAACCCACAGAGCCACCCAGGCGCCCCGAGTATCTCCATAATTAACTTAAAAGGTAAAATGTTAACTTTATTGTGCAGATCCCTGGTAAACACCACCTTAACCAAGTGATAAAAGTTATCACCAAAATTGGGACTAGCTGACATCATATGCCTTTGTGATGAACTAAGAAGGGCACAGCATCACTTCTGAGAATGCCTGCAAGTGAGGGTTATCATGGTTGACCACAGTTAAGGAGTGAGGAGGACAACCTGAGGGTTGTCTTTACGAAACTTACCCTCACTTTACAGATAAGGACACTGAAATCCAGTAGGTCAACTGACCTGTTCAAGTTCACCAACCAGTGAATCCCAGGGACTGAAACAGTTTTAAGCCCTGTACATTTTTATTCTGTCTGTACAATTTTAAGCAAATAAAACACGAGATCTTAAAGAATGGGAATTACGTGGGTTTCCACACAGGAAAAAAAAATGCACAAATTTAGACTCTCAGCTTCCCTAGACGTCTGTTACCTTTGCCAGTTTACAACTGTACTGTTATAGAGGCAGAATGCCTGTGGCATCAGATTCCTCCTTTACATGGCAGCCCAGCTCCAATATACTCACATCAGATAAATATATTCTTTGTGAAACTTCACCCATTCACATTTTCATGTGAAGCATAGGTCCATTTGGGGATTTTTGTCTGTCATCTGCAAACTGTCAGAAATGCAGAAGAAGTTAAGCAGCCAGTACTTGCAACAGAAAACACTGTGCCAATAGACAATGTTTCCATGAAGTTTTCATTTAAAATACCTCACTACTCAGAAAGCCATTTAAGAAATCTCCCTTCAGGGTTTCCAGATCTCTGTCACAGCTTTAGTTCTATTTGGAGGCAATTATCAATAATTGCTCCAAATACAGAATTCTCCAAATACAGAATTCCAAGTTCATGTCAATTCCTTTAGCTGAAGTTTTAAAAAGGTTACAAAAGCTTTCAGTTTCTCAGAAGTTTTATAGGAAAAATTTATAAAACATAACTACATACAAAACATGGTGCCAGAGTAGAAATCTGTGAAATGGAATGCTACCTCGAAGAGTTTAAAGTCTTACTGACTCTACCTAATATTCATGCACATGCAAGTAGAGGACCTCAGGTGGCTATCACAGAGCCAAGGCAAGGCTGGTTAGTTCAAAGGCAAAGGGAGCCTGGGCTGGGTCTGGAATCTAAGTATGCAAAGGTATATTTGGATGAGAGAGGAGAGGGCTTGTCCAAATGTCCAAATACATCAAGCATACAGAGGAACTCTCAAATGTAAAAGCACAAGTAAGCACAAGGAACTATATTTAACAATTATTTGTAGTATTCCATAGGCTTCTTTTAACCAGATGTTAATGTTTGTTTGGGATGGGGTATATGAAAATATATTTTATCTGAAGAGACTCACATGGGCAGTCATCCCATAGGTGGCATCCTAGTGAGCCAGCAAAACATCTGCTTCAGAATTAGTCTGCTCGTGGTCCCAAGAGACTCTCACCCCGACCTTTTCCTGTGCTTGCTCTGGCTGATAGATTCCTGAGTACATCTGAGGCTTTATTACCCTCAACAAACATTAGCAGTAAAGGAGATCAAAGTTCTCTTGGTATTCAAGGATAAAGCATGCCAAAGCTCCCCTGTAAGAATGGGATACAGAAACTCCATATTACCCCATACTAATGAAAGAAAACACTCAAGCAACATGTACAAATTATTTATTATGAAGTGCTTATAGGAGAGATCAGCACCTGAATTAAAAGTACATAATTTTATTGATTTAATTAGAGCCTTAACAAGAGAAAATGTATAACAATAGATTTAAAATATAATACACTTAAAGTCAAGTCTGGAGAACTCTGCATAAGAAAAGGGCAAGGCAGGAAGATCACTGCATAAGGGAGACTACTTTTATCCTTAACAGTTTAATTCAGAAACAAAGACATCTGTATCTTATATAGTACTTTTGTGCCCCAGGTACAGGTCTAGCACATTACATATATTTAACTCCTTGAATCCTCACAATGACTTTAAACAATATGTACTATTTCAAATGGAAATGGTAGTGAAAATTAACTATATATCAGGACATTGGGTTTTGAATGAATAGTTTTCTAAATCTATTTACACCTATCTCAGAAATTGAACTTTCACACAAGTGAAGCACTGAAATAAATAGGAATTTTTGCTTATTGTTTAGTTTTACAATAGCCATTTGGTAAAATCAATGAAACTATAGGTCATGATTTATGAAGAAAACAATCATCAATTTGTTTTATGAAGTTAACCTAATAGAGTTATCCATAGACAGAAAGAAAATGGGTCAGGATATTTTCCTTTTTTCTCCCAATTTTAATCAATTGGTACAAGTAGGGATTCTGCTTTTGCTCTGTTTCCTAAGCAAACTTGATGTGAAAAATCTAAGTCCTATTCAAATATCAATAATCAAATTTTTTATTGTTTTTTCTTTCTTCAGTAACAAATATCAAGCCTGTGCTATCCGATATGATAATCATTAAATCTAAAGTTCTAAAGTTGGGCTAGACATCTCACGTATGTGTTGTAATGTCCCTCAGATGAGCTGTGATGCTGTATTTTAACTTTATATGAGTTATGCCATATTTTAGGTGAGTGTTAATTGTCTTTCTTTCCTGTAGTGTTTCATCAAGGGAGGCCCTATACACTTTGAGCAGGCATTCTTCCTTATATGGGTCTCACCAAGGCACTGCAGGATTTTTACCATACCTAGATCTTAAAAACACCAAAGATCCATAGCACTACCCAATCATTATGTCTATCAGTAGCACCCAAGCCCTCCCCTCCCCCACTACATACACACGCATCTGACCACTTGACATTTTTCCATACCCTACCTAAGGAGATTAATCACTCCTGGTTGAGACCCATATGACTATAAGCCCCATGAAACCAGGAGACCATATCTATTTCATTATTGAGTCCTTTGTACCCAACATAGTATCCACCATACAGAAGGAGCTCTCTGCTTATTAAAGCAGGATTTATCTTGGCATTAGTTTGATCTTTCTAACATGATATACCCCTAGGCATTTTTAATACAAATCAGAGTGAGTTCAAGGGAATTATACTCCTTATTTAGCAAATATTTACAGAGGTCACCAGCATTGGTTCATTCCTTCTTGAATCTTACAACCCAGACCCTTTAGGTATCCATGAAATGAAACCTGAGGAAACTAACTGTCCTTCCCTTCATAGCCTCTAAACTCTAATCTCTTTTAAATATCAAGGTTTACATACCAGTGCATCTCAAATGAACATATGCAATATCCAGCTTATTAAAAAGTCACTTCTAATACTTCAAATATTTAGTCCATAATTATTGTTCAATAAGCATTTATTAAATTAGGAATAATATGTAAGGTCCTATTTTCTATAAAAGATAATAAAAATAGGTGTAAAATTTAAAGAAAAAGGAGTAATTGAGTTGAATGTAGTACTGTGTTGTCTGATTCATTGCAAATAATTTTCTGTAATCCTCCAATTATGTCTACTACTGGATCATTGTCTCAGCAGCTTGTCTGGACATCCAGTCTAATACTTACCTGGGCTGTCTTGTTTCTATCGTCCATGCTTATCCCAATGTTCCTCCTCTGCTACCCAAGGTATCAGTGTTGACAAAGACCCAACATCATTTCTACAACATGCCATCTGTGTATTATAGCTTTGGTTCTGAATGAGTCCTGAATCTTAAGCTCTGGCCATTAATGATGTGAGATGGAAAATGAAGATTCACTTTAGGTACAGAGATAAAAGCTAGAGCCCAGCTTCAATAATCAATATTAAGGCAATTGCTAAAATATTCAGAAAATGGAAGCCAAAGACTCAGAACAATATAAGCGAACAATATGTTTGTTTTGAAATATCATTATAAACAACTTAAAATCACTTTTGGATTAAAGTTTGAGCATAAATAAACTAAAAATAAAATGTGTGTTATTAAGGGGGAAAGACATTGATCTTGGTAGCTGCCTTAAGAACAAAAATCAACATCTGTGGGAAAGGAGTGATGACTTTAGATTTTTGTTGTTGTTAGACAGGTTTTTAAACCACCTGGTATACCATCTGTACCAAGAATCTGACAAATTGAAAAATAAATGATGTGCAAATGTGCAAGCTTAGAAGTAAACCAATTTCCTCTCCTAGTTCCATATTTAATCCACCACCTGAAAATATGTATTTACACAGAATTCAAGAATGAGGTATTTCAGTTCATTCCTATCTTTTCCCTACAAGCAGGGCCTTATTGTTCTAGATGATTCAACAACCAGATTATTCATCTTTGTTGATTCTCAGCCTGAAAAATATTTCACCAAGATTAACTGTCTTATCATTTCATTAGTTTCCTAGTCACAGCTCTTCTAACCAATTTTAGAAGTAAATTCTATCTTTTGTCTTCCTTCTCAGATGCACTAAAATAATTTTCAGTCCAAGCCCCGTGTCATTATAGTTGTATACATTCATACATATATTTAGTTACTCATTAGTCATGAATTGAGCACTTACTGAATAGGAATGCAACAGTAGTGTGTATCTGAATAAAATGCAAATATTGCCTACAAAGAGGATGCATTTCAGTGGAGGAGGGATAGTTGAATAAACAGCTTCAATTAAAGATAGTGAGTGAAAAGAAGGAAGGGACAGTGTCTGGCGTACATTGAAAATGTAGATAAGTATCCCCAAGATTCCATCCTGGAGAACCATGTTAATGTATATACCACTTGAAAATCTTTTTTTTTTTTTTAAAGATTTTATTTATGTATTTGACAGAGAAGAGAGAGTACAAGCAGGGGGACCAGCAATGAGAGGGGGAGGAGTAGGCGCCCCACTGAGCAGGGAGCCCAGGGCAGGGCTGGATCCCAGGAACCCAGGATCATGACCTGAACTGAAGGCAGACGCTTAACTGACTGAGCCACCCAGGCGCCCCTGAAAATCCTTATTTTAAAAGCTGCCTGGTAATATTGTAAAGCTTAATTACTAGTAAGAGTCACGAAAGTGAGTAACATTTAACATTATGTTAAATTTTAAAATGTATCTGGGCATCTGAAGAGACCTTACAGTGTTCAGAACACTGTGGATCCCTGCTAAATATTAAGTAAGTAATTGTTTAGATACTGGGGCTATACTGGACACTATTGGTACCAGTTCCCAGATCCCTTTCACCAGCCTGGTGCACAAGGCCCCCAGTTGCTGTGAGTGTTGGTTGTTAATGGTCACAATTGCACTGTTGTCTGGGCAAATAGGAGCTGTCTTGTCTGGGAGGTTATATTTCTTATCCACAGAACTGGTTGTATCAAATGACTGACCAACATGAAAATACAAATTGCCAGCTTCCTGACTTGGGGTTTTTCCTCCCTGTAGTACAAATTATGTTCCAGAGTTCCCATGAGATCAGGCTAAAGCTAGACTCCAGCTAAGATACATATTGGCTTTGCTCTTTTCCTTGCCCTGTCCTGCTTCCCTCATGCTCTTTCTCCTGAAGACACTGCCTTAAAAATCACATGGACTTGAATCTTTGTCAGGTTTTTCTTCTAGGGAATCTAGCCTTAAATATAGATTGAACTAAATTGAAAATACTTGTGTATAGTATTTCTGGCTATAGAGAATATACAGTGACCAACCAGTATCTCAGTCTGTCATTTTTCATTATAAGGGAAAATTCTTTGTGTTTTGATCTAATTCATCAATATTTGCATAATAAAAGACCAAGAGAACTTTATTAAATAATTTCCTTTATAAGATATTTTCCTTTCAAAAATATTTACTGAGCACTAGTTAGACTTGATGACAGATGTAGAGATGACTCTCAAATAAAATAAACATGACTCTCAAAATAAATAAATAATAAAAAATAAAAACACTCTCCTCAAAGCATTTTTTTTTTTTAAAGATCACCTGAGTTAGGATAATGTGGAGACAGTTCTTAAAAGTAAAGATGCCTAAAAAAAAAAAAAAAAAAGTAAAGATGCCTGGGCCCTTAAGAGGCCTTTGCCATAATTAGTAAAGATGGAAATGTAAAGAACTATACACAATACAAAACAGAAAAATAAGTTGCTTTAATAAACATAACCACATTTGCATGGGTAAAGATAAGTCCTTCAATAGAGAAAACTTTTATTATCACCTTAAAAGTAGTGCAGATGGTACATGTAATGTATCCTGAAATGGTTGAGGGAGAAGATATGTGTCACGTATATGTGTACATGGAGAAAGGCAGGGAATAAGGGAGGAAGAGAGAATGGTAAAGTAACCACGTGAAGTTAAATGTGAAAGATGAAACTAAATAAAGGATATATGAATGTCTCTTGTACTATTTTTATTTCTGGCATACTGTGTACATTTAATAAGTAAGAAGTATTTTTAAATAATGCAGAATTTTGGTAAGCTACAAAATTTGTTCCATGATGGAACAATGGTGTGATATGCTGGAGACTATAACTGGTCTTTATCCCATGGAATTTGTGGCACAAAGCCCCTAGAACCTTGGAATTTCCTGAGTAGTAGAAATATCTTTCTTTATGCTAATAAGGTGATAAGGTGGGCCCCTGAAATGTAGTTTCAGGATGACAAATACCAACTACAAGATTAGAAGTATAGAACTTTGAGCCATATTGACATCTAAGAAGTATAAGGGGTACCAGAGATCAAATTCAATCACTTGGCCAATGACTTAATCAGTCATGCCTAATGCTCAATAAAAACTCTGGACACCAAGACATGGTAGAACTTTCTGGTTGGTTGATGGGGTGATGTTCTCTCACTTCATAAAGAGCAGGCATGGCAGTTCTGTGTCTGGGACACTTCCAGACCTTGTCCTATGTATAGCCCTTATAAGAAAACTGTAAGAGTAATATCATGCTTTGAGTGAGTTCTGTGAGTCATTGTAGTAAATTCTTGAACCTGAAAGACTTGTGGGAACCCTTCAACTTACAGCCAGTTTGTCATAAATCCAGCTGTCTCCTAAGACTTGGATTGACATCTGAAGTGAGAGCAGTCTTGTGGGACTGAGAACTTAACCTGTGGGATTTGACACTAACTCTGGGTAATTAGTGGTCAGAACAGAATTGAATTGCATGTCACCCAGTTGTCATCAGAGAATTGGTGTCAGAGCATTTGTGGTGTTGGGCTGTTCAAATAAATAATGAATGTACTCAATATTTTCCCCATTCAGTGGCCTCTAGCGTTGGGTTTCACCTCATGGAATTGGGCCCTCTATTACTTCTACTTATTGCCTCTGATTCTGGAAGCCACCATGGAATTCTCAAATCCAGAGAGTTTTATGTGCCGTTATGTTCTGACAGAAGCATTATATATTCTAATTCTTCTTGTCATAGGCACATTCTTGTCTTCTTTGCATTATATGGAACCTCTAGGCCACTAAAATGGTATAATTTTAGGTAAATACATTTACCCCAGAAATATGATTTTCTCATAAATGACAAAAGGTGGAGGATAGCAGAGTATATGCATGCACCACTTTCCCCGCATCCCTCCATCTCTAGCCCCTTATTTCATCTACCTGTGGTCAGAAGTGTGTTCCCAGTCATGATCACTTTGTGACTTGCTTAGTCTTGGTCAACAGAAACCACCCACATTTCAGATTGTACAAACAAAATTCACCGTTTCCTTTTCCAACCAACCATAAAAAATTTCTCCTTATAGGAAGTCAGAATTTATTCCTTGTATGAAAGCATGACTGGTGTATATGTCTGTTTGAAATAAATGATTAGTATGTAGCCACAGTAAACTATAAATTGATAACTGATTATAGTGTTTGAATGTCCCTATTGCTAAAATTATCTAACATTGGATTTGAAGAAATATCTAAAAATCTGTTCTTTCTTGATTATAGAGTGGATAGAGTGGTATAGGAAGAAATAAAACTATGAAGACTGTAGGAAGATATAAAACTATAAAGACTATAAAGACATTAAAAGCACAAAAGAAATCTAATGAGAAGTAAAGTATTTTGGACTTTATTCTGTAGAAAATAAGGAGTCTCCAGTGTTCTTAAAGGGAGAAGACATTATCTGACTGGTGACTTAGGAAGATAAATTGAGCTACAGTGTGAAGGAAAGATTGTAGAGGAAAAATAGTAGAGCAGTAAGGAGTCCATTGCCACAATTACCCATGTGAGGGACAATGAGGACCAGAACAGGAGCTGCATCAGGGGAACTGAAGACACAGGACTGTCTGGATATGGGGAAAGGCATAGAATCTAAAATGATACTTTGTTGTGGACAAGTTTAAGGGTTCATGTATGATTACTGGAGGTAATATAAATTTGGAACCAGCCCAAAAGGAGGTGGTGGTTTTCTAGAGCATTGAAGCATTTGGACATAGCAGAAATGGGTAATAAGGTTAGGTTTGATGTGATAGATGTGAAAAACAACAAAGAGGCAAATGTTACATTTTCTTCTTCCAAATATTCATATATGCTCTCCCATCACTACAGCTAAAGCAATCTAGTAACAACATCCTATATTATGGGAGATGATTTGAATTCCCAATGTCTTTCTATGAATGCTATTTTATTTTAATGAGTATCATTAGCTTTCTTTGGGGTATGATTTGGGGGATGTCATATGGAGTCAATGACTCTTTAGTGGGACTCTCCTACACCTAGAATGCATATAAATACATCAATTATTACTAATTAAAACAACGCCATCCATTATACAGCCCTGTAGACTGGTAGTATTATCATCTTAGAGCTAATTGGTGGCATTTTGGAAATGCATATGCAGAAATGCAGGCACCAGGTGTGTGTGTGTGATTTTTTTTTTTTCATTTTTCAGAAATATGTATCTTGCCAGTGGATTGTCTCAGGACTGAAATGTAAAAAGGACTTTTGATATCACATATTTTATTATTTGATCTTTAGGTAAACTTTCCTAGCTTATCTTTTTTAAGCTGTCAGTATGCTTTATAGTTGTAATACTATGTGATCACTTTAAGCTGAGTACCCCATATAAATAATATGTAACATTAGTGCAGGCTAGCATGAAGCCTTTATGTGGAGATTAATTTCATCAGTTGGGCTAAATTATCTCATTGCTTAAACAACCCTATGATTTTTTGATGCATCTGTTTAATCTTTATTTGGTTCACTTAATACATTAGGATTCTTTAAAAATATTTTACATACTAGCTGGCAAAAAGACAAATTCTTGGCAAATAAAAATACACGTTTGTAAGTTTTTTTCATTTTATCTCAAGAATTTTAATATAATTACATTATCGTTATAACAGATAATTCTTAGAATTATCATATGCCCTTAAGTATGGGTACTAACATTTCCATAAGCTAGCAACAGGGAGAGCTAATATCCCTGGGACTTTTCAACTTTCATCACATGACTGAACCAAGTTTCTTTGGAAAGAACTAAGACTCCATCCTACTGTGACTATTACACATTGTGATAAACTATCTCCTCATCTGCCATTATTAGTATGGGGGTTAATGAATAGCCTCCTATTGCTTTATAGGAAAATAAAATAATTTAAAACAGTAATTTACAAGTATGACTGTATCAAAATAATCTGTGAGTTTTGTTTATTTCTAAATTTCATATATACCAAATGGAATGTCTGATTCCCTGGGAGAGTCTTACACAGTAATCCCAATATTAATCTATGAACAAAAAAGAGTTTAGATACCACTGATATGATCAATGTAAACCCCTCCAATTAGTATTCCCCAAAGTACTCAATCACCCTTTTAAGAAGCTATGCTGCTCAAAAATATCAGCACAGTCTAGTTGTCAAGATTAAGGAGTCTGAAACTAGATGACCTGGACTTTCATTTGGCATTGCCTTTCTCTAGCCATGGCAAGTTCCTTAACTTTTCTGTGTCTCACTTTCCTTGTCTGTAAAATGGGTTTATATGCAGATTAAATGAGTTAATATGCCTGGTATGGATTTAGGGTTATATAAATGACAAATCTAGCAGGTTCATTTATGATGATGCAGAAATACATTATTTTTTCATGGCACAGTTTGACCTCTTTAGGGAATGTATATAGCCTTATACCAAAAGCCTGCATGTCTAATGGCAAATGTCACACACCAATGAAGAGTTGGTTGGCCAGATTGATTTTATTGATTTCTCACTAATTCAACAATCCCCACAATAAAACACAAAATGACCCGGCTGCCAAAAATGCAAGAATAAGATATACTTTCTGTATTCAACAAACTAATAATTTAGTTGGGGAACTAGCGTGTAAATTAATAATTTCAGTAAGATATGCTAAGTGCAAACGAGAGTGGCAGGTGCATAGGTGGTAATCACAAAAGGTAGAAACATTTGAGTTGAATTTTGAAAGAATTGTGTGAGTTCACCGGGGGACCCGTGTGTGGTAGTCATTAGTGTTATTAGCTGAAGAATTTAGGCTCTTCCTCCTTCAGGGCACATTCTCCTTTCCCCAACTAGGTCAGGCAGGGCATGGAGCAGTTCTGCCCAATGAGCTGGGCTCTTCTGACACTGTGACTGGCAATGCTTTAGATGGTACCTACTCTGCCTGTTGGGTCCCTGTTTGATGAGTACATGTCTGTGCCCAAATGCAGTGAATATGTATTGTTCATAAGAAATTAAATTGTGTTGGTTTAACCCCCTGAGTTTTTAGGGTTGTTGTTATTATTGTTAGCCACAGAATAATTCAGCCGGAAAGAGAGAGATAGGTGAAGTGAAAGGGTATGAATGTGAGAACTGGAGTATTTGAGGAGATTATTAATAGTTCATTGGAGTATAGAGTGACTTGTGAAAACTGAGACTCATGAAAGAGGCGGGACCAGCTCATCAGTCACTTTCTTATGGAATTTATAAATCAGGAAATGATATTTCAACAAAGTTTTAATTTGTGGAGCAAAACAGTAAGATCAACTCACTGAACTACTGAACTATATCAGCCTTTTGGCATGTGGAAGTTAAGCTCAGGGAGAATAATTCTGAAGAGGAGTTAGACTGACTCATCTGATTTGTTTCCTACCCATTTCTCCTATACTAAGGGCAACCCTCCCTAACAATGATTAATGCCAGCCCTCAAAGGGTTTCAAATGGAACAACATAGGTAAGGTGCCAAGACAGCATAGAGGTGCCATGAGGTTGCTGGAATAAACATCGATCCTTTCCCCTGAAGGACTATTCTATTGTCTATTATATATTTTAGTATGCTTGTAAATTCTATCCACCTCCACCTAACTCAGCAGTCTGCTGTGCCTGCCTGCAACACGATGGAAATCAGGAGTTGGAAAACAAGTGTTGTGCTGGGAAACATCAATCTATGCCTCCTCTGACTTACTTTTATAATTCTTATATCATAACAAAGACTCAGTCCTAGACCAGCCCTTAGTCAACCTCCTCTGAAGCTCTTCCCAAAGCCTTGACCTTGGCCACTGTCATTGCTGAGTCAAGATTTAGCAAGAATCTTGGTAAATTAGTTTAGTGAGAATCTCCCACCCTGGCTATCTGATCACTCTGGCCTGCCTTCAGCAAGAGTCCTGTCAAATCGGATTAACAAGAACTCCCCTATCCTTGAAGCCTCCTCTTGGTGTGTTCCATCCACTGATATCCTCATTCTGTTGGCTATAAATCTTTCCAGCTGTCTTTGCTGTATTTAGAGTTGAGCCTGATCTTTCTCCCTTATTGTTAGTCTTGCACCTGTTACAATAGTCCTGAATAAAGTCTTGTTTATCATTTTAACAAGTGTTGGAATAATTATTTTTCTTTAACAATCACAGGACATTGATATTTAGATTTTGCCTATAAGGGGCTCAGTGGTTCAAAATTTGTGAAGGAGAAAGTAGGCACCAGGTGAGAGGGCTCCTGGGGAAGCCCAGGTCAGAGGATAGTTTGGTTTACCTTACAGCAGAAAGATCAAGGGACATTTAGCAGACAGATCCTGAAGCAGGCATTTGGTGGAAAGTGAATGTCACAGGATGCAGCGAATGAGCCTGTGGCTTGTGAAGGGCACGACTGTGGATCATCTTAGAAGATGTTCGGAACCCTAGTGCAAGGACAGTTTGGAAAATCAGGAATCATGTAGGGGTTTTAGATTTCCTTCAGAACCTGAGGAGGAGAGGGATGAAATTAGTTGTGCTCATCTCTCTGGCAAAGTGGTTGACTTTTGACCTCTTCTTCAAAGTATTTCTTTGGAATACTTTGGAGATTTCTGGAGAGGCCTGGGATTGCACCACTGATAATTTTTTAGACTTAATTTTTCCTTCTAATAATTCTAAGATATAAGAAACCATATTAAGGCTTATAGAACTGTGTAAAAATAAGAGAACTAAAACTTCAGAATAATATCTACAATAATCGTTATGCACAAGTTTTATGAAAATTTTAAGCTGCTTTTGAGTTTTCTATGTTTTGATAGTGTTTAAACTATTAAGAATGAACAGCCATTAAACTCTACTTGGGTAAGTTGTAATTATTACTTTAGTTTATCACACATATTGTTATAGAAAGATCAGAGTATTTGGAGTCAGATTACTGGCTTATTTGCAACCTTATCTTTATAGCTGTGTTTTGCAATATTAGAATCACTTAGGAACTTTTAAAAACAACTGATCCTCTAGACCCACACTAGAAAAACAATGCCAGTATTTCTAGATCAGGGCCCAGGCAATGGCAGTTTTTCAAAATTCCGCCTATCATTCTACCGTGTAGCCAGAACAGAGATTCTTTGCTCTATGGCTGACTGGTAATCCCATTGTAGCTAACCTCTTTTAGCTTTGATTTCACCTGTCAAAAAATAGGAATAACTATCCCTACTTAGATGTTTCTTAAAAAATTAAATATTCATCCTTCAAAACATAGCACTGACATTTTAGATATAATATATACAATATGTCTATCACAATGCCTTATTTTCCCCTAATCAACTGGTTGCTCGCCTCAGCAGAAATTACAAATAGAACCAAAAACCACTATGTGGGCTGCAAGTCATTTAGAAATGATAATGCGTATGATAATCTGTTAATATGTTGCTTGTTCAAACATCAAACAGGTAATTCTAAGCCAAGTCCTAGATGGAAATACAAGTAACCTCACTTAAAGAGGTAACCCAAAGGTCTTATTTTGTTTTTAAATTGTATAGTTTTATATAATTTCAAATTTACAGAAAAGTTGCAAAGTGATACAAGGAATTCCTATGTATACTTTTACCCAGATTCACTAATTATTTATATTCTGCTTCATTTGCTTTAGGATTTATCATATATGTGTATTTTTTTCTGAAGCATTTCTAAGTTGAGGATAATGTACACTTTTACCACTAAACATTTAAGCTTATATTTCCTAAAAACAAGAATATTCTGTTACAAAACTGTATTTGAATTAGCTAAATTAGGAAATTTAAGATTGATAAATAAGAGCATCTAACCCATTTTCAGATTTCACCAATTGTGCCAACTGTAGGTCTGTGTTCAAATGATTTCTAGCTAAGATTTTGTTAAGGTCTATTTCAGCATATACATAATGGGGTCACAAAGCACACTGCCCTTATAAGTTATGACTTTCCCCCAAGTTAATGCAGTTGCCCCAGGACATAAGCAAGATCAGACCACCATCTGCCCATGTCCAAATAAACTTCTATGCTTTAGCCCTCTTCCTCCAAAAGCTTGGATGGCATCTTTCATCAGACTGAGAATAATTGCATGCCCACATTAATTTCACTGTTCTCCATATGGGTCACTAGAATAGTGAAAGTCAGTAAATGTTTGTTGGTAGAATAAATGAATGAAAGACAAAGCCATGCTTTCCACCACTAGTAATGACCCCCTCTCCACTCCATACATTCAAAATCTATTCCTATGTTGATTTACTAATCATTTTAAATAGTTAATTCAGAAAAATAGTTATTAAGTGTCTATTATGTGCCACAGTATGGATTAGCGGCTAGAAATTCAACAATATACAAGACAGAGAAATGGTTGTGCCCCCTGCTTTTCATTCTAGTGAAGGGTAAGTTATGTCTCAGTAGGTTTCTCCTTTCTTGGCCACACTCGAATATTGACATTTGAGTATCTAAATTTTCGCATCTCATGTTGTGTTCTTTGCTATATTATGCATCTCTAATTGGTTTGTTTGTATGTTTTGTCTTTAGGGAGTTGATACAGCTTAGAGGTAAAAAGCTGAAGGTTTATGGTCTTATTGCCTGGGTCTGGGTTCTGCTCTGCTATTTTCTAGTTGTGTGATAGTGAACAAGTTTATCACTGTAAGCTTCCCAGGAATAGAAGTAGGGGTACCCCACAACATAGGGTAAAGCAGATAATGCTTGGAAAGCACTTAGCAGAGTGCCAGGTACATAATGATCATCCATTAACCACTGTTTTTTTAATACTAACCATTAATGTTGAGGCCAAATACTTTCATTTATACTTTATTTTTTTCATATCCCCCTAAGAATTAGAATGGCGCTGGGTATACAGGGAGGTAACAATAAGTTACTGAATAGTTGAACTACATTGCAAACAATACAAAACTATGAAAAAGGCTGACCTTCAAATGATATTGTGTAATAATCATATACAACAAAATTGTCGCTCTTTTCACTGGTGTATAACACAGTATAAAAAGCTAATTTGATTTTCTAAATATGCTAATATTCACTTCTTTCTGTTGTATTGAGGTGATAGGCCATTTTTAGAAATAATGGTTATATTATATTAATTATCTTTGCTATCATGTAGCAAAATGTAAAAGTTATGAACTTTCTGTCAGTACCACAAAAAAAATATTTCTGTGAAAGACATGAGAATCTGAATTTACCAACAGATAGTAGCAAGTCTCTTAGATTTAGAAAGGACTTGAACTTTAATGAGAGAAAATCCAAGTTCAATCCTGAGGAACCAAATTAACAATGTCAACATTCATAAAATAAAAACAATAACAACATATATTTCACAAGTTATCATGAGGTTCAGTGAGATAGAGTATATGAAATTAATTTAGTGATAACAAAATATACTGACCACTGTTCTTGTTAACATTTAATCTTACATTATGTTCAAAGATACAGGATTAAGACTTACTGACACTCTTTCATGGGTAAAGATAATGGAATTGAGAGGACAGTTAAGTCAATGGTTATGCTATAAGCAGAGATACTGTAGGACAGTATCGTTGTTTCTATAAACATTAGTTTTCTTTTTTCTTTTTATTTTTTCTTTTCTCTTAAGTTTTATTTTAATTCCAGTTAGTTAACATACAGTGTGATATTAGTTTCAGGTGTACAATATAGTAATTCACCCCTTCCATACATCACCTGGTACTCATCATGACAGGTGCACTTCTTATGATTTACACATTTTTAAAAATGTGTTTTTATTATTTTCAAAACCATAACCGCTACCAGTGTTTCCAAGTGAATGCCCTGCTGAGACCAGCTTTTATGGCCCCGTGAGACTCATTTATAAGTTCAGTCTATTTACACACAACAAAAAAAGCCATGGACCAAAAGCTTTGATCACACACCCCACCCTCCACCCCAAAATCTTCTTAACAGTTTTCATTCGCTTACCCAGCACTTTCTTCATAAGCCTACTCTGGCTCAGGCCAGATTGAAAAAGGTGATAAACTCCCAGTTATAGATCACACTTTACCCTCCCCAAGTTAATCAAAGGCCAGAGTATACTTAAGGGGGAGGAGGGCACATGCAGCAGACTCTTAGCAGGGGAGACCCAACCCTCCCACTTGTGTGGTGATTCCTGATATTCTTTAATAGCACCCTACTTTGTTATTACGAGATCAGATATAAAGCTTAAATTGCAAAGTTCTTCGGAAAAAGTAATAGTGATTTAAGCATATTCAAATCAAGTTTTAATTGATTTTATGCAAAGATTTACATTTGCTTCTCTGTTGACTAAGATCAGGTTTGATGAGGGAAAGCAGAGGGCAATACACAGGCTTTTAAAAGTATATCTGTATTTATTTTGAAGGCATTGTTTTACATGACTATGTTGGCTAGCAAGTCCAAAATTTGTAAAGCAGACCAGCAGGCCGAGTACTGGGGCAGGAGTTGATGTTGCAGTCCTGAGGCAAAATCCCTTCTTATATTGGAAAACTCAGTTTCTGCCCTTAAGACCTTCAATTTGTTGAATGAAGCCAACCTACATTATAGGGCGCCATCTCCTTTACTTAGTCCACTGATTGTAGGTATTAATCACATCTACAAAATACCTTCATGGCAATACCTAATATTTGATTAATAACTGCATACATCGTGATAGCCTAGCCAAGTTGACACATAAAACTACTACACCTGCTAGGTGTGAGAGTGTGTGCACTAAGGCCAGCAGCACAGGGCACTGCCTTTTGGTTTTGATACTAGAGAACCATGGATTTTGTATCTGGTATTTAGAAAAGTTATAAACTTGCGTATGCTTTTATTCTTTGCTTTTCTACTGCCATCAGTGCCCTCTGCATTCCCTGCTGCCTCCCGGTCTTGATGCCATGCTCCTGGTGATCCTTGGATACTCAGAGCCCCCATGACAGGATTACCCCAAGCCCACTTTTCCTGAGCAAAGCACAGAGCCTTGGATCTAACTTTCCTCCATCCCAATTTAATGGAAGCTACTTATTTACCACACGATCTGCTCTTTTATGATCTTGCTTAACTAATCAATTGATGAGTTCTTTTTTGTTGTTAAAATTAAATGCCAATAATGGAACAGCATTGATTTGCAAGTTAGATATCTTGACTTAAAGTGTTGACTCTGCCACATTAACAACCATGTAATTCTGAATGATTTGTTTAATCTCACTGAAGAAAACTCAATTTTCTCATCTAGATGGGAAAAGGACATTCTATAAAGATCAAGTTTATTATTCTCAGTAACAGACTAGAGCCAGTCATGCTTTTTTCCTTAATTTTCAAAGATGTCCTTATTAGAGTTTTTTCTTAAGTTTTTTAAATTTTAGAATATCTCTAGGTTTAGTATATTAAATTTGGGGTAAATATGTCTCTTTAATCTTTCTAATTGATATTAGAGTAAATCTGGTTATAAATTTCTATAATATGATATTTTAAGCAGAGATGCAAATCAACGTATTAATTACACTTGATTTTTTGGCAAACAAGGAAATTACGCATGATATTAAGTCAAGAAGATAATGCTCCCCCCCAAAGAAAAACTGGCAAGGAAAAAAGACGTAAAAAAGTTAAACTCAATATACCCTATAGTTTGAGTTAGATAATTTGTATGTAGTTTTGGAGTGAAAAAGTTAGCATGCCACTTACATTTCTATTATAGCGTTAACCTAAAACAAATTTTCTCATATTCCTAGGTCACTCCTGGGAATGGGTGATAAATGTATGCCATTCAACTTTCTTATTCTTGTGTTGGATGCTTTGTTATATTGGATTTCAACAAAAAGTATAGGCAAGTAAGTTACCATGTCAAGATAGCACTAATTTTCCTGTGGTTGAATGTGGGCATTCCTACATTGATTTCTACTGGCTTCTTTTGTGTGAGTTCTGTCACTACAAAAAGAACATTAATTCATTAAAGGCATTAATTCTACCTTGACCCTCATTTACCCTCCCTAGCTATAGCATCCCACAGATAGCTGGTCTTGGAGAGACTTCGGAAAGTACTTGCTTATTTGAGCATAACACTATTTTTTTTAATCACCATACACAAGAAAATCGAACAACATTCGTGAAAGACTTAAAAACATAAAAGCCTTTTTTTGGTTTCAGTAATTACACATAATACAGGTGGCACAGCTTCCCAGTTGAGCATACTATACAAAATATAGTGGCCAAGCAAAAAGGCATGCAAGCCTCCAAGTTTTATGAAATGATGAAAACAATTACCAATGCTTTGTTTTCTATGTATTAGGCAGCTGGTATCTTCATAAAGATATCCTTTATTCAAATATCTAATGAACAAAGAGTATTTGATAAGCTAATGAATATTTATTGCTTATAAGTATGCGTGTGATATACTCTTAGAGAACCTCATGAACTTTATGTCACAATATGAATTACATGTTATATAGATCTATAAAAATCATTTAGTAAAGCATATGGATAAAACATAATATAGAAATGCACTTTTTTCCCTTAAAAATAGCTTTATTGATATATAGTCTACATACCACAAAACACACCTGTTTAAAGAGTACATTTCAGTGATTTTTAGTAGACTCACAAAAATTTCGTGACCATCACCTCTGTCTAATTCCAGAATAGCTTCATTACTCCAAAAAGAAACTCCGTACCTATTAGGCAGTATTAACCCATTCCCTTCCCCTCTCATCCCTCACTCCTAATCCCTAGCAACTACTAATCTACTTTCTGTCTATGGGTTTGCCTATTCAGAACATTTCATATAATGGAATTATATACTATGTAGCCTTTAGCGCCTGATTTAAGAAATGCTCTTTCGATCCAATTTCTTACCTTTCTAACATTTACAAATGTGTTAAATCATCATTTATTTGCACTGTGCCCACCCTTGCTTACTTTTCTTTCTGGTTTTGGTTGTAACTTTGCATTTAATACAAGGCCAGAGCTTTCAGTATCCTAATAGAAATACTCTGCTAGCCACACTATTTGGAAAAAAAAAAAAATCACTGATCTTAATGACAGTACCAAGGGGGGCCACACTGAGTTAAACACAGTAAGAATTATATATTTTACTACCGATTTTCCTATCAGTTAGAGCAGGCTGGCAGATCTCTCCTTACAGTGCTGAAATTGTGCCATGGTCCCGGTGCAGGAGGAAGATAGTGCAGCTACTTCCATGCCTGGACCCACTTCTGATAGACCAAAACAGAAACTCTAGGTTAACATTGTATTACCCAAACATCGTTCTGCCCGTACCTGACTTCTGCTTACACATGCTTAATGCTGGGTAGGTGCTTCATCATCAGTCTTTGAAAAGACTTCTCTTCCTTGGAATGATAGTTTTCAAACACAACAGGGCAGTGTGTCAGAGAGGCAAGGGGACTGTGGCCCATCAATTCCAAAGATCTTGTCCTGCTCTGCTTCAGGGAGAATCCAGGATTCTGGGAACAACTGCCTCGGTCTCCTGATCTGTCCAGAAGGTTTAATGGGTAACTGTGGAGGCCAATAATATCTTTTCTCTGTGACCGCAGAGTTCCACACCCAGCTGTGTCAGACTCAAAGAAGAGTGATTCCTTTCATTCGAATGTTGGGGCTCTCACCTGGTACGAGAAACCCATACAGAGTTGTAATTTTGAGGAGGTGAGGCAGTGACAGGGCAGCCCTGGTTGCTGGATCTGTGTGACGCATAGCTCCATGCACATCTTTGCAGTCAACAAGACCTTCAGCCAAGAAGAGAGAATCGTTTTTATACCGAGTTTCTTTTTTCTTCATACTCTTCTCTTTTATAGAGGATTCTGAGTTGCAGTGGACTGATGGACATTTGCTGTTTATCACATCATATAGCCTTCTCCTCAGATACAAGTCTTCTGGGAGTTTGACTGGTTTTAGATCAAAGTCTACATGTGCCACATCCAAAGAGGGACTGGAGAATTTAGGACTACGATCAGGAGTCATCTCTACTTGGAAAATGTTCTTGTCTTTGCTTGTTTGTTTATCTTTTGCTGCGGGCTTTCTCAGTCTGGAGCTGGTCCAAGCAAACGTGCTTCTGATAGCACTCTTCATGGCAAGCTGAGATGCTGCCGACAGCATGATTTCAACCTGCAGGTAGATTGAGTCTCAGACTGTGAGCTGATTGAAATCTCTGTCCTGAAGCACTGGAGGGAAACTCATCTTTTATTAAACTAGACAGCACTCATTACGTCATTTTGTGGTCAGACGTCATTGGCATGGCAACAGGAGATAAATAGCCTGCTGAACTCCAGCTCAAACTCACCTGGTGATTCATGAGGCTCCTTTTTATTAAGGCAAATCAAAGTGTTCCATATAAAAAATATTTTTTAAACCTTACCAATCTGAGTGAAAATTTAAAAAAGAAAATGAAGTAATATTCAGTAAGTTTATCTATTAAAAAAATGCATTTATGGGATGCCTGGGTGGCTCAGTTGGTTAAGCGTCTGCCTTCAGCTCAGGTCACAATCCCGAGGTCCTGGGATCGAGTCCTGCATCGGGGTTCTTGCTCAGCAGGCAGTCTGCTTCTCCCTCTGCCTGCTGCTCCCCCTGCTTTTGCGATCGCTCTCTCTCCCTCTCTCTCTCTCGCTCTTGCTCTATCTCTGGCAAATAAATAAATTAAAAAAAATCTTTACAAAAAATGCATTTATAACAATGTATAAGATTTGCTTTAAATTTGCTGCTAAAATATGAACAGGATGGTTAAAAAAAAGTTTTGTCAACATACAAAAATATTTAGATATGGTTGAGTTCACTAGAAGGGGCTTTGTGTGTAATTTATAGTGTCTTTTTATTGATGACATTTATGTTTGTTCATGTTTAGAACAAATCCTTTTTCATTTCCAGAAGCATCTCGAAAATGCCAAAAGATATTTGTAAAAGGGTAGGGAACAGATGTTTTTATAGAGTGAGGGAACAAATTGTTTATACATATATAATGCTTGATAACACATGAATCTGTCATTTTATAGCAAGCATGTTTAGTGACCTTGTAACATGCTAACTTACCTGGAAAAATTACAAAACACAACCCTGACCTGCAAAAACATACGTTGTAGACACCCATTCCTGAAAAAATGTCGGAGAAGAGCAGTACAAATTAAAAGGCTAAGCCATGTGTCATTCAGATTATATTTGTGAGTCTTAGAAATGTGGGTGTAGTAATTAAGGAAACTGAATAAGATAGAATAAGTGGTCATCTTTAGGGGAAAAAATGCAGGAGGGCATGGAGTATAGTGTGGGGCAGCTGTCAGTTGGAACCACTCAAGGAGAGAGAGAAAGAAGCAGTGAGGGAGTAGGAACAGATACCTAGGGAGACCTTGAAAGATTAAAAGAGAAGCATAAAATACACGTGCCAGACAATCAGGAGACACCGTCGTGCTGAGAATGTAACTGCAGGCACTGATTAGGTCAAAGACTCCACATTGCCTTTTCGTGCACTGATGAATCCTGTGCTCCTTTCCAAGACTGAGGCTTCTTTAAGAACTAGTTGCCATTTAGTGCTTTCCAGGATGCTTGAAGTCTCACCTAATCTCCACTAATTCACTCATCACTTACTGTACTCAGCTGCCCCAGACTCTGGGGCTCTGTCAGCCTAGCTGGTTTCCAAGAGACTGCAAATCTCCTGGAGCATTTTGGTTGGGCTTCAATGGGGCTTCTGACTGAGTCTTCTGTCTTCCTACTCCAGCAAGCAAAATGGGACTTGGAAGAACTTCCTTTGCTTTTCATTCATTTTTATGTTAGTAAAACAAAACTAAATCTTTGGAGGAGAGACATGTAATTTTCATCTGCTTGCATCCCAGGAAGTTTTGCTGTATTCCTTTTATCATTCACTGTTGGAAGCAGCTGACTGAGGGAGGCACTGTCCCCTCAGCCTGCTGCTGTTCTTGCTAACGAGGGTGCAACTGTGTCCTAGTGGAAAGCTAAATGCCTCTTTCTGCAAAAGACCCCACTGGACTCGTGCCTGGGATCTGCCTGAGTGCAACTCTTTGGGGGTCTCAGTTTATCTGAGAGCTAACCCTGTCATCTGGGTTAAATAAAAAGAGCTCATATAAAATAAACTATAGTGACAAAAGGCCAAACATTTGTTTATTAATACACAGACTTACCTTTTCAGGCAAACACACACTGAAATATCCCCTATGATCCATGCTTATTAGCACGGGGGACATCAAGGTAAAAATAGGTATGTTTCTCCCTCTAATAGAGCTTCCAAACTAGTAAATTAAGGATTTGAAAGATGAGAAAAATGTTGTCGAATTGGGAAGACAGAGGAGGGGAGGAACACCAAGGATGCTAGACTTAAAAGCATGGAAGGACTGGTTATCTTAACTGAGTTGTAGAGTATACTTTCTTCTACATGGAATAAAATGCAGCAGGACCTGAACTTTCCTGTTCATGATCTATTTCTTTTTTCTGATAGGGGTCCAGTCCTTGCCCTACAAGATCTGCTGTGATTTGGGCACTAGCTGTCCTTTGTAATATCCCAGACTAGATAACATACCACTCTTAGAAAACCCATTTGGTGTTCTGGCACCACAGGAATCTTCTCAGGCTGTTGAAGAGAAACAGTTGGTCACAGAGACCAAGGAAAACACAGAGAAGAAGGATGATGGCATGCATAAATAAATAAATGCAAGGAAAGAAAAAAGAAACAGTGGGTCTGGGGAACAAATGGTTGAAATCTTGGCATTCTTTTTTATTTTCTTGTCTTTAGAAGCTCACACACTAATATGTTCATTCTTTTAGCTTTTATTGTACTTTGAATCAGTACCACAAATACATCACTGAGTCACATTCAGTTATATAGTTGACTGTGGTTGCTAGAGACAAAAAACCGATTTGAATTAAATTAAGGAATAAACTAATAGCAAAAATAATGAGAGTGATTTATTTTAATCCGCAAGGTTGGCACACAGAATGGAAGGGCAGAATTATAGCTGGGTTCAGGAGAATAAAAGCAGAAAATGTAAAGCTATCATAGCTCTCCTTTTGACTCTTCTTTCTGCCTCTCCCTGCATGTTTGCTCTTTCAGCTCTCCATGCACTGCAGCTCTCGCAGACTTGGTTTCTGGGAGGCAGAGGCTGAAATAGTTGGGATACAAGATGTTTATTAGTAATCACTGTGAGGGAAAGGGGGAGGAAACAGAGTTGGCCAGAGGAAAAAGTCAAATCACAGCGCCTACTGCTCTGCTGGCGGGCGGCTCTGGAGCAAATATTACCCATCAGGGCTGTCGTCTGTCAGGCTGAAGGGGGGCACCTTCATATACCCTCTTGCTCAGTCATAGAATTCAGGCTGCCCTAGAAGGGGTAGGAAAAACATGACTCAGGAAAACAGGGCTCCAACTCCATGGAGCAAAGCAGGGGCCACAGGAACTAAGCTGCTGACCTCTCTTCCCACAACTGGTAGCAGGCCTTTCCTTGCAGGGGGTCTGAGGGACACAGTGCCATGTCCACCACACCTGATTTTCTTATCCTTGTGATGTATGGACATTCCACAGCAGCTGAGTTTCATTCACATGCTGTCTGGCCACTGAACTAAGTTTTAGAAGACAGAAATGTCCTTTTACCACTGAAGTATTATACTCAGGAAGCCCTAGTGCAATTCTTGCATTGGTTTCTGATCAGGACAATTCTTGATTGGTTTCTGATCAGGACAGACATAGATGATTTTGGAATTTTTATAGTTTGGTTGGGCAGAGAGAAAGGATTCTTGTATGAAGGATAATAGAATGGGGTACTGAGGAACTTTGTGGAACTTCTCTTCCTAGAGAATATTAAAAGGAAAAATAATATTTTAAGGGAAAAATAATACTTTTAATAAAAAATATGTACAAGGGTCAGTGTTGGCAACTATGTTCTACTACTAATTAGATGTGTGACATCGTTCAAGGGATCCTGTTTTTTAATCTGTTAAGGGGTTGGGATGAGATGTCACTTTCATTGCACTATTTTATGAAATCTGTAGGAACACAGATGGTGACATGCAGGGATTTTTGGCCATTATCACTGAAAACTAGATATCTGCCCCAAGGATTAATTGTTTTCTTTTGTTTTGTTTCTTTTTTCTAATTTGGGACTTTTCTGATAATAAAGTTGAAGACTTATGTGATAAATGAATAAAGACAAAATAGAAAAGGAAACAACACTGAGAAGAAAAGTTGAGGTAAGACACTTATGTTTGGCACAAATAGCTAGAATAGAAGCGTATTTTGAAGCCTCTTATAATAGAGAAATTTGGGTTGGAATTCGTCTTCTTCTACTGATTAGCTGAGTGGCTCTGGATAGACCACTTACACCCTCTGAACCATTTCCCATACCATTTATGAGAGCTATGAATATCTAGCATATGTATCTCAAAGGAATATTGTAAGCTTATAATCAGATAATTTATGGTAAAAGGTGCTTTGTAAAGTATAAAGATTTCTACACCCCTTAGTAATCTGGTTATAATTACTTCAGTTTTAGTTGGATAATGGATTTGGTATTTTGAAGAAGTTTAACCATTAGCAGCTCAGAGCAAGTGAATTTATAAGACCCCTTTTTACGATGACATGGAAATCTGGGATGACCTATGGCGTTCAATACTTGAAACAGAGGTAGAAATGCTAGAAATATGTAAGAGTACAAAAATCAGTGTTAGGGTAGAAGAGGTAAACTTCTGACTTTGAATTTTTCTGCCACCGAGCCCTGACGTGGCATCTCATCTCTGTCCCAAGTCCATCATCTCTCACTATTTCTTGATAGAGAATTTTATTTTCCTCCTTAAGTTTCCTGAAATGCAATTCATGAGAGGAATGAAGTAAAATTTAGCTCTTAAAGAAATAAAGCCAGCCATAAAATGAAAGCCCTCTTTAAACCATAAACTTCACTGAAGCCAGCCCTTTCAATTAGAGCTCATTCCGAGCATCCGCAATGTTTTCATCTTTTTCTCAGTCATCAGGATTTTTCATGGAGCAGGCATAAACTCAGTAATGGATTAATAGTTCTATGATTAATAGGAGAGTTGTAAAATCATCATTTTTAGTCACTGTAGTTTATATATAGGAAATTGTACAATAACGGTAAATGATGATAATGTTTATAATCCCCTCACCCCTACTCGTGCAATGCTTACCAATTTTGTTTCATGATAGTAAAACTGTGTGTAAGTAAAATTGGTATAAATAAACATTCATGAGCATGTTTTCTCAAGGAAATCCTTTATAAAACAACAATTAATTTTGTGAAATACAGAATTGGTTCATAGCTATGCAGCTTTGGATAATCATCTATTGGGATTTTCAGAAATGAAGTATATCTCAGTTCCTATTGATATACAGTCATTTTTTTTAAAATATACAATCATTTAAGGCTTGTAAGAATATTTGGAATTATCTTGTCTAACCTCTTTTCTTTTTCTGGAAGATAATCTGAAACCCCAGAAGGTGAGGTGATCTGCCCAAAGCTACAGCCCTTTATTATCAGAGCCTGAGCCTGAGCTCATGCTTCTCTTGCATAGACATGTCTTGCAGGACACAGACATTGTGGCCTTAGACTTCCATGCCCTCGGTGTGAGCAGTCACTTCTGTAGGGTTCTGGATTCATCAACTCATTCTTGTGCCCACTAGAAAGCCCACTAGAATAACCCTTTATTCCATGTGTGACTCCTTCTTACAAAGTGACCATAAAAACCCTGATGAAGCACCTCTGAAGACAGAAACTTACTGCTTCATGCCTCCATCGTAGGGCAGTTTGGAACATTATTCATCTACTTAAAACCATAATCTGAAGATAAGTAAGGCAGTGATGGTCTTCCTACCTGTTCTTCTTTCCCTATAAACAGAAAACAGAAAACCATCCACTGACACATTATTGCGTCATTGTATCTACTAAAAATCTTTACTCTCAGGGCACCTGGGTGGCTCAGTTGGTTAAGCATCAGACTCCTGATTTCAGCTCAGGTCATGATCTCAGGATCATGAAATTGAGCCCTGTGTTGAGCTCTGTGCTCAGCCAGGAGTCTATTTAAGATTCTCTCCCTCTCCCTCAGCCCCACCCCTTCTTTAAAAAAAAAAACATCTTGAGGCGCCTGGGTGGCTCAGTCAGTTAAACCTCTTCCTTTGGCTCAGGTCATGATCCCAGGGTCTTGGGATAGAGCCCCTAATTGGGCTCTCTGCTCAGCAGGGAGCCTGCTTCTCCCTCTGCCCCTCCCTCTACTTCTGTTATCTCAAACTCTCTCTCTTTCTCAAATAAATAAATAAAATCTTTAAAAAAAATCTTTAATCTCAAAATTTACGAGGTCATTCATTCATTCCACATACATTCGAGAACTTAAAAATGCATGGTGTCAGAGAACAGAAAAATAAATTTACAAATGGTACTATCATGATGAATTCATAGTCCAGTAGAAAGAAAAGTTAGGTAACTAAGCACTTGCAAAGCTCCTATTTAACCACAATATAAGTTATGCAGTGCAGTTTATGAACATAATTGAAGGAATGTGCCTAAAATGTAGGGAGAGGTCAAGGCTCCCTAGGTGCACAGATATTGTTGTACCTGTGGAATTAACTCAAGGACCAGAAACAGAAGTGACATTAAAGATCACTTCCAATTTGATCATTTTAGAAGGTGAAGAAATGGAATCTCAGAGAAGTGACTTCTCCAAAGTTCTATAGTTTCTTTGTGGTAGAACTAAAGTGAGGCTTTGCTGAGAAACCGGGGCTTTAACGTGCCCATAAAGGACCGAGCGGGAATTCAAGGAGCAGCAAGGGATGCAAGGGCACTCTAGCTCCAGTCTTTTCTGACCTCCACTGTCAGAGATTTCCTGCCTCTGACTAACCTCATTCATTTGCTATCATCAATTAGAATTATAGAAAACAAATGGGTAAAATTGCTCTTTATTCATTGTTTTTGCTCAAACAAATGACTCTTCAGCTTCAAAGGACAGTTTTCCTAATTTGTCCCATATAAAGAATAGGAGAGTGGATCTCATGTTATCACTTCCTTAATTTCTTATTATCTTGAAGCAGAGGAAGCTAGGCTAAGACTATAGAAACTTCCTCAGCCCTTCTGTTTGGTTTCCTTTGGTTTTCATCCATTTACTTTCCTCCACTGACATGGCAGGGCAACTCTTTACCTCACGTAGCCATTCCTTCTGCAGGCTTTGCTTCTCATCCACTTGATCTGATGTTATAGAAAAGGGCCCCAGAGGCACGCGGATCCAAGAAGGCAGGCCTGTGTCAGTCACCACCATTAGGCTTCCGGGCATATGTGTGGCTGATGTTCCACAGAAAGTAAATAAATGCTACCCTCTGCTGTTTCTCATCTGTAAATATGGGAGTGAACTCAGGAGGAATATAGGTGGAAATCCTGTCTGCTTAAAAACAAAATAGCTATATGCAGCTTTAAAAGCCTATAATTTACCCAGGAGCTGAAACATATGTACTCTCAACCAAAACAAAGAAATAATCTATTTAAAAGCCATGAACATTACAGACTCTTAGCTCCAAATTATACCTTCCATTAAAGTGGGAAGAAACCACTTGGATGTGTTGTACAGATAAACAACAAATGTGTGCTTTTGTTCCAGTCCCCTGGAAACTCTGAGGTACTTGTGGCCTATAATTCACCATGAGGAAGATCAGATTCTCTCACAGAGAGCAAGGGGGTCTGCTTCTGAGCCGAGAGTTGCATAGACAGCCACAAAGAAAGACATGGATTCCAGATGGGGGTGTCCTGAATCTGAACCAATTTTCATCATGGCAAGATGAGAAATGTTTTAAGTGATACTCTGAAATAATGGAATTTGGCTATTTAGATACTCTTCAGGGTAAAAAAAAAAATCTCTTTGAGCATCACTTACTCTTTCTTCTCTGGAACCACAGCCCCCACGGCAACACACACAGGAGATAACACTGTGGATTTGGGATAGTAAATTCATGAGACACCCCCCCACACACAGTCTCTAATATTAAACACTGAGAATTATGATGTTTTCTAAGAGCATTCTAAAATAACCCTCAATAAAACTTGGAAATTAGAGGTTTGTGTTTTTTTTTTTTAATTAATTTACTTATTGTTAAGCCAAGGTCTCACCAAGTCCCACAGTTCTTGCTCTAGAAGAACTTGCAGGCTACAAGATGAGACAGATATGTAAAGAAACACCAAAGAAAACAGCAGAGTTGAGGATGTAGTCGTGGGTTTTATTCCAGAAGGTGTAGACACATAGGTAAGGGGAAGCTTTCAGGGAGGGCTCCTTTGGCTTTTTGGTTTGCAGCCTCCCCCTTTTCGCCTGGCCTCATTCCCTGCTGGCATTCTCTTCCCTCACTAGATCCCCACTGCTTCTTGCTGCCCCCATCCCCAACATCACCCCCCTCATAATCTCCAGATCTGATTTCCCATCTATCCACACTGAGATACAACTGTAGAGAGGTTGAACAGGGGTAGAGAGGCTAAAAAAAACTCTGGGAGTATAATTTTAGGCATAATCCAATGGGTGAAAAGTATGTTTGTGCAAGGAGTACAATGAGGACCTAGCCCTCGGCTAGGACCCTTTCACTGTTCATGTCCAATGTGTAACGCTAGTACCGGAACCACATATGTGGCTATTCCTACTTTGGAGGAAGCGTGTAATCCTTTGCTCTGTGTTCACATGCTGATGCAAAATCTAGCTCCTTGCTGTGTTGCTCTTTCCTGGAGAATGTGGGGAGTGTGCAGAAAGTAGCTTGCATACACTCAAAAATAAATCACGTCTGATGTCACCTGCCATTTACTGCCATATATCTCCTCCACTGTTTCAGTTCCTCTTCCTTTGTAGCTCAGTGTCTTATGGATTTACTCTGCTTTCAGTGGTTTCAGAAGCTAATGTTGCTTCCTGTAGTTTATTCTCTGGTTGGTGGTCATTCCATTAGGATCTGTGCAAGAGGTATATAACAATTCACCTTCACCTGTTCAGATACAGTAACTGTAATTTGCACCAAAACATGGGGACTAACAAAGAGACTTTTTTCAATACAATAAGTGATGCATTTATCTGAACACACTCTTTTTTCTTTTTTTTTTAAGATTTTATTTATTTATTTGTCAGAAAAAGAGAGAGCGAGCGAGCACAAGCAAGGGGAGTGGCAGGCAAAGGGAGAAGCAGGCTTCTCACTGAGCAGGGAGCCTGATGCAGGACTCCCTCACAGGACCCTGGGATCATGACCTGAGCCTAAGGCAGACATTTAACCGACTGAGCCACCCAGGCATCCCTGAAAACACTCTTATAACAAATAAATTCACATTTACTCATATGGTTACATTACTAAGCATTAATATAGTTATGTTATACAGTAATCATTAAAATGGTTTCCACATGGGGGGGGATAGGTGAAATAGGTGAAGGGGATTAAGAATACACTTATTGTGATGAGCACTGAGTAATATGTAGAATTGTTGAATCACTATCCTGAACATCTGAAACTAACACTGTCTGTTAATTGTCCTGGAATTTGAAAATAAATAAAAATAAATAAAACAAAAACAAATACAAAAGATTATTTTAATCAGTCACTGGTTTGATACACCTGTTGAAAACTCAGTTTGTACAGTAGTGTTTTCTAAGAGAAATGATTCAATGTAACTCTAGTTATCATATTGAATTTTCAGGGCATTTCTATGGCATCTGAGGAAAATAGGTACAGATATTTAAAAATGGTTATTTGAAATTGCCCTCAAGTTCTCTACAGGAAGGAGATAAGCAGATTTGCAATGATTTCAGCAGTAAATTACAATCACTTTATTGTTTTTTGTTTTGTTTTGTTTTAATTTTGAAGTTAACTTGCTTTAGGTTAGCAAAAACTGTTTTGCATTCCTGTTAGTATGAAACCATCTAGTCAGACAGATGTCTGCTTAGTAAAACAACAACAGCAACAAAACATTTTGAAAAGCTAATCATATTAACTATTTCATTTGGCTTTTTACACTGATTTATGTAGTCTTTAATACTTCATAGGAAGCTTTTGCTACCCAATTACTTTGGATGCTTTTCAACAACCAGGTTATGGATTTGGGGGAAGTATAGAATGATGGAGGTTGTATGTATAATTTTTGGGTATGGAAGTCTAGCAAGACATACTAGGACATACTAGGTCACATTTTGAGCTCTCTTTGTGCATGCCTGGAATACAGCACCCATTCTTTCCTACACCCTTTATATGATGATGATGATGATGATGACGATGATGATGATTTAAATAAACTATTACTTTCCCAGCCACGTCTTTTCGCTAGGGTCCATTGTCCTTTATACAATAATGAAATGAGTTAAGCACGCTGACCTCTTGGGAACATGTCTTGGTCCCTCTCCTTCCCACATTTGAGCTTTCTTGGTATTGCTTTTTTTTTTAACAAATATTTTTCTGTATTTCTTAACTAGTTCTACAAACCTTTAGGTAGAGCACAGATGCAATTCAAGGAATATTGATATTATATGTAAAATTTTGGGTCAGTATACTTTCAGGCATTTTTCTGAGAGGAGATTTGTTAACTTCTAATAAATTCTGTAAAGACCACTCAGAAAATTATAAATCACTCTGTTATGTGCCTTGGGTTTATTTTTTAATCACTAATGTAACTTATTCTTTATACCCTCATTTTTCTTTACACAGAATTTCTCTGCCTTCTTACTGGAACACCTCACAATAAAATTCAAATTCTTTAAGCTGAAATTCAAAGCCCTTAAAATCTTAGCATGTGTTAACTTATTAGAGTCATATATGAGTATCCACAGTCTTTTAATTGATTAAGCAATGGGGACGTAATCATCCTTCAACAAATGGTGTTAAATCATTTTGTTAGCCCTATCCAAATAAGTGAAACTTAACCGTTAACTCATATCATATGCAAAAATTAACTCAAAATAGGATATCAACCAAGGTTTGAGAGCTAAAATTCTAAAACTTCTAGTAGGAAACAAAGGAGAATATTTTGGTGACCTTATGTTTTGACATGAACAAAATGAAAAAAACTTAAATAGAACATAAAAGCACAAACTATAAAAGAAATGTCAAGGAACTGGACTTCATCAAAACTAAAAAGGTTTGGCTACTGGAGCTGATAAATGAATTCAGTAAAATTGCAAGATACATAATCAATGTATGAAAATCTATTGCATTCCTATACACTAATAATAAAACAGCAGAAAGTGAAATTAAGAAAACAATCCCATTTACAGTTGTACCAGAAACAATAAAATAGGAATAAACTTAACCAAAGAGGCAAAAGACTTGTACTCTGAAAACTATAAAACAATGATGAAAGAAATTCAAGATGACACAAAGAATTGAAAACACATTCCATATTCATGGATTGGAAGAAAAAATATTGCTAAAGTGTCTGTACTACCCAAAGCAATCTACACATTTAATGCAATCCCTATCAAAATATCAACAGCAGTTTTCACAGAAGAGAACAGACAATCCTAAAATTTGTATGGAACCACAAAGGACCTTGAATAGCTTTAGCAATCTTGAAAAAGAAAGACAAGGGGCACCTGGGTGGTTCAGTTGGTTAAGCATATGCCTTTGGCTTAGGTCGTGATTCTGGGGTCCTGTGATCAAGCCCAGCTTGGGCTCCCCGCTGAGCAGGAAGCCTGCTTCTCCCTCGCCCTCTGCCCCTCCCCCCAGCTCTTGCATGCTCTCTCTCTCAAATAAATAAAAATATCTTTAAAAAGAAAAAGAAGTATAAAACTAGAGGTATCACAATTACAGAAATCAAGTTATCTTAAAAAGCAGTAGTAATTAAAAAGTATGGTACTGGCATACAAATAGATATATAATGGAATAGAATAGAAAACCCAGAAATAAACCCACAGTTATATGGTCAGTTAATCTTCAACAAAGGAGGAATGACTATCCAGTGGAAAAAAGACAGTCTCATCAAGGAATGGTGGGAAAACTGGACAGCTACATGCAAAAGAATGAAACTATACCACTTTCTTTCACCATACACAAAAATAATCTCAAAATGGAATAAACACATAAATCTGAGACTGAAATCATAAAAATCCTAGAAGAGATCACAATCAGTAACTTCTCTAACGTTGGCCATAGCAATATTTTTCTAAATATATATCCTGAGGCAAGGTAAACAAAAACAAAAATAAACCATTGGGACTACGTCAAAATAAAAAGCTTCTATACAGCAAAGGAAACAACAAAACTAAAAGGCAACCTGTTGAATGTGAGAAGATATTTGCAAATGACCTATCTGAGAAAGAGTATCCAAAATATATTAAAAAAACTAATCCAACTCAACACCTAGAAAACAAGTAATCCAATTTAAAAATGGGCAAAAGACATGAACAGACATTTCTCCATGGAAGACATTCAGATGTCCAACAGACACAGGAAAAGATGCTCAACACCACTCATCATCAGGGAAATACAAATCAAAACAATGAGATATTGCCTCACACCTGTCAGAATGGCTAAAATCGAAAACACCAGAAACAACAAGTGTTGGCAAGGATGTGGAGCAAAAGGAACCTTCATGAACTATTGGTGGAAATGCAAACTGGTGCAACCACTGTGGAAAACAGTATGGAGGTTCCTCAAAAAATTAAAAATAGAACTACCCTATGATCCAGGAATTGCACTACTGGGTATTTACCCAAAAATCTGGCAAAGGATTTCTAATAGAATATATAAAGAAATTTTACAATTCAAAAATAATAAAAAACAACCCAATAAAAAATTTAAAAAGACCCAAAAAAATTCGAATAGAGACTTTCCAAAGGAGATACATGAGTAGCAAATATGCATATTAAAAGACATTCAATATCATTAGTCATCAGGTATATGCTAATTAAAATGACAATATGGTATACACAGTCTCACTAGAAAGGTAAAAATGAAAAATTCTGTTGACACTAAGTGTTGGGGAAAATGTGAATCGAATGGAACATTCCTATACTATTTGGTGGGAATGTAATGTGGTTCATCCACTTTGGAAAAGTTTTGTAGTTTCTTAAAAAGGTATATGTTTACAATATACCCAGCCATCTCATTTCAAAGTATTTGCCTAAGAGACAAGAAAGTCTGTGTCCAAAAAAAGACTAATTCAAGAATATTCATAGCAGCTCTATTTGTAATATCCCTAAACTGGAAGCAACCCGAATATTCATCGATGTGTGAATGGATTGACAAATAGCCATACAATGGAATATTACTCAATAATAAGAAACCAAATATTGATATAAGCAGTGATGAGCTGGATTTGGCTAGTACTAGCTCGCAAGATCTGATTGTGTGCATCTCTTGCCAACTTTAAGTTCAGTAACATGACATCATGTTGGTAGCTTGAAATCAGTCATGTTGGGAATATTGATACTACATGAATCAGCAAATACTACAAATCAGCCCCCCTAAACCCACTCCATTCACTGCAGCCAGAGAGCTGATTGTTATTTACCAGCATGTCATAGGAGGCATGCAAAAGCACTGATGAAACTAAAAGTCATTATGATAAATGCAAGAAACAAGACCATAAAAAGTATCATTCTATTTGTATAAAATTCTAGAAAATGAGAATTAATCTATAGTTCTGAAAAAGATGTCCCTGGTTACCTGGGGATTAGGGAAAGGATAGATGACTAAGGGGCATAAGGAAACCCTTGGAGTCAATGGATATGTTCATTATTTTCATGTGTTAATGGTTTCATAGGTGTGTGCATATATCAAAGCTCATCAAATTCTATACTTCAAGGGTATGCAATTTATTGAATGTCAATTTTATACCTTAACAAAGATGAAGATAAATTCATTGGAGCACCAAATTTTAACTTCCTATTGCCAAGTTATACTTTACTGTCCTTCATGGTATTTTTTAACTCTGTATTTTCTTCTGGATTCTTGTCACCCTCTCCTTACTGTTTTGTTTTTCGTTGTTGTTTTTTTTTTCCTACATGCCTATATAAAGTCTCCTCTTCTGTGCAGCCTTGCTTCGTCAGCAGTGAAAAGCTACTCTTCCTACTCCGAACTTCCACAGCCCCACCTGCTGCCCACACTATCTTTCAGGACCTTAATTTATCCAGCCTTGCATTATTTATTAATTTACTTTATTGCTTAAGTATGATAACATAATGCTCCAAGAGGAATAATCAGAAACCATCATGCAGGGAGCCTGGGTGGCTTAGCTGGTCAAGCAACTGCCATCGGCTCAAGTTACGATCCCAGAGTCCCAGGATGGAGTCCTTCATTGGGCTCCCTGCTCAGTGGAGAGTCCGCTTCTCCCTCTGACCCTCTCCCCTCTCATGCTCTCTCTCACATAAATAAATAAAACCTTTAAAAAAAAAGAAAGAAAGAAAGAAACCACCAGGCAGAATGGATTTGTGTAAATAGAGTTTAGACTCATGTCTCTATCAAAGGGGTCAAAAGGTGAAAGAGTCACTCTGTGGATGTCTTCTCAAGAAAAACAACAAATAGTCTGATACAACTGAAATCTCTAGAGCAGAGGAATATTTCTATTTGGAAAGAATATGGGAAATGAAATTCTTCTGGGAAACAACTAGATATCCTAGAATTTGAACAATGACTCATATTCTCATAGGAATATATCAACATTCAGAAGTTGCAAGAAAAAATGGACATGTAGGCCATCCCTTAGTTTTGCTCCTATTTTTCATCAAATACAGTTTCTTCTGCATATAGTAAATCATGTTATTTTAAACCCAATCATTTACAAATATTTCTTCAAACAGAAAATGAATGTCTAATTCTAATGAAGCATATGAATGATCTGAAGACAGAAAAAGCAGGACATTTAGAAATGATGGATTGAGGAAATGAGATGGAGTTTTCTGTAAGATTATAAAAGACTTCCATCAGGCATGCCTGACTTCCCATGGGCATGTAGGAGAATGAAACAGGGGAAAATATTGCTGAAATGAAATACCTGGCCATTTCTTACCACCCAGTGCTTGCTCTCCAGCAAACCAATTTGTCTCCAAAACTTTTGTTTTCTAAGATATCAGGATGGTCCAGAAAGTAAAAATGTTTGCTTTAACAATTTCATGTTGCATTTGTAGCTATTTCAGGCTATCACTTATCTTAAAGAATCACGATGATTTTTACAGTGAATCTTTTATATATGTATTACATATATTATATATTTGTATATATATATAATATATAATTAATTATGGGGGTAAGATTCTCAGACAAAATATCAGCAATATTCACTTCTCCAGTGTTGTGTCATTTAATAAATAAAACTTTACTAAAAATCAATTTTCCATTTTTTTCCTAGTGGTTTAATTTTCTTTCCAAATAGTTTGACCAAGGCCAGGGAAAGCCAATAGAGAGGTGGTGAGAATGGATGAAGTCAGTCAATCAGAATATTACTTAAGTGACTCTTGGTATCCCTTATGTCACATCTACACAGAGTACATTCATATACCAAATCCAATTTTAAAGCTATTGGAAAAATTCTAAATTCAAAGTAACCTTGATACATATCAAGTTGTCTTGATATAAATAGTCTTAAAATTAACTCTTCATTCTATGACAGAGTATAATTTGCATCCCATTCTTTGTATTTGTAATTGTGCCATTTTATTTTTAAAAAGACTATAACATAATAAAAAAAAATTTTTTAACTTAAAAAATTTGATTATTTTTGTGAACAGAGAATATGGCCACAGAGTGAATAAAAGTCCAGTGTGAGATTAATTTGGGGTTAAGTGCAGAAGTATTTGAATATGTGGGTTGATAGAGGGTGTGCATGAGGAGAAGTGCTCCTATGGCCAGGGGGAAAAAAAAAAAGTGGTGGATCCAGTCAGTTCTACCACAGGTATTTAATGCTTGTCATTCACAGGACTGTTGTAGGCCCTAGGAGTCCAGAGATAAGTAAGACATAACTTCTCCCTCACAGAAGATAAAAGGAAAGGACATGTCAATCCATGATGTTGCTTATGGGTCAGCAATGAGGGAAATTGGCCCAAGTTTTTAATTCAGGAAAGGTTTCTTAGAAGGGAAGATGTGTATTCTTACTCCTGGGGAATGTTCAGTTGAAGTTATCCAACTGAAGAAAAGCAAGAACATTGTTCTAAGTAGATGAAATGAAATCACCAAGTATCTGAAGCATGAAATAAAAATACAGGTTTAACAATAGTATTTAAACACAAGGTGCAAGATAAGATGTGACTGGGAAAATAGGTCAAAGTCTGCTTTTATATGCAGAGTTTTGTTTGATAAGAGTCTGCAGAGGGGCTTGAAGCAGGGCGGAAATATGGTTCCATTTTAGTTTTACGTATCATAACATGCATAATCAAGTCTCCTATGAAGCAAAGCAGCATACCTCAACTAAAACATGTGTTCTGTGTCTTGGATACAGGTTGAAATGAGATTGGAAAGAAAGAATATTTCATCACAGCATTTGAGGACCAGCTTTCATTGTTCTCAAAATTAAAATGAAGGTATGTTGTTATTTTAATTACCTTCTATGTAGTCCTTGGTGAGGGAGGGTTCTTACCTTGTGGTTATGAGGATGGCCACATGTATGACTGACACTGAACACGTAAGATAAACAGCAGTTTCTTAGTCATACATGCTGTGAAGGATCGTGGTCAAATGGACTGGGAAATCCAGGGAGGAGGACGCGTGTGCCACTCATGGCCACACAGTTTGCGTTGGGGAACAGAGTGAACAACCAGGGGCTGAGGGGAGCAGAGTCTGTAGTATCAAGAGAGTGGGCTGGCCCCTAGTTCTTGTGGAAGTGTGTGATTGTCTTGTTAAAATAATTCTACGAGCTGGCCCGGAACTGAAACCATCTCCTTAGGGGTGAGCAGGAACTATGTCTGGTCCCCTTTACAAGGTCATTTGGCTAGGGGACTTTATCCATGGGAGCAGAATTAGAAGGGAATCAGTGGTTAAACTCTTTCAGGTTTCCTGGTTATCGATACCAAAGCAGCACATACCGAGCCTTAACTTTAGGTGTCACCGACATTATGTGTCCCAAACAGTGAAGATCATAATCATCCCTAATAGTTATTGGCCATTTTCTATGTGTCAGGTACCTATTCTAAAAGTATTATAAGTATTACTTCTTTTAATTAAAAAAAAAAAAACCTTTTGAAATAGAAAGCATAAGTTGTGTCTTCATTTTAAACACAGGAAAACTGAGTCATAGAAAGGTTATTTGATATTCTCAGTTCACAGTAAGTGAGTAATAGAACCAGGATTTGAACACTGATTTGTCTAATGCTGAAGTCCTCAGAATGCACATGATGCATCATAGTAGAAAGAAATCATTACTCCATGATTTATGTATCAGTTAAATCCAACACAGATATATAATAAACTAAAATAGAAAATATGCTTAAATTCTTAGAACAAATTCAAATGACTTTATGTCCAGAGGGAGTCACGTTGGATTCTGTTGTTTGATCTCCTGGTATATACACTGACTCCCCTCTGCCATTAAGGATACTTCAGTGGGAATATGGAAAAGCACTGGTCAGAGGAAAAAGTCTGGGTGTCGGTTTGGCTCTGCTACCAAGAGTAAAACCTGGCCTACATCATTTGTCTTCCTTTGACTTCAGCTTCCTCACATATTGAAGGAAAAGGCTGGATTAATTGTACTCACAGAACCTAGACAGGGATTAGACCACTCATTCAGGAGGAAAACAAACCCCTGCCCTCAATGCTTATATCCTGGTTATGCAAGACAATAAATGTGTTTAAAAAAAACCAAATCATGCAATTTCTGACAGCGATAAGTACTCCAATAAAATGATTAATGTTGAAGAGCTAAATCCAGAGGGAAAAAAATTCCAAACAGTGGAAAGAAAACAAGGTTCCTGGTGTGTGCCTGCACCGCAAGACCCATGGATCCGAAGTACGGAAAATGAAGAGAAAAACAGGAAGAGTTCAGTGGAACAGGCAGACACCAGACATGCAGGAGAGGTAAACCACAATTTTGACACTTCTGTCTGGATCCTTTCATCTAGGATGTATCATCTTTAGAAATATGACATTAGGGGCGCCTGGGTGGGTCAGTGGGTTAAAGCCTCTGCTTTCGGCTCAGGCCATGATCTCAGGGTCCTGGGATCGAGCCCCCCGCATCGGGCTCTCTGCTCAGCAGGGAGCCTGCTTCCCCTCCTCTCTCTGCCTACCTCTCTGCCTACTTGTGATCTCTCTCCTCTCTGTCGAATAAATAAATAAAATCTTTAAAAAAAAAAAAAAGAAATATGACATTAGAAAAAATATGTAAAAAAAAGGAAGTTATCTAAACGGAAGCTTTCAGGATTAAAAAAAGCTTATTTTTTTTCTGTACGGGCGACACCCTCTAGGATAGAGTCAGGCTCTACCTGGAGAAGGTATGAAGTCAATCCCTAGATACTGATATCACACAAAAAAGTGCAGACATCATAACAAATAGACAAAACATAGGCATCAAGAAAGGTAATGTGGCATATTTCCATCAAAACACTGATGAGGTCACTGGTGATCGTTACAGCTTTGGTTTAAAGTTAGAGACAGAAGTCACATTGAGGTGGGTCAAGATATACATGAGAGATGGAGAAGAGAGAGAGAGGCTCTCTGTCTGGAGGAGCTTTATATAGTAAATAAAGAACAAACTTAGGTGGGAAAATAAAGTTAACTGTAAGATTGATGTGAGGCTTTTAAATATGGTAGCCATTTACGCATATTTTGTGGGAGAGTGCCAGTAAGGAGAAAAAAAATTGAAGCTTCTAAAGAGAAAGGCTGGTTGATAGAAAAATGTCTCCATTTTAGTCTGGGCTAAACAAGAGGAACAAAAAAAGGGTAAAAAAGCATGAAAATCAAAATCTAAAGCAGCCTTCACAGGGAAGAGGATGGTGTGGTAAAGGCCCTGAGGGTACTGAGAAGATAGCAGAGCAGTTGGTGTGGGAGTTAAGGGCAAGGGGCTGGAACAATGAACCTGAAAGTGAATGCTGGAAGGTCAGATGTTAAGATTTTGGAGATAAAGGAGTGCTCAGCAGGGTTTGCTATTATTTCCTAGGAGTCCAAAAAGATTGCTTTCCTTCTTTTCCTACTTCAGAACTGTCACATGAATCACTTTGTATCATTTCTGTGGTACGCAGTTGCCTCCTGGCATGCTAGACAGAGGGCTTTTGGACTTGCATCCTATTCTGATTATAACAGATCTGAGGCTAAATGTGGAAATATGAATCTGGATTAAAATGAGAGTATGATTTGACTGATAATATGAGATGGAATCCCTCACCATTCCAGGCTTTATTCTGTATGTCTGAAATTACAGTGTCTTTTATTAATTTTGAAATTGAATGCTAGGGACTGTGCTAAATACATAAGCTTTAAGCCTGAGCAAGAACAGTAACAGCCCCTGTGCCCATGGACTCAATTTGTTTTCCAATGCATCATACTTTGAAATTGGCCTAGAGCAATGCTACTCAAAGTGGGGTCTGTGGACCTACATCCATTCAGGAACTGTTTGATTCCAGGTGGCAATGAGTAATGAAATTGAGAGTGAGTATATGGAAGTGTTGGGTCCATTTGTAAGCTAAATTTATGTCTGTTGAATATAATAATTTAAAATGGGGGACTCAGTTGCACTGTGTATGTCTTTGCTATGTTTGTATTTCATTTTTCTACAAGTTTATTTTTATGGTGCTTTCTAAGAGTAGCACTCATAACAGATTAAGGAAAATAAATGAGTCCTTCACCACAGGGATGGTTATTAAGAAGCATTACCTTTTCACCAGTCCCAGGCAGTCTGTTGGTAAGAAACAGATTTTGTGTTTCCGGATTGCAGGCCTTATTCACATCCTTGCTTCCTCTCTCATTCTTCACGTAATACAAGCCCTCCCCATAAAGCCTGGGCTCAATGTATACATCTAGGCCCTTGACTGGCATAAGATGCTAAATTAGTGTTCTCTCAACAACGGGACGTTTATTAACAAAAATATATCATGAAATAACATATAACACATATATAACAACAATATAAAATAAATCCTTAGAGGCCAATTTTCTTAAACTCTAGAAAAGGAACTTGGGAAAATATTCCAGTTTTGCAGCTAATTTCACTATCAATTCAAAAATAAATTTACTATTAACTACTAAGACTAAGGAACTTAAATAAATATTGACTTTCATGCTCAATTTTGAATATGAGCTGTTTCTGGTTATATATGAAGTCTGTTAAATAGCTTTGTCATAAAACATGAATGCAAGTGAAGTGAATTCAAAAACGTATAATTAAAAACAGGTAAATATAAATGCATTCAAATTGGATTACTCTGAAGATATTATTATGCAAAGAACAACTGATATTTGTTCTTATTTCTCTGAATGCTCTGCTTTTATTGATAGAATGATCAAGACTAGCTTTCAATTTTAGAAATTCCGTGGGACAATCTAGCCAACAAGCTAGGTTTCAGTTCTCCCCGGAATATGAGGTACTGGGGCAATAAGAGGAGAAGTGATTTAACCTCAGGGCACGATGTTACCCGGAAACACCATGTGGCTAATACTTGATGCTAAATAGAGACTTAGGCACAACACTCAACAGCAAAAACAATGCCTGGTTGTTTCCTCCGTTGGCTGCAGAGAAATATCAAATTAGCTCTGTAGGTGGCAGCAGCAGCCTGAAGACTCTCGTTCTGGAAAAAAGTCTGCCTGTATGCCCACGGAAAATCTAAGACAAAACCAATGTTGAAAAACAAGCTTTCTCTCTTTTATGTCTGTGGCACATTAGAATTTCTTAACTGCACAAAGAATCTTGGGGGTTTTTTTTAACCAACTGAATAATGTGATACAGAGATAATGGCTGCCAGGAAATAGTAGCAACTCAATAGGGCCGTGTCTTCTCTATTTTGGAAAAATAGATGGTTTTGTCAACCAAAAATAGATGGTTGCAAAAAAGGAAGGTGCCAGGGAATACAAATATCCTCTTCTCATGACCGTGTATGTCTGAAACTGTACTGTACAAATCTCAAGCATTTTCTTTAAGATTTTGATCACGGTTAAACACAGATTTCCTTGGGTGACTTAGCATTTAGCAGACAGAATAGGTGTCTGTAACTTTAGAGGTGGAAGCTGCCTTAGAGTTCTCGTCTCCTGTCCCCTCCCTTCTGCTGAATATTTCTCTTTCCTTCTCATCTCTTACACCATTTCTTCTACCCTCCTTTCCTTTCTTTTTGGTGTTCTGAGCCACGTCTACAATTTAAAATCCGTACATATAGGCTAGGAAGAAAATATGTGGAATTTTCAAAGTCCATAAGAAAAATATTTTTGTAGGTGGTTTTCATAGAGAAGAGGGTTGTGGGAAGAAATAAAATTCATTTCAAACCAAATGCCACTTTCTTAAGGAAAAAAAATTGATCTTGGTAATAGAAGGTAAGGTCTGGTACTAGTTTATAAGGAAGAAAAAGATTAGAAATACACAATAAGTTAACATAATTTAAGTTTTCCTTTGTCAACTTGGGAGGCAGAGTTTCAGGAGCAGACCTCAAATAAGAAGGAAGGTAGGAGGCAGCTCCTGCAAAGAGAGGGACTAGGTCCTTGTTAGTAGCAGCCGAGGATGTCAGTGAAACAAATCCTTAAGTCGGGCATGAACAAGGACAGTACTAACACTTCAAAAGGAAAATGTTTCTCTTAAACAGCAGCTCTTGCCAGCAGTATCAAAATTGACTTTTAGTTTTCATTCCAATTACTCTTAGCATACCGAAGCTGATATTGGACCATGAAATGAACTTTGACCTCACCACCCTTACTGGAACTAGCAAACATTTTACTGACTAGGAAACAAAGACATTATTTTAACCAACTGTATACATACCTGTGGTCTCTGCATCCTCTCCAGTGTGCTAGTTTTCAGTGCTTATTCAGTACAATCACCATGAATTTCTCCTTTTCAGTTCTGCAAGATTCCTAAGCTTTTTCTTCACCAAAATACTCAGTGACTTTAATCACTAGTGTGTATTTCTTGCTTGTCACAGTTAATGGAGACTCACCTGTGTAATTTTTAGCTCTATTGGCATTTGTTTTATTTGACAGACTGATAGCTAATACTTAATTTGAAGCCTTGATCCTTACTGTCCTCTATTTCCCCTCATCACAAAACTTTGGCTAAAAGTCCTGTATTCAAAAGAGCATTCTCTTAGTAGTATTTTTGGAAACATCTCCCAAACACCTCACTTCTTTTCTGTTCTTGTGAAGGCTCTCTTTCATCAATCTGACCCTTGAACTAGCCACCCAGTTCTCTCTCTTTTTCCCAAGACAGTAAATTTCAATGACCCCTGCTTAGAGGATAAAATTCAAACTCTTGGAGTTTCATTAAAGAGTTGCCACATCCAGTCCTACAACATGTCTCCAGGCATGTCGACCTCTGGTCTGCTAAATGTGTGCATTGTTGGTTTCTTTCAAATTTATCTATTTGTTATTCTTTGAGTCTGCCCAACTTAATACTTATTACTTCTTCAGGTTCCTTCTTTCACCGAGAATATCATGTTTGCCTCTTCAAACCCTACCAATATTTAAGGACCTGATTAAAGTCCTTCTTTTTCCCAGAAACCTTTAAGAGTTTGACCGTAGTCATTTCTCACATCCCCCAATTACGTGCGCTATTATTTATTTGGTAACTAAGTGAGCACTCTTGACTTGTGATTCTGTGTTAAAATTAACTTTCCACTGGCTTTTCTCAAATTCATGCCACATGAGAGTAGTAGGTTTTTGTTTTATTTTGTTTTGTTTTATTTTTTGGTTTTTGGGTTTTTTTACACATCTTAGTATTTTCCCCAGTAACTAAAGTGGCCCACTGAGAATCTATGATAAAGCATCCTTATTGGCTCAAGGTGTATCAGGATACACTGGGTTATAAGTTTGGTCATATATAACTGCTAAGATTAGCAACTTAAAACCAGAATATGTTGTTTCTCTCTGAACCAATGTATCTATCACAGGTTGTCTCGATATCCTGCTCACTCCCAGATCCAGACTTCCAGAACAGACACTGTCTGGAACATAGCTGCATCCTTGGCACAGGAGAAGAAAGGATGGTAAGTCTCACACTGACCTTTAATGTTTTCTACCTGAAGTGACATGCATTATCTCTCCTATTTTACTGGCAAAACAAGTCATATGGTCAAATCTTATATCAAGGGCATAAAGAAGTGCAATCCTACCATATGCCCACGAAGAGAACTTGAAATGTTAGGTAGAATGGGCAGGAGCATGAAACAGGGATATATGTGTCACAGGTTTCCCTCGACATGAGAAAAATGCAATCTCACATGGTAACTCAATTATCTTTTTATGACATCTATTATAATTTTTGCATATAGTAGTGGGTACTATTGAAACATGTCATATGTACTCAGTCAACTGGCATTTAATTATGTATTCTGTATATTTTCCTCCTTCTAACAATCAAATGTTTATTAGACTCGCTAATAGTGAAGGATGACTGCAGCCTCCTCCTGGCTTGTTTCTTTGTCATGTGCTCCAAATAGTTAAGCCTCATAGTTAAGCACCAGTCAAAGCTAAATGACGATAAGAAGCACTGAATTTAATTATTTTACTGTGTAGTCCCTGGAAAGAAGAGCTAGTTAAAGCAGAAAAGAAAAATAATTTAGAACTGGTAATAATCTTATATTTGTTTTGAAAGGTTATTTAAAATAAGATGTGAATTTGTTTAGACAATATGCTACCTAAAACATAGGCAGTATTTACACTGTAATTAATATTCAAAATAATGTAAGATACACTAACTGAATTAACCTCCTCATAAAATTCATAAGCTCTGGGGCGTATCCTCGCATCTGAGTGCCTATAGGAAGAGAAAGCTTGCCATCTGCATTTAATTGGAAATTGCCTGTTGCTTTTGTTCCATAAAAAGTAATCTTATAAAAGACATCTGTATTAGTAGGGAAAAGGCAACAGAGAACCTCCAATAAAAACAGAACCTGCAGGCGTTGCTTTCTCCATGTAGATATTGGTTCTGTAAATCCAGCCTTGCCTTGTAAAGTTAATGAGGCTCCTCCAAGCCTTTAAAATGACTACAAGGTGGAATCCACATAACTAGAGAAATAAATGTAGGTTAACCATACTGTGAGGTTATTAGGCTTCCTATGCTAACAGTCCCATAAACCTGGGCTAAGTGAACAGAGATATTAAACATTTTATTGCATATATATTGGGGTTAGTGTGAACTGGACAGTACAGTTAGGTCACCAAATATAAGATCTTTGTGATGAGAAAGGAAAAGGAGTAACTTCAGAAGTAATATAAGGTAGTGGGAAAAACATGAAAGTACCAGACAATAGCAGCATAAGTGAGGAGAGAGGAGCAAGAAGTGGAACAAAGGAAGGAGAGAAAGAAAGAGAGAAAGAGGAGGAGAGAGAGCATGTGCGCACATGATATCCTGGGCTTGTAGTAAAGAGCCGGTACTGTAATTGATAACTAAAGGCATCTAACTTTCTCTTTGAGGTATGTGTGTGTGTCTGTGAGCCTGTGTGCCTGTGTATTTGCTCTAAATTATTTTTTAATGAAAACAATTTAGAGCCAAATGCCATACCTGCACTAAAGGACTCAAATCCTAAGTGTATAACTCCGTGCATTAAAAAAAATTAAACTCCCTATATAATCACCATACAAATAAAAATCTGAAACATTTCCAGAGCTCTAAAGGCTCCCTAAGTTATTGCCTCCACAATTCACCACACCCTTTCATACTCTATAGCCATATTTTAACTTTTATCTCCATAGATTGGTTTTGGTTTTATTTGAACTTTTATAAAAACAGAATCATGTCTAGTTTCTTTATCTCAACAGTTTGTCTTTGAGATTCATTCATACTGTTTTATATGGCTGTCATTTGTTCTTTTTGCATTGCTCTATCATATTCTATTCTGTGAATATACTGCAGCTTATTTATTCATTCCAGTATTGATGGACTTTAGGGTTGGTTCTAATGTGGGGCTATTATGAATTCTGCTGCTAACCAGTCTTCTTGGACATGTCTTCTAAGGCACATGTGTACACATTCCTTTTGGGTATATACCTAGCAGTGGAGTTTGGGGAGCATAGGGTATGTATATGCTTAGCTTCAGAGGATATTACCAGTTTTCCAGATGGTTGTAACAATTTACACTCTCAGCAGCAATGTATGAAAATTAGAGATTCTCCACATTCTCATTAATAAGGATAATGTCAGTATGTTTATGTATTTTAATTTTCGTTATCCATTGCTTATGTCTTATAACTCATTTTGGTCTTCATTGCATTTCTAAAATTACTACTAAAGTGGAGGCCTGTTAGAAGTTTATCACATTTAATATTCTCCTTTGGGAGACGCCTGTTCAGATCAACCATTTCATAGGGGTTGTCTGTGTCTTTCTATTGACTTTTGAATAAAAGTTATTTGTTAGGTAAATATAGCAGCTTAGATGCTATATTACTTTACTTTTCACTTTTAATTCTGCAATTTATTTAGAATTTACTTTTGTTTTTAGTAAGGTGGAGAGGTCAAGGTTTAAGAACTTCTTTCCAAAGGGAAAGGTAGTTGATAAAGCACTACTTTCTTAAAGGAGCATCATTCTTCTCCTATTCCTGCTCCTGACTTAGTGTGACATCTTTCTCTTTATAGGTGATCCTATAAGAGTAGATCTGTTTTAGGAATCTCTTTTTTGTCCCATTGACTTATTTAGTTAACTTTACACAATTACCAAGCTGTTTTAATTATATAGCTTTATAATATGCTTTGCTAGTATTAATTCTCTATCTTTGTTCTACTTCTTACTTGCTGTTTTTATATAAATTTTAGAATTAACTTGTCAGTTTCTACATGCAAAATAAATGAATGATTGTTAGAGTTTTGATTTGGATTGGATTAAATATGTAGATCAATTTGGAAAAAATTGAAATCTTTACATGACTGGATCTTTCAATCCATGAATGTCTTCTGTCTCTCCATTTATTTAGATCTCACTTTTTTTTTTTAAGATTTTATTTATTTATTTGACAGAGAGAGATCACAAGTAGGCAGAGAGGCAGGCAGAGAGAGAGGGGGAAGCAGGCTCCGTGCTGAGCATAGAGCCCGATGCGGGGCTCAATCCCAGGACCCTGAGATCATGACCTGAGCCAAACGCAGAGGCTTTAACCCACTGAGCCACCCAGGCGCCCCTCCCTTAATTCTTCTTAATAATTTTTATAATTTTCAGAGTAGAGATATTATTAGATATAGTCCTAAATATTTGATGCTGTTATGAATGGTATGTTAAAATTTCATTTCCACTAGTTTGCTGCTATCATCTTAAAATATAATTAAAGTGATCTTATTGATCTTGTGCCCCAAAACTTAACTTATAGCATCTATTACTTCTAATCATTTACCTTTGAATTCTTTGTATTTTCTACATATATAATCATGTGGTCTACTTATGAATTTTTTTTATTTATTTATTGCTCTGGCTAGGGCCTTCAAGATAGTTTTGAATAGAACTGGTGACCACAGACTTCTTCATTTTATTCTTGATCTCTGGGATAAGCATTTAATTATTCCCCATAAATGTAATTAGTATAGGTTTTGCTTATTTTTCAGAGAATATTTTTATCAGATTAAGGATGGTCTCTTCTTAATTTAAGAGGTTTTTTTTTTTTTAAATCATGAGTAGGTATTGAATTTGTCAAAAAAATTCCATCATCTATTGAGATGACAATATCATTATGTTAATGTGGTATCTAACATTGACCAATTTGTTTTTAAAAATCGATTGAGTCTAAAAATTGAAATTGGAATTATTCAAATTTTGTTTTAGTCCATAGAGTCAATGAAAATATTCTGTATGTTTCAATCTGCCTTATATTTTATTTGCTTTATGATCTAGCATATCGTTCATTCTTATAAAATTTCCTTGGCTACTTAAAACATATTCTACATTTGTTTGTGACCTAAATGAGATCTCAGTTAGGTCATTCTGATAATAGTGTATTTCAGTTTCTCTGCACATCTACTCATTTCTCATCAGCCTGTCTGTAAGACAATTGTTCTTAAACCTCTCATTGAGATTTAGACTTTTCTGTTTATCGTTTTATTTCTGCCATTGTTTTATATTTGAAAACACACAGAATGTTTATATTTTTCCCATTGAACTCTAGCCTCTTTTATTATTATTAAATGTTCCCCTTTATCTCAAGTAACAATTCTTGCCTTAAATTATACTTAGTGAATTTGGCTATACAGGTTTCTGTTATTTGCATAGTATATGTTTTTGAAACTTTTAAGTCATTATATTTAAGATGTATTTTGTTGATGGATCAATTTTTTTTTTCTACCTTTAAAGATTTTATTTATTTGAGAGAGAGAGAGAAAGAGAACACGATGTAGGGAAGGGTAAAGGGAGAGGGAGAAGTAGACTCCTTGTTGAGCAGGGAGCCCAACATGGGGCTCAATGTGGAGCTCGATCCTGGGACCCCGAGATCATGACCTTAGCTGAAGGCAGACACTTAACCGACTGAGCCACCCAGGCTCCCCAAATATCTGTTTTTATCCAGTCTGATTATCTTCTTTGCTTTAATTGGAATAATGAGGTTATTTCAACTAAGTTTAATTACTGTCATATTTGGACTTAAGTCTGTAAGCCTGCTGTTTGTTTTCTTTTTAATCCCATATATTCTTTGTTTCTCTATTTCCTGTTCCTACCTTCTGTTGTCTTAATGTATGTCTATATTATTGGCTTATTGGTTTACATTATATTATTTAACTTAATACTTATGTATTCTATTTCCCTCTTTGACTATTAAACTTTAATCTAGGGATTATGACCTGCATTCTTAATTTACTAGATTCTTCCTTAAATTAGTATTTTTACTATTTCGTGCATAACACAAAGATGTCATAATACTTTAAATTCATTTATTCCCCCTACTAACTGCTATCACATATTTTGATTCCACATACATTTTAAACCCACAAGAAGCTATAAGCAGTCAATATTCATTTAGATGTTTCCATATATTAACCCTTTTGGTCTTCAACGAGTCCTACATGACTGTGCTTCATCTGTGATTATTGTCAATCTGCCCAAAACACGCCTTTAGGATTAATTTTAGTGCTTGCCTGCTGGCAATGCATTTCCTCAGTCATTATTTCACTTTTGTTTTTTTTTTTCTTTTTGTTTTTTTTTTAAAGATTTTATTTATTTATTTGACAGAGAGAGAGGGATCACAAGTAGGTAGAGAGGCAGGCAGAGAGAGAGAGGAGGAAGCAGGCTTCCCGCTGAGCAGAGAGCCCAATGTGGGGCTCGATCCCAGGACCCTGAGATCATGACCTGAGCCGAAGGCAGAGGCTTTAACCCACTGAGCCACCCAGGCGCCCCTCACTTTTGTTTTTGAGTAATATGTTAGCTGGGTAAGAAAATTCAATGTTCTAAGTTTCAGCACTTCAAATATTCCATTCTTATCTCTGGTTTACCTCTTTTGTGTTGAAAAATCCGCTTTCAGTGTCTTATTTCTCCTTTGAAAGCAATGCACTATTTTCTGGCAGCTTTTTTCTTTTTGTTTCTCATTGTCAGCTGTTTTCCTATGATGCGGTTAGGTATAGCTTTTTTGTTGTTACTTTGTTTACCTCTTGGAGTTTGCTAAAATTCTTAAATCTGTGTCTTGAACCTCAGTTTTGGGAAATTCATATCCAGTTGTCAATGCAAAATGCGCAAACCTTTTAAAATTTCTAAAAGCAAGAAAGAGAGTTTTATTTGAGCCTAAGATAGGACAGCTGCCGGGGATATATAATCTTCACAAGAAGAGAGTGCTCCAGCAGAGGCACATTTGATGTAGGGTTATACACATTTTTTTTTACATAAAAAGTTACAAATCATTACACGAAGGACCTTAAGTTTCCAGTATATGCAGGGCTGTATGACTTTAATCTTATGGGAACCAGAGAAGTCTCTTCCTTTTCCTTATCTTTTGCATTCAGAATGCACCTTCTTTTTGGTTATATTCTTTAACAAAGCAGACAACAATGTATGCTCAGGGCAGAAATAGAGCCCATGCTTTGAGGTTTTGCTGAGTCATTTTGGCCTTGGTAAATGTTAAAGTATAGCTTTCCTAAATTCATCACAGTATTGCTTTAAATATTGATCCTGCCCATCCATTCCCCATTTCCTTTCTTTTGTGATTTTGCAAAGACAGAGATTGGGTTGTATTAAAAAGAAGGTGGTCTTTTCTTATTACTTGGATTTAGCCTTCCCAGCTTCACAATTAAGTCTGAAGTGTTGACCCGGGTCTTCTTTACTTGGTAGGAACTTGATTCTAACTTTTTTATCATCCCAGAGCAATAAAACTTTAGCATTCTCTACTGAGGTCTTTAGTTTCTTAGAGGCTACTTGCTCTTTGATTTCCGTGTTGTGCTGCATGCTTGGCCTAGGAGTCAGCAAATGCCTTGAGAGAACAGTTGTGCACAGAATGTGGGGCTCTTCAGCTCTCTTTCCCCAGTCCTGGCTTCTCAAGCTTTGCCTGCTTAATAGCCCTGAATTCCATTTTTGTGTGTGGCTACTCTGTCTTTTTACCTGCAGGAATTTGGCAAATGTCCCAAGGAGAAGAAGCAGCAGAGAATTCAAGGTTTACCTCGCATTTCCCTAGGATTTCAGTTTCTCCCGTCCTGACTGCTTTGGTTGTTCTCCATTTCATTTGAGCAGCTGTTGTGTGCATGGTATCCAGCTTTTATAAATATTCTCAGTGGGATTGTTAGTTTGATACCAGCTATTCTGGTACAGCCAGCAATAGAAGTCTCCTTTCTTCTTTTATAAAAGTAACATTAGTCGGCAAGAATATGGTCCTGTTACATTGCAACATATTGAGAAATGTCTCAGGAAAAGTGCCACAAGTAAAAATATATTGTTTCTCTAAACCCCATGAATTATTGGAATGATAATTTAATCATGAATTACACTTTTCACAGCAATCAATGTTATTATGGAAGCAACTAATATATTTTTTCTACAGCGTTCATTTTAGCCAATAATTGACTTTGCCGCTCCTTTCTTGCATGCCAGCAATTAAAGGAGCAAGATCAAAATCTGTTTGGACTCCAAATACGTGAGTCACCAGGAGCCATTTTTTGGATACAATCATTGACTTCCGTGGAAAATACAAAAGGCACCCAAGCAAAGAACGTGGGCTAAGGGATAATGCATTACTATGTTACCATCCATCAGAGCAGAAACCTCTGAGGACCTTTGTCTTGGGTTATCTCTGGTGGATGTTCCATAACTACTCCATCAACAAACCATGAGGAAGGCAACACAATCAGAGTCAATCTATTGAATATACTCAGGCCACCAAAAACATCTCTTTTTACTGATGCATATTTTATTTTCTTAAATAAGTTTCGTTTTGTTTAAACTGCACATGACAACTATTTTAATTTTAGACAAGTTTAAAAAAAACATTTTATGAGGCCTGGAGGGGTAGATACGCTTGAGATATAGTTTAGGAGTCACACTACAGCCTGCCAGCCCTATAGAACCTGTGCCTATGTTTATAAATAAAGTTTTATGGAACACAGCCACACTCATTTGTTTACATGCTGTGTATGCCTGCTATCACACTGTAACCACAGGATCGAGTAGTTGTGATAAAGTCTGTGTGTGGCCTGCAAAGCCACAAATGTGTTCTATCAGGTGCTCCACAGAAGAAGTGTTAGATACTAGTATAGATACTAATACTGAACATTGATCCTCTAACTTACAGATAAGAAACAGGTACTCCAGGGTAATATTAGAGGACAGAATTCTGGTATGAGGGGAATAATTGAACACCAAACATGAAGCTAAGACAGAAGAAGAATCTGCTTCCTCATGAACATTTTTCTGGTATGGTATCCAATCCACTTGCTAGCTATATGACTTACCATCTCCAAGCCCTACTATCCTCAACTGTAATTGAGGACAATAATATCATTTGCTTCATGAGGTTGTTGTGATAATTAATGAAATATTACTTGTAAAATACTTCAATAGAGTAAATGCTCAATGACATCTTCTTATCTCTTCTTTCTCAAAGTCTTTTCAGAGAGCAGAAAGAAAACTTTCCTGGGGAGATAGATAAAGGAATTTTAATTAGTCAGTTTTGACTTTGAGACAAACTCTCTTCCAGCATGTTTTCCCCAGATGTCACATACCTTGGCTTCCTAAACTCTGCTTTAAGATTCTTAACTGACCAATGAATAAGCATTAATATCTCTTTCACTCTTCATGTCAAGCAGGAAAGGAGCTGTGTTGCAAAAGAACTTGTCCTAAGACATATCATCGGTTTAAATATGACCTGTTTAAATCCATAAGGATTTCATAGTTTAAATATCATAGAATTTAAATCTCAAAAAAATTGAGTAAACATTCAGAAATTCCCTCCATTGCATTCTGTAAATGAAAAAAAAAAAAAATAGGACCGATAATGAGTGCTTTTTTTATAGATAGGGATTAGGGTCATAACTAGGGATATGACCAACATAACATGATTCTTAGGCCCGTATTCACTCTTCTGTCTCTGACTCTGCTGTTACTAACGCAGCAAAATTCTCAGGATTTCTTTTTCTCTTTGTTTTCAGTAATTTTTGTTGGTACTGTTGTTGTTGTTTTGACCAATTACCCCTGAGATTCATGAGGATATTGTTTAGAAGCATACAATTATGTCTTGATTGCTGTTTGTTTGTTTGACTCTAATAATGCTTTTTAGTCTCAAAATTCAAATTTTCCATTTAAATTGGTTTAGCTCATAATTGACAGTAATTATTTATTTTTATTCAGAGAGACTAAAATAAGAAATGTGATTAAATTTTCTACTGCAATGACATGGCATTTATTTGATAATTCCTAAGTAGTTTTGTTGTTGATGTTGTTGCTGTGTTGTTGTTGATTCTCTTTTACATGAGATTCTTGTGAGGGTGCTGTGTGGATTAGTGATAAACTGTTTTATAGGGTGGCTGAGGGGTGAGGAGGAAATTACCATGTGAGTATAAAATATACTAGTTTCATGCTTAGACCATGGTAACTGAGTTAGAATTAACAAGTTTCTCAGCAGACTGAGGTATATAACTTAGCCTCCTTGTGGGCCACTGGTTAATCTCACTATTCTCCATGTTCACAAAGCCCTGGCCTTCCAGAATGGAGCTAGCTATCTTGGAGACATGCTTTTGTACCTAAGGGGTCATAAGTAGAAGCTGCTTGTCGGAGAATGCATACCACTAAAGGAGCAGGTGAAACACTACTGCAATTCAAAATAAGCAGGTGCAGTTTTACATTCTTACCTGGTAACTCTATTCCACTATTCAAGAGCATATTATATGCAGATCTAGCATAGGTTCTGGAGTCAGATAGCCTGGGTTCTAAGCTCAGCCACCACTTAGCTAGATTAGTGGCAATAGGGAAATCATCAACTAGGAGAAATTTCTCTCATCTATAAATCAGTAACTACCCCAGAGAGTTATCAGGATTGAATAGAAAACATACCTAAAGCACTTGACCAGCCCCTGGCACATAGTAATCACTCAGAAAATGTTAGTTATAATAGTGATTATGATAATTGTCATTATTACTGTTATTAATGATAAGTCCACTTTTGCCATTTCTTTTATTATAAAATCATACAATGTGGAAAGATCTTTAGATTCAAGCTCACATTGGGATGGATACTTGGCTAGATACCACAAATACACAAATGGTGAAACATCCCAGCCAAGACAAGTTAACTGATCAGTGCAGAAAAGCCTTCTGTAGCATGCGAGACAGACATTTAGTCTCAACCTGAAAACCTCTAGTTATGGGAAAATTACAAGTTCTTGACCCAGCATAATTCACTATTGCACAGATTTTCTCCAAATTTTCAAGCCCAGTTCACCTGAGTGGTCAGAACAACAGCAACATTAGCAAAGAAACAAAAATAAAAATAATAATTTGTTTTGCCTAAAGGTTATGTTTGTTCCAGTTTTTATCACTGCATAACAAACCACCCCAAGCATTGTAATCTGAGCAATATTTCTTTCACTCATGGACTCTTTGGTTTGGAAATTAGGAAAGAACGCAGAAGAGATGACTTTTCATTTCACAATGTCTTGGAACTCAACCAAGAGGACTTAATGGCTGGAGGCAGATTAATGACTGCAGGCTGGAGTCATCTGAAAGTTTATCCGCTCACATGTGGAGTAGTTGGTATTCATTGTTGGCTGGGACCTGAGCTGAGCCTGTTGGTTGGAACACCTGCATGTGGCACCACCACGTGGCCATTTGAGCTTCATCCCAGCATGGTAGCTGAATTCTAAAAGATCATACTGAGAAAAACTGATGGAAGCTCTGTCACCTTTTATGACCTTACCTTGAATATCCCATAAGATCATTTCTGCTGTCATCAAAGCCCACCCAGAATCAAAGGCAGGGAGTATGGATCCCACATCTTGATGAAAGAATGCCCAAGTTACATTTTAAGAAAAGCAGGTGGGATGAGAGATATTGTTTAACTGTTTTGGGAAAATGCAATCTGTCAGAATGATAAGGAGATTTCACTGACATTATCAGAACTTGAACAGACTTCGGAGTTGATCTAATCCAGTCTGCTGATGAAGACACAGGCTAGAGATATAAGGCAATGCCATTTATTTGATCAGAAAATCTTTTGATATTGTACGCACTTGGAAATGATTATTTAACTCTTTCCCCACTCCTCCGTCTTAGTCTATTCAGGCTACCTTAGCAAAATGCCACAGACTGAGGAGCTTAAACAACAAAGATTGATTTCTTATAGTTCAGGAGATTGAAGAGTCTAAGATTAAAGTGCCAATAAGGTAGATTTGACTCTAAGGTTTCTGCTCTTGACTTGTGGGCAGCCATCATCACACTGCGTACTCATCTGACGTCTTCTTTGTATGTTCTTGGAGAAAGCTAGCTCTCTGTTTTCTCTCCTTAAACGAACACCTTCCTGTTAGTCAGGGCTTCACATTTAGAACCTCATTTAAACTTTGTTGCTTCCATAGAGGACCAATGTCCAAATATGGTCACACTGAGGATTAGGACTCATATGAATCTTGGAGGACACAGACATTCAGTCCATACATTCTGAAAAAAAAAAAAAAAAAAAAAAACTTAGTAGTAAAGACCAATATTTATAATGTTTTGAGTTCAGAGTTTTTCCTTCCTAGCCTGGTCTTTTCCAAGAATTTTGTTTTTCCATGACTTCAGCTCATGACACAGCTTTGGATATAGGCAGGCTATCGTCACTTCCCTTTTTATTATGTATTCACTATAATTGAGTATATCGTTGTCTACTTGTCACCTTTTTCTAATAAATACTAAGGATCTGAACAAACTGAATATTTTAAGCACAAAAGCTGAGCTATTTTTAACTATGAGAGCCCATGTCATATTTGTGATTCACATAAAACATAACAATGAATATGAACAAGGAATTAAAAACAAAACTGGGGGGTGCCTGAGTGGCTCAGTGGGTTAAAGCCTCTGCCTTCGGCTCAGGTCATGATCGCAGGGTCCTGGGATCGAGCCCCACATCGGGCTCTCTGCTCAGCAGGGAGCCTGCTTCCCCCTCTCTCTCTGCCTGCCTCTCTGCCTACTTGTGATCTCTCTCTCTGTCAAATAAATAAATAAAGTCTTTAAAAAAAAAAACAAAAACCAAAACCAAAAAACTGGAAAAGCAAAAATACCTGAAATATAAAAGTATAGAAACTAAAAGATATTTTTCCTTTTATGAGTTTTATTGTTAGGATCTTGTGTAATTCTTTTTCTTTTTTAAATTATTGGAAACAGACCCTATGAGATGGGAATATAATGATCAATTTTAAGATAGTTGAATTTGTCAGCTTGCTATTGAATTAAAGGAATACTGCACTCTCAGTTTAAAGTGTATTGCCAGTTAAAGTTCATTTTCTTTAGCTATTGGAAGAAAAACGTATCATATTGGTCTCACTGTTTAGTAGAGAAATGAACACTAATGATCAGCAAGTCTTAGAATTGCAAAAGGCATAAAAGAACTAAATTCATGATGACCCTGTTGTGTGAGCAGAGTTTGTACTCAGCTTTGCACTTTATCGAGCTTGTGCTCAAGTTGACATGGCGATCTTGGTGAGGAATTTTTGACCTTTAAGAAAACCAACTGTGTCTCTCAGTATGGATCAAAAAAGTCTTCATGCCAAACATTGAGATATAAAATCTCTAGGTCCTGACTTGGCTTGGCCAGGGAACCTTTTTTTATTGAGCACTTGTGTTTTCTTCTGTTGCTACTAATGGGGTTGGAGGGCATGTTAACCACTGAGTCACCAATTTTAATGATTAGAAAACATGAAGCTTTCTGAATCATTTCCAACTTATTAAGCACAAAATGATTCAGACCAGCAGAGGAAATTTATATCTTGGAGTGGGACAGGAATGTTGACACTCTGAATGGAAATTTATAATCCATAAATTAGGCATAGTTTTTTTTCCACTTCTAAAGATGAAAATTTTTCCTATCTTTTTCTTATCAAGACCAAATACAATTTCATTTGAGTTATTTGACTCCATGAGGCTGAGTGCCAAATGCAAAGAGGTATAATGAGATTCAGAGAAAGACAATACGTGACCCAAAGGAACTTGCCGCCTACAGCAGGATGTAGTTAAGTACCTGAATATAAAAGACAGAACATGGTAAATACTCTAAAGAAGTAAAAGCAACATTTCCCATGTAGGGAACTTAATGAAGATGTGGTGCCTGAGACTGAAGAATGGTAAACTTTCAACATGAAGAAATGCCAGACAGGCACACTGGTTAGATAGAAGTGCATGAACAAAGTATGGAGGTACATCCTCATCTGTCCAGAAAGACATTTTTGTTTGAGGATGCTCCTTACACCCACAATTACTCCATGAATTTGAATTTCAATTCCTCCTTCATGAAGGCTTATTGCTTTTTAACACAAAGATTGCAGTAGGTAATTAAGCTTTCATGTGTGTCCAGATATGAGTTAGCCAGACCTAAATAAAGGCAATGAACCACATGCAATTTATGTCTTCGACTGTAACTTGGTGAGAAGTCCTTGGGAAGGCACGTTATATGTGCTTCTCTGGGCCTTCCAAGGAACAGCATACAGTCATGTGGGACAAGGAAAGGGGATGATGCTAAGAAGTGAATGGCAACAAGCAGAAGGGAAAGATCAATCATGAAAGCATACAGACTCCCATCAAAAAATGAAGATTATTGGTCAAAATAATTCACTGAACCAAACTTCAAGCTTCATTTCTCTCTTCAGTCTATCCTCTATTTGTCTACTCCACTGACTCTAAATTCTACTCACATCCTAACTATTTGGGTCTTTTCAAATGAAGAATATGGCTCATCTCACAGAACACCCTGATTCTCTACTCTGAAATATTTGGAAACTACCTTTTAACTTGGTAAACTTGGTAATTGTCCAAATTCACGTCAAAATTTAATTTTCCTGCAAAATTTTTTTTACTTATTCTGTGGTATTCTGTCACTATTTATTTAGAGTTAATTTTATCTAGCCTGCCAAGGCCCTCTTACATAAACTGGAACATTAGTTTACAATTATTCATCTATCTGCCTATCTCCCTCAGCATGCTTTGGCCCTATGAGTTAAGAAACTGAGCCTATTTAGTTTTAAATTTTTGTGGCCCAGTGCACAGCAAAAATAGTATGCATTTTTCTACTCAATAAAATGTGAGTGATGAATAAAAGAACTAAGAAAGGGATGAGAAAAGCATGGGGGAAAGAGCCAAAGACCAGAGAAGAATGCACATAAGTGTGAGATATTTTGCTAGCATATTTTTAGGAGGAATTGGAAGATGAGATCCAAAGTCAAGTTAAATCAACATATCAGATCTTTAATAAGACAGGCCCAAGATTAGACTCTTTGTAAAGTTTGTCCACACACAGCGTTGTGTAATATGGCAAGACTGATGGGAAGTGTACCCTTGATGAGGCCTGATAAAATCCACTGGTAATTTAATGAGAGAAGGCAGTTGATGAGGCCAGTGCTGTGGCTAAAATGACTCAATGCTAATTGTTTTTACTGAAAGTCGGAATAGATGAAAGATTGTTGTTATATACTGAGATAAATATTAGTCATGGGTCTTGAAAATCTTATCCAGCGAGACAAGTAGAATTTGAATAATTAAAGAAGAAAGAAGAAGATCATTTTAGTTGAGAGATAAGTGTATGATTATACAGAGGCAGGAATGGTTGTGGTCTATGTTGGGAACAGGAAGAAGGCCAAATTGACTGGACAATAGGCTGTACACTGGCAAGCAGTTTTAAATTATGCTAGATCTGTGTTGTCATGGGCAAGATGGGGGCAAAACTGAGACCCTTACCAGACCACAGGTTAAAACAATCACTAACGTTAATTGAGTTCCCCTTTGTTCCAGGCACTAATCAAAACTTCCATAAGTATGATATCAGTAGTTGTCATAGTAACAGTGAAATGTGTTTTGAATTATTCCTGTTTGTGTAGGGAAAATTAAGAATCTTCAAGATTCTCAAGACTCTCAGGATTGCCCATGATTGAGAAACTGGTATGAAGCAAAGACTAAAACTCACATGTGTCCAGCCGCAAAATCCATGCTGCTCATTTTGCCATTTTCTTCCTTAGAGTAGGGTTTGTGAAGCTACAATCTGCCATTGAGCAAGTCTTCACTCCTAAGATATTTTCAGGTGTAAGAGTTGTTTTCATTAATTTGAATATTTTCTAGATAACAAAACAAAAAGTCAACTCTACTGTTAAATTTTGAAGGATTTTGGGATAACTGGGTGGCTCAGGCAGTTGAGCGTCTGACTCTTGATTTCAGCTCAGGTATTGATCTCAAGGTCATGAAATCGAGCCCCCACATTGGGCACTGTGTTCAGTGGGAAGTCTGCTTGAGATTCTCTCTCTCCCTCTCAGTCCTCCCAATTGCCTTTTTCTTTTCCTTAGTTTACATATTAATTTGTTTGGGATGTTATAACAAAGTACCATAGACTGGGTGGCTTAAACAACAGAAATTTGTTGGTTGCACTTCTAGAGTCTGGGAAGTAAAAGATCAAGGCACCAGCAAATTTGGTGTCTGTGAGGGCCTGCTTCATGGTTTGTATATGGCCATCTTTACCTTGTATTTTCACATGGAGGAGAGCAGAGAGAGCTTCCACGGGTCTCTTTTATAAGGGCACTAATCCCATTTGTGAGGACTCTATTCTGATAAACCTAATTACTTCCCAAAGTCTCCTCCTCCTCATACCATCACACTGGAGGCTAGGATTTCAACATATGCATTTCAAAGCGACATAAAAATTCAATCCATTACATTCCATAAGATAGAATGGTTAATAAAATATAGAGACTTGAATTTTATTTATGTTGAAAGATGGCTTTCCTGTGTCTTCAGCCATGTCTGTATTCAAATCCTTGCTCAAAAAGAGCACATATTATTTTTAGATTCTTTAATATTTTTTTTCTGTCATCTGTGTAGCCTTCTCCTTTCATTGAGAAATATAATGAGAAGTTGACTCTGTGTATTCATTATAATTACATGTTTCGAATTCAATTTAATTATTTGAATAAGGTAATATATACTTGTGGAAAATGAATTGGCCCCAGATTACAAATGCTCTAAAAGCTCAGAGGATGGAGGAGTCTGTCACTATCTGCCTACTTCCCTGTTCAAATGCAAACACCTTTCCCCCAGATGTTCTTTCAGGCTCCCCAAACTCATTCTCACTTTAGATTTACCTTCATTCTGAAGAACTTGGATGCAGAGGAGCTGAGACTGACTTTTGCCAGCTATTCCTTCTTCTCTGGGGACTAAGTCCTTAACTGAGTGGGAATTGAGTATGTGTAATGGGGACAAAGTGATCATTAAGAAAAATCTTTGCCCACAAGGAATTTACTGTTATACTCAGGTTTTTCAACTGGAGGCGGAAAGTAGGGGAGGGTAGTAATTAAACCTAATTCTGTCATAATGGCCAGAGCCCTGGAAGGCAAAAGAACTCAAGGAGATATGCCCCAAATTTGGGCAATGAGCAGGCGGCATTGCGGGCAGCATTGTTTCAGCAACTGAAGGCACAGAGTCTAGCTAGGGAACCATTTAAGCTGGCCAAAAATGGAGGGAGTAGAAGAACGGGTAAATGATTTCTCAAAAAAGGCAGAACCTTGACATAGAGGCAGCTTTAGCTTTCCACATGAATATGAGCTCTGTTTAGATCAGGCATTGTGGTCAAAATGATTCTGGGCAATCCTGGCCTGTAGAGGGTTTGTCCTTCCCTGCTTATAACCGAAGTCCTGAAATTAGCACTCAGTATGATGTACTGCCTTGACATCTGAAACAAGGAGTGCTTCAAAGAATCCTCCTTATCTGGAATCCAGGCACAGTTCCTGCTTATCCCAGAGTTGCATGTTTCAGTTCCCTGCCAGCCTATAGAATTAGACAAACAAGCCAATCACAGCCTTCGGCAGGAACCAGGGGCACCTCATCCTTTCGATACTACAGAGCCTGCCTCCCACAGCCCCTGGTTGTTTACTTTGTTATCTGGTGCAACACTTGTGTGGCTCTGCATGGCTCTTCCTCCCTTGACTGGGCTTTGAGTATATGTGGCTGATATACTTGGACCTGGTGTCCAAGTGGCAGGTGTCGATGTTTGGCCCTCCCCAAAAGCTTAGGGCAGAAATTCCTCCCTTACCAACAGGGAGAAGAGGAGGCAATAAAAATAGCCTCAAATTGGCTGAGGTGTTTCATAACCAGGGTCCTGTGTGACTTCTTATTTGCAATCTGCTTAATGCACTACTAAGAGTGTGGATTTGGTAGCCCCTAGGGGATGCTGAGAAAATGTAATGGCCAGATATTTAAAGGAATGGAAATTTCCTTATATTTGTGTGGTACCACGCAGACACTAAATACCCCACCAAGTGTATCAGCCTAATACCTCAGGAATAGTGGACACAATTCTGATCCTTTCAGCATACTTCTTCTAATGAACATGACGGAAAACCTACCCTTCAAGTCTTGATTTGGTCTTCTTAAGATGGAGCTTGTTCCAGTTCATTCAAAAAATTTCCTAAATACTTTTCATTCTTAGATAGTGATTTCTTAGTGCTGTTCTGTGAGACCCTTTATAAGAAACTACTTGTTTGTTATGAACATGTTCTAAATGACCAATAAACTAAGGTTTACAGGGTCAAGGAAAATGTGTGTGTGTGTGTGTGTGTGTGTGTGCCCGTGCATGAGCATGTGTGTGTCCTCAAACATACACCCCAGGCTAGGCTAGCATCTGTGCTTTTCAAGGATTTGCTGCTTACTGTTGCCGAGAATAAAGGTAATCAGCACAGGGAAAGCTGGTAGTAATAATTTCCAGTGTCTTGAATTTTTTACCTTTTAACCGTACCTGGGACTCTCAGATGAAATATCTAACTAAAACAATTCACATGATTATTTACAAAGATCAAATGCTCTTTAAGTATAAATTCTCTGGTCCTTTTTATTCTTCTTTTTACACCGAAAGCAACATGTTCACAAGGAACTTAAACCGAACGAAATGTAATCTCTATTTGCCACCTTTTCTGCACAAGAGTGTGAGGATGGGCGAAGCCACTTTACAAATCCCTGGCCAACTCTAGATGCATGATCTTGTGACATAGCCCAAGGTTTTCACTGTATCTTCTGCCAAAAAAAAAAAAAAAAGTTTAATGAAATTACTCTTATAGTAAATTACATAAATTAGACAAAATATAATGCACAAATGAGAACAGTATGGGGAAAAAGTACTGTCACCACACTGGAAAATGTTTAAAAATATATATAAAATTTGAGGATTTTATAGTTGAAAAGTCCTTAAGTTGTCCCCTATCTAAAATAGGGGGAAAAAACCCTCAGATTTATGTAAACAACACCAGTCTAAATATTTAGTATCAAAAAGAGTTTAAACCAAAAAAAAAAAAAAAATCTTTAGACAATTTTAAAGCAAAAAGAGTAGCATAGTCCTTCATATGCAAACGAAAAGCTAAGCAGGGTTGCAGTATTATTAAGAGGCAAAGTAGAGGCTCTTTTCAAAGTAAAATGAGTTAAATAGGTCATGTTTTTGTGACAAAATGTAAAATCTACAATGATGATATGAATGTCACAAACCTTTATGGGCTGACTAGCAGGTCATTAAAATGAAAACTCTTGTAAATCAAGGAAAGCTGAGAGAATATAAGTAGTGGAGTCTTTAGTATATATCTTTTGGTCCCAGTCAGATCAAATAGGACCAATGTAAATAAGGATAAAGAATACCCAAATTGGGACACCAGGGTGGCTCAGTTGGTTAAGTATCTGCCTGCGGTTCAGGTCAGGATCCTAGAGTCCCGGGATCGAGCCCCAAGTTGGGCTCCCTGCTCAGCGGGGAAGTCTGCTTCTCCCTCTGCCCCTCCCCTGCTCATGATATGATCTCTCTCTCTCTGTCTCTCTCTCTCTCAAATACATACATACATACATACATATATAAACAAATAAAATCTTTAAAAAAGAAATCAGTGTCACTCCTAAATTTGATTCCTGGGGCCAAATACAAAATCAAAAGAATTGATGAACAGCTGGACAATAAACAAGAAAGGGCAAATAACCACACAAAATAAAGTGCGTATGTTTGTGAGAAAGTAGTGTGTATAAATTTATCCTAAAATTGAAAATGTGGCTAAAAATACTAGCTTTAGTGCTTGTTACAACTCTGAAATGGAATAAGCCAATGTGTATTCACTTTGAAGTAAGGGCATTTTTGCAGGTAATATAACTTCACATTAACAGTCCTTCTGTTGAAAAGCTTAATGTCTTCTCTTACCAAAACAAGGGATTGCCTCCCAGCTTTCATGTATAACATTGTCCCACATCTTTGCTTAATGGCTCTCTGTTTTTGTTCACAGAACAGGAAGAAAATCGTAGCAAGGTTCTTCTGTTTTCCATTCTTCATCCATTACATCAAAATCAAGGCTCCTAGGTATGAGTAGTTTCTTTTCCACTCAGAAGCAGCCCTGTCATTTAGTGTCAAAACTAATTAGATGAGTAGTTGAAAAAACAAAAACGAAAACACAAACTTCAACACTTATAATGGGAAGAAAGGGAGAAAGAGGGAGTTAGGGAAAAAAGGAAAGATGGAGAGAGGAGTGTATATTATAAAAATCAAATAAACTTCAGTCAAGGATTGAGAAAACTGAGTAAGAGACACCAGTGAATCTCAAAATTTATCAAAAACTGACTTTCGAGTTTTTAGTAACATTACTAAAAACATAGAAATGTATGTGATACTTGTTTTTACTCATAGAAAAATGAGGTAAATACTTATCTTCATTATTCTCACAAGGATGTGAGTTGCCTGACAGCAAAGAACACCTTTTTCTTTATTTGTTTGGTGCCTGGAGCAGTACCTGGCATATTATAGGAACTGAATAAATGTTTGGTGAATATATGAAATAACAAATGAATGAATTAAATCTTTAACTCTTGGGGACAAATTAACAGCAAAAGTTTGAGAATGACTAGTGAAACATAGAAAAGGAGTTCTCATAAGGGGACATATGGGTACACAGGTGAACCAGCAATGTAAAAATGGCATACAGTGAGACATATTCCCTCCAAAACTGGGCAGATAAAGAGATAAGTGTTCTTTTTATCTTCCAGTGCTTCAACAGCTGTAAGAGGACATGAAAAGGGTGTTCAGTCTAAGTGACAAGGGTCACTGCTTTGTGCTCAGACATTTCTCATAAAAGGGTACAATTCACATTAAATTCCTCCTACTTTTCAGAAGAGCTTTGGATTTGTATTGAGAATCTCTTTATGATTTCTTAGACATAACCAATTAGAATAAGATCATCAGCTGAGTATAATAGTCAGGATGACCTTTTCTGGTCTGCCCAATATATGGTATACACACAAGTAGGTTTGGTAATGTTGGTCCCTGATTTGCCCCATTCCTTCTATATTAGCCATATAGATGTTTGCTCTATTGATTGGATGGGGGTGGGGTGGATAAGGCTCCCCTTTATATAATGAGTGAATATCGAAATGTACTGCATGAACAAACTACCAAGAAGGGATGTGTGATCATACATGTCCTGGTGGAGGGGAGCCAAGCAGAAGGTCAAGCCAGTAACAGGAAGTAGAATAGCAAGTCCACAGGTTGCACAACTAAATAGGCCTCCAACAAGGTCCTTGGAGCAGGAGTGGTTCCCAGCCAAGTCAGGTGAGGGAGCTCATGCCTCATGCCCAGTTTATAATCCACTTCGGAAAGTGCAGGGAGCCATCTTGTCTCTGACATTTTGTTGAGCACAATGTCAGCAATGTAGCATACCTCCTGCTCTCTTACTCTCTCACACTTCCACTCTTCCCTGCCTTCACTGAATAACTTGCAATAAAGTATGCTGAATTCATTTTGATTGTCTTTGCTTTAAAAGTCAGTGACTACAGTCTAGACTAAGCCACCATAATAGGACTGACCTTAAACATGTAGCAGACATTAAGACATGTACAATTCCAGAAGAATCATGCCTGTCCTCTATCAATTGTATCATTTCTCTTGTTTGTAAGCATGTGAAACTATTACCTTCACTGTGCATGGGTAAGAATGGACTATTTCTATGACTTAGCAGTTATTTCATTCAAGCATTTAAGAACTGTCCCAGCAAGAGTGAAGTAAGACACATTGACCAATACTCATTTGCCCTTTTAAGATGTAGGCCATAGCAATTTGGGTCAGTAGCCAGTCTGGCTGATTCTTAGCCAAGTGGAATGACCCCACAACTACTCAGATTTCTGAGTATAAATGGGTGTGATCCCCTGGAATTATAAATCGTACCATCCAACCAGGGATTACAATGAAGGAAAATATAATTAGCACCAGGGAGGATGCTTTATTTCTGCTAGAATATGTAACATAGTAGGAGCTATTCAGGAAATTTTACATGAAACCAACAGAAACCTAGTTGCCTTTTCTGAATGCCCCTTTCCTTCCTCCCTTCCTCCCTCCATCCCTCCATTCCCTCCTCCCCTCTTCCTTTCTCCTTCTTTTCCTCCCTCTTTCCCTCCTTCCTTCCTTTCATCTTTCCTCACACTTTCCTTGCCTTGTCCTTCCTTTCCTCCTTTCTTATAAAGGTTCGGACACTGATATTGAGCACAGCTCATTTCAAACTTTTTATTTTCTAGGAGAAATATAAGTTTATTGCTTCAGTGCAGTGAAATTATCATTTTTCACTGCCAGGTTAGCCCTTCAGATAATGTTAAGGTTTAATTTGAACTTTACACCTCATTCTAGTCCCCTGTCATCCTTTTTTTTGTATGCCAAACTCATAGAAATGGAGATCTATATTTGGCAGGCTATCATCTGCTACACTGGATTTATGTCTTCTTCATATTAATATTTGCACATTTATTCGTTGAATATGTATCAGAAACATTTAGTGTGTTCCTGTGTTGTACATACACTGCATGTCCCACAGTGTTTATTGCAAAAGTGAGTGCTTAGTAAGTGCTGAAGTAATTGAATGGTTCTGGGCTGGCTAGGTTCACACGTAAAGGACATACGAACAAAAAAGGAAATGAAATAGGAATCCCGAGGGAAGATTTTACATTTCTTTGAGGATACTAAAGGCAGCTAGGAAGCTGAGGAGACCATAAAGGGAAAGATTGATAGACAATTTTTTTAAAAAATTTGGAAGTATGCTACATTAAAAAAAAAGTAAAAGGCACATTATGAACTGAGAAAAATTTACAACATATAAGACAAATAATTATCTTTATATCTTTTATATATAAAGAAATATTATAAATCTTTTGGCAATAAATCTAGACACTACTCTACATCTGAGGAGTACCATCAATGAATAAAAACGACAAAGATCCATGTCCTCATTGCATTTACAGTCTAGTAGAGGGGCGTAGACAGAATACATCTTAAAAATAAATACGTTTTAGGATGTTTCGGTCTCCTGATTGTGCTCTGAACATATGAACATATGAACTACACTATGTGCTCAGAAAATAAATATTCTTGTTTTCTTTACATTACATGTATACACACGCATGAGAAAACACCTTGAAATGGTACCTGACAGGGCAGCAGCAGGAATTGTTAGGCAGCATCAGGATTTTAAAGGAGCCAGTGAGTGCCATCACCTTGCCAGGGGACAGGATGGTCAAGCAGGAATGTGCAGCACAATGGCCTTGTTTGAAACAAGGCTCTTCCTTTCCAGAGCAGGCAACATCAATTCTGGCAAGGGAGAAGAGAGGAGTGAGTGTTACTTTGTTGGGGAAAGATAGTAAATTACTGTCCTATTCCTTTTTCGAGACCATTAACCTATAGCTAATGGTAAGTTTCAGTTAACCAAACCAAAGGTTGGTTTTTCTGTTTCGTTTTGTTTTGTTTTGATTTTTGCCTCAACCTGTTTAGTTCAGAAGCTATAGGCTGGTTGGGAATGCTCCACTGAAGATATCCCAAGCAAAACGTGATACAGACAAAATCTGCCTCAGCCTCAAATTTAAATAACCATTGCAAGAGAGTAGGGTCCAACTCTGTGATATTTCTAAGATGGCAATATGGAATCTTTTCATAAAATGATTGATTTGTATTTCAAAGGAAATTTCTTCTCTTCAAATCTGAGCAAAATGCTTGAGGCTTTTCACAAGTATGGCATATGGAATATTAACACTCTTCCGTTAACTCTGCATTTTACTCTAGTCAGAGGCAGAAAAAACTCATTTTAGAGGAATCAGCCAAGTTTTTAAAGACAAGCACCTGATTTTTTTTGACGTATTTAGGTTTATTCAAAGTCCTCTTAGCACTGCTAGGTGAAATATTAAATACTAGCATCTCTTTCATATGAACATCAGATTCAGTTCTAAAAGCCCTCTGGCAATGGTCAGAGTCCAGAAATGCTCCAATTTTAATAACATTTATAACTATGATGTTACTTTAATGGGGGAAGGGATGTCATGATACTAGTTTCTGTCTGAGGTAGAGAACCAAGGCTTCTTGAGGTATGGATGTTTCCTACCAAAGGGCACATTCAGATTTTTAGGGCACACTGAGATTTTTAGAGTGATGTTTCTCAAAACACAGGTTTTAGTGGCCCATTAGAGTTGAAGTTGAGTGACCCATTTAGAGACCCATGACTCATAAGAGGATCATGAAATCAATTTTGTGAATTATAACTCAGTTTTGCTTTTTTATTGAAAAGTACTGAAATAAGATGGAATGGAAAAGAACACAAAGAATAAAGGGAAATCAATGGAAATGAGTTTTTATGAAAACTGCCTAAGCTGGACCAAATTCCTACATTTCACAGATTTCCAGGCCCTCTACTGGTGCCGAGGCTACAAAGATGAAAAAGTTTAGTACCCTCTTCTCAAGGGTTAATTGAATCATAACACCATTTTTGAGAATTCACTCAGTAGGTTGCATCATTTTGGTCACAATTTATTTATAAACTATTAATTCCTGCCTAATATGTAAACACAAGTATTTGATTGTATAGATGTTAATATATTTACAGATTCAATCTGTATAGCCCTGACATTTCTGATTATGGGAAATAAGTACCTTGAAATTGGTTCTGTTTTACTTATTTTCTACATTCTAGATGTTATGGCATTCTATAAATATTGCTTAATTTGAATCCTGTACTGTCCCCATTTGCTAGTGATAAACAGGTCTCCTGCCTTGGAGGCCTACATAGTATTCATGCTTAGTTTTTATGCTTTTCAGATGTTCATTTGCACAACTCATGGATTTGCATCTGTCTAAATAATTAAGTTATATTGGTATAGAAGGAAATTGTTTCTGATAAATTATGTTCTAAAGTGGAACAGGAAATAATCAAGAACTGTGCAAAATTGTTAATGAAATTCTCTTCTATATGTTCCCAACATGCTGCTTCAAGAATTAGCTTTATAAAGCATGGTTTGTGCAGCATTCACTTACCTCATAGGCTCAAAGTCATCTTCCCCTACCTGAAGGAATATGGAACATGGAAATATGGAACGCTGGAAATTCAATCCCTCCATACTTAGATGTGATACAACATATTTTTTTAAATAATAAAGAAAAAAACTAATAATATAAGTTTAAAAACTAAATTAAAAATTAAATTAAATTAAAAAATTAAAATTAATTTTTAACTAAATTAAAAAAAAGAAATCTCACTTACCTAAGAGTGAGTGACCTCAAGTACCTACATTTGATTTTACAGAGAGGAAGAGAAAGGAAACAAGTGAATTCTAGAAGCTCTGTAGTCCTGAGGACTTTCAGACTCAGAATAGAAGAGTAGGTGATGGGGGAGTTAAGGAAAGTGGCTCTGGTGATTTCACACTTCTGTAAAAAATCTTTCGATGATTATACACTACAGATTTGATATAAACTCCTCATCTTGGTGCTTAAGTTTTCTAGTAAGTTTTCTGTTGTAACCAAGTGCAACAGACTGGGCTGCTTAACCAACAGACACTTTTTCATGATTCTGGAGACTAGAAGTCTGAACTCAAGGGTAGATCTGATCTGGTTCCTTGTGAAGGCTGTGAGGAAAGAAGCAGTTCCAAGCCTTCTTCCTTGGCATATCAATGGCCATTTTCTTCCTGTGTCCTCCCTTTGTACCTCTCTGTGTCCAAGTTTCCTCTTCTTATAAGGACACCAGTTACATTGAGTAAGACTCCCCCTAATTACCTCATTTTAACTTAATTACCTCTGTAAAGACACCATCTCCAAATATGGTCACATTCTGATGTAGAGTTAGGACTTGGGGTTAGGATTCCAACAAAAGAATGGGGAGGGGCACAATTCAGCCTCTAACAGTGTTAATGACTCTGTATATCTTGAGAAATAGCTATTATGTCCATTTTACCAATGAGGAAACCAGTACTGAGAAGTTAGGGGAATGGTCAAAATTAACACAATTAAGGGGCACATTCAGGATATGAAACTGGGTTTCCTGGGCCTAACTGGGTGTCCTTCCTACTTCTGCATTGTCCATTCTATGAGGAAATCCAGAACATGGCCCTGCCTCACATTTTTCATTTTACCTCTCACTTACTTGCCTTCGTTCCTTTGCAAATGTCTTTCTGTTTTCACTTCTATCTCTGCCTGTCAAGATTTTATCCATCCATAAAGGTTTACCTCATATATAACCATTTCATAATTAAACACCTGATAAGATTTAGAAAATCGTGATGTCCTTCCTACAACCCATGGCAATTAAGTCAGTGTCTATGGAGGTGGGGCACACATTAGTATTTCTTAAAGCTCCCAGGTGATTCCCATGTTCAGTTAAACCTGAGAACCACTGCTTTAAAATCTCTTCTCATCTCATTATCAACATGTTTATCTTTAGCAACATTTTTCCCTAATAGATTTTTATACCGGGACTACCTTTCACTCATTCAGTCTTCTCCCTACCCCGTTCCCACCAAATGCAATGCCTTACATATTTCAGACATTCAGTAATAATTTTCTTAATTCAAATGAATTGGAGTCACCAGAATGAGAATGGAGAGGAAAGAGAGTGGCTATGGACTCAGTCTTTTAGGAAAGAATTTTAATTTTTTCTCTGGAAAAGCAACTTGAACTTTTGGCCCAAAGGTATCCATTAAGCAAAAACAGAATTCAAACATAAGTCCATCTTTTAAGATTTCCCTTTATGATGTTTTCTGGATCATTCTTTTAGTTGAGACACTTTAAACTTAATGCACACAATTTAGAATTTACCACTTAAAGTAATTACCCATTCATATTATGATATCTTTCTTACATTAAAGACAATTTGATAATGGACTAAAACTATATATCTGTCATGCATCAGAGTATTTATATTTCCAAGAAAGCCAGATGAGGACATTTTATTCTGATTTGCTTTATGTCTTTTGTTGCAATGGCCTTTGCTTGTTGGTGCCACAGAAATGTCGTCATATATATCACTCTATCAAATTGTTACTATAACTATCCCCACCATCATCCTTCTCCTCATCATCATGTTCACTTCCTAGCTATTGGCCTCAGGGAGTCATTGCTGCTCACTTTGATTATTGCAGGAGCTTCCTACTTCATCTCCTGCTCCTTTCCATTCTCTACTCTTTCTTCTACTTAGCTTCCACAGGTACTTCTCTGATCCATATTTGCTGAGCTTAGTCTACACTTGGAATGCCTTCAGTGGTTCCTGATTCACGTAGAATTGTGTAAACATCTGGCATCCCATACCTGACATTCAAATTCCTGTCAAATACGGCTTTTACATGAAATTTACAGTATTTCTTTCCATAATATACCCTCCACCTTGTACCTTATGATCTGTAGAGAACCAGTCTACCTTTCCCTGAATATATCCCAAATATGTTCTGCTACTCCCAATATCTACCTAAGGAAATCCTAAAATTTCCTTAAAATCCCATTAAATTGATTGATTTGCATTGTGTGGCTTCAATACTATTTAACTCTTCTCTAGCTGGGTATACTGTACATGTACAAGAATGAGGTGGCCAGGCCAAATGAGCAATATCAGAAGGAATTCTTAAAGAAAGACTAATTTCAGTGAACCTAAGACTTATTTCCAAGAACAAGCAGCTGACATTTTAAAATAATAGTGGAATTCACCATCAAAAGGATATGGATTCCTAAGGAAATAAAGAATTCTACTGGATAAGAAAAAATATGAGAGTATTTTATTTTCCTGTCTGCACCTCTCTAGCACCTAATCCAGTTCCTTGAGGGAACTAGGACTTGGTATCAATTTCTGGATTGCATGACTAACTAAGTAAATGAGAAATACACATGTGGTAGAGGTAAATTGCTAAAACTGGCAACAGGGTGAGTTGATCTCATGTGACCTAGAAGGTACTCAATAAAGAAATATTCAGAAACTATTTGCCTTTACCTCTACTACATAAGAAATAGTGAGTTCTTTTTACAGATCATGCACTATTGCAGTGAAAATACTGGGCCAAAAATAAATAATATCCCAGGTGCATTAATAGCTAAAGTTAAACTCCATTTGGCACCAATTTATCAGGGCTGTATTGCTGGTGGGTTATGATACAGCATAGGTGGTAATTGTGGAGAGAAAATCAGACAGGAATGTGAGAAATTTTGCCTTTGAATCAATGCTTAATGTCTAAACTTCATCACCTTTGTGATCTCCTTCTAATTCTTTCAACATTCCTCAACTGATAAAGCAAAAGAAGAAGGGTGGTACCTTAAATACTTTGCAACAATTTTAGGTGATACCTAATATTGGAATAAGTAAAAGTAAATTTTATGAAAATGTTTGATGTCCAGACAATGTTTGATGTCCATCAATGTCCAATGTTTGATGTCCTGACATTTCCTAAATGGAAACAAGCAAACAACAACAACAGGAAAGTATAATTAACAGGGAATTTTAGAGTTTGGAGAACTGTAGTCTTCCACCACCAATGGACACCATGGTGAGGGAATGACAGCATGAGATTTTCCAAAATTAAAAAGTGTTCGTTACACATTTCTTGTCCTTCACACATGCACAGTGTTTCCAGTATTTGAGTTGCCACGGGCTATCACCGCCACAGGAGCAATGAAACCAGATCCCACCAGTAGGAAGAGACTTCTAAGAGCATATTCTAAGAAGAAAAACCGTTCTGGATTCTTAGTTTGGTGTGATGGATGGCATAGTTTCAGAACAACCAAATAATGTGCCTATTGCACTAGCACATTTCATACAGAGGCAGAGTTGGAAGCTTCATCCAGCCACGGGAAAAACCCTTCATCCTAGTGACAGCAACCATCTGATTACAGAAGGAGCAGGAAGATGGCTCACAGCAGGGCTTGCCACATTAGCCTATGACAGGGCAGGGAACCTTGCTGTTCAAGTGGCCTACACATGACCATTCCAAACAAGGTAGGCCCTGCTCAGATCCACAGCTTGTTAATAACTGCCATTATTCCACTATCTCAGATGTTTGAAACAGGTAAGTTCTTTTTTTTAATTTGTATTAATTTTTTTCTTTAATATTTTTATTTTACTTAAATTTAAATTAGTTAACATATTAGTTTCAGGAGTAGAATTTACTGATTCATCACTTACATATAACATCAAGTGCTTATCTGAACAAATGCCCTCCTTAATATCCATCACCCATTTAGCCCATCTCCCCACCTACTTCCCCTCCAGCAACCCTCAGCTTGTTCTTTATAGTTCAGAGTCTCTTATGGTTTGCCTCCCTCTCTGTTTTTATCTTATTTTATTTTTTCCTTCCCTTCCCCTATTTTCATCTGTTTTCTTTCTAAAATTGTGTGTGTATTTTTGTATCCTTTGGGTAAATACTTAGTAGTGTAATTGCTACATCATAGGGTTGTTCTATTTTTAACCTTTTGAGGAACTTTCAAACTGTTCTCCAGAGTGGCTGCACCAGCTTGCATTCCCACAAACAGTGTGGGAGGTTTCCCCTTTCACTGCATCCTCACCAACATCTGTTGTCTTCTTTGGAGAAATGTCTGTTAATGTCGTCTGCCCATTACCTAACTGGATTATGTATTTTTGGGGTTTGATAAGTTCTTTATCGATCTTAGATACTAACCCTTTATCAGACATGTCATTTGCAAATGTCTTCTCACATTTCGTCAGTTGCCTTTTAGTTTTGTTGATTGTTTCCTTTTCTGTGCAGAAGGTGTTTTATTGATGAGGTCCCAATAGTTCATTTTTGCTTTTGTTTCCTTTGCCTCAGGAGACATGTCTATTAAGAAGTTGCTGCGGCTGAAGTCAAAGAGGTTGCTGCCCATTTTCTCCTCAAGGATTTTGATGGTTTCCAAGGCAGGTAATTTCTTTAATTTGGGGTAGGATAAGTAATTTTTTCCCTAATCCTTTTGTAATTGTTTTGAGACGCAGTATATGCAAATTTTCATGGTTGTTGTTAAGGTATTTTATGTTTGTTTTTTTCTACCAAATTTGCTACAGAATAAAAATTTCTCTGAAGTGCAGGTATATTATAGAAATCTTTAGTAGTACAGAGAAAATATATCACCTGTGTATATCAGTGGTTCTCAACTTGAGCGTGACCTGGAGATAACTTGTTAAAACACACATTACTGGACCTCACTACCACCAGTGTTTATGATTCAGTGGGAACAGGTAATTTAGTAGGTACAGGTGATGCTGATCCTGCTGGCCCAGGGACCGCACTTTGAGAACCACTGATGTATGGGAATATGGATCGTGGTTAGAGAAGATGGTAAAGTTATGAGGAAACTTGTGCCATTTCTGAAGTATTGTGTCACTTTTGATATGTGAAGATCCTGATGCTGTCCATGGACATGCAGGCTTTGGCGGTCATTTGTTCGTTCATGTATGTTTACCTTCCAAGAATAGAATAAGTTTGTTTGAATATAACCACTCCCTTCACCTGCCCCCTCTCCTCCAGTGACAGTGGTTGAGAATCATTTAAAAGCCTACCAGTTGGGGCTCAATAGGTTAAGCATCTGCCTTTGGCTCAGGTCATGATCTCAGGGTCCCAGTTCAAAGCCCTGCATCAGACACCCTGCTCTGCAGGGAGCCTGCTTCTCCCTCTTCTCCCTGCTCAGGCTCTCTCTCTCTCACTATCTCTGTTGCTATCTCTGTCTCTCTCTCTCAATTAAATAAATAAAATCTTTAAAAAAAAAAAAGAAAAAAGGCTACCAGTTGGGGCAGCCGAGTGGCTCAGTCAATTAAGCATCTGCCTTTCAGCTCAGTTCGTGATCCTAGAGTCCTGGGGTGGTGCCCCACATCGGGTTCCCTGCTCACTGGGGAGCCTGCTTCTCTTTCTCCCTCTGCTTGCTGCTCTGCCTACTTGTGCTCTCTCTCTCTGTCAAATAAATAGGTAAAATTTTTTAAAAAATAAAAATAAAGGGCTGCCAAGTGCTTTGAAAGACACCGATTAAGGCCAGTTCAGAGAATAAAGTAAGAACTTAGTAAGAAAGTATGTTTTCCACTATTTTTAATACAAGATACTATAAAACAGTAATGTTTTACCCTCCTATATTTTAAAAAGGGATACTAATCGAAAAAAAGGAGTACTGATCACTTCCTTGTTTTTCCTTTTCTTCATTTTATTTTTATATTTAGATTTGCAAGTTCAGTGCTAAAGAAGTTCTTCATTGCCTTTTTGAAGCACTTGTCCATAGTCTGTACTCAGTGAGATGTAGTTCCTACATCATGGTCTTTGGGTAAGTAATAGAAGAACTTCAACTCTAGACCTCTAGACATAACCATATGAATAACCACACACTCACACACACACACACACACACACACTCATTGAAAATCACCTTCAAAGAGAAGAGAGATCTAATTTGTTTGTTTTATGCTTATTTTAAATAGTTGTAACTGGGTTTATCATCCCATGTTCCTTTGGGGAAGATACCGTTTCTCTTGGTTTAAATCTTATGTCCTGTCACTTTCATGACTCCAGAGACTAAGTTCAAGCTAGCGTTTAGAATATCTCACTAATTTGTGGATATGTCAACTTAGGGTAAAATTATAAAAGATATATACTTTCATAGCCTACATCTGAAGAAATATAGTACTGTCTACATCCTTTGTTTTTAGACTTTATGTTTTGAAAATACTAAAATTACAGCATACATCTGCATAAACAACCATATATATTTTTCCTAAAATAGATTATTTCTTGCTTGTCCCATTTAAATTTATTTTTGGCAAAGAAACTCTTTTCCCTTAATTTGTTTGGTTTTATTAGCAAGCGATGATAAATCTAAAGTTATCCTCCAAACGGTAAGGTAAGATTCCCACTTGTTTATAATGTAGAGATATTAATTTGTAAAACTCACTTTACAGCAAATACATGTTCTTTAAAATAACAATTGTCAAAGAACACATTATTAACATAGATAGGCAATTTGGGCAATATTTTAATTTTTCCTTGTAAATACTTTCCATTTTAGACATCTAAAGTGAATGATAAAAGTAGGAATATCCAACTTGGCATCTTTATATTATGCATGTTAAATAATTGCATTTTGATGTATACCGTAACATTTCAGCTGATAGGTAGTGGGGCTAGAGATTTTTTTTGTGTATTTAAAAACTTCCTTTTATGTTTGTCAGATTTCACAAAATTTAACCAGTATGAATGTATAAATGGATTGGTATGGAGAACTGACATAATTTAAAGTGTGGAACACCTTTGGAACTGATAAGAGGGTAATGTGCAGGGTACAGTGGGCAAAGAACTAAATAGAATTCATATGTGTGGGGCAAAACCAGAAGGATACATGTAAAACATATTTTTGTTGTAGTTGTTTTGTTTATTTTTGTAAATAACAATTTTTTTCTTTTGCTTTGCTGTATCAGTCTGTATTTGATAATTATGATATTATAGTGAATTCATGTCGCATTCCTAACATTCTTAAAGGAAAGTCAGTGATTTAAAACATCCTAATTATGAAGGTCATTGAACATAATGACATATTGAAATGTTACCTTCCTTGAAATTGCTAGTAGAAACGGAAGTATTTTTTGTTTTGGTGGTCAAATTGCAAATTTATTCCAGAAAGTAGGAGTCGCAAAAGATTTTTCAAGCTATGAGATTGATGTCTACATTATTAAACTGACATATAATAGGTAAGTACCCATTAACTTATTAGTTTAGTGAGCATAGATTTATTATTTTTTTATCAAGCTATGTTTAAAAGATGTCAAAGAACTATTAATAACTGTTAATTAACTCTTTGCTCTAAAAGGACTTGAGACTATTCTGTAGATTTTTTTTTAAGTAAGCTCTACACCCTGCTTGGGGCTTGAATTCATGACCCTGAGATTAAGAGTCACATGTTCTACCAACTGAGCCAATACCTTATGGATGTGTTTTATAATTCTCCCTGACTCCTGTTTCTAAATTGGGTTCAGTCATGGCATGTTTGTAAGATGGTAATGTATTTATGACACTATCCTTTTAACTTTCCCTACTCATCTATCTTACTTCACATATAGGCTGCCATTTTTCCATTCCTATTGCCCCTACCTCTCTCGGTTGGGGATAATAATTATAACTTCCTTATTAGCTATTCCACTCCCACTAAGTTTGGTTCTCCTTTTCAATCAATTCTATGCATTGTTGCCATATTAAACTTAATAAAGAATGAATTTCTAATCTAGACTTCAAAGGACTCTATGAATTACCCCTAAAATGCTTTCAAATTCAATTTACTCCTATATCTCTTTCATGAGCTATGTACTCGGCTGAACTTAACTATTCATCTTTTCCTAAACATCCCCTGTGCATCCCCCTATCTGTAGGATATGCATATAGGCAAAGTGTATGCATATAGGCATATGAATATAGGCATATAGGCAAAAGTATGTTTTATGCATAGATATAGATATATATATATACATCTATATCTATGCATAAAACGTATGCATATAGGCAAAGTGTTTTGCACAAAGTGGCCCAGAAGAGGTGCTCAGAGAATGGCTGGCCTTTCTTCCTCTTTAGTTGTCCATATTCTCACTATACCTACTGTGATTTAAAAAAAAAAAAAAATCCTGAAATAATAACACTTGCCTTCATAGAACCATCCCTAAAGTACTCTTACTGGAACTCATCTGCCCCTCTCTTTGATGATCATAGCACTTGGTTGTAGCATTCATGACTGTTAACTTTACCTCGTGACATAGCCATTTCTGTACTCTCTTTATTGAACTGAATGCCCTGAAGTTCATGGTTTGGGTGTCTCCAGTGTTGCCTAATATACACTTCCACTTCCTAGTAAGTGCTCAATAAGGATCTATTTATCATATGATCTCTCTGATATGAGGAATTTGAGAGGCAGGGTGGGGGGTTGTGGGGGGCAGGGAGGGAAAAATGAAACAAGATGGGATCCGGAGGGAGACAAACCATAAGAGACTCTTAATCTCAGGAAACAAACCAAGGGTTGCTGGGGGTAGGGGAGAGAGATAGGGTGGCTGGGTTATGGACACTGGGGAGGGTAGTGCTATTCGGTGAGTGCTGTGAATTGTGTAAGACTGATGATTCACAGACTTGTACCCCTGAAGCAAATAGGACATTATATGTTAATAAAAATAAATAAATAAAATTAAGGAAATGCAAAAGCAAAACAAAAAAGTATCAGGAAAGCTTTTCCTTACGAATTATTTGTATAGTAAAAGAATGGAAGCTATCTAATGTCTATTGCTATGGGATTTTAAAATAAATTATAGCAAATGAAAAAAAAAAGGATCTATTTAATTAAGGAATAAAACCTGCAGCCTCCTGGAGATCCTTAATGGGTTCCCCTATTGAACTAAGCAGTAATCCTTTTTCTGGTGATTTCTTGCCAAAATTCAGAATTAAATTTTTTGAAATTGTGGTCTCGAGAAAGGTCATTTAAAACTGTCACTAAATAATCATTTGTATTTTTTAATCATTAAAAAATACAAATTCTGACTTCAGGAAAAAAGTAAATTCTGTCTTATTTCTCTGCATACAAAAATACATGTACCCAAATATGTACATTTTTCTCCAAAATTTTCCATTGGGCTATACTTAGTAACAATATTATTTTTCTTAAGGAAATGTTTTCATCGATTGGAATAAGCAAAATTCTAACTATTAGGGCTACAGAAACCTAGACCTACAGAATTTTTGGAAGTGGGGATTGGAAATCTGAATATTTATAAGCTCCAGGGATTTATGCAAGCTAAATCTTGAGAACTGAAGATTTAATAGGCTATTTCTCTTAATGAATAAAGACATTTTAAAAGCTATTTTTAATTACTAATTTCTAAGTGAAGTGCTAATGTTACACATAATTAGCTGAAGTCCTGACTGTTCTAAGGGAGTAATGCTTTGGTTTTCAGGGGCTAACTTGTTCCTTACAAATACTGAGCCCCCTTCGTCTCTAGATGGTTGGTTCTGTTCTCAAGCTATGTGAGACTGGTTTAGGATTAGAAATCAGGAGTTCAAAGATAAAATCAATTAAAAATCTGAATATTATTTGTATAAAAACAGTTGGGGCTGAAAGTCTTGTTCCTTGGTGATAACAAACGGTGAAAGGCAAGTATGTAGAAGTGAGGAAGAACAGAGAGGAATAAAATAAAATCACATTTGCTTGCACATTTAGTTGGGTTACTATTGGATTGCACTCCATTAAAGGCAAGGAGTTTCCATTTTCTTCTGACGAGTATAAAAACAAGAGTGATTGGCAGTAGCATTAATTGCTAAGTAACCATTATCCAGAACTACCTTATTAGGAATGGGAATTGCCATCCCAAGCCTGTCTAAAGGGTGTTCATAAACTACATTAATTATCAAAGATAGCAAGAAACAGCAAGTAAGAAATTGCCTGCCAGATTAAAATTTCCAATATTTCAATTATAACAAGCTATTGAACATATAAATGCAATGAACCTTGTAACACATATGAATTATGTTCTGGGCTTGGGAAATAGCATCATAGTGTCTCCACCTGACAGAGTAAATAGCATTCCATTCATTAATAAAGGCTGTCAGTGCAAATGTTAAAAGGCTGTTGGAGTGAATGCACACACAGCACTCATCAACACTCTGTTGGTCTCCTTGGTCATTTCCTCTTTCGCCCTCAACCTCTTCATCAAGTTTCAATGTCAATGGCATCTTTGTGAAGGAAAGGAACTTCCTGCTGCTTCCCTTACTAAATTCAACCAAGATTAGACAATGATTATTGTGAGCTTCCATTTGATCCTTAAGTTACTTTATATTCCTCTGATGTCAGCCATCCTTGCTTTCTTATAAGATACGTGGACATTTTCAGCCCACCTGTCGTAAAGATCAACTTTTATGTGAGAACTGGATATATGTCTTTTCAATTATTCACTGTATTTCTGCATATGATTCATTCCTTTTTTGTCCTAAGATTTTTTAACATTTTAATATATTTTCTGCTATATGACAACATATGATAATTTCTCACTTGCTGTTTCTTGTATTCTTGATAATTAATACAATATATGAATATCTTTCAGGTAAGTTCAGAACGGCAAGGATAATACATGCCAATAGTGAAGAATTGCTACAGTAACAAAAATATGCAAAGAGTGGCAGAATATGCCACCCCAAAATATGCCATTTTAGCATAAAGATTATTTTGAGCTAAAAGACTTGAAAAACAGCAATACAAGGGTAGTCTATGGGTATTCCCTTTTCTTTCTGAAAATGGGAGATAAAAACTCCCATGTGAAAGATGCCTTCCTTGTACCAGGAAAAAAATAGTAACATTCTTTTATGAGGAGTCATAGCTGAGAGAATTCTGAACAAACAGACCTTGTTAAAATAATTCTTATCTTCCTTTAACCTCCCCACGTAATTTGGTTATTTTTCCACAGTTGCTTCTCTTTGTTCAGCCTAATAAAAAAAAGGCCTTTAGATTTTGACATATCTTTGAATCTTTGTTTCCTTATGAGGTTCCTGTGTCATGTAAACCTTATATAAATTGATTTGCTCTCCTCCTATAAATCTGTCTTATGTCCGTTTAATTATCAGGGCTCATCAAGAAACCCTAAATTTTGTTTCCCTTATATGTATGAAGAGAAAAGTCTTATATACTCCTACACACTTCCCAGAGAATACCACATTACATACAGTAAAGCCAATGGTTTGTTTTTGTTTTTGTTCTTGCTTTTTACTTCCACCCCAATACCTTTGTTATTCTTCCTAAAATAACTTCTTGCTAAGATGGGGCTATTCTTAGCCTATGGTTTATATCTTCCACCTCCAGAAAAATGTTATGAAGCTAATCCCACCCCTAAATATTCTGTGTGTTTGCGGTGGTGGGGAAGGGTATTACTCAGTGTCTCATGGACCTGCACCATCAGCATTATTGTCGCCCTCTTTAGATCTGCAGAATTTAAATCTCTTGTGTGGGGCCCTGCAGTCCTCGTTTTAACTGTGTCTCCATCTGATGCTTATAGACAGTGAAGTATGAGAAGTCCTGCTTTGATCGCACTTTGTATCATTGACTCCTTTAGGAAATATTTGAGTACTTTCCAAATCAAGGAGCTAGTCTAAGTGGATCAGATAGGACTCCTCTCCTGAGAGACTACACACATCTAGTAGAGATGACAACTAGTGTAAATAAATATTTGAAGTGGCTGTTGTCTTAAGAGATTCAGACTATGAGTACTATAAGTACTTAAAGTACTTAAAGTACTATAAGTACGATAAAAAGGATGCATATAGTACCTATAGTATAAAGTACTATAAGCAATTATATGAGATAAAGATTCTTTCCAACTAAAATACTTTGAATAAAATGTTATAGAAGGGTGGCATTGCAGCAGGACTTGATAGATGAATGGATATGGAGCTACAGATGCTAGGAGAAGGAAAGGCCAGTGGTATGGAAGACAGAAAACACAAAAATATAAGGTGGGACCATAGGCAAGGCAGAGAATAGCAAGTGGTTGAATCCCAGTGAAGCATAAAGCTTGTAAATGCTTATGGTTGGAAATAGAAATGTAGAGCAAGGTATTCCAGAGAAGGTTTTGAAAGAAAGTCTAATACATGTGTATTCTAAGTCATTTTTCTACATTTTCAGTTTAATCTCACAAAAAACGTGCTCTCAACACACAATGCAAATTCCTTAAAGGCTTGACTTCTTTATATCTGTAGCTCCTAGCATAGCTTTTAACAGACTTTAAAGTCTTGATATATATTAAGTAAATAAGCAAATCTTTATTTGGAAAGTAAAACATTTAGAGCTTCCAAATAAACTGAAAGCAAACAGAAGTTTTAACTTTGTATACAGTTTTACACATCTGCTTGAAAAATTAAAACTTCCAAGGGAAATTTAGATGGTCCACTACGTCCAAATAATAGACCTGCAAAAAAATGGTGTTTGTCTAAATAATCATTTTTCTGATTTATATAAGTATGACTACAATGAAATGCTTTTAGAGAAATTAGAAAATGTGAGCATATGCTTTAAATGTTCTCATAAGCCTAATATTGGATTCTACTTCACCTTTTTATGGGCAACAGGCAATTATAATTGTGACAAAATTCTAAAGCTGGTCAAAAAGAGGTTAAGAGTTTTTCTAGAACAGATATGTTTAGTCATCTATCTCACATATGTCTTGCACATAATAGGTGATCAATAAATGTTTTGATTTTTTTAATTAAATAAATATCCAGAGAAGAGCTTGGTACAGCCAGATTTTAGAAGCTTTTAAAGACATTGTAAAGTAATAATGGTTATGACAGAAATAACAATTTCTAGATTAAAAAGGATGCATTTGCAATGGTAGATGTAAGTGGGAATTTTATTACCACATGGGAAAAATATGGAGTCAGCCATGCTGGGAAGTCAGAGGGACAGCAGACTGACCCATGCACATCTATAATCATAATTTTATTGTTGTTCTGGGATTTGGACAGTGACTGGAGACAGTTATGAAGCCTCATTTTGTGAACACAGTATCTCCACCTTAAACGAGCCAAGTGCAGTAATGTTTCCTTCCTTCCCAGGAAGGGGTCAAGTTACACTTAGGGCTCCAAGATAGAGCTACCACTGTAATGGGAACAGATTTGGGTATTTTGTTTTGTTTTGTTTTGTTTTGTTTTTCTTCTTCTTTTACAACTGTGGCTCAGCAATATAGCCAAGTTTGTGGCTTAATTATCCCTCTATGAGTCCTCAAGGAGAGTTCCTTTTCACAGAGCTTTCAGAAGAAATAGAAATAGAAATAATGACTATCTCACCCACTTTTTTGTTGTGAAAAAATAAGAAATGAGCAGTCACCTCAGCCTGTAAAGTAGCTAGCAGACAAATCTGTTTCATGCAACAGGGCTAGAATTTTATAATCTTGAAAAGAAAATAATAGTTTGGGGACAAGATGAACAAGTTCTTTCTCTCATCCACTTCTTTTTTCTCTTTCCTTCCAAAAATGATTGACAGCTCTATTAAATATCTTCTTGGCTAACCAGGAAGACAAATGGTTTGTCATGGAGATTGCTTATCCCAGAAGACATTAAACCTTTGTCGGCCAGCCCCAATGTGCTGTCAGTGGGGGCAAGAAAGGTAACTTGTTAGAATCTGAGTCCTTTCCTCCTTTCTGTACACAGATACAGAGTCTCATTTCCTATGGTGGGACTAGCCAACTCCAGATGCTCAGATCTTTTCTTGGGGCCTTTGAAGTAAGCATAAAGGGTAAAAACTGTCATTTTGAATTATTTGTAGGACATGATTTGACACACTGTGTCCTTTTAATGATTTGAAAACCACTTGCAATGTAGTGCTGTATAAGAACACTTTGAACTTCCTAGAATTGAAACACTCTTTTTCCCAATAACATTTCATATTACAATTTCAAAATAATAAAACCCCATCTAAGTCCTTAGCATATACTAAGGAAAATGTTAATAAATCATATGGCTTCTTCCCTGTCTCTCATTAACTCTCACCCCTCTACCATGCTGCTCCCAACCAACTACCACCACCCAGAATATAAGCTCCAAAAGAACAGGGTTTTTTGTCGATACATGCTTCCTCTGCTTAAGATTGAGCCCAGCACTTAATAAGTGAAAATATTTTTGAATAAATCATTCCCATGTTATTAATAAGGAGCATGTGGGTTATATCCTACTCAAAGTCACAGAGCCACATGGAGCTGAATGTCATTCTCAGCCTGGGGGTGAAAGATGTTCCTTTTGTAATACTCAAAAAAAACCCTAGGTGCTGGCAGCTCTTGTAACAGAGACTCTCTGACCTGAAACGATTAGCTCAGTTTTCTTGAGTCAAGGAACTGTGGAGCCAGCTGACTCCAGCCATGCTATCCCCATTATACCAAAAAAGAAGTGTTTACTTTTCAGCCAGTGGTGTGTACCCATTTCAGAGGTATAGGGTGCTAAGGAGGTAGAAGTTCTCTTTGAAAAACTAGCCAAAACTCTAAACTTTCTTCTAAACTTTCTCCAGACACACACACACACACACTTTTCTACACAATTTTTACAAGTTCACAAGAAGACCTGAAGCAAAGATTGAGAATTCTTAACTTAGACATTACTCTTGTATAATCACTATTCTTGCCTACTATGAGCCAGTTTCAAAATTATACTAGAACATCTCTTTTTCCTCCTAAGCACCTATACTTGATTTTTAATGCAGAATCTGAAAACAAATTCAGTTTTTCTCACTAGTTCTGGAAGCCTCATGGGTCAGTGTTCTGGTGTTCTATCCCTCCCTTGTTCCCTGGTCAGTTCCTGATACTCTACCCTCCCATAAGGAGCACTGAGAAGTACACATTGCAAGGACAGATTTTATTCTTAAGAGTGCTGCTAGTTTTGAGGTATTCCTCTTTTTGTCTTAAACAGTGTAGTCATGATGTTCGGATTGTGATACGTTCGGATTCCAAACATATGTAACACAGGGAAATTCATTCATAATAAAATGGAAGATACGTACCTAATTTTAATATATAAATTTAGCTTTAAATCTCAGTAGAGATTTTTAGTATTTTTTTTAAGATTTTATTTATTTTTTTACAGAGAGAGAGAGATCACAAGTAGGCAGAGTGGCAGGCAGAGAGAGAGAGGGGGAAGCAGGCTCCCTGCTGAGCAGAGAGCCTGATGCGGGGCTTGATCCCAGGACCCTGAGATCATGACCTGGGCCAAAGGCAGAGGCTTTAACCCACTGAGCCACCCAGGCACCCTGAGATTTTTAGTATTTGAAAATAAAATCTATTCATGAATGTATTACCTCTTTTGATTGAACATTCTGCTTTTGTTCTTAGGAATCTAAATTAACAGAATGATAACAAACTTTTAAAAATCAGAAAACATTTATGAGCTGGACTTACGCTCTTAAGACCTGATTTACTGACCTAATAATTGGTCAGGAGTACACCTAGTCAAGGAGCCTACTTTTGATACAAAAAAGAAAATAAGGATATTTGTTATAGAACTTCATTGTTGTCATTGAGAAAAATCTCCAAATGATAAAGGACATCACTGCAAAAATTCTTAACAACCCACTGGAATTTTGTCTAACATCTTTTTCAGACTAGTTGTTATTCACAAAAAGAATTATAGAGTGATCTTCTTGCTAAGCAAATTTTTGTTTGATTCAAGATAAATGATGATTTTCATAGTAGCATTTCCTGGTAGCTTCATTATACTCATATGTAAAGACCATTTCCTGGACAATAGTTACTTTGTTTGCTTATATCTTAACTGGCTCATGGATTTTTCACCTCTTATTTAAATCTCTTAAATGTGAGTTATAATACAGCACATAAATGAGATGAGAATAAGGTCTTTAGCGAAGCATTTTATACTAACAAGTGTAATGATCATGTGTTTTTGCTCATTTGTTATCTAAATCCTGATTGCATTTCTACCCTGAATCTTGACACAGTAATTTGTATCTCAATGCATTCCTAATTTAAGCATTAAAAATAAAGGCAAAATCTGTTTTTGGTTCTTGAATAAAAAGCACCATGGCACCATAATTGTAATTAGGGACAAACACTGCTGTGGTTTTCTTATTATAATGATAGATAAATACTATAACTACATTGTTGTCTCCTAAATGAAGTATAATAAGCTCTGTCAGCAGAAGATGGTTCTTTTTTAGATATGAATACATTTTGCCCCATTAAACCAAAAATCCATTTTGCTGCTATTAATTTCTTAATTTTTTATTATTATACATTTAACTCATATTCTATGAGATAGCTTCACATTGTCCTGCATCCTTTGGTCCCAAAGAATTTTCGCCCCTCCTACCAATGTATAATAACTAAGATAACAGAAATCTCGTCAGTTTGAGTATTAAAGACAAGCATAGAAGTTAATCAGTTGGGAATGGCTGTTGGTCATATGCTTGAGATCATCTCACCTCATCTCTTTCTTTGTTAATGTACTGATAGTTCATTGCCTGATTTGTAGGGTAGAGTGGTAATGTACCTATAGAGAAATGAAATAGTGACAAGATCAATCTCTTCTGGCTCTAGTGTAATTTGTCACTAATTTAAAAGTCATATCCAAACAGGTGATTTAATCACTAGTGTGTGGAGACTCCACCTCAAGCTGTTATGCATTTCTTGATTTTGGGTTGAGACATCTTTTCCTCTACCAGGCCCTTGGGAATATCACGGGGTCATTAATTTTCAGTTTGCTTTTACAGCAAGATTTCTCATGCTCACAAAAGGGGAATTGAACTGTGTGCCCCTTAGTAATTTGGTTTTTGTGTTTGGGATGGAGGGCAGGGGAATACATTGGAATGCATTTACATCCCATCAATATTTATTGCTTATACAATATGGTAAGGTAAAACCTGGCAGCAGTTAAGCCACAGGCTGATAGAATCTTCCCAAATTCTTCATATGAGCAACTAGAGGAAAAATGAATAAAGGTACAACCCCACGAGATCAAATGGGAGCTCGTAGAAAACATCTGGGGTACTATTTCCTCTTCTTCCTTTGATTCTTCCATCTTCTGTACTGACATACATGTAGGCACAGCTTTCTGGGCAATATGTAGCACATACATCATTCCAGATAGCACACAACTTCAGCAAAAAATTATGGCTACGGAGAGTACATTTTGAACTCTCCTGCAGCTGAAAAGCTGTTTACCATAGCATTAGTTGATTTGAGCAGGGGAGATGCAAGTCAGATTCATTCTTCTTATTTGCATGCCAAGAAGGCAGAGACCACCCAGAGCCTCCCAGCCCACAGCTGTTTCAGAGAACTGCTTTTCTGCTGCTGAGAGCAGAGGTGGTGCCATCTGCACTGCCTGAGGTTTTCTTGTGGGCACATTCTGTACTCTGCTACAGGCTTTTTAATTAACTGAGAGCTAGCTAAAGGGATGCTCAGCCATTGAAGCTAGAGACTAAGAAAAACAAAATCACAGAAGATGAAGAAAATGAACATTTTTTATTATTAGGAGGCTAATATTCTGCAACAGTACCTTGGACGCAGGCCCAGTGTTTTGAGCCAACCACCAGGGAACAAGATCAATTGCATAAGGACAAAAACATTTATGCTGTATTAAGAAGAGGAGCAAATCATCATAGTTATGCAAAGCAGACTGAGCATTATGCTATAGGGCTCCATCCATAAAACATAAGTGTTTGATAATTATCATAAAGGTAAAATGCATTTGCTAAAATAGAGTGCCCTGGAAAGTAGAATGCACCACACAGTTTACTTTTGATTTTGCTGGAGGTGTTTTCTAAATAGCTCAATTAAAATAATTTTCTCTACTTACAAGTTAAATTCACGTAAGTACAAATCTGTGCGTATAATGGCATAATTCAAACCTACATCTATATCTAAGTACCATAGAAAAAATTTCATAGTTCTCTTCTTTCTTACTGCTTCTGCCCACTCCCTACCCTGTGGTACCACTTCACAATATTCCCCCCTGCTCCCATTCCAGCAGGCCTTTTTCTCCCTGCTCTTCTGGGATTTTCACTGCCATCTTACAGAAGGCTTTTTTAAAGCAGTAACATAAGTTATTCAGAGGTCAGTTTTGATGGAATTCTGATAAAAAAAAACATTGTTATTAATACTCAATGTTTTCATACCATAAGTACTATTCATCCCAATTACTCTTTTTTTCAGATCTCCACCACAAGTGACTCTGAAAAAAATCTCTGTTCCTGGTCTGATACAGCTGTGAGGTACCCAAGTTGTATTTTCCTTTTGATTTTTAAAAAAGAGGGGAATAAATGGACTACTGCTGTCAGATTTAGTCTGTGTAAATAATCCTCACTGTTGATAAGAAAAGATTCCATAAAAAGATAGGATTTGTTACCATAAGAGACTCCTAAACTCATGAAACAAACTGAGGGTGGCTGGGGGTAGGGGCGGGTAGGGATAGGGTGGCTGGGTTATGGACATTGGGGAGGGTATGTGCTATGGTAAGTGCTGTGAAATGTGTAAGCCTGATGATTCACAGACATGTACCCTGCGGCAAATAATACATTATGTGTTAAAAAAAAAAAGATAGGATTTGTTAGTCCGACAATTTCAATCAGTAGTCTTGGATAATGTATATTCCAGGAATTAACCAGTATTTATTGAACATATTGAACATATTGAATCTAATAAATTACTACTTCTTCGTGAGTTTTCATCATGAATCCCAAGTTCAACTCTGGGCTTCAACCCTCCTTTCTAAAGGCTTGTTGGATGTTTCCGTTTGTAGTTAGCACTGCTCTCTCACTTAGCAACACCTTTACCACTAAACCTACTTCCCTTTATGACTACCTTTGATCTGATTTGACATCACTAATGGGTTGAATCTACCAGCAGCCAACATTCACAAGTGTGGTAATTCTCCCATCTCCCTCTGTTCATGTCTCATTTGGGTCATTGTCAGCTGAGGTCCTTGAGAGAATGCAATTAGCACTTCTCTGCTCTCCCTTATTAGACATGTAGTGTGAATAAAATATAAGTTCTTATTTTTTAAGCTTCTGAAATTTTGTGGCTTTTTGTTGTCACAGAATAATCTAGTCCATCCAAACTAATATAATCCTACTACTGAAGTTCTACATAAATAATTTCTCTCAAGAATAATAATTTAATATCTTCCTTTTATTTATTTATTTTTAATATCTTCATTTTAATTAACCATATTTTATAGGTTTTTCTTGCCATATAGCACTAGCCAAAACCTGTACTATATTACTGTAAGAGTGAGGATATGGTGCACATACTGGACTTGTTCCTAATCACAAAATACCATTTACTATGTGGTTTACCTTGAGCAATTTTGTCGATACTATAAGAAGAAAATAATTTTCTCTTCCACTCCTAGTTTGCTAAAAAAAGAGTTTAGATTTTTTTAAATTTTTTTTGAAAGAGAATTTTTTATTTTATGTACAGAAAATTCAACAGCATACACTTAGCCCAATTTAGTGGCCAGTTCTTCTTTAGCCTTTGCCTTTTCCAGTTTGTCAATGTGAGCTACCAACTTTGGACCCAGGATGTTGCCTCCCCAGTGACGGCAGGTCTCATCATATCTGTCATTGTAATTGGTCCCAATACATTCCACCAGCTTAGCCAGAGTTCCTTTGCCTTCTGAGTTAACCTGTGTGAAGGCAACAGTGGTGCCTGCCTTCCTGTGAACCATACATCCCAGCCTAGTCTTCACCCTTGATAATACAGTAAGAAACCCCCATCGTGTGACACAGAGCAGGCAGGAAGACACCCAGCACAATGGGATCTACAACGTGCAGTCACTACCAGCTGAGCCTTCTTGTTTTCCACCAAGGTGGTGACAGGAAAAGCTCCAGCTCAGAGGACAGGCAGCCTCTTAGTGGGTACATCCTCTTTCTCAGCAGGTTTCTTCTCAGCTGGGGCCAGCAATCTCTGCTTCTTTTCTTGCTGTGTTTGCAGGGCAGTTTAAGCATTTGAGGAGCTGTTTGGCAGTCCAAGACCTAGGTGAACTGGATAATCAGGGGAGGCACTTTTAGATGCTTATAGAGAATAGTCCTTCACTGCTGCAGCCAGATGTAGAAGAGCCATTTGACAAAGCGGGCAAGGTCCCCTTTGATTTGGATGTCCTATATGATGCCAAAATTCTTGGGCCTTTTCTCAAACAGGAGACTGACCACTCTTGGCCTCCTGCTTCTTGATGACAGCAGAGGCCGGGGCCACCTTCTTTCCCTTTGCCCTTTCCTTCAGGCATCTTGGGTGGCTGGGAGAGAGCTAGATTTTTTTTTTAAATCATCAGTGGGTTGTTGAATTTTATCAAATGATTTTTCTACATCTATTGACATGCAGGTACAGTTTTTCGTCTTTCAATTTTTTGGAGGTTTTTTTGTGTTTTTTGTTAACATATAATATATTATTTGCTTCAGGGGTACAGATCTATGATTCATCAGTCTTATACAATTCACAGCGCTCACCGTAGCACATACCCTCCCCAATGTCCATCACCCGGCCATCGCATCCCTCCCACCCCCCTCCACTCCAGCAACCCTCAGTTTGTTTCCTGAGATTAAGAGTCTCTTATGGTTTGTCTCCCTCTCTGGTTTTATCTTGTTTCATTTTTTTCTCCCTTCCCTATGATCGTCTGTCTTGTTTCTCAAATTCCTCATATCAGAGAGATCATATGATAATTACCTTTCTCTGATTGACTTATTTCACTTAGCATAATACCCTCTACTTCCATCCACGTCATTGCAAATGGCAAGATTTTGGGGTTTTGATGACTGCATAATATTCCATTGTATAAATATATACCACATTTTCTTTATCCATTCATCTGTTGATGGACATCTGGGCTCTTTCCATAGTTTGGCTATTGTGGACATTGCTGCTATAAACATTGGGGTGCATGTGCCCTTCAGATCACTACATTTGTATCTTAGGGTAAATACCCAGTAGTGCAATTGCTGGGTCGTAAGGTATCTCTATTTTCAACTTTTCCTCTTTTAATTTTTTAACATGGTAGCTTTATTACTTGATTATTACTTGATTTTTCTAATGTTAAAAATACTTACATTTCTAGGTTTACTTTAACTTTACTATCCTTTAAAATGTACTGCTGGATTCGGTTCATTAACATTCTTTTTAAATTTTTGTCATTTATAGTATTATCAAGATTGGTCTATAGTTTTCCTTAATGATATTTTCCTTAAGAGGTTTAGGAATCAAGATTATAAAATGAGCTGGAAAGTATTCTCTGTGTATCTAGACCCTAGAGAAGTGTATATATAAGATTGATTGTGTTCCATGTTTATATAATTCATAAATGAATAAATATTCACATAGTGGGGTTGTATTAAACTTTTTTAATGATGACGTGATATTGAAACTGTTTGGTGACCAGTGATACATATAAAAGGTATAAATTCCCTAGTTTAGCATTGGAGGCACTCTATAGTCTAGCTTTGATCAGATCTTAAGCCTCGGGGAAAATATTATTCTTGATTTCATTAGCTATATTACTTTTCTTTTCATAAATTAGTACAATTGATATTTTTAAATCCACAAGAGAAATTGTATGGTCTCTGGAAAAATCTTATCCCTTTTCAGATGAATTTATCTGGACTCAAGAAGGTTGAATTAGTTCTCTAAAGTCATATGACTAAAGAGTCACCCTTCAAGTTCTGACCTCCTTTGGGAGGTTGTCTCTTGGTTTTCCTGCCACTTTCCTGCACCACTGCAGTGACAACACACTACACCAAACTCATCATCTCTCATAATACATGACCTCCTCAGAAGACTCATAGTACTTAAGACAGTCCATTATTTATGTGGGTAGAAAAGGCAAGGTATACTATAGGCATACAATAAATACTTGTGGGTGGATTGGATACCCTATTGAATGAAGGAGTATATCTCTGTGTTCCATTACATTGTAAACTTCCTAAAGACAAGTTTGATGCACAGAAGGTGCTCAAAACATGTACATTAAGTAAAGGAATGCATGGACTAAACCATATAGTTTGGAATAAACCATGAATAAACATATGGAATAAACCATATAGAACCAACCCAGTGATTTTTTTTGCTACTCTCTCTTGCTACCCTATAGGGAAAGGGAGTAAATTCACAAGCAATACATGTTTGAAACACCTTTCTTTATTTTCTGTAAGAGAACTGATTATTCAGAAAGAGTTAACAGGAGAAGGGATTCCCTAAGGAGATTTTTTTTCTAAAAAACAGCCTGTTTTGAAAGGTTGCCTCAGGGATTGTTTCACTAAATGCTCACAGCAAAATGCAGAATAACAGGCATCCGTGTGCTCTTCATGTAACCAAAGGGACTATGTTATTCATGTGTGTGAGTGTATGTGGGACAAGGTAGGATGTAAATAAATATTTACAAAATATAATCAAAAGTGACATGTGCTTCCGTAGTTAGATATCATGAGTTGTGCAAAAAGACTAAACGTGTGGTATTTTCTTTAAGTAAGCATTTACAAATTAACAACACAAGCTAATGTATTCTATTTAAAAGTTAGGATTTTAAATAACTAAAGTTTATAATGTGCTCTTTGTTTTTATTTATCGGTGCATTTCCAGAGTACCTATCAGTTATGGAAAATGAAAATGTAATTGAGACCCATCCTAAAAAGTTGAGTCATTCATGTTTTATAAGGGACATAAATGCAGGCAAATCTCTTGTATTTGGTTATGATCCTCATTATCACCTGGCTGTGAATCAACTCATGTAGAGATTCTCTAGGGCCGTGAGAGCAGCATGTACTAAATCACAGTCAGAACCTTTAGAAGGCTAGAGAGAAAATACTATGCAGAAGTATTTGGATTTTATTTATATTCTGAGATGACAAGTTTGGATGTTATTCAAGAAATTATGGAGTGGCAGGAATAATATTAGTTTATATTGTTTGTATGATTTTCAGTATAGTACATGGTTATGAAAAGTGGTATTGGGTAGTCCATAAAATCATGGACTCTGAAGTCAGATTGTGTGGGTACACATCTAGCTCTATTTCTTATAAACTCTGTGACCTTTAGCAAGTTTCACAACTTCTCACTTTCCTCATCTCTAAACAAGAACAATAATTATAACTACCTCCTTGGGTGGTTTGGGGGATTGATGAGTTAATAAATGTAAAGCATTTAAGACAATGTCAAGCATACTGAAGCAGCATATACACTAAGATGATGATGATGATGATGATAATGGTGATGATGATGATTATATAATATTAAAATAGAATTAATAGTGAGTTCCATAGTTGGGAGTGGGGAAAGTATTTAGAGAAGCAAGATTTCACCTTAAAGAAAATGACTTTGAGTAATTACCAGTTATGTTATTATATTTATTCCTTCTCTCTTTTGGTCAAACTGGGATCAGACATAAGTCTTGTTAAACAAAGGTGTTGGAAAGAAATGTGCCTGGAATATAAATCTGGAATTAGATAACTGAGATTTGGAATGGACAAGAAAATGTGACCTTACTGTAGCAACTTCTCCTAAGAAGTCCTTCTTATTTCCTCCTATCAAATAGATGAAGGGATTATAATATACACTAAGAGGAGAATGACATTGAAGGGAGAAGATTTGGGAAATTTACACGAGGAAATCTTTGTGAAAGGTTCTCTTTCTGTCAGTTTCCATCTTAATTAACTCTCTTGGAATGGCAGGCAACAAAGTTCTTCAAATAGGCCCTAACCCCTTGCTGTTAAATATTATGCTACACGTGATTGCTAGTGGTGGGGTGTTGAGAGATAAATAGTTCTAAATATTCAAAGCAAATAGATCCCTTTTTAGCTAAGATCACTCTGGAACAGTGTGAAACATGGTCTGAAATTGGAAAGCACTGGGACTAAGTAGTCCGGATACAGGCTACAATAGTAGCCTGTAGGATAGGATACATAATCCGAGGCAAGAAATGGTGAAGTTAGAGACCATGTCAATAGAGAGGGAGATGAATCTGAGGACAGACAATGTTCCAGGTTCATTGACAGCATGTGAGAATGAGAGAAGTATATTGGGTAGATGTGGAGAGTGTTCATTTTCCTTGAGAGCACAGAAGTTGAGGCGGTTGCTTGGGCAAAATAATTAAGTGAAGGCATATTAAGTTTATGTTGTCTGGAGCTGGTCCTATTTATGATCGATTGGAAATATGTTAGAATTTCTGAAAAGAATGTGTCTGGAAATTTCATCAACCTAGAGCCAAAGGCAAAAATAGATAAAATCACCAAGAGGAAAGCACATGAAGCAACCAAAAGAGGGGAACAATAGCAGAACCCTGGAAAACTTCAACATTCAAAAGGAAGTTGAAAAAGTAATGCTAAAGGAAAGATATGTAAGTCTCCCTTCAATGATCTCTTTCTTCCTCTTTCCGTTATATATTGATGTTCCCAGGGTTCCATGCTCAACCCCTGTCCTTTACCTATCTCTTCAGCTCAGAAGCCAAAGAGCCAACTGCCTACTAGACATTTCCATTTCAACATCCCCCAGGCAATTCAAGCTTCCCCACAGAGCTCCTCATCTGACCCTGTTGAATCAGAAAACTCCTTTTATGACCCTTCTTTTAGTGAAGGGCACTATCAGTCACCTTGTGGCTCAAGTCTAAACAATGCTCTGGATCATTCTATGGTACTTTCCCTTCCACATTTTCTACATTTACGTTTACTGCATTCCAAGAATTCTATACCCTTTTGAGCTTTCTAACCCAATCCTTTCTCTTATTAACCATAGTGACTCCCCTTTGAGTGAGGCTTTAATATTTTGTTAATCTGGTTGCTTTGCAATTTCTTAATTGTGTGTTCTGCAACTTCATCTCCTTCTGCACTGACCCCATGACTGTTTATGTCATTTCTCCGCATTAAACATAGTATTGATTTACTGTGGATACAATTCAAATTCCTCGGAATTGGATATGATACTTTGGGCCTTGGCTACCTATTGAGCTTTATCTTTCACAATTTTGTAAGTGTGAATACCCTAATATATATACCATGCTGTCTTGAATTTCAGAATGATCTTATATAACTGATCATGCATATGTACTTGATTGCTTGAAATGTCTAAATCAGTGGTCATCAACAATGGCCTATGGGCCAAATCCAGGCTGGCATCTGCTTTTATAAGTAAAGTTTTCTTGGAATATATCCATGCCTCTTCATTTACATGTTATCTGTGGATGCTCTCTCACAGAGTTGAGTAATTATGATAGGTATTATCTGGCTCCCCAAATCTACAGTGCTTACTCTCTGGCCTTGTACAGAAAAAAGCTTTCCAAACTTGGGTCTAAGCTGATGTTGTAAATACTAAGGAAACTTCATCCAAAACAGGATTTCAGAAGTCAAGGAATGTTGTTTCGGCAGGGAACTATTCATCAACTTCATACAAGTGCATAAGTTTAAAACAACAACAACAAAAACACTTTGGTTCTCATTTATTACACGTAGAACTTTTGTTTATTTTGTCCTCTTTATACACAAGAACTGAGATTCTTATGTCATCTTCCAATTCTCCATTCCATTCTGACCACAGTACTATCTTCATTAATGGCCAGAAATCTGAAATCAAATACTTCCAGGCTTGTGGAAGCTATAGGAAAAGGCTTCAGAGACCTCCAATCACAGGCAACATAGTTGACTGAGGGCTGAAGGCAATGAGCTCTGATATCCATGCCTGTTTTTACACTGAGGCCATGCCTCCCCTGGCATGTTGCTAGCCGATGAGTTCAGTATTGACTCTTAAGGGAGACCTGTTCCTGGAAAACACATGTTCCTTCGATGCTGGCTTTGGCCTGAGAATATCTTAGAAGGCTTGTCAAGCTTCCCTTGGCTCGCATGGTGGTCTAAGATGCTTATACCTAGTCTTCCTTTTTCCTTCACCCAGAGACAAATTTGCATCACTACCTCATAGGTCTGCCTACTTTCCATGACTCCCACTCCATTTTTCTGTCATGGGTCTTTTCCTATTAAATATTTGCATCTTGGGGTGCCTCGGTGGCTCAATTGGTTAACTGTCCGCCTTTGGCTCAGGTCATGATCCCAGGGTCCCAGGATCAAGCCCCACATCAGGCTCCCTGCTCAGCAGGGAGTCTATTTCTCTCTCTCCCTCTGCCTCTGCCCCCCACTCATGCTCATGCTCTCTCTCAAAATAAATAAATAAAATCTTTAAATAAATAAGTAAATAATACTTGCATCTTCACTCTCTTTTAGTATCTTCTTCTCAAGGGACCTAGACTCTTTTCTCTTCTCCACAGAGCTGGTATTATATTTTAATTTCCCCTCCTTTCCTCATTTCAATCTTCCCCTCCACTACTTCAGAAAGAAGAGCACCTTTTTTGTCAAAATGGTTAAAAGTCCATAGTGGAACATTCTCAGTTAAACAATATAATGGAGACCTTCTGGACCTTATTACCTCCTTAAAAGCATCACAGTCTGCAGAATCTCAGAGTGAGGTGAGCATTATTCTCTGTGACCTATCCACACAGCTTTTAGAAATAGTAGGCTAATGGAACTTGTGTGATTCTTCTTTCATCTGGGGGGGGGGTTCTACTCTGATTAATTAAAGAAATGGAGAGAACTAAACTGGGTTATTCTTATGTGTTGCCTATTCATTGATTTATTAAGCAAATATTTATTGACTACCTGCTATGTGGGAGTTACGTACTGTTCTAGGTCTGTGAATCAGGCCCTTCATTCCCAGCCTTTGAGAAGTTAGTGCCAAATATATCATGCTATGCTCTGACTCTTGAGAATAGCTTTGATGGCTATGAGATTAGTCAAGAAATTATAAAGTACCCTTTGCCAAAATCTACTAGCCCACATAGTCTACAAATTGGAAGTTAATTTGTGTCATACTTTTAAATTGCAGATGTATCTTTGAAGAATTAAGAAAAAATTGGATCACAACCTAGAATGTTTTGATTCAATCGAACAATTGTATTTCAGCTAGTGACTTGGGAAATTTGCCAGTGTGAAGTTTAGCAATGTAAAATAAACTCAAGAAATTATAGAAGAACCAAACATATGAAAAATATAATAACTAAAATAAATTTTAAAAAGAAGAGATGAAATACACCTCAGGAATGAAATAGCAAACTGGAAGAATAGAATGAAAAAAATGCATCACCCTCCCCACCAAAAACAGAGGAAAAAAAGAAACAGGTAAAAAAAGATATGGCAATGATAAACAGAAAATAGACATAAATATGATGGCATATAGGAGGTCCAAGAAAGGGTGAAAACTAAAATTAAGAGGAAGAAACACTCGAGCAAATAATGGGAGTCCATTTCTCAGATTAAAAAAAAAAGATGACAGGGGCGCCTGGGCGGCTCAGTGGGTTAAAGCCTCTGCCTTTGGTTCAGGTCATGATCTCAGGGTCCTGGGATCGAGCCCCGCATCAGGCTCCCTGCTTAGCAGGAAGCCTGCTTCTCCTTCTCCCACTCCTCCTTCTTGTGTTCCCTCTCTCCCTGTGTCTTTCTCTGTCAAATAAATAAACAAAATCTTTTAAAAAATAATAAAAAAAAAAAAAAGATGACAGATATCACATTAAAAGTGCCTATAAAGTGCCAATGAGGAGCGGCACTTAGACATCATGAAATGTAAGAATACTATAGATGCCAAAAACATTCCAAAAGCTTAGAGAAATAACAGATCGTATTCAAAGGGAAAGACATTTTTAAGATTGCACTAAATGTAGCATGGAATATACTTTTCAAGCAAGAAAAGACCTTAGAACATAGAATTTTTATCCAACAATACTGTTATACTAAAATAGTCTGTCATGTAAGTCCTTAGAAATTTTAGTCCACATCACTGACTAAGGATTAGTAAAAAAATGTAACCTTTACTTTATAAAAAAGTAAACTTTTTGGGGCGCCTGGGTGGCTCAGTGGGTTAAAGCCTCTGCCTTCAGCTCAGGTCACGATCTCAGGGTCCTGGGATCGAGCCCCACATTGGGCTCTCTGTTCGACAGGAAGCCTGCTTCCCCCTCTCTCTCTGCCTACTTGTGATCTCTCTCTCTCTATCAAATAAATAAATAAAATCTTTAAAAAAAAAAAGTAAACTTTTTTGCCTATTTTAAAATAGGCAAAACATTTCTAGAAGATAGAACACATATGACCAGTAAACAAAGATATGATGATACCTCTCATAATCTGGGAATTGCAAATCAAGATTACAGTGAGATAGAATTTTAAACCCACTCAATAAGGAAAAAAAAAAGATTTAACAAATGCCAAGAGGATGTAGAACTACATAAAATTGGTATACATTATTGGTAAGAATGAGAATTTTTGCAACCAATTAGATAATAGTTTGAATATACCTTTTACAGTTGACCATTCTTACATCTACTGATGCAGCAATTTTATGTCTAAGTAAATACTTAAGAGAAAAATGTCCATGTATGCAAAAGAATGTTTTGCAATGTACAATGTACAAGAATGTTCTTAGAATCACTGTTCATAGGAGCCACTGTTCACAGGAGCATGGAGAGTAACAATGGTATATTCCCTCCATTAAATATTATATGAGTTAATTTCCTACTGCTGATATAAGAAATTACCAAAATCTTTGACTTAAAACAACACAAATGTATTATCTTACTGTTTTGGAGGTCAGAAGTCTGAAACAGTCCTTCCGGGCTAAAGTCAAGGTGTCCACAGCGCTGTTTCTTTCTAGGGAAAAAAATCCATTTTCTTGCCTTTTCTAGGCTCTAGAGGTTTCCTACATTCCTGAATTCCTTGCCCCCTTCCCTCTTAAAGCCATAAATACCTGGTAGTGTCTTTCTCACATGATATAATTCTGATATGCCTTCTCCAGCCTCCTTTTTACATTTAGAAGCATGTGATTACATTGGACCCATCCTAATAGTCCAGAATAATCTCAACATCTCAAGGCCCTTAATTCTCCTTTGTCACATAATTTAACATATTCCTAGGTTCTGGGATTAGGACAGGGACATTTTTGTTGCCACTATTCTGCCTGCCACATATACAACCATCAAAATAAATTACAGTGATATAACATCACAGAATGAACCCTAGCAATATATTAAGTGGAAACAGTCATTCTCAAAAGTTTATATACAACAATATGCCCTTTTTTATAAAGTAAATAATAATAATTTTTAAAATGTACATACTTGAAAAGCATTGCCAAATGAGATAGATGTGAGTGGGGACTGGGATGAAGGAGGAGACATTTTGGGACATCTACAGTGATGCCCTCAGGTACAGCTTAGTTTGTCTTACTCCATCAGCAAATTTTTAAGTGTGGATTTTAAATCTACTGGTTATTTGTTATTGGAAAATTTTCCTACAACCTACAGAAAAATTTAGATCAATATTGCTGCTTTTTAGGTAAAAAAGAAAGGAATACGTATATTCACTTTTACCTATACAACTCTATATGTGCAAACAATTATAATGAAAGAAGTAGAAAAGTGGATTAGTGAATTTGAAAGCACTGCTCTGGGTTTTCAGAGTCAGGCCATCAGCATCATCTTATTGAGTCCTTATATCACATGTTGGTGTTTTTCTCATTTGCATGTCTACTACGGTGAGATTAATCTTATTTAGGCCTGACTGAAGTTATAGATTAGATTATGATTGACTTTAGTTTTTAATTTAGTGTTTTCCTTTTGAACAAACATGCACAGGGGAATATCCCCATACTGTGGTGTGAAAGGCAGGGATATATGGAACCATGTGCTAATTCTCTTCAGAACATCATGATGCTTCATCTATACTAATTGGAATTTCAGAAACTGAGCAGGAAATCATTCATATGTAGAAGAAGCAAGATCAGTTGGTCACAGAGTGGAAGTATTAATTCAATTTATTGATCACTTAAGATACCTGGACACCCTAAATTATTTTATAATTCCCTGCACATATATCATATGTCATGCTTTTCAATGTTCTCCCCAATCCATTTTCTTATTAGGCCTCTCCTGTGATCCTGTAGGATGGGTTGAAAAAGCATAATGGGTGCCATTCTACAGATGAGTATGCCAAAATATTGCAAGAGTAAATACCTCATCTCAGTTGAAACCTCAGCACCATCTGATGATAGAACTCATACCAGAATTCAAGTCTTCAAAATCCTCACTGTATCAATTAAAGTAATGTTGTTTATTGCAACAAATACCAAAATGCATAACAGCTAATATATGATAGAAGTTTCCCATTCAGGTAAAGTACAAAGTAGTTGCTCCTATGCAATTTTTTCAAAGTGTGAGTAAAGGACACAGACTTCACCAGTAGCTTCCAATGCCACTGCCCCTATTTGTATCAAGCTAGTGTAGGAGGAAAAAATATGGAAGATTTATACAGGGTCAGGCCCAGCAGTGGCATGCCTCACTTCTACTCACATTACATTGGTAAAACTCTGTTCAATGTCAGGCAAAGCTAGGGAATGTTAGTCATCTAGTTGTTTCCTGGGAGAAGAAACTGTTCACAAGTATGGTGGACACGTAATCTCTTTCTGCCATACTAGCCAAGAACTCTTTTTCACTGTACCAGGTTACTGCAAAGGTTAATGTATATCCATTTCTCCAACCCCTGCAAAGTCACAAAACGCTGAAGAAGAAGTTATTCCTTATTAGAATCTGTAACAGGTTAAATGAGTTAACATGTTCAATGAGTGTCATGAACATGTTTGTTGACACAGTTCCAAAAAGGGTTCTATAATAAGGAGACACAGAGTTTTCACGGTTAGCGTTGCAATAGACTTGAATGAAGATATGGATAACAGATTGATCTATTTCTACTTAAAACACTTCTGACACAAAATGGATGTAGAATTTTTTCCACACCAAGTTCTTCTACTCTCTGGACACCAGCTGGATGACCTACAATTCAATTCAATTCTGGCACTAACTACCCAGAGTAAGAGATGCATGCGGCAATGTATAGAGGAAGAGGTGGAGGACTCCATGCCCTCTCTGGGTGTGTTACCCTCCAGCATTCATGTTCACCACTCCAGAAGCTATCTGAACCCTTTGTTTAGGGTTTTGATGGAGGTTCCATTACATAGGCATGATGGATTAAATCACTGGTCATTAGTGACTGAACTCACTGTCCACCCTGGGGGTCCAGGGATAGCACTGAAAGTGCCAACCTTCTAGTCACTTGGTTGGATTTTCTGGTGACCAGCTCCCATCCTGAAGCCCTCTGGGAGTTCCTCAGCCAAGAGTCTCCTTATTACCAAGGCATTCTTATCATTCAGGGAATTACAAGGATTTTGGGAACTCCTTATCAGGAACCAGGAACAAAGATGAGATTTTATAACAAAAGATGCTCTTATTCCATCACTCAGGAAATTCCAAAGGTTTTAGAGGCTTTTATACTAGGAACCAGGGACAAAAATTAGATACATATTTCTTATTATATCACATTATCACACACACATACACACACATGCACACACACCAAGTTTGTAGGTGCTACAAATTAATGAGTTAATATAAAATGTTTAAAAATGGGAGACGCTTCTTTATGATATTGTGTTTAATAACAGTGTGCAGTTTATTAAACGTATTTTTTATATGCCAGATCCTGAGTTCTAGTACTAAACAGTTTAAAATGCATTATCTCCTGGGTGAGCTAAGTATAGTAGATTCCTATTACCTATGGTAGTTATGGTCTATAAACTTTCTAAGAGCAGTGAATTAGTGAACACTGAACCAGTGCTCCTAGGGGAAGCACAAGGTTGCATTCCTGTGAGCCTCTGCTTATAATATTTTTATCAACCAATCAATACACATTCATGTTTTATGTATCTTTCAGTTTAAAGACATCTTATTTAATATATAATGTTTATTCATTAGCATTGAACTCAAGGCCAAGAGCACTATAACTCATGCCTGAATGAAGCTTATCTAGAACATGTATTTTCTCCATAAGTTTGAACATACCCTTCTTGTGTTTAGGAACACTAAACAGCATTTCAGCACTATGATTGGGAACCATTTTAAACAGCAAAATCACCAAGAAGAAGCATAAAAATGTGTAAAAAAATGGCACTAAATATATCATGAAAAGGACAATCATTTATAATAGGAGAGTTGAAACAAGAGGAAGAGTGTCCCCTTGTTTGGCATCAGCTGGGGACATGAGCATTGAGTAACTCAAATTTTTCACTGCTCTGTGCATGTCTGTAAATGACCATGAAAGTACCACAGGTATTCACGTTGGCCTCTAAATAAATTTTAGTGATTAGGTAAATCTACAACGTACAGAATCTGAATAATGAGGATTAATTTTACCTTTATTATGCCCATTTCATTCTTAGAGGTCAAGTCATCTACTAAAGTTATACCGTTGGTAAATGGCAGATGTGAAGTCTACTTGGCTGAGGCCAAATTTTAATTACTACGCTATTTATCTCATGATCTTCTAGGTGTGTTCAGGAACCAGTGGTCCTCACTAATAATTGTGGATATTTAAACACTGAGTCATTAGCCTCTGTGACCTTTAAAATATCTTCAAATCTTAAGATTCAGTTATTTTAAGAGATAATTTAGTTGTGCAAATTCTGATGCATTATGGGGCCACAGTTTTAACAATTTCTCTAATTTTAGCAAATTTTTCTCTATGTTCTTAACACTTCTAACTAGATTTCATTATGATTTATTCGTTTTGTAGTATTCCTTTGCCTTCCACTATAATGTAAAAACATTAAATTTAGACCGTTTTACTAAGACTCATTTGTAAAAATCCAGAGAAATTTTGCTGTTATCATTCAGTGAATGTCACTGATCTAATTTTGTGCAGACTATAGTTTGCTTTTGATTCATATCACATACCTCTGGTGACCCTCTGGTGGGTCAGTAGCAATGGTCAGGAATTAAAAATATTTAGTTGGCCCTTTTCAGGAACTCAGTTTGACCTCAACCTTCAAATATAGGGGTTCTGAAATTCTTCAGATGCAACATTTTTTATTATTCTCTTTTTTTCCAGTTTTACTGATAATAATTGGCATACATCACTGTATAAGTTCAAGGCATAGAGCATGATGGTTTGATTTACATATATTATGAAATGATTTCCACAAATAGGTTCAGCTGACATTCATCTTCTCATATGGATAAAATTTTTTTAAAAAGAAAGCAAAAGGAAGAAATAAATTTTCTCTTTGTATTGGAATTCTTAAGATTTACTCTTTTAGGGGTGCCTGGGTCGCTCAGTCAGTTAAGCCTCAAACTCTTGATTTCAGCTCAGGTCATGATCTCGGAGTCCTGGGACAGAGCTCCTCCTCAGGCTCCCCACTCAGTGGGGAGTCTGCTGCTCCCTCTCCCTCTTCCCCTCCCCCTCCACTCATGTTCTCTCTCTCTCTCAAAAAAGTAAACTCTTTAAAAAAAAAACTACTCTTTTAACAATTTTCCTATACGGCAGTGCTAGTCACCATGTTGTACATTAGGTCCCTAATATTTATTTATATTCTAACTGGAAGTTTGTACCTTTTGACTGTCTTCTTCCAATTCCCCCTTCCTCTACCTCCACATCTGGTAACCACAAGTCTGGTCACTTTTTCTGCAGTTTTTTCTTTGTGTGTTTGTTTTGAATTCCGCATATAAGTGAGATCATAAAGTATTGTCTTTCTCTGTCTGACTTATTTCACTTAGCATAATGCCTTCAGGGTTCATCCATGTTGTTACAAATGGTAGGATTACCTCATTTTTTATGACTGAATAATATTCCATTGTGAGTGAATATAATTAATGTAATATAAATGTATAAAGAAGTTGTGGTATATATTGTTTATATATGTATATATATGTGTGTGTGTGAGGTATATATCATAACTCCTTTATCCATTCATCCACAGATGGACACAGGTTGTTTCCATGTCTTGTCTATTGTAAATAATGTTTCTATGAATATGGGAGTGCAGATACCTTTTTGAGTAAGTGATTTCATTACCTTTGGATATATTCTTGGAAGGGGAATTGCTGGACGACATGGTAGTTCTATTTTTAATTTTTTAAGGATCCTCCATACTGTTTTCCATAGTGATTATACCAAATTAGAATCTCACACAATGTACAAGGTTCTCTTTTCTTCACATCTGTGTCAGCATTTGTTATCTCTTGTCCTTCAGGTGACAGACATTCTAACAAGCATGAGTAACATCTCATTGTGGTTTTAATGTGCATTTCCCTAGTAACTAATGCAGTGAGGCAACTCTTTGAGCTCTGAGGATGGGAATGGGATGTGCCACTGGCTGTAACCCACAGTGCTGGGGAGATCTGGCTGTACCCTCTACGGTTCTTTTTTCCCACTGGAAGAACTGAAGGCTCAGGAAAGAGTTCTCTGTATGGTGCTACACTGACCTGGGGGAGGGGCAGTGGTAGAGTGGGGTGCTTCAGCCTTACCCTGTGTTATAGGACTCTCTCAGATGTCTTGTTGAATAGTTGTTAGTTGCTTTTCTTGTGAGGGAGAGTGAAGTCAGAAACAACCTGCGTTGCCATCTTGGTGGTTTACTGAAATCCACTTACAGTACTTCCAAAATAATACCATTCAGGAAAGGCAGGAGGCTGCTGTGTTCAACTGTGCTGCTGGAAAAGCCCAATTCCGTAAGACAGGCTGACAGTCTAGAAACTCGCACACATTTTTATATTACTGTCTGGAGGTGGAATTCTTCTTCCTGTAATTTCTAACTTTAATTGCTTGTATGAATTACTATGCTTCTAACTGGATAAATCACCCTTTTACTTTCCATCAACCTGTTTATGAACCCCCTTCCTGAGGCAATTAGAACTTCAGAGGAACCCTCTTGAGTCAGGGGGGAAAGGGCCAGGAATTGAATGAGAAACCTGATATAATCTCAAAAAGGTATTTACTGGACGTTAAAACAAATCTTCTAAATCCCCACACCTACATGGTTATTGCAGTAGGAATTTGTGCAAATTATTTTAGAAGAGGGGGTTTTGCAATGAAATGCAAAGGTTACCAAAAAGGACTTGTTTTTACAATATAAGAATGCATCCATTTTTTGGCATCTTTTTGGAAAAATATAATTAGAATTTCTTCTTAGAAGCAAGGATCTGACTCAACTTGTTATTTTTCTGTGATAAAAATTACTATCTCTTTAGATCCTCCGACAGGTTATTTTTTGGGGATACTACGTGGGTGACCTTTTGAACATATTTGCCCCATTGCAAATATGTCATTGGTCTTGACTTTTCTTAAGCCCTGTTTGAATAAATGAATATTTCATGAACAGCTGCAGCTACAATTATCTATAGTTCAGGGACGATGTATAAAGAAAATAGTACAGTGATCTGTGATGCTTTTAACCTCTTCATGGAAATTGAATTAAGTCAGTAGATTGGATAAAGAACCCATGTACTTTTACTTGTAAAATCAGAGTCTGATCAAATCCCCAGCCTTAGTCCCTGAGAGCACAGCAGACACAGCCCATGTACCCAACCCACTCATTTTTCTGCACTGCCTCTAGGAGTACCTGTTTATATCAGCAGCCCCTGCCTATCCCCTTGCTCTTGTCTTTCCCAGACAGCCACCGCTGCAGACACTACCTCCGTTCCTGAATCTGTCACAAGAGCAGCAGAAACCTCCATGTCACCATCCATGTTTGGAGGTGAATCATGCTGCTCACCAGAACAGGATCGAGGTTTGGCTTCTGAGATGCTGCATCCCCATCACCTTTGTGGACTAGTCGAGTATTTTTTAGAGGCTTTTTAAATGATTGTGCTCTTTCTTCAAATGAAATCCTTCATGGACATGTACTCTGCCTTATAGATAAAAGGTACCTACTACCCACAGTAGATAAAATAGATAATAGCTGTGTTGGGGTGCCCAGATTTTCCTTGCCTAACTACTGCCCTTACAAATGGCCCCTGAAACATTGCCATAGGACCCCATGGCTTTGTGGTTTGTGGTCTAAATCTGCTGGAGTAGGCCAGAAAACTCATTGGGCCTTAATTTCTTGCCATTCTCTGGAAATTCTCAATACTCTTCCTGCTGTGCCAGACCTCTTTTCAGACTAGTGCCCTATACTGATCCCTCCATAATGTGGGTAGGGCTTTTGGACCTCTTGCATGCTCCTCTTCCCATGAGACTGGGGCCCTCTTGTGAATGCACAAATTGCCTGGAACTCTAATATAGCTTGAAACTTCCTGCTTCCACACTCTCCTCCACTTCATTAGACCTTGAAGGTGACTCTTGTTTGCTTTTATTGATTTGATCCTCCAGCTTGGACTCCAGCTGAGGACATATAAGCTTCAAATGGCTAGAAGCAGCCAATATATGGGAAGACAGATCCAAATTAGATATAGTCAGAGATTTAAGATCTCAGCCTGGAACTCCTCCCAAGCCTTCATCTTCCATCCTAGTTGCACTTTGACCTGGGTGTAGTGCTCTTTACACCTGACCCACAAGTTCTTCCAGAAGTTCCTTAGGCCACCCTTCCCATGAAACACTGTTAAATACCTTGTCACTTTGTCACTGGCCCCTAAAGTGGGTGTTTGTGTGACAGCATTTTCTCCTGTCTGCACTCTGCTCAGTGAGATGGACTATTAAGTCTGATTTACTCAGTACACCTGTTACAATGGGTACCTTGTAGTGAACCATGAAATCTGGTCTAAGGAGTCCTAGATGAGGCTACCTGATGCTGGAGGGCTACCCAGAAGATTGGGCTGCCTTAGATCCAGCCTGGCTGTCCTAGGGGCTGATAGGATTAAGATCTTCACACACATAGAGCTCAGTTCTGCCCACCGTGTATCACAGGTTACACAGATTGGGTTTAACAGTAAGAAAAAGGAAGAAAGAAGAGTCAACTCTGGGGCCCTGGTGACATCTTCTCATAAGAGGTTTAAGCAGTTGTACTGAAGGATCAGAAGGTAAAAAGGTGAGATGACAATGGTGGATCTCTTTAAGAGCAGATATAGTAGTTTCCTCCACCCTTATATCAACCACTTTCTTAAATTTCGTTAGGTAGAAGTCCATCTACCCAAGCCATACAGCAACAGACACACACAGGCTCACATACATGTGTACACATATACACCTGTTCTTGTCTAGTGAAATAACACCTAATTAGTTAATTTGGCATTTGCTTTGGTTTTATTTGAGCATTTTTGTTCTGAACGTTTGACCTTGAGATTCAACCACTTTAACATCTCTCTTGTTATTATTCATGAGATGCATACAGAATGAGGAATTCTTACTGAAAATTGTCACTGAGGTCTGATTATGACAGCCAAACCCAGTTGACCACCCCCGTAGTTTTGATAGTTTTCTATTAGCTCAGAGAACAATGGCTGTTGATACCAAGGGATTGAAAGGGATAGAAATTCCAGTAGTTGGGGTATAGAAAGAAAAACAATTTTCTCATCTAGGGGAACACAGTCAACAATGCATTACTTTAAAACCAAGAGTGAAATGGGTACAGCTATAGAACCATTTCTACCACCAGATGGTGTTTTTCTGCTTCTGTGTACTAATTGCTATCAATAATTAAACACAGGTCTCTGATTCATATGCACAGAGGCAGTGATTCTTAAATTAAACATTTTAGAATCATTATAGTACATTTTATAGTTTCAGCTAAACACAGCACTCTGGCTGATTATGATTAAACGTACTGATACTAAATTACATATTGATCCATAAATATCAATGCACACAGAGAAGCAATGAGAATAATGCTTATAACTAGAAGGAGCATTTTAATTTTAGATGATAATGGGGACAGTTTTTAATGGAACATCATGCAGAGGTTTGGGTTCTTCCAGTTGACTTTCATCATGTAGGAAATAGATTTTATTTTTCCTTTTGTAATATTAAACATTAATTATAGACTCTATCTACTTTTCTGAAGTACATAGCCAGCAAAAGTAGATTCGAGTATCTTAAAAATGAAGAAATAATTTGTGTTTTTTCAGCATTTTCTTAGAACTTTAGATAGAATAACATAACTAAAACTTGTTTCTACTTCCTTGAATATTTATCAATAAAAGAGACAGATGAACTGTATTGAATTTATCAAACACAGAAACTGAAAAAGTTATTTTGAAAGGAGATAACATGAGTTGGTTAAGAAAAAAAAAAAAAAAGAACGTGGTTCAAACTGGATGCTATGCTATGTGACCTTTCATCCTAACTCTTTATGATCCTGTGTGTTTGTGTCCTCACCAAGATTTTATTTTATTTTATTCTATTCTATTTTTAAAAAATTTATGTATTTTAGAGAGAAAGAGCATGAGTGGCGGGGGACAGGGAGAGAGAACTTTGAGCAGACTCCCTGCTGAGTGTGGAGCCCCACATGGGGCTGAGTCCCACAACCTGAAGATTACCACCCGAGCCAAAAGCAAGAGTCGGTTGCTCAACCTATTGAGCCATCCAGGCGCTCCTGTCCTCAACAAGATTATAAAGAAGATCTCTGAAGTATCTTATAGCTCTAAAATTCTATGATTCTATTATCTTAATAAAATCCACAGCTATTTGAGAGGAAGCTGCATTAATGCAAATGGAAACTGAAGTTGCTCATAGAAGCCAGAAGTTGCACTTGATGATTCACTCATTTCCAGTCATTGCTCTTGCAGATCCCATTGACTAATGCAGATACTTTACACATTCTGCATCATCATCCTCAATCAAAGCCATCAGATGATGCCACATGTCTAAAGAACTATCTCTCAATTATGAGTCATGTGTTCAACTCACTTGAGGAGACAATAAATAATACAAACATTTATATTAGAAGTAGAAGGACACTGTTCTTTATAAAAATAGATAAATGAAGCAATATTCTTATTGCTAAATTTTTAACTGCTTTGAAAACTATTGTGTCCCAGTGTTACTTAGGTGATTAGAAATCTGTGGGAAATTAGAATGTATGAGGTACATAAAGAACAGATAATCCTCTCTTAGAGCCTCAGACACTTTCATAGAGTTTTTATCTTCAAGGGGTTCCAAACACTTAAGTTTTAAATGTCACAGTTGGTTTATTTTCCTTTCTTCTCCATCACTTTGGTTTGCTACCAGAGTGCCTGTGCCAGGTTGGAGAGGAGACCAACAGTAAGCACATTGTCTTAGCAAGGCCAAAAGATAAACAAAAATGTACACAGTGTAAACAAAGTCCGATTTACCCAATTTTATCAGGTTTTCTTCAGTATGGCTTCCGGGGCTTATTAGTTCCATCAACATCTGTGGGATTCATTTTCTAGGGGTATATTTATGAAGGTAGGTAGGCTACAAAAGGGAAAACCCCTATAGTTTTCCTGCTCTGCCTTACTATCCTTATCTATAAAATAGATACATAAATATTCTCACAAAAATGTAAAATATATTTGATAGTGAAGTTTATCAAGGAGTGGAATTATATCAACTTCATGTTGTAGCCCACCCTAACTATTGTGTTTTAAACCCTTTTCTGTTTCATTTAAAGGTAAACATTATGCCCACTGTCCTCTATAGCCTTTTCAAACTCTTCCTACCCAGGAGTTATAATGACAATGCTTGGGTTTGTTTTTTGGAAATTTTCACCAATGTTCATAAAATAATGTTAATGACGTTGTTATTTTAAAGTCATCACAAATAAGCATGTTAGGTTTCAACATAAATGTAGGATCATTTTAGATTAATTGCCCAGGGATTTGAAGTAGCCAAGACATTGATGACAGTGTAAAATTTTTAATATAATGATGTGTATTTTATGAGTTATAAAAACAAAGCAAAATAACAAGAATAGGCAAGAAACACAGTAGGTTGTATATGTTACAGAAGAGGTCAAGTATGGTATGGAAGTACCACCTATGCCAAGTTTGGTGACATAGAAAAAAAGAACGTCGTATTTTTATTTTTCTAACACTATGCTTCAGAGTGAAACACCAATAAATACTGACACAAAGTAGACTAAAGCAAACATCACAACATCACAAGGAACCATAAAAATAATAGAGATTGGATGATTCTAACTAAAGCCACAGAGACCTGAGAAAAGAAAAAGCAGCTTGTGGTACATGCACAGATACAAAGAACCACATTATAAATGTAAGCTGCTGCCCAGGCAGATAAGGAAACATTATTTATTATCAGTTAGTTTTGACTCCAGAGTTATTGAAGATATTGCAAAAACAACAAAGGAAAATTACTTTGATCCTTGCCTCCTTGAACAAACCCTTGTTTTCAAGATTCATCAGAGTTTTTCCTAGCTGCTCCATGATTTCAAAATGTCATGACAGAGAAAACCCTTTCCTCTGATCACAGAGAAAAGTCAACTGAAAGAGAGGTTCGGGGAATTATCAAGACAGGAACAATCCTTATAGCTAAGAGTCGCCAATGTGACGTTGTATGTAGTGTCCCCCACCACAGCACTCAAAAGTTTTTCCAGCTTTTCCGTATAAGGCTCATGTTGCTTAGTTTCCATGGTTTTGCCAATACAGTAGCTATTAAATTATAAATAGTACCTAAGGGGAATAAGTACAAAAGGCCATTTTGATTCAATACTGAATTGAATCTAATCATTCAGATAAGTCCTAGCAAGGGTGGGGATGACCCAGAAAGGTTAAAATTAAGGTGAGCAAAGTGAAAGGGAAGCCAAGTTTGAGTTGTAGGTAAATTCTTTTCCTAGTTTGAGTGCTATGTGGTAAATTCTGAGAGTTTCAGAAGAGGAAAGAGGAAAGGTCGAAAGTAAGTAGGAAAATGCTGAAGGTGAATTTTTCTTCCTTCATTTTTACACCAAGGACCACCCTTAAGTAATCACTGTCTTACTCTGATTATCTGGCAGAAGAACGTTGCTGCAAAAACAGGTCTCAGAGTTAGAATTACCCTCAATGCCTTTTAACTCTCTGTCATTCATTTTTTGAGGACAGCAGCAAAAGAGAAACCTCAGAAAATTTTAGTAGAAAATGATACTAAGTATTAAAAGATCAAAATACAAAACCAGAAGAAGCTTACAGAACAGGTTTCCTTCTGGTAGCAATTTTCGTGGAATGCGATAATAAAATCTGTTTATCTAATAGAATATCAGTTCCTCAAACGCCTACCTTACTACAAGCCATCATTATGCTTCTCATCTATTATCCCACACTTACTAAAACATATCTTTTCTCTGGGTGCTGAATAGATATGTTGGTTCTCTTTGTTAACTCCATAAATGGAGATGAGAAGAGTCTGACAAAGGCTTACAATTCTAGAAGTGAGCATGGATTCTAAATTCATACAACTTCAAGTTTGGTGATGACTTCACACAAATTTGAGACCACCCCAAGTGCTACTAATAATAACCTAAAGATTAGCTGTATAGGTTGATAATATCTGGGCAGGAAATGCATAATTCATGAATGACTGAGTTTGGGGAATAGACTAAAATAAAATTCACTTACTCTTATGAAGGAGTTGGAGTCATTTAAAGTCATTTTATTTATTTATTTATTTATATTTAAAGTAAATTTTTTTTTTTAAAGATTTTATTTATTTGACACAGAGAGAGAGAAATTACAAGTAGGCAGAGAGGCAGGCAGAGAGAGAGGGGGAAGCAGGTTCCCTGCTGAGCAGAGAGCCCAATGCAGGGCTGGATCCCAGGACCCTGAGATCGTGACCTGAGCTGAAGGCAGAGGCTTTAACCCACTGAGCCACCCAGGCGCCCCAGTTTTATAAGGTTTTAAGACACAAGATCAACACAAAAATTTTAATTGTATTTTTCTATATACAAATGATGAACAATTGGAAAGCAAGATTTAAAAACATAATAACACTTAAATAGCTTAAAAATGTACAGGAGCTATATGGTGAACACTATAAAATGTTGATAAAAGAAATCAAAGATGACTTAAATAAATGGAGAGACCAAGATCATGGTTTAGAATTGACATAGTAACCATGTTAGTTCTTCTCAGAGTTATCTATGGATTTTATACAATACCAAACCAAATCCCAGCCAGAGTTTTACAGATGTAGACAAGCCAATTCTAAAATTTACATGAGTTGGTAGAGGAACTAGAATAGCTAAAAGCAATTTGGAAAAAAGAATATTGTTGGAAGAACCACACTACCAAAATTTAAAACTTACTACAAAGCTACAGTTATAAAGACAATGATTTTGGCAAAGGGATAGATACATAGATTAATGGACTAGAAGAGTGTTCAAAATAAACCCATGTAAATGTGGTCATTTGATCTTGACAAAAAAAATGCAAAAGTAATTCAAGGAAGAAAAATCTTTTCAATAAATAGTGTTAGAACAATTGATAATCCACATGTACATAAAAGTGAAGCTCAAGATAAACCTCATCTCTTATTAAAAAAATACAAGTGGATTATAAATTGAAATGAAAACAAACTATTAAAAAAATGAAGGGTGAGGTATGGGCACAATGGGTTAAGGGGAAATACAGGCTTTCAATTATGGAATGAATAGATCATAAGAATAAAAGGCACAACGTAAGGATATAATCTATGATATTGTAACAGCTGGTATGGTGACAGATGCTACACTTGTGATGAGCATAGATAGCATAATGTATAAACTTGTCTAATCACTGTGTGGTGCACCTGAAACTAATGTAACATGGTGTCTCAACTATATTAACAAAAACAAAACAAAACACCTTAAAAATAGTGTTCCTGATTAAGGTTAGACCAAGAGTTCTTAGGAATGACAGCAATACTGTAATTAATAATTAAATTAATAAAAGAAATTAAATAAAAGAAATTGATATATTAAAATTAAAAAATTTTTGCTTTGCCAAAGGCACTGTCAATAGAATGCATAGACAAGCTGCAGACTCGTAGAACATATATGTAAATCACACAGGAGATTTTATATATATACATATATAATATATATTATATAATATATAAATATATGTAAATAAATATATACTTAAAATATATAAATATATATATTATTATATATATACTTTGGAATCTGTTATCATCTCCAGGTGGATAATGCCAGAATTGAGTTGAACTCTCAGACATCTTGCTGGTATGTAAGAACTGCTTCATTTTGTGTGTGTGTAACCTCACCCCATCCATGAAGAAATTGAGCCCAGGAAACCTAAAGACTTACTAAACTATCATTGACTTTAACTTTCTCCAGATAATGGCTACCCTGTTGGGTATCAGATTCTTTTCTTTTTTCTTTCCTTTTTTTCAAGATTTTATTTATTTATTTGGGAGAGAGAGAAAGTGAGAGAGAGAGAGTACACAAGCAAGGACAGGGGAGAAGGAGAGAGAGAAACAGGCTCCCCACCTAGCAGAGAGCCTAAATTGGGGCTCAATCCCCGGACCCTGGGATCATGACCTGAGCTGAAGGCAGATGCTTAACCAACTGAGCCACCCAGGTACCCCTCAAATGATTTTCTAAGTTAAACTTTTCAATTTCTTGTCTTTTTTCTTCCTTGCCAAGTAAGTCAATACCATTAAAACTTGATCTTAATTTTGGTTTTCTTCACAAATACAAGTATTTAGAATACCAGTCTCCCCAAGAGAAGTCACAGAAGGATTTTATTTCAAAGTATGCTGTGAATAATAGTTATTAATTTTTCACCTGAGAGAAGGCATGCATTTGTGAGGGGAAAGGGGAAAAATAAATAAGCAGATGAATACTAACTGGTGAAGAAGTGAGTACTGTAAGATAAAGAAAGTTTGCATAAAGCAAGGATGACAATATCAAAGACATATTTCACCTTCAGTTTTATATTCTGGACATGTGCATTGCTCTCAGTACTCAGTGCAGAATGAGTTCAGTAATGTGACGATTGGAGCTGTTACCTCTGAAGTAGTGGATTGTTTCTTAACATTGAATAATTGGAAGTTTAAGGTCATGGAATTCTAAACCGTCCAATTCCTATCCCTCCAGTCTGATGCTAGATAATGGTTCCAGCTCCCCAAACTTTACCCCTAACTGAATTATATACATAATCAAACTTCTCACATGCTGTGGGGTTTCTAGGATTGCCAGATGAAATGTGTGACTTTTATCTTGGTCATTTCTTTTGGTAATGCTGAGACCATGGGAAGAACATTTAAAATGCATATTCATTTTATGTAGAAGTTCAAGAAGTTCAGATTTCATATACATTTTCTTTTTTTTTTTTTAAGACTTTATTTATTTATTTGACAGAGAGAAACACAGCGAGAGAGGGAACACAAGCAGGGGGAGTGGGAGAGGGAGAAGCAGGCTTCCCGCGGAGCAGAGAGCCCTATGCGGGGCTCAATCCCAGGAACCTGGGATCATGACCTGAGCTGAAGGCAGACGCTTAACGACTGAGCCATCCAGGTGCCCCTCATATACATTTTCTTTATATAATCTTTATGCAGAGCTGATTCCTAGTACTTTCAGTTTTCATACCATCTATTTTATAACATCTGTAGAACTGATACGTTATTGTAAATCCACAGAGGAAGTGAAGATCTTTGTGAGATAGGATCCAAACTGAGTAGATACTTGGAAAGTTAAAGTTCAGAAGAATACTCAACAGGGAAAAAAGTGTAGTTGCATAATAAATTATGCACAGTCCATCTCTAATTTATTTTTCTGCCTTATGACCATTACCAGTGATATTTTCTTTCCTTATGTGCATTTACTTTAATATCTACCCTAATGTGTTTGTGTATGTCCTCGAAAATAACATTTACCCCTGTAAAATATGTAGCGAACCTAAATGTAAAGCCACACACACATAACATATATACAGAAGAGTACACAAACTATTACTGAACAAGTCAATGAATTAAAAAACCCCAAAAGCCAAAAATGTAGTAACTACTGTCCAGATCAAGATAGGGAATATTAACCCCACAGAAATCTGTGCTTCATCTCAGTTATTACCTCCTACAGAGAGATAATCACCAAACGACTTCTATTAACACTGATATGTTTTTCTTAATTTTTTTTGAAATTTAAATAAGTGGATCTTACAGTGTTTAATCTTTCTTGTCTGGTTTCTCCCATTCAACATTTTGTTTATGAGATTCATCTTTGTTGCATACGGCAGCATTTTGTTCTTTTTCGTTTCTGAATAGTAGTCTCACATACAGATTTATTTATTGAATCTAGTTGTTTCAGTTTTTAGCTACTGCAAATAATGCTGCTATGAACATTTTTGTATTTGGATGTAATCACTTCAGTTTAAAATTTAGCAATGGTTGGAATTGCAGAGCCATAGCTTATATCTATGTTCTGCTTTATTAGATACTGTCAAACAAGTTTTTCAAAATGTTTGTAGCAATAAAAAGCCCAAAAGTAGTGCCTCCACATTCTTACCTACATTTGGTATTGTCAAAAAAAAAAAAATTTTTTTTGGTATTGTATCCCCTACCCCAACCCATTTAAGCCTTTCAATGGGTGTGTCGAACTGTCCTGTGGGTGGTTTTAATTTGCATTTTCCAAAGACTACTGCTACTAGGCTTAAGCTCCTTTCATATGATCATTAGCCATTGAAATATTATATCTTTCTTAGTGAAGTATCTCTACAATCCTTTTGCCTATTTTAAATTGGAATGTGTCTTTTAGAAATTGATTTTTCTTCACATATTTCTGGATACAATTCCTATGTCAGAAAAAAGTATTGCAACTATATTGTTCTCTAACTCTTGTTCTGTGACATGCCTTTTTTACTCTCTTGAGTCATTTGTGATTTGTATTTTCCTCTCTTCTTTTTTTTTTGGCAATGTTGTCAGAAATTATCAGTAACGTTAATCGTATCAAATAAGTTATTTTAGATTTGTTAGGTTGTTTTCTTACTGCAGTGTTTTTTTTAATTGTATTAATTTATTTTTCTGTCGTTTTTTTCCTTGTCAGCATTCTTTGGGTTGAATTTCCTTTTTATTTTCTAACTTTTTGGAGTAAATAGTTAGATCACTGTTTTCCGCATTCTTTTCTATTCTCTTTTCTATTCTAGTTTATACACAGAAGTCCATATACTTTCTAAGAACATTTTAAGCTGTATTTCATGGTTTCTATCTGTTTTATAATGTTATCATTGTCATTGAGTTCACATTTTTTTCCTAATTTCTATTGAGATTTCCTCCTGTGACCCATGGTTATTTATATGGGGTTTGCTTGGTTTTCAAACGATAGAACTTGTTCCAGGTATTTTTTTTTCTAATTCCTTGCTTAATTCCTCTATGGTTAGAGAACAAACTGAATTCTTTCTGTCTTTTGAGGTGTTTTGAAACTTGTTTTATGGCCACCTCATGGTCAATTTTACTAAATGTTTTATATTCACTTGTAAAGAACACTCTGTATGGCATTTGATAATTAGCTCGAATTTATTAATGCATTTAGATACTGTGTTTCTATATTGATCTGTGTCTACTTCTATGAGATAGAAAAAGACTTGGAAAATTTTCCTTTGATGTTGTGGATTTCTCTATTTCTCATCTAGTGCTATCAATTTGAAACTGTATTAATGAGCACATACAAATTTAGAAGTTTATCTTCCTAATATAATTACAAATTTCTCATTTTAAAATGTCCTTTATTACCTTTCCTAATGCCTTTTTGTCTGACTTAAAAATCTACGTATCTAATATATGTATATCAGAAAAATAAATGTTACAGCTTTCTTTTGGCTGGTATACAGTAGGTATATTTACTATTCTTTTACTTTGATGCTTTCTGTCTTTTAAAATTTTTGTCTCTTGTAAAGTACCATGGAGTTGGTGCATTAGGTTTGTATCTTTTCCTCCAGTCTGGCAATCTTTTATCCCCTTTTTAATAGTAGCATTTAGTCCATTTTAGTTAATGTAATTACAGTATCTTTGAGTTAGTATCCTCCAAAATATCATTTGTTTTCTATTAGACCACCTGTTTCTTTTTTCTATCTTTTCTTTTTTCCTTTAGCCTTTGTTAGTTTTTTGGCATTTGCTAACTTCTTAGATACACATTTTTTCCCTGCTACTTGTTCAGAGTTTTCCTGGAAACAAATTATTCCTTTTACCATTTCCCAGATTTTAAAACAATGGAACTCAATTTACTTCCTCTTACCCTCCGAATCATTGTTAGCCCTACTTTCAATTCTATAATATTTTAGATACCACAGTACATTTTTACTGTTTTAAGCTGCTAATATTCATTTACATTTAGACATATATTGCCACTTTTCCATGTTCTTTATTTTGCTTGATGTTTCTGTTTTGGTCAGTGATCATTTTCTCTCATTTAGTTAACATTTGCTGTCAATGAATTCTCTCAGCTTCTGCTTTTCTAGAAATTTCTTTCATTCACCTCGAGTTTTGCTGATACAATATTCTAGATTGACAGCTGTTTTTTTTCATCATTTCAGAGTTACTGTCTTCAGATTTGTCATCCCTAATGAGGCATTAGATGAGTCTTACTGCTGCTTTTTGAAGGTAATATATTGTATTTTCTGATTGCTTTCAAATTTTCTCTTTGTCTTTTGTTTTTAGTCATTTAACTAGGTTGCACTATGTGGTTTTCTTCCTAATACCTTTGCTTGGATTTCTCAGTACTTTTTGGTATTTTTCTTTTGGTTGGGAAATTCCATTATTTTCTCTTCAAATATTACTTGTACCTAAGTTGCCAGATTACAATTTTGTTACTACCTTTTATCATGTCCCATTTATCTCTGAAGCAGTTTTATGAGTTTTCCATACTTTTAGTGGTCTATGCTTTACTCTGGGTATTATCTATGGACTGTTCTTCTGGTTCATTAATACTCTCTACTACTTTATTTAGTCATCTGTCCATTATATCCAATTCTTAATTTCAAAAGCTCTATTTTTCAGTTCTGGGATGTTAGTCTGAGACTTATAAATTCTAATTCTCTAGAAAATATCTTATCATCTCTCTTATCAAAATATTAACGACCATTAACTATGTCACTAATCTGTGGACTTTTTTTTAATTATGCATTTTCTCCTTGGTTCACTTTCTCATTAGATCGATATTTTTAATTAAATGATGGATATTGTATATGAAAAGTTATAGTTGCTCTACATGATATGAGTTTCTTCAGCTCAGGTTCAAAGATCCTCTGTAGGCTACCTTTGTGGGGGAATATATCACATTAATCCTTTTAGGAATTAAGCTAAATGGAGTCTGGGTTCTAGCTCTGTTGGGCTTATCCTGCAGCTGATTTGTCTTCTCTTCTGGATGTTCTTCAGTGCTTCCAACTGAAGCCTGTGGTGATTACTAAGGAACTTTCACATTGATGAATAATAAGGCATAATTTTGGTCTCCTCAGCCTCATGAGTCAGCTGAAACCATAATTTTGTTTTTCAGCAGTTTTCTGCTTAGCTTCTGAGCCTCTTGCCTGCAAAGTTGAAGAACTGTGCATGTGTCTTGGGCGTAAAATCACTCACTGCAGGAGCTATCTCTGTACCTCCTTCCTTTCTAGGATCCCAGCCACTTTTCTCCTCACTGTCTAGGCTTTCCCTAACTATAATTATTGCCTCTCCAGTCCTGTGAGATTGCCAAAAAATCTGTTTGTTTTTCTATTTCTTAGCACAGTTTCTTACCGATTTTTAAGAATCAGCCAAATTCCTGAGAGGAAAAGTGATTTGCGGAATATCAGATCATCTCTCTGCTGTTTCACTTAAATCTTGGCCCTTGAAGCTTCAGTTGCTTCATCAATTCATAAATGCTTTATAACAAACTTTTTAAAACAGATTTTATGTGGATTTTCTAATTATTCCTGGCAGGTCTGCCACAGATGAATCCACTAGAACCTGAAGAAAAGTCTGTTTTTTATTTATGAAAATGTGTAGTGATATTTGTGTGTGTGTGTGTTTATTTTGCATAAATGATGTTTTTATTTAACTCTATTCAATATTTTATAAGATATATATATATAGTTTGTATATATGTAAGAATATGTGTGTATGTGTGTGTATATGTATATATGTGTATATGTAGTTAGTATAGTTTGTTGCTTTTAACTCCAGGATAATATCATATAATTTGCTTTCAACACAATTTACATATTCATTCACATTGTGATGGACATTCACATGTTGCCTTTAATTCCCTACTACCACAATTGGTGTGTATAATAACATACATATCACCTCATGGTCTTGTGTGAGAATTTCTTTGTGATGTATATGTACTAATGAGGGGATGACTGAATAATTGTATATACACATATAATTATTTACTTCCTTAAATGGTGTTCTAATATATCATCTTTGAAAATTACTTTGTATTGATGTTTAAGTCCATGTATTTTAATGAAATATTATATATTTTAGTATGGTCTCACTTTTTAAAAAATTCTTAGTAATCCTGCATTACATATTTGAGAAATGTTCCCTGCTTTCCAAGAACTTGTATGTTTTAAAATTACTTGTTTATGGTTTAAAAAGGCACTGTCAGTAAAACTGATCCACCTTAGATAAATGGTCTAAACCTGCAATTACAATGATCTGTAAGTGGCTGAAAGAAATGATCTCTACTAAAAAGTTATGTTTCTGTTTATTTTTCTTTAGCACTTATCACAGTTTTGCTTTATATGGTTGATGATAAGTTATTTGGACTATAAGCCTTAAAAACTGTTGCCTTTTTATTGTCAGTATATACTTTTATCAATATAAGTTGCATATTTTCCTCTTTTTGATTTTTTTTTACTTTTTAACTTAAATTTAATTTTTCATATCCATATTTTTTTAAAGATTTATTTATTTATATGAGAGAGTACATAAGCAGGGGGAGTTGGAGAGGGAGAGAAAGAATCCTCAGACACCCCATTGATCCCAAGACCCTGACATCATGACCTGACCCAAAATCAAGAGCCACTTAGCCAACTGAACTGCCAAGGTGCCCCTCGTCTCCATATTTTAAAAAAAATCATGATACATTCTATTATTTTAATTTTATAGTTATTGGTATTTATATTATAAACAGTATATTGTTAAGTTTTATTTTTTAACTTATTATGAAACCATTTATCTTGGAATTTGAAAATCTTCTATGCTTACTTAAATAATTACAGTTTACTTATTTTGTCTTTTTTTATATTGTTGATAATCATTTTAATTTTGTTCTTGCTGCCTGTTGTATTTTATAGCTATTTTATGCTAGAATATATAATATTCAATGATATATTAAGCATTAATCTTTATCAATTGTACCAGTGTTTATTTTTATATTTTGAAAATAAATATATATTTCATTAATTATTAAGTAATAAAACATTTGTTAAATCTCCACTATTTCAGTTGAAAGTTTTAATGTAATTTCACTGATCCCACACTTCCCCAAAACATAAAATATCCCAATTTTTATTGATAATGGAAGGGTAAAAGAAGTCTGACTAAAGAATAATAGATTGGAGGAGCTCCTGGGTGGCTCAGTCAGTTGAGCAACCAGCTCTTGGTTTCGGCTCAGGTCATGATTTCATGGGTCATGGGATAGAGTTCCACATCACCTCCATGCTCAGAGGGGAGTCTGCTTGAAGATTCTTTCCCTCTATCCCTCCCCTCGCTCTCAAATAAAAATGAATAAATCTCAAGAAAAAAAGAATAATAGATTGGAAACAGGAGGATCGATGTGTTTCGAGGAGATAACAAGAAACATCTTCAAGGTAAACTGAAACAGGACAAGTTTCTAAAATGGCTCCAGGTCAAATGCTTGTTAGAGGACCAAACCCAAGAATGAGAGAAGTCACTTCAAAGACCACAACTTAAAAATATGCCTGGAATGTAAGAAAAAAATGATGTCAGACTCATGAAAAAAATTGTGAAAAGAAGATCATGAACAAATGGGAAACTTGTGGATTATTTGGAGTGAGAATTGATGGAGGCCTTTGATTTATCTTTTTGGAAATTGTTGGCATATAGCTAATAATATGTCAGGCTGCCTTAAAGGATTTCAGTAGAGCTAGTGCTATAAGAATTTAAATCAGAATGAATCCTTGAGTACTGGTAAGTCAGAAACTTCATAGTGTAATGAAACTTTGATTCCAAAAAGAGAGAGAAGATGTGGACAAACACAGAAAATAGAAGAGTGCAATCTGACTCTAACAATAATAATAAATCTATGATTATGAAGAAAAGGGTCAATAAGGACAGACTGAATAGCTGTGGCATATTGCTGACCAATCTTTTCTTTTTCTTTTTTTTTAAGTTTTTATATTAATTCCCGTTAGTTAACATACAGTGTTATATTAGTTACAGGTGAACAATATAGTGATTCAACAACTCCATAGATCACCTAATGCTCGCTCATCACAACACGTGCACTCCTTAATCCCCATCATCTATTTAACACATGCCCCCATCCACCCCCCCTTTGGCAATCTTCAATTCATTCTCTAAAATTAAGAGTCTCTTTCTTGGTCTCTCTCTCTCTCTCTCTCTCTTTTTTCCTTTTGTTCATTTGTTTTGTTTTCTAACTTCCATTTATGAGTGGACTCATAGATTTTTGTCTTTCTCTGGCTGATTTATTTTGCTTACCATTAAACTCTCTTGCTCCATCCATGTCATTGCAAATGGCAAGATTTCATTCTTTTCCATGGCTGAATAATATTGCATTGTATATATATACCACTTCTTCTTTATCCATTCATCAGTCTTGGGCTGCTTCCATATCTTGGCTACTGTAAATAATGCTATTATAAACATAAGGGTGCATGTATCCCTTTGGTGTTTTTGTATTCTTTGGGTAAATACCTAGTGGTGTGATTGTTGGATCATAGGGTAGTTCTATTTTTAACTTTTTGAGGAATTTCCATGTTGTTTTCCATAGTGGCTGCACCAGTTTGCATTCCCACCAACAGTGCTAAAGGGTTCCTTTTTCCCCATATCCTTACCAACACCTGTTGTTTCTTGTGTTTTTGATTTTAGACATTCTGAGAGATGTGAAGTGATATGGCATTGTAGTTTTGATTTGCATTTTCCTGATGGTAAGTGATGATGAGCAACTTTTCATATGTCTGTTGGCCATCTGTATATCTTCTCTGCAGAAATGTCTGTTCATGTGTTCTGCCCATTTTTAATTTGATTATTTGGTTTTGCGGTATTGAGTTTTAAATTCTTTATATATTCTGGATAGTAACTCTTTGTCAGATATATCATTTGCAAATATCTCCTCCTATTCTATAGGTTGCCTTTTAGTTTTGTTGATTGTTTCTTTCACTGTGCAGAAACTTTTTATTTTGATGTACTCCCAATATTTTATTTTTGCTTTCGTTTCCCTTGCCTCAGAAAACAAGTTGCTATGGCCAATGTCAGAGAAGTTAATGCCTGTGCTCTCTTCTAGGATTTTTGTGGTTTCAGGTCTCACATTTAGGTCTTTAATTCATTTTGGATTTATTTTTGCATGCAGTATAAGAAAATGGTACTGCTGACTAATCTCGATAGGAAATACAGGCAAAAGAAATATAAATATAACTATCATCTATTTTCCCAGTTCTAGAGGGAAAACTGTCCATTCTTCCTTTAGACAGTAAGCTCCACTAGGATAAGGATCATTTTTATCATCTAATATATATCCCCTACTTACCAAAAACCTAAGAATTAGTACATGTTTAATAATTGTGTGTTGAAAGAAAGAAGAAAAGAAGGGAGATGATAAGCTTTTTTGTGGTTTGGGTTAATGGGTTTTTCACTCATGAGCCATCAAATCCTAATTTAGGTTGTCACTGAGTAAATACTGAATATCTTGAAGAAAAACAAATGTGGAAATGGTTCACAGTGAAAGGATTTTTTGTGATACCAATTGGGAAAGCATTTGTCTTGCAGGATTTGGAGTTGGGTGTGCTTGTAATATAAATCTTTTCCATTAACATCAGAGCCAGCATTCTTAATAGAATGATATGGAACATTAAAACATTATCCATTATCCATTATCAGATACTTCATTCTACTCCACCCACATACCAGTAAAATGCCTTTGTATTACTAATCTGGGTATTACTAAAGATTACTGAAGATCACTGCAACATTCTCAAAACCTTTTGAAATATTCTTTTGCCTAGCAGAAGATCCTAAACACATCTAACAATACTATTTTTAAGTAAGGGACCAGAGAAAATACAGACTAAACTATATTAATTAATAAACTATATAAGCTTGATCAATCACGCTATATATTAAACTAATTTTTTAAAATTATTAAAATGGATGGAAACAATCATATAATAAATCACCAATAGTCTTAAATTCAACTGGATTTCTTAAAAACAAACAGAACTCAAGTGTTCTGTTCATTGTTTCTCAAAGTATGTATAGATATTTGTAATCAGAATCCAAAATTAAGTAGGGTAAATACTGAACCATTTCAACAGTCAAAGAATCATTCTGAAGTAAACACTGCCACTTGTACAGAATGGTCTGTTTCCCAGGGCAGGAACTTGTTTGAGGCTGTGTGTTTTGGGTGGCAAAAAGGTGGTTACCTAGCAACAACCCCTCCTCCCAAGTCTCCACTGCTAGAATGGTATTGTTCACGTCAGCGAATTGATTACTTGTTTGCTGAATCGAAAAAGAACAATGTAATAATGTGGTAGGGTATAAATCTCAAACGTAAGAAACTTACAGGTTTTTCCTCTGTGTTCCATCATCTTCCCACTCCTCATCTGGTGCTGGTAGAAGCTTGTTTAAAGAGATTGGATAACAAAGAATATGCTGTTCATCAAATGACAATGAGGGAAACTTCTAACATTTTAATTAATAACATTTATTTCAGTTTGCTTTTAAAGCAAGCAATGAAACAGTTACTATATTCACAATAGCATTAGCTCTGGGCAAGAGGTAATTTTATCACGGTGTGTCCTTAGAAATGAGACAGCCCAGGGTGGGATGAAGTTCTGTAGAAACGGAGTTTAAACAGTCTAGACAGGTTTTAGATGACAGCATTTTGCCACCTGAAGGTAAAATTAATGATCTACTAATTTATATAAAACATACAAATAAGGTACTTATGTTTACAACAAATGAGTTTAACCATATGTTAGCAATAACTTAGCCAGAAAACACACATTCTGGTAAACCTCACACCATATATTTTGTTTACCTGTGATATATGCATAACAAATAAATGCCACTTTCATCTAATGAATGTCTGTTCCTAGGAACAGTCCCACTAGGTTCATGCATAACTGAGGAAGCAAGTAATCTGAATGAACTGAAAAGATAAGGATACAAAATACAGGTTCTGCCAATGGAAAAAATTAAATACGGTAAATTAGTTTGCGTGTTTTCATAGCATGACAATATAAAATCTGTGCCAAGTGTGTGGGAGCAAGTAGAAAGGGAAAGAAAAGGACTTCGGTTTATAAAATTTTCCATGATGCAAAAGACCGAAGCTAATTTTTCCCCAGACACAGTCCTGATGCTCAGAGCGACTGTTTGCCAATGTGCAGGAACCTGTCACTTGTACAGTAGCTTTCTGAGAGCCACGTAGTACCCCCTCCTCCCCCATCCCAACACATACTGAATGTCATTTGCTCACTGAACTCCAGAGCAAAGGAATTCTTTGCAGAGCAATAATTGACAGTTGGAGTTACAACCTGTGTTCTCTCCTTTGGAAAATTGCTAAATATTTGTTTTAAAAAGCACACTCTTCGGATTAAAATTAATCAGAATCTGGCACCATATATTCTCCAGTTCCTCAACCCCAGAAATATCATCAGTTGAGAAAAACAATATATTTTAAAAAATAATATTCCTTTGAAAATAATCAATAATTATCAATTTCATTCATTTTCAATTTTGGTCTGATTCTTGTAAATCTTTTGCACAATTCTATTAGAAGTCAGGGCTTTTAACCAGAAACGTCATTCCAGGAGCAGTCTCATTATATGCAAAAGTCATAACTGAAAGTGAGTCTGAATACAGAAGGGATTATTCCCATCTGTTCCTAAGTACTTTAACTGGTCAAATGTCAGATATTAAAGGGAGGAGAGCTGATAGACAGATGGAGCAACAGCATCAGCAAAATGTTTAGATTATTTATTAGAAAATAAGTGGTTATAGTGGGAAAACTGTTGTCTTATTTCAAATGGATCAATGTGCAGTGGATTCTTTTCTAACATAGGTATAACATATCAAAGAAAAATTTAGAAAGTGAGAAACATATTCCTGCATGTAACAATGTTCATTTGATGCAGAAATTTCTCTCTTCTCACTCTTACCCTACATCACCTCTGTAAATTTCATTATTCTGATAACTCACAGACATACTTTTACTGATCTTGATGATCAGAAGATTTTCTATTAGAAACTGACAGGAATGAGTTTGGGGGCTCATCTCCATGTGTCTCTGAGCCCTCACAGAATAGCAAAGCTAATCTCCAGTAGTCCAACAGTTAAAATAATTGATGAGTATGTGTTGAATCCTCAGGAGAGAAGAGAGGAAGAAAGAAGGAGAGGAGAGGCTTGGAGGGCGGAGGGGAGGAGGGCAGGTGCTGATTTCAACCCTGTAGCGTCAGGATTGCGTCAATTCGGGTTTCAGCCACGTCTAGAGTCTCAGAGACGAGCATCTCAGAAGAGCCAAAACAGGAACAGGGGTGGCAAATCACTGTGAGAGAGCAAGTGGACCTCCCTCTTTGCCTCCTCCCGTTCCAGTCGCAGGTCCCCAGAGCTCTGCGCTGTTGTTTTTAGCACTCAGGAAAGCCAGCGCTTCAGATCCAGGCAAGTGAATCAAGCCAGGGAGTTTTCCGTTCAGCACCTCGGACAGAATACGCAGCAAAAAATGGCTCCGATCACTACCAGCCGGGAAGAATTTGGTAAGCAAGTTACTCAACTTATAAATGTGGTTGTTTCTTGAATACTCCAGGGTGGGCTGTGATGTTGTTGGTGGTGTTCTTGTTGTTTTTCCAGGGGATATTGAATATAGATTTCCTAGGTAGTTAATCTGAAAGAAAATGAGAACTGTAAAGGGCAATCGTGGCTTATCTCTGTTGTTTCTCCTTTCCTTGCTATCTTTCTCCTTAAAACTGCCTTCTGATAGGGAGATTTTACATCCAAAAAGTTCTAAACATTCACGTAGCTCTGTAAATCTCAGCATGCGCTAAGTAAAGGAAAGGGAGTCTGTTGTTTGTTGTTGGTTTCATTAATTCTGTAGGTGATTTTTTATTTGTAGGTAAATCTGTTTTTAACTTACCAGGAAAAGCCAGTGTTTCTGTGATTACATAAGGGTTTGATCTCGGTATAAAACAACTTGAATGTTGGGGGTTTGGGATGTATATTTTATTTTGGAGTGTACCATAAGGTTGTTTTTCTCTGCTGTGTTTTTCTTGTATCCTTGAAATATGTTGCTAGTGGAAGACACAGAATCCTATGATGCTAGGGTTATAGTGATATTTGAAATGAACTGGCTTGGTTCATTGCGTTTCACAGGTGAGGTAACCAAAGCCCTGAGATGTGAGGGAAGTGTTGCAGGTCAAACAGTTAACTAAAAGCTACTGGAAAGTAAAATTAGGAATCCTGTTTTCCAGTTCAGTTTCCCTCTTCCTATACCAAATTTTTGGCACCATTGCTCTCCTTCTCTTAGTAAATAAAATCAGATGTACTTCAAATTAAAAAGTCATATTTTTAGGTCCCACTATATTTCAAAGACAGGAGATGGAGTTTTACTTACTTTACAAGTATTCAAAAAAAAAATCAGGAAATTTTATAGAAGTTTGTGAATAAGGAATGATATCTATGAGTACATGATAATTGTTATTAAACTGAGTGAAATGACTGAGTTCTTTACTCTCAAAAGCTGAAGACCTTATCAGTAGAGAATACAGAGGGAGTACGTGCGTCTTTCCACGATACATTGAATATTTTGCCTTGTGACATAAGTATTGAATAGAGACAATCTGTGACATTATATTCAGAAATGAGTTTCCTTTACAGCCTTCAATTTGGGTGACTGAGTTTATATTGTGATGTTTATTCCTGATTTCTGATTTGAAAATAAGAAATTTTCTAATACTGAGGCATTTTCAGAGATGGTGCTAGGGAAAAATATGTTCTAGCTTGGGACATCGGTCTACTTAGAAAAAAAAAAAAAGATGATTTTCTATTGCTTTTATTGTTCTCCTAGCATTGGCTAAGGAATTGCCTTAGTTCAAGACTTTGGTTTTGTTTCCTGGTCTTGGATATTGGAGAGTACAAAAGTGGATTTTTCCCCCCACAAAGACTTGAATAGGAGGAAAAACCAAAAAGCTGATACTAAGTTTAGCTGATTATCTTTAGCTCTTGTCTCATTCTTTTTCTGTAGCATTCACTGCTTTTTCTACTTGGGGAATTCAGAGGTTTATTTTTCATCTTTACATGACCAGTTCCTTGAGCTAATTAATCTATGGAATTTTTTATTGCTGTTTTTTAATCTTATATATGTCTGCTCTTATTTGTCATTACTGATTCTTATATTCTTTGAGTTCAGTTTTGAAATTATGAAGTAGATAGGCAGAAGATTCAGAGGGATGGGGAAGGGGAGTAACAAAAGATTGTTCTTTCAGGGGTTATTCAAACAAGCCTTAACCCTTTCCTGACTGGGACCTCTAAGTTTACTATTCACTATTTGGGATAAAAATAGACAAGAATGAAACCAAATCTATAATACTATATTAGCTATATTCACTATGACCATATTAAACATTGACTCAATTGCTGCTCTGTGTCCAGATATAACAATACTGCTTTTACTTACATTGTGTTACTAATCATTAGTTGGAGGAATATGCTTCATATGGGACACGATAAGCTTCATGCATAATCAGTGTTACCTAATATCAGTAATTTAATGTGCCCTCATTCAAGGAAGGAATGCCAAGTTCAATTTTATTACCATTTGCCATCTGGAAAAATGCTAGAAAAAAAATCAGTTATGGATAAAATTGAACTCTAAATTATCTATACTCATTCTTCTCAATACATGTTAAGGAATGATGATTCATTTGTAACCATTGTTTTATTTTTATCCCACTTAGGTATAATTAATTTGTATTTCAGATAATTCAGTGTTTGAGAAATTTTGGTCTGTATACCAGGAGTTTGAAGTGGTATAAGTTATATAATATCAAAACCCTGCTGTTCATCTTTTTTTGTTCTTTTTTCCCTAATATATGTAACATATCTCTTACCAGTGTTCCATAATTGAAATGGAAATTATTGATGAGTTTGTGATAATAGCAGATAATGTTCCTTCATTTCTTAAAATTCCTGGAACCACTAGCCCCTAGATGTTTCCTCGTGAATCTGGGATAAATAATGAACTAATAAGAATACAAAATTTCTCAGTATTTGAAGAATGTGCATTTAGAGTTTCATAGTAAAAAATCAATGCTTCCAGAAAGCCTTAAAATGTCAAGAAAGCATAATGAAAGTAGTACTGACCTATCATGCTATAGTTAACTCACATTATCTGAGAAAACAAAGGTAGGTCAGGATCATTTAGCATCCCTCATCTCTGATCCTAAGCCTGGTTTCATCTTTTTATTTTCTTTCCAAAAAAAAAAAAAAAAAAACTACTGAAATGAAGAACTTTCTATCATAGTGTATTTCTTTTCTGTATGTCACACAGTGTATGTGTTTATTCCTGAAGGTGATATGAAATGTGTACATAACTCATACCCAGAACAGTCAGAAAGTAATCCAATCTGTGCAACCTACAGCAATTGCCAGCTCCAGTATGCTTTTCAAATAGACTCATATCTCCAACTCCACTCCTTTAATATATGTTATTGGTCATTTGATTTTTCAGATGAAATCCCCACAGTGGTGGGGATCTTCAGTGCATTTGGCTTGGTCTTCACAGTCTCTCTGTTTGCATGGATCTGCTGTCAGAGAAAATCATCCAAGTCTAACAAGACTCCTCCATATAAGTTTGTGCACGTACTAAAAGGAGTTGATATTTATCCTGAAAATCTAAGTAGCAAGAAGAAGTTTGGAGCAGATGACAAAAATGAAGTAAAGAATAAACCAGCTGTGCCAAAGAATTCATTACATCTTGACCTTGAGAAGAGAGATCTCAATGGCAATTTTCCCAAAACAAACCTCAAAGCTAGTAGCCCTTCTGATCTGGAGAATGTGACCCCAAAGCTCTTTTCAGAAGGGGAGAAAGAGGCTGTTTCCCCTGATAGCTTAAAGTCCAGCACTTCCCTTACTTCAGAAGAGAAGCAGGAGAAGCTGGGAACCCTCTTCTTCTCCTTAGAGTACAACTTTGAGAAGAAAGCATTTGTGGTGAATATCAAGGAAGCCCGTGGCTTGCCGGCCATGGATGAGCAGTCGATGACCTCTGACCCATACATCAAAATGACGATCCTCCCAGAGAAGAAGCATAAAGTGAAAACCAGAGTTCTGAGAAAGACCTTGGACCCAGCTTTTGATGAGACGTTTACATTCTATGGGATCCTCTACACCCAGATCCAAGAGTTGACCTTGCACTTCACAATCTTGAGTTTTGACAGGTTCTCAAGAGATGATATCATTGGAGAAGTCCTTATTCCTCTTGCAGGAATTGAATTATCTGATGGAAAAATGTTAATGAACAGAGAGATTATCAAGAGAAATGTTAGGGTAATTCATTTTTAGTGCTTAAAGTATTTATAAACAATCTTTTATGTAGCTTCTGTGTATCTAGGGGATTTTCACTAAACTGATAAGTTTTATACATATCATATTTACTATGTTTAATTATTATTAATCATAATCAAATGGGGAATAAGGGACTAGAGTAAATAAAAGAAAATTTAATCCACAACTGAAATGTTTAAAGTATTTTGATTATATAAAATAAATAGGCATCCTTTATGGATATTTTAATAACACTTATATAAATATTTCTGTTAATTTCTATCATAAGTATTTTGACTTAGGACTGCCACTTAACCTAAAATGCAGGCGAATATTTCTTATTCATAAACAAGTTAACAAGGATGTTTTAAGGTCAGCATAATTGAATTTGAAACTGAAATTGAAATTGAAAATTAAATCAATTTATCCTGAGGATTTGGAAGTTGTATTGACTTTTCATGGAATTGCTTTTCAAAGAGGAGACATCACATCATATTGAATTATAAATGTTCATCACTATGTTGTATGACAAGAAGCGAGTTACTCTGCCTTTGTAGTTATACTGCTTTGGTAGTTCTGAGACTATTAGACAATGATAAGATATCAAATTTAATCCTATTGCCCCTTTAAATACAGAACTCAATTGATTTAAATTGTAGTACTTCAGAGTAATTTGTTTCTATAAGGCATGATTTTATAGAATGCCATAAAGCTCACCTTTGTTTCTTTGTTGAAATTAATGAAAAGTCAAGGTTCAGAAAATTAAGTAGCTTGTTTGAGACACCAAGCTGTTTAGCAGCATAGTAGGAATAAAGATCTATTCCCTACTCTTATTCTTCTTGGACTACTTATTCATATAATGACCGCATGTCAGTTTTTGTAAATAGATTGAAGTTTTAGGAGCTCTGGCCAGCCATCATTCTTAGTTATAATCTAGCCCTGAGTTTACATTTTGTTAGTATCAGATAAAACTTGTAATTTGAGTTCTTAGTCTTCTTACCTAATGTCTTTAAAGTACAAATAAAATCTAAGTTGCATACAAAGAAGGATCTTATGATACTCTCCAAAAACAAAGTATTAAAAATTGGATCAATTCCCTCCAATACTTAATTCATTTCTTGGATTTGAATGAGGACTTCGAGTGGGGGCTGGGGACAGAGAATTTTAACTCCATCAGCCCTGTGGGACAGGAGATGGTAGCAGTCAGAATAAATTTCAGTTGCTCTGAATTCAACTTCCATAATGTCAGTGCTTTTTTAAAAATCGAAATCAAATCAAACTTATCATGAGTCATTTTTGCCTTACACAGATCCAAATGATTAGACATTTATTAATAACTTCAAAAAGTAGTCATTTAGTTAAAAAGTAAAAACAAACAAACAACAACAATATCTCTGTATAGGCTGTATTCTCAATATCCTTTTAAAGATTTCTAGCAATGGGTGTGGCTAACTCATTACAAATTTTAACATCCTGTAGTACCTAAAACCACCACAAGATGGCAGACAGTTGTTTTTAGAAGGTGATCGTACCTTACAAAACCTTGTAGTTACTCTTGAATTCTTTAGCATATTAAAATAAAAATAAGTAGGAAAATTACATTTAAATAACAATATTATATTGTTTTAAAATCTTGCTATAAGTATAAATTTCAAAACAAGAAAAATAATAATAATACTTATACTACATCTCTCTTTGTTTAGAAGTCTTCAGGAAGGGGTGAGTTACTGATCTCTCTCTGCTATCAGTCCACTACAAATACTCTCACTGTGGTTGTTTTAAAAGCTCGACATCTGCCTAAATCTGATGTGTCTGGACTTTCAGGTAAGAATGCTTCCGAAAAATTCAGTCTCAGTGTATAAGTAATACATTGAGCAAAATAGTTAGCAACTAACAGATTTTGATTTGCCTTTTACTCACAAGCACAAGTGATCTGATTGTTTTTCTCTTTGTCATTTAATGAAATAACAATGTGAGCCAGTGCCATCAGCAAGAAAAAGAAAACTACATAGTCCTAAGATCTAAGCCATTGCTAATACATGGTAGATATCTGACCGTATGGGTTTGAAGCAGAAAGCAGTGATAAATGCTGAGGTGAGATGTCATAGCCAAAAATTTCACAATGGTTTGGGAGAAGAGTTCATAATTTTAGTATTTTTGGTGAGCCTGCCTACACTTAGACTTCTGTTGTTTTTTATTATTTTTTCTTTAATTCCTTATGTATCTGCTTTTAACATTAGCTTTCAGTTTGTGACTAATTAAAAAAAATTCCTTGTATCGCACAGTGAAAAGAACACATGACCTATGGAGTAAAATGATCTGAGTTCAAATTCTAACCCTTCTATTTTAGTATATAATCTTGGCTATGTTTCATAATCTCTATACAAACCAGATGTAATACTTACCTTGAGGGGGACTGTGAAGACTAGAAAGATATACTTCATTAAATAACATCTATTTCTATTATTATTACTATTATTGTTTATTAATGGCAGTTGAACACATGATCTTAAAGGTTTGGATTAGGAAGCTGAAATGAACTCACATGCTTCAACCAGAAAGAGGCAAAAATAATATAATTAAATGTGTGATAAGGTAGCATGATCCTAAAATCCACACATTAAGGATGACACAGGGAAGATCAACACTGGAAAACAGGAAGCAAACCCAGCTGGTGATTAAAGAAGCACAAAATTTAAAGCACAAAAGGACATTGCCATTGTGAATTCTAAATGCCTGTACAACAGAAAAGTAGAGAAGTTTGAGAGACTCACCCAAAGTCATACAACTCAGTCAGGTTAGGTCTTGTCTAATGCTTTTTTCTTCTATCTTATTTTCTGGACTGAGTTATACGTAATCAGAATGAGCCATTAGAATTTTTTTTATATTATCTCTTCTTCTTGCCATTATACTTCCTTTCCCATCCTATGATTTAGAACTGTTTTCTCTTCACATTGCACATTCTTCCTTGTTTTCATTTTGTTGACAATAGAGAGGTCAAGCTTGATCCATATTTTTCACTTTGTTCTGACTCGTTTTCATTGCAATCTCATTTTTTTGGCATGCAGCCATCTCTGAGGTCACCATTATGTTGAGATCAACTCTCCAGCCAGGTTCTGCCAGGATAATGTCTGTTATTTACCATTGCAGATCCCTACGTGAAAGTGAACCTGTACCATGCCAAAAAAAGAATCTCGAAAAAGAAGACCCATGTGAAGAAATGCACCCCCAATGCAGTGTTCAATGAACTGTTTGTCTTTGATATTCCTTGTGAGAGTCTTGAAGAGATAAGTGTTGAATTTCTGGTTTTGGATTCTGAAAGGGGGTCCAGAAATGAGGTGATAGGGCGGTTGGTCCTGGGAGCAGCAGCGGAAGGAACCGGTGGAGAGCACTGGAAAGAGATCTGTGACTATCCCAGGAGACAAATTGCCAAGTGGCATATGCTCTGTGATGGGTAGTGTCCTAGCCATGATAAGCTGGAACTTAATGATTTTTACGAGGCAAGGAGAATTTTCTTTCCCTTTTTTTCCCTGATTCATGATTGCAAGCTTGTGACAACAAGCTGCCCTTTTTTTTGTTTTTGTTAGAAATGGATTGAATTAGCCAACCAGAAAGTAACTGTAAATGTGTATCGTGGTATTTTCCCCCAATATTTGAGAAGTTGGATAAATTTTCATGAGATATTCAGTCTCTTCTGCAGGTTACCAGAGTAGCGGAGCATTTTATGAATCCTGCAGTGCAATCCCAAGCTATGGATGTGGTTTAGAAGGTGATGATCTTGTAGGAACATGTTGCTGGAAAACAATGTGATTTTTAGGATTTAGAAAAGAAAAGCATGCTTTCTCTTATGAAAATTCATCCATTTTTCTTCAGACGGGGAAATCAATTTTTCTTTAAATCCAAAGATATTAAAGAAACGTTCTCTAGTTTGTTTTTATTCATTATGTCATGTGCAAATGGTTGTCTTGCATATAAAATTTTATGGTCATTTCTCTTTGTAATTATTTGATGCAATTTTATTTTAAAAGGAGTAACTTGGTTTTGTTTCAAAAGGACAGTGAACAAGCTGAGAAATCATTTTATTAAAGGGCTGAGTTGAGAACACTGTGGCTGAAATATTATTTTTCTCCCTCCTAAGGTTATATGTGAGTCAAATTGTTGGAAAATATGATCTCACATAAGAACCACGGCCTTGAATTATTCACTGCCCTTCACAAACATCAGTGCGGTCTAAGAAAGCCCTGTTTACCTTTGTGAAATTGTGGAATTAGTTAGTGGGTAAAGAAATAAACTTCAGCTAGAAATCCAGTTAGAAATGCAGCTTTCTGAAAGGAAATATGTGTGTACGCAAGTGTGCATTCAATGCCATCCCTCATCTACAGAGAGGGCATGACTAAGTCTTCTTGTAGCTTGTCCTCCCCCAGAAAGGACTAAGCTACTATTTGGAAAGAAACAGACAGGATTGAAGTTTTAACCACTGCCAGACAGAAAGCATCACTTAAACCAAGAAACTAAGTAATGCCTGAAAAATAGCTATACAGCAAAGCCTAATATAATTTACACGTTTTCACACAAAATCTATTTAGGCTGTCAAATTAGCACAACAAAGTATGTTTAACTATCTTTCCTAGGCTAATTTGTCTTGAGCTGTTGTCTGTGGAGCAGTTTATAGACTTGTGTCTTGTATGGTTTGCCAGTGCCAGGGCTCTGAAATTCAACAAAAACCTGCTTGAGCAAAGCAGTGCCCTGGAATTACTTGAAGGGACGAACTTGAGGTCACGTCACCATATTTGAGTTTTTAGAGCATATGAGTGAAACTGGACACAGTCGAATTATTAAATATGCAAGTTAGAAATAAAGTATACTGAAAAATTTACATTTTGAGTCAGGTTTTGTGTCAGTACCTTAGCTGTTTTTGAGAACGTGTTTGATATCACAGTGTTTGTAAATTCTATGACAATGCATTTTCACAACAAACATACATGCTTTTTATGACTATGCCTAATATAAAGAAAATGTTTTACATTCTGTATGTACAAAGATCGAAGTCAGCCTCTTTTTTGTGCTTTAAGATGACTTTGGGATTAAAAAAAAGAGTATTCCCTAATCATTGTCTTTATCCACCAGAACGTCACCTCATGGCATTTCTATGAAAGCAACACGAAATGAATCGTAGTCAGTGTGTGCTTTGGGGAAGTCGGATGGCCTTTATATTGTATGTATATTTGTTATCATGGGCCATGGAATAGAATATATTTTGGAGTTCTGAAAAGTTGTGAGGAGTCAACTCTAAGTATCCTTCACAGCAGCCAGAAGGTAATGGTGGTACCAACTAAAGTATGGTTGTTGGAGGGTGATATTTTTTAAGTGGAACAGCAAAACCAACAATGAATACTTTTAAAATTACAATCAATAATTTGTAAATAGTTTTTAGTTTTTAAAATTTAAAGTGTTTTTGAGTGTGAAAAGTTGAGTAAAACTCTTTGTAACTGCTTTTAAGAAAAGAAAGAAGGAAAACTAGAAAGGAATTGAAACAGACAGGGACATCTGTGATCCCATCATCTTCTGAAAATTAAACTGTTTTATAATGTATTACAATATCAAGGTGAATATCTTAAATTCTGTTGCAAATCCTGCACTGTATGAAACATGTAAATTAACTGTTTGTCTGATTAGCCAATCCAACCACCCTCATGGGGAGGTCTCTATGTTTGAAGAACCGTGTAACTCAGTAACTGACTTGTTCTAATGTTGTAACTCAATAGAAGTGATTTGGAAGGAAGCATGGTGTATGAGATGGTGTCTGTTCTTTCGTGCCAGCTCTGTATGATGTTTGTAAGACCATGTTTGTAAGACATGAATAAATTGCTGCTTTTGCCCAATCCATTTCAACTCAAACTTTTTGCCAATAGACTCTGTACTAAGAATTCTATTATTTCTTTCTAAGCTTTAAGTTTCCTAAATAGATCTCCTGGCATAGAATAGGGATCATTAGTGATTCAGCACCAAAGTCTTCCATATGTCTTATTTTATTTTGTTTAATCCTCATAACAATCATCTGGGACAATTATCATTATCCCTATGATACAGAAGCAAAAACCGAGACTCCAAGAGCTTAGGCAATTGACTCAAGTGCATGTGGATTGTGAATAAAAGGATTTCTTGGCTGACCATGCTCTTCCCTCCATGCCATACCACTCTCCTGGAGAAGCCCTCATCAACTGAATCTGCTAGACCCCTTTAAGGGTCCAAATTCTGTGACTTACCAGTTCTTCTTTTCTTAAAATATTTTATTTATTTATTTATTTATTTGAGAGATAGAGGGAGAGAACATGAGTGGGGGGGAAGGGCAGAGGGAGAGGGACACGCAGACTCCCTGCTGAGCGGGGCTTGATCCCAGGACCCTGAGATCATGACCTGAGCCAAAGTCAGATGCTTAACCAACTGAGCCACCCAGGTACCCCAAGACTTGTCCTTTCTACAGTATATTCACTTTTCCATATTTTTTTTACTTTTTCCCTAGTCTCTAGCATCATTCTTTATTCTTCCTTTTTTTCTCTCTTTGGCCATCTTATTTCTCATTTTAGTCTCTTTCATTACTTATTTTATATTACTGCCTTTTATTTTCCTTTTCATTTTTCCCATATCCTTGCACCAGACAGATATGGTTAGAAAACTGGTGTGGAAATGGAAGTCTTATTTCTTCTTAGAAGGGGGAGAAAAAACTCTCAGGACATCTGCAGCGTTCCCATCAAACACCTAAGGTGAATGGGAGCTAGGGAACCCACTACTGGAGGATCAGCCACTGTTTATAACATCAGTCTATGTGGAGGTGTTCCATGTTAACACACTTGGAAAAACAGCCTTGTAAATGGCATGCAACTAGAGTCTGTTGCCATTATATTTTTACTGCAAGTCATATTAACTGTGTAAGGAGGGTGCACAGGTATGTTGAAAGAGTTAGTTGGCCATTATAGTTAAGTGTTCAAATATATTTTAGTTGCCAAAAGCTACCAGAGACATTGAGGAGATTATTCATTAGGGAAATGCTAAGTAAGATCACAGCGAGATACATCTGCACACGATGACAGTGGTTGAAATTTAGTTTGAACATGTCAAGTGTTGGTGAAGATTTAGAAGAACTAGGCCTCTCCTACACCGCTGGTGAGAATGTAAAATGCACAACTGGTTTGGGGAACAAGTCGTTAGTTTCTTAACAAATTAGGGGCGCCTGGGTGGCTCGGTTGGTTAAGTAGCTGCCTTTGGCTCGGGTCATGATCTCAGGGTCCTGGGATCGAGCCCCGCATCGGGCTCCTGGCTCAGCAGAGAGCCTGCTTCTCCCTCTCCCTCTGCCTGCTGCTCTGCCTACTTTTGCTCTCTCTCTCTCTGTCAAATAAATAAATAAAATCTAAAAAAACAGAAAAGCAAGTCAAACATACACCTACCATATGACCCACTCATTCCACTTTTAGGTATTTACAAAGAGGAATTAAAGCATATGTTTACACAAACACTTGTACGTGAATTTCCATAGCACCTTTATACGTCGTGGCCAAAAACTGTATTCAACCTAAATGTTCATCAACAGGTGAATGGGTAAATGAATTGTGGTCTGTCTACACAGTGGAATACTACTGAACAATGAAAATAAATGAACTACTGATAGAGGTAACAACATATATGAGTCTTAACAATAAATATGCTGCATTAAGGAAGCCAGATAATCTCTCCTGCCCCTCCAATGTAGAATATATAATGTATATTTGATTTATAGAAAATGTTTGAAAAATGCAAACTAATCTATAGTGATAAAAAGCAGATCAGTGTTTACTTGGGATTGAAAGGGGGAGTACGGAGAGGTGTGACAGAGACATTAAAAAGGAACAGGAGAAAACTTTTAGGATGATGGGCATGTTCATTTTCTTGATTGTGATTATGGTTGCATGGTTATATTCATGAATTAAAATTTATCAAATCCTACACTTTAAATATGTGCAGTTTATTATATATAAATTATACCTAAATAGAACCGTTATGAAAGAAAAGCGTAAGATAGAAGCCACTTATAACCATTTTTTTTACAAAAAGGGGTATGAATACTAACATTACTACCAGCAATATGATTTCTAAATTTTAGTAATATGTAACACACTTTGGGGGCAATTCATTTTTCTTAACATATATCTCCCCCGGAATATATAGTTAAGTGGCTGCTTTGTAAGATCTTTTGAGATGGTTCCTATGTAAGTATGCCACCGGCTCATTCATTAAAGCAAATTATTTGTTTGCTTTTTTTTCTGTTTTTAAAAAATTGATTTCTAAATTCAATTTTGTTTTGAGGTTCTATGAAATATTTGCATATTTCATTTTTTTATTATGTTCAGTCAGCCAGCATAGAGTACATCATAAGTTTTTGATGTAGTGTTCAACAATTCATTAGTTGCATATAACACCCAGTGCTCATCACAACACATGCCCTCCTTATTTAATATTTATGTATTTACATTTTTCTAAAGATCCTTTTACAAAGTGAAGTGCATTAACAGAAGCCCATCTTCTATTTCTACAGTCACCCATATCTCCTTTCCCATACATAATGACTTAAAAGTTATAATTTAATCCTTCCAATTTTTAATATAAACAAATGTGTACATTTATTCATATTTCCCTGTTTTCAGTTGAACAAAAGCATGCTATACAATATATCATGGAGATAATTCCTTGGCTGCATATCCAACAAGTCCTTATTCCTCTTTATAGCTGTATGGTAATTTTTACAGCATCAATTTTAAATGGCTATTTGGGAACATGTATTTATTCTCCCATTATAACATAAGGCCTTCATGTATTTCATTGCTCTTTACATGTCTGAAGTAGCTAGGTTGCATATAGTAAGCTCAATGAATATTTAATTAAGGTATAAGCCACAGTGTCAGATTTGAATTGAATTTAATTTATTATATGGGAAAAATTGTAAAAACCACTATTGTTAAGGAATAATAGTAGAAAAAAGTCACTATAAGATATAGAAGGATTTTTTTTTTGTCCTTCTGATATAATTTATTATATATGAGAAGGAATATAAATATAATAGACATCCCAAACTTTTTCAAGTTAGTTTTGGGATGAACTATGTTTTATTGTTTATTTCTTAGAACTGGATTTATACTCACAATTTCTAGTATTAAGCTAGTACTAAAGTGATTCTGTATTCCCTGATAGGACATCATCTGAGCTCAAGGAAAGACAATTTAAAATCAAGTAGGATATGGATTTCACTTGAAAATTTACTGTGGATGAAGAAAAAAAAAAAGAAGAAGAAAGAATATTTCCTGTGGATGATTTGAAATCCTAACATTGAGGTTGTATAGCACACATGAAAAATAGCCCAGTGAAATACCAAAGCTCATCTAAGCGAAAGATTTTAAGATCAGGGAATTCCTGAAGGACCTACTTAGGTGGCCTATGCAAGGTCATGCAGAGAGCAGCTGGGAAATCTGAGCAAGCCAGTAGATGCCAGGCCCACACCTCGAAAGTCCACATGGCGTCGGCAGAGAAGGCAGGAACACACTGAAAGTATTGCCTCAGGCTCTGCTACATTGGTAAGTCATTCATTCAGTAGAGAACCCATAGAGACAATTGACCTTTGAGTGGGAAATACATCTAGTTCTCAACCCCAAATTGGCCCCCTGACCCAGGTCACAGAGAAAACTGATGACGCTAGTGAAGCTTCTATATTACCTCTAGTGCTAACAAGCACTGCCTTGCACTTGGAATTACTTGTCTAAAGTTTGTATTCTTTTCTGATGGGGAATCTCTCTGTGATATGCATTCCTGCATCCCCCATATCTGTTCATAGTAGGAGGTAATGCAAACATTTATTGGATTGAAATTTAAAACAATAATACAATGCGTTTTCTAATTTATATCCTCTCACTCAATGTACAGCACAACTCAAGATATAGGTAATATTCCTTTAGGTACTGATGATAAAGATAAATCTCAGAATCTTATCTAATTTTGAACCACATAGTGGCAAAGGTGGAATGGAACCCAGGGCCTCCTGAATACAAAGTCCTCATTGTGTGTACAAGCATCACACTAACCTGCCTTTAAGCTGGCACAGAATCATGTGTTTTGCTTCTTTCCCAATTCCTATGATGATGTCAGACATATGGCAAACACTGAAAATACTGTGAATTATGGTTGTATTAATTCCCTAGGTTTGTTCATTCTTCCTTCTAACTTTCCTTCCTTCCTCCCTTCCTTCCTTCCTCCTTTCCTTCCTTCCTTCCTTCCTTCCTTCCTTCCTTCCTTCCTTCCCTCCTTCCTTAACAGATCATACAACAAAGACTCTTTCCCTGACCAAACTTTAATCAGGTTTCCACAAGCCTTCTTCTTGTCTATGCCTCAACCTTGGCTGGTTGAACCAAGTTTTAGCAAAGAATCCTACTAAGCCAGTTTATTGAAAATCCCCTCCCCCAGACTTGATATTTGATCATGTTTATCACCCCATCTTTGATATCTAAGTCCTTGACCTGCCTTTAGCAAGACCTGCCCTTAGTCAAGCCAATTTACTAAGAATCCCTCTACTCTTGGTATCCAATAAAGTTCCTCTTAGTAATCTTACATCCACTAACCCTGCACTCTGCTCATTGATTACAAACTCCCAGTTATCTTTGCTGTATTCTGACTGGAGCTCAATCTCTCTCCCTTATTACAATAATCTTGAATAGTCAGTCTGCCTTGCTATGTTTAACAAGCATCATAACATTTTCTCTTTAACGATGATAGAAAATGAAACTGAATGTGTGTGGGTTTTCCACTAAAAGCTTTTTAAGAACTTTTGTTTATTTCTCTGAACATTTGTGCTTGAAAGTTTGACACAGAGGTGACAGCTCAACGTCATCATGAATACCAATGCTAATCCAGCAGTCATGACTTTGTGGAAAACCATGCTGAGGTGGATTATGAGGCCAAATCAGGTCTTAACAGAAACCTGATGGGCTTAATTATCTATGTACTGGGAAGTGTTTTTCTTACTTTAAAGGAAACATTTCCATTCAGACCCTAGTAAGTAAAATTCCACAATTCTTGATTTTATGTTAGGAAAATTTGAATTGGTTAAATTGCTTTATTAGGTCAACTTCTCCTTCATATGAAATATTTTCATTATCTCTTTGTCTTCATGGATAAAAAAAAAAAAGCACAATTTCCAAATTTAGTTTCCTTTGGTCCGAATCTTGACTTCATTTCTTATTAGCTGTGTGAGGACTGTTTGTTATTAAACACTTGCGTGTCTCAATTTCTCCCTCTCTAAAAAAGGGCTGACAACAATTCCATCATAACACAATGTCCAGATTGCATAGAAGGATAGTGGTGAGAATGATTAATTCTGTGTGGAGACAGGTTTCAGAAAATGTGTATTGAATTTCTTCGGATCCAAAGAAGCAAAAAAAGAAAATCTAGTAAATTAAACTGCAAGTCTTTTAAAATAGGTATTGATATCTGTTAGTAGTTCATCTGCTTCTAGAAGCTTACAGTTCTATTTTACAACATATTGTAACATATTGTTATATCCATTTTAATATTTAATCCTTACAATGAATTCATGAAGATGGTAGAAAGATATTGTTTCTCTATTGTTTGCAAGTTTGGTGAGTTATCACAAATTAACTTTTGTTATTTTACCAACGGAGGCAATTTGGGGGATGGAAAAAGTCATAGGACTGGAGGGAAAGAGCACTTCAGAGTTTAGGTTTAAGGTAGGACAGGGCCAAAACACACAGAAAACAGAGAAAAAGAATAATGATTCAGACAAATTCCAAACCATCATGATGGGGACATGGCATGAATGATGGAAAGAGTAGATGGGGTCAAGGGAACAAGGAGATAATACCACCTCTACGGAAAAATATTTTATTTAAAATAACTTTTAAAAAATGCTTTATTTTGGAGTAATTGAAACATCGCTTTTATTGGTCAACCTACTTTATTGCTACTTTATTATTGCATTGCTACAGCTAATGCATCTCTGCCTTCATCATGCATATTAATATATACATGCAGAACCCTGGGGGCTTTGTATCAAACCAGTTACTAGGAGCAAAAGCAAATTTTTCTTTACTTTCTTTTTTTTTTTTAATTAACATATAATGTATTATTTGCCCCAGGGTACATGTCTGTGAATACTCAGGCTTACACATTTTTTTTTTTTAACTTTCTTTAGTTTCCAACACTATAAAAGGAATTACACTAAGGCAAATGTTACTGGAGTATTTATAAAGATGAACATCATTAAGTATCATTAGTTTTACGTAATAATTTTATTTAAATAATTATAATGGAACCAAACAATCCAACTTAATTATACAGTGACAGTGTATAGATTTGCACTCTGAGGAATGTAAAAAAGTAGATACGTGTTAGTTTGCTAAGGTTGCTGTAATGGCTAGCACAGATTGGGTGGCTTAAACAACAGATAGTTATTTTCTCACAATCGTAGAGGCTAGAGGTCCAGGATTAGGGTGTTCACAGGGCTGGTTTCTTCAAAGGCCTCTCTTGGCTTCTAGATGGTTGTCTTCTTCCAGTGTCGTCACCTGGTGTTTGTGTATGTTCTGAGTATCTCTTCTTCTTATAAGAAGACCAGTCATATTAAGTTAGGGCTCACCCATACGACCTCATTTACCTTAATTACCTCTTTAAAGACCCTATCTCCAAATACGGTCACATTCTGAGATACTGGGGGCTAGGATTTCAGTATATGAATTTGGGGGAAGGGGCATAATTCAGCCCATAATAGAGAGAGAGAGAGAAAATTTATTCCCCCAAATGTATACTGAAATGTTATTTTATATTCACTGTCCAACTTCTAGATACCATATTGATATCAAGTTTTCTTATTCTATTTGCCCTCTCCTTGAAGTTTGTGGACAACAGGGTCTGTTTAATTATTCCCAAAGCCAATCACAGGGACAATTGTCTTTGTCCAGAGAGAGTTAATGTAACTTTTTCTGAAGATATATTTTGTGGGACTAAACTAGGAACAAGCAATTCACTATTATTAATACTTATAATAATATTTTAAGTAAAATAAAAAAGGAGAGGCAGATAGCATGCTGGTTTGCTTTTTCATACTAAGAGAAAAACTAGTCATTCCATAAACCACAGACCAGTTTTTTTGCTAAAAGTAATAATGAATTTGCTATAAAATATGAAAAATTATTTTCATAATTTTATCATGTTAATTATCATAGAAATGTGTATATTAAATTAAAAAATCATAAAGAGGTACTATGAAACAGTGCTGCATTGAAATAGGACTGGCAGTTTTAATCCAAACTCTATTATTAGCATAGGGAATCAATTTCATTCTAATATTTTAAGGTCCTATGATTATGTATGACCCAAGATAACTTAGTTCTATTGTGATATCATTTAGTTCCTTAACAACTCTGGTCAATTCAGTTCTTCCACATTTTCATGAAGGACAGTCCAGAAAAAACAAAAACAAAACGAAAGACAGTAGAGAAATTTCAAGCAACAATGTTGAAATCAAGACTTACATTTGGTCCATGTGGGCCTTTTTTTCTTTCTGTAGTGGTTTCTTCCCAACTGCTCCTTCATTGCCCTCACGCAGACATGACAGATGAGAAATAAAAGGATCTGGTGACTTCAGAGACTGACTTGGGACCTCTGCGGCTGCCACGTTCCCTCAGCATCTTCCTTCAGACTGATCGAGATCTGCTTTCTCTGCAGGTAAAAGAGACCACTTCTCAAATAGTAGGGTATAAAAAGTTAAAAAATAGTGCCTTCCTTTAAACAGATATTTATTGGAAATACTTTGTTTTTTGTTTTGTTTTGTTCTGTTTCTGTTTCTTCCTTAGGGTTCAATGTTAACTTGCAGATGCTCACTGTGGAATCTGCTGACATGTTACTTGACATTACTTAAGATACATAAGATCTTTTTTTTTTAAGATTTTATTTATTTATTTATTTGAGAGAGAGAGAGAGAGAGACAGCAAGACAGGGAACACAAGCAGGGCGAGTGGGAGAGGGAGAAGCAGGCTCCCCGCCAAGCAGGGAGCCCGAAGCCCGATATGGGGCTCGATCCCAGGACCCTGGGATCACAACCCGAGCTGAAAGCAGACGCCCAACAACTGAGCCACCCAGGCGCCCCTAAGATACATAAGATTTTAAGAGCTGAAGTGAACGAGTGTAAATCAGTCAATTCATGTGGACAAGAGGTCCTGGGCTCCAATCTGTGAGGGAAAGATGGCAAATGAAAAAGGAAAGAATGTGTGAAAGAATAGTAGATTCTGAAGGTAAATTTGATGCTCTTCAAAATTATTGTGTAGGTTTGGCCATAGAGTTGTTACAGAATTGTGTTATCCAAAGAACATACCGATAGGAAAATTTTTAATAAAACGAAGTTTTGTGATCAAATCCTATTTAATACTGACTTCTTTATATAAGGGGATAAAAATTTTAAAATATACTATGCATATTTGCTAGATTTGGAGCAAGGAGTTTTAAACCTAGGAGAAATGGAAAGTTGAGGACCTTGACATTTTGGAAAGATTAACATGCCCCCCTCTTGAAGTTTCTGTCTCAGTAGACTTCAGGTGGGGTTTTGTAATAAGTTTTAAAAGCAAATATACAGGGGCACCTAGGTGGCTCAGTCGGTTAAGCATCTGCCTTCAGCTCAGGTCATGATCCCAGGGTCCTGGGATCAAGCCCCACATCAGGCTCTCTGCTCAGCAGGAAGCCTGCTTCTCCCTCTCCTTCTGCTGCTCCCCCTGCTTGTGCTCTCTCTCTCTCTCTTTCTCTCTCTCTCCCAAATAAGTAAATAAAAATCTTTTAAAAAAAGGCAAATATACAAATAAACAACAGACCAAAACCAAGCAAAACTTCAGCAGGCACCTCTTACTGCCGGCAACTTTTGTCATTATTTTTTTAAGATTTTATTTATTTGTTTGAAAGAGAGAGAGAGAGCATGAACAGGGGGAGGGAGAAAGGGAGAAGCAGACTCCCCTGCTAAGCAGGGAGCCTGACATGGGGCTCGATCCCAGGGTCCTGGGATGATGACCCGAGCCAAAGGCAGTCACTTAACCAACTGCGTCACCCAGGCGCGTCTGCCAGCAACTTTTAAGCAACGCTAATTTATAGAGTACCTTGATACACTTTTAACTCATCAAAATTCAATAAAAATGTCATGTGAATAATTTAGGAGTTATTTTTCGAGGCTGTTTTACAGATGAAGACACTGAGGCTCAGGGGCATTATATAGCTTATTGTCCAAAGTGGAAAAAAGGAGGATTTGAGCTTAAGTCTTCTATTTTTAAGTTTCATATCCATTCTTCAATATCATGCTACAGAGAATATTTTAAAAGTATGTTCTTTTGAGATGTGAAGAATTTCCTTCTCATGTATAAAAATCAGAGTACAGATTTTTTTTTTTCAACTGGCATTTCCTTCTGTCTGCTTTATATAGGAATTCTACCTGGATGTTTAAATTTGGTGTCTCAAATTTAGCACATCCCTAACAGAACTCAGAGTGAATCTGCTCCCTGCCACCTGCAAACCTCTTACCATAGCCTTCCACTTCTCGGGAAGTAGTCCTTCCTCGCTTCCAGTTATTCAGTCCCCAATCATAGAGTCATCTGAATTCTTTTCCTTCTCTCATACCCACACACGCAGCCTGTAGCACATCTGGCCACTGAAAACATCTCTCCACCGCCACCATGCTACTCCATGTGTTGGAAGCCCATCAAACACCTGCTCTCTCAGAACCTGTGCACACACCGCCCCTGCCCCGAAATTGCAATACACCTTGTTCCTTCATTTCTTCCAGAGGTAAACTCCACGTCCCATCATCAGGGAAACTTGCTGTGAGCTCCATCTCCTGCCCCACCTCCACCTTCACTAGTTTTCTCCATAGCTCTTATTTCCTCCTGAGAAAGTATTTATGTGTTGATTTTCCGTCTCCAACCACCAGAATGAAGGCCCCACCTTAGAGTAATGACCCAGTTTCTTCATTGCTACATCATATGCCTTCTGAGCCCTTGGGTCAGCATTTGTTAAATAGATGTACACGTGAGAGAAACCAGGCCCTACAAATGTTAAAAGCAACCTTTTTGAATTTGCACTCAATATTTATGAATTGTGCCTCTTTACTCCAAACCCCTTCCTTTGTGCAGCGGTTCTGGAATCCATGGAGTGCAAAGAAACAGACCCGGAGGTTAGGATTCCCTGGGATTCTTTAGGAAGTGATTTGCATTTTCTGATGTATAATAGTGGATGAGAAGAGCCAGTCCCCTCATTGTTTCCTCAATACCCGACTTTATTCACCACCTCCTTCTAGGATGCATTTAAAAAATGTATTTAGTTGGGGCACCTGGGTGGCTCAGTCATTAAGCATCTGCCTTTGGTTCAGGTCAAGATCCCAGGGTCCTGGGATTGAGCTCAGCATCCAACTCCCTGCTCAGGAGGGAGCCTGCTTCTCCCTCTCCTACTCCCCCTGCTTGTGTTCCCTCTCCCTGTCTCTCTCTCTCTGTCAAATAAATAAATAAAATATTTTTTAAAAATGTATTTAGCCATTTGCAATTTAACAATAGTTGATCATCTTCAGAGCCTAAGTCCCTGATTATTCACCATTGGAAAGACTGGTAAAGGAATGTAAGCAAGTAGCTGAAAACAAAATTTGGACTCCTCAATTTTCACTTTCATCCAATTTCTTAATTTAGGAAGGCCCAAATAAGGGGAAAAAAAAAAGTTGAAAGGCAACTGTATGCAGGACCTTCTCTCCTGAATCTTAAGCACAAAATACTCTCAGAAATTGTGCATGACCTTTGGAATATGACTGTCATCTGCTTTCTACTGACAACTCCCGCATTGCAATGAAGGTGAAAAGGCTCAATCTGTCATGGGCATTCTAGAAGCAAAGTGGGAGGCAACGCAATTCCACCCTGCGACAGCAGACTGCCCCTTTGTTGGATTGCGATTTGAAATAACTTCCAAGAGATGAAAATGTTACCCAATAGCATGCCATGGTACATAAGTCTTACAGCTCAACAGAAGGGGTTCAGGTCTGTGAGCTTAAAGGTGGCTGAAGGCAGACAGCTCCCCTCTTCTGTGCGAGATGCCCCATCCTGCAGCATCCCACAGCCCTGAAATTTCCACTAGTGGCAACAAACATGTAAGGCTCTCTTACAAAATCTCAAGCTTGAATCAGAATATGAGTGATAGAAATTGAGGACTTTCAGAAACGCTAGAGATCTAGTTAACCTAACATCCTTGATCAATAGATAATAAGACTTAGGTGAGGTGCCTGGTGAACAGCAGTGTCACCAGGGAAACTTAGGGACATGCATATCGGGGCATTAAATACCACTTCACAGAATGGGTGTGCACACAGGCAAGGCATGGTCCTTTTCCAGTCCCTCACGTTTCAGACTTCCTGAAGAGCTTATGCATTGCCCTTTGCATTATCACAAAGGAAGAGCCTGGCTTGGTGGATAGTTTAGTTGGACGTGGAGTCAGAGGTTTGGAAATAAATGCATGATTGACAATGGGAAGTCAGATCCCCTGGCCAGATGAAGAGCAGCATAAGGGTGTTTGATTCTCTGTGAAAGTGAGGATGGGGAATAAGGGCTCTGGAATCCACTGCAGAAAGACTAGGAAATGAAATGTCAGCTTTCACTCACTAGTTGTGTAAAAATTCATTTTGCTTGGCCTGAGTTTGCTCATCTCTAAAATGCTCTTATTTTCCTGGCCATACCAGTTAGGGATGACGACGACTATCACACTCCCAGCCAGAAGCGGTAGCTGTTGAGATCCTCCCTCAAATGCTCCTGGTCCCAGCCTTCTCGGCTCATCTCCCACCTCTGCATCCCAGCCCCACACGATCTTCTGTTTGTGAGAGCTGCCGGGGAACATCACCCAGATGCACACAAATACTCTATTCTCGACATTGGCCATTTGCTCCCACTCACTAGGTGCTCTTCCTGCGGTGACGTTCTGGAAGCATCAGGCTCTCCAGGGATTCTTCCCTAAAGGTCACAGCAAGCTTCCTCCTGGCTGGGGGTCTGCTGGAAGTGCTCATGCAGCAAACGAATACCTCCTGTTTGAAGCTGCTCCATCGGCCCAGACCACCATTACTGCCAGTGCGAGCAGCGTGGTACTTTCCAGAGCCTGGAGGTCACACTGGAACCCTGTCTTGCATGGACATGTGGAAAATTCCTCACCTCTTATTTTTGTGTCAAATTAGGTGAGTCCTAGAGATTCGCCCTCTCCTGTAGCCAAATTCAGATAGTCCTATCCTGAGGCCTTCTGGTTTTCACTCTGCCAGTTAGCTGTGGCTGTAATTTGTATGTGCAATTGCCCAGGGATAATCCCAAAGGGGCTGTGGTAGAAATGAAGCTGAATAAGTTCTTCTTGTGGTTCTAACAATCTTCCTGCAAAGCCCCCCGTTTCTGATACACTACCTTTGGACTTAATTTATATATCTGATTTTTTTCTCTCTCTGGATTCTACAGCATCATGTAAAAAGAACACTAGCAAGACCCTTTTAAGACCCCTACATGTTTTCCAATCATTCCTGAATCCCAGGGTAAGAGAGGCCAGCTTTGTGCTGGGTAGACTCCTGTTGCCTATAAATCGGGATAGTGGGTCAGATGACCTCTACTGTTCTCTCAGCACTAAAGTGCTGGCCTCGAGTTAAGTATTTGGCAAAATTACCATGGTGATATCATGAGTCATCAAATTCTTATCTCTGAGACGCTAAACCGGTGCTCTGAGATTTTGAAATTGCTCAGTTACCTTGATCTAAAAAGTCTGGTCTTAAGATCCAGGAATGTTTGAAAAGCAGCAAATGATACTTGTGGAGTGGTGGGTACTTTGGAGGCAAGTGGTACACCGGACGCGCAATGGGAATTTCTTTCAAATCAAGGAAAGTATTAGGCATACCAATGCTCGTAGAATTGTAAGTGATGGGATTAAGAGATCAATAAAACATGGTTCTTGCCCTCAAGGCCTCCACAAAAAGAAAGTAGACATATGTACAAGATTTAAAGTACAGGAAGAATGTGTTCTATGTTGTAATAATGATATAAAGGAAGGCGGGATTGTAGGGAATGGACAGGGTAATTATAACACAAAACCACTGGCATTTCAGAAGTAGCTTTAAGCTAAAACTTTAAAGTTTGATATCAATAGGCATTTGTACAAGGAAAAATAAGGGTAAAACAAAAAGAAAGTGCATGGCTTGTCAAAAATTTCAAGTAATCTGTTGTGCTTGGGGGTTAAGTGTTTGGGAGAGAGAGTTAAAATGTATGTTTTGACTAGATTTTGGAAGGCTATGAATGATCTGCTAAGGCATTTGAATATTATCTGTATATACTGAGTAAATTGAAAGTTGTTTGTTATTTTTTCCCTATGCCTTTGGGTTTGGTCTTTAACCAAAAAATGAAGGAAACAGATGTAGAGTTTCACATACCAGGTGTTTTGATGCATTTATTTTTTATTTCTTCCCAATAAAATATAATCTCAGTAAATGGCTGAAAATTATCTTTCTCTTTAAATATGTATGTCTAATTCTAGGCAAATGGACACAAAAGTTGAAACTGAAAATTAAATTTCATGTCATATATTTTTCCCAGGGTTGCCTATAAATTTGGAGTGGTGCAAGGACAGTATTTCTTAATGAGCAGTTGCTATGAAATCATAGAATTCCCCTCCTTCCATCTTCTGCCTGCCAAGTGGACGTCTCAGTTCTTGGTTTTCTTTCTGTATGAAGTATATTGTTTCTTGGGACTGTTAATCAAATGGGCCTGGTTTAACCTCTCTAAGAGTTCCAAAGAAAGTCACTTCTGTCTCTCACAGTTTCTTACCAGATCAAGTGTTATAACAATGTAAATGTATAGAACTTCTAGATATAACATTATAATTATCATCATGATTACAAACACCAACAATAAAAAGAAGAAGAATTAATTTCAGTAACTGTCCTGCCTCATCCCTCTTTTCCCAAACTCCAGAATTTCAGGCTACTTCTTCACTGCTCTCTATCACTTGGAACCCCCTGACACCTTAGCTCCCAGGGTTGGAACTTCCCTCCCTCTTATGAAAATAGACTTTGTCCATTTCTTATTATGACTGGGCTCTGGTTTTGGTGTGGGAGAAATAGGTATTTATGAGCTGATCAGTTAAGCCAACCTACTCAGTTGTTTTGGCTTATTTGTGCTACCATGCTAGGGTCCCGAAGGATTGATTAAGTGAAAACCAACCTGTTTCCAGAAGGATTCCAAGAGATAACTCTACTTTCTGGCAGTGATGATAGCTGGTGCCACAGCTCCTTTTGGCTGGGAGGGACCCATGTAGACCATTGCCTCCTCACCCTCCATCTGCAGTCTCAGGAGTAGGGTTCCCAGGGCATGGTAAAAGATAACCGATAACTCTTCCCAGCTTCCGATCTCCCACTCTTTTGCCAACATAAAAAGAGTATACTTATCTCACACACCTGAAGATGGGTGAGGTCATATGATTTATTTGGGCCAATTAAATGTGTACAAAAATTATGTTGTCATTTGACGTGGAATTTTGAAGAGGAAGAAATGCTCTGCTGGATTCCTTTTCCCTCTGCCCTGGTTGGTATTCAGCGATATTTCACATGGAGCCACTTCTCTGTGCTCCTGGCTCCTAGGATACATAGCTCCTGGCTCAAGGTTCCTCTGCTGTGGTTAAAGCCATTGAGATTCGGGAGTTGTGTGTTACTGCGATGATTCCCCAAGTTTCAAAACTGCTCATCTAAGAAGGAATATGACTTCCCCAAGGTCAAACTAGTTTGAAGCAAAGTACCATAGAATCCTACAATCAGTTTTTGTGATTTTCTCACGCTGCTCTTCTTCCAGACTTCTAACCTTTCCTTGGCAACTTGGTTCATTTAGCCTGTCCTTTTGGAACCATCCTATGTTCTGCCTTTCTCAAGGCTGATGCCGTTCTAGAAGGGCCTTCCTCTAATGCTGCTAAATTTGCTCCCTTCAAGCCTAATTTTAACATGCCATAGAAGTGTTTGAAGAGTGTCTCATTCCGACATGAGTGGAGGACCCAAATACTATTTTTAAACCGTGAATTTAGGACAATTTACTTGTGAGAGATGAAAGGAAAAGCTGGCAGTGCTGAAGTCATATGTTAAAAGTACAACTGGCGAGAGAGCTCAGGTAGTCCCCTGCCAAGCCCATTTATTTTCAGATCAGATAGCATGCTATTCCAATTATGCATATTTCGTTGAAATTTATTCCAGAGAACAGAAAGATATGCATAATTCTCTTCGAATACTAAGGAATCTAGAAAAGAATGAATCAATCATTTCCTCATAGCAGGGGGAGAAAATTATGTTGCATTTATTGAAATGTTTACTTACATATTGCTGGTTATGTTTGTTGAGAGGATGCTGTTTCTCGGTATTTTAAAGCAAAATTTCCTTTTTATTAATCCTTAGTGTCACACTGTCATCAGCATGCCAGTTTTTTAAAACTTATTATTATTATTATATGTTGTTGTCTTTTGAGGGGGTTAAACTTGCTGTGTTAGCAGTCCCCTTATTACATGTAAGCATGTTTTAAAGTCTTAAATTTATAAAGCTTTTATTTTCCTTGTTCCCCATCCTCATCGACTTCAGATAACAGCCCCTGATTGTGCAGCCAGGACTCTGACTGACCAAGAGGCAGCTCGACATCACTGAAAGTGGTATAGACTATGCCTATAGACTGATCATGGTTTGAAAATTATTTTTCTCAATTATTGGCTCTATGACTTTGAATAACTTATTCCGAGAGTTGGGTTTTTTTTTTTCAGCTGTAAAATGATGCAATGAACACCTACCTTGCAGACCTTCATGAGAAAATGCATGTAAAATGCTTAACTAATTATAGATGACCAATGATTGGAAGCAATTAAAATTTCAGCTCCAGATTTGAATCTGCTCTCTGCTCTACTGCAATCATCAGGCCTGGCTGGTAGAACACGAGCTGCCTTGCAGAACATTCACACTTGTCAGCTACTCTTTCATTTTCCTCATACAGCAAGTCTGCATGACACCAAGGTCAAGAAGAGATAACACCTGGCTGGAGTCATGTTTCCCTGACACAGTGATGCTTTTATATACACCTGCACATGTGAATCACCTGGGATCAGCAATACTCAAACAAGTCTCCCAGTCTTATCTTCTTTTCCTAATTTTTTCCTCTTCATATTTTGGACATAGACTCCTTCCAAACTTTATAAATGACATTTTTACCATCCTTGCATTACGTTATATTTCTCTTGACTCAACATCAGCACACCTACTCACACACTGTATTTTATCGTTTCTTCTGCTTGGCCCTTCTCAGATACCCACATAGAATCTCCAGAGTCAAATTTACTTTTTCTGGTCTCATCAGCAACCTTAAGCTCTTACCTGGTGTTTACCTACTGAAGTCAAGTTAGCTTCACATGCATTCTTTTTTTTTTTTTTTTTTTTACTAACTCTCCCCAGAACTTTTTTTTTTTTACTAATTCTCCCCAGAAGTCCTTGTACACTGTATCTCACCATAGAGCCATGTCTAGTCCATCCTGTTTTTGTTTGCTTACTGCTATCAATAGCAGTGCTGATACTGAGAAAATATGAAATGTGGGCTAAAAATCACAGGCACTCAACCGTTGATTATAAGCACACGAGTCTGTAAGCACAAGAAATGGACCCAGTGAATTAAATCATGACCTCATTTCCTTTTACCTTATATATTTAGAGACCAATGCTACAATCATTCCCACTCTTCATATGTTTACATCATTCCTATTTCCATATGGAAACTGACATAAATGGCATGTAGGTTCTGCAAGCTGAGTGTGTCGGCCCACTTTTCCATCCAGGCTCAGAAGCCCAGGGAATATTCACGGAGAGGCTGAGTATCTCACTCAGCAGGCTTAAGATTACAGATCATTTGAATAAGCAATTTTCCTAAGGTTGAGATCCTGACCCTAGAGGGCTCATCAATATCCATAATGTCAAAAAAGACACTACAATTGTGGAATGCCTAGCGTACAGACATTGGATCTAGTTTCTATTGAGACCTCAGTGAAAATTCTCTGGCTTTGCGTTAAACTTTCATTCATTAAGTGCTTCTCTTTTAGTCAAATCCAACACTGAATATATGTGATTTGAAGCCATTAGATTCATTTCCATGTAAGCAGAGATTATGTTTAATGTGACATCAAACATTTGCAGGTAAATTTAAAATTGAAGTCTAATTCTTGGATGTTTAAGAAGCATCCAGATGACTGGTGCATTCACTAATTCTCTCCCATCCCCCAGAGTCATGGGAGGCTCCGCATGGACTGTGGAGCTCCAGGAATTATGAGGATCCTAGTGACCGTGTGTGCATGTGTGTGTGTGTGTGTGCATACCTGTATGGCAGGGCAATTAACAAATATTTGTTAAATACATGGGTTTGATTTTACTGGTTTATAGGAGAAGTAAAGAGATAGGTTATAGCCATCCCATTGTACATGTATCCCCTATTTACCATGATCTCATATGCATGTTTTAGGGTGGTTTATTAGGAAATCAAGTCTTGAATGAGAAGACTTTGATTTCTAAGCTTAGCTTTGGAATTTCCTAATTGCAAGACTTTCAACAAAGCATTTACCTACTCTGAGTTTCAGTTTTCTTGTCTGTAAAATAGGGTAATAATATTCTACCTTTCCAGTCTGTTGAGAAATTCATTGCAGAGTATGTTAAAGGGCATTTTCAAGTCATTGTTGGGATTAAGGAAAATTCTTCTATAAAATTAGCAATTATCCTCACAATTTCCTTTTGCAGATAAATGGATCCCACAGGCCATGACATTTGCTCATGCATAATATATTCTATTTGATTCAGTTCAATTCACATCCATTTGCTGAGCAATAACTAAATGTTTGGTCCTGGGCTATTTGTGATGTATGGTTCTTACCTGAACCAGGGGGGAAGCTAAGATATATAGAATTAGCTAGAGTATAGTATACAAAGCTAACATCTTGGAGCAATGCAATAAATAATTGTAGGCACACTGAAGAGTGAGCCATTATTTCCATCTGGATTATCCGAAGAACAGAGAAGATGAAACCAAAATCAGTGTTAAGTCACTGGAGAAATTTTTAAGACTTGGATACAGGAGACACACTCTCTAAGTGAAGGCTTCAAACCAGATGTGTTCTAGTAAAAGCAAAATCAGATTGGGCTAAGGTCTAGGACACATCTGGGGAGAAGTGAGAGATATTCGGGGAAAGGTAGATTACAGCTAGATCACTGAAGGGCCTGCCTGCAAAGACTAGAACTGGGGACATCATTTGGCAGGAAATATTTAAGAGTTTAAGCAGGGAGCTGACAGAGTCTAAGCAGTGCTAAGATAAGCAAATTATCAGTAGTCTATAGGAAAGACAGATGAGTCACTAGGATGCAGACAATGGGGTAGTTTTTTCTCTTCCCCTTGTTACAGTCAATAGTCAAAATAACATGTTATACAGTGTGAGAAAAAGCTGCAGGTGGAGAGCTGGGCTTTGTGTCCCTAAAAATATATTCCTTGTCATATTATTACGTCATGACATCTATTCTTGTCCTTTGACATAAGATTTTCATGGTTTATTTGTGTTTGTGTTCTGCCTACTACTCTCTACCATTGTTCCTCTTCCTTTCTAAATATCTAAAGCTCATTCCTTTGTTGTCAGATGGAGACCTGCCATTTCTGCAAAGCCACTATTTCCTCTTCCAACTCTTTTTATTCTTCTGCTTCTTTGAATCCATTCTTAATTTATAATCTAAGGCACATAAATAAATATCTCTTTTTGTTTATATGTTGCATGGTTAACTTATTTATTGTGTATTCATCTTGAATCTCTGATTTATATCTCACACCTTTGTATGTGTTGTTCTGTAATTTACACTTACTGTTTTGAGCGTGTCATAGATACTTGGGGAATTTGTGCAGAGAAATTAGTTGATGGAATTATGGTAATCCCGTTACTGTAATATCACCTATTCCCCTTCCCCGGCACTTGGAAATCAGTCAATCTGCACAGATAGAAATTTCAATTTGAATAAAGACAAAGAGATGTTCAACTTTGAAGTTTCTGATTTTGTAAGAGAAACAAAAGAGGGACCAGAAAATAAGGACAGATCAGGGAAAATACTTCAACCTCTGCTGATACTTGAAATCAGATCTTCAGATGCTGGAGAAAACTGGATCTATGGATGTGTGTTTAACCACTTACTTTCTTACTTTTTGGGTATGTAAGCATACGAATATTTCTTCTCAGGGGCAGAGAAGAGAAAAAAGCTATTCCTTTACAAATTTCACCTTATATGAAAGGCAAAATTTATTAGTTGCTACATTTACATTTATAATTTGAAAGATCTAAACAGAAATTCATCTGAGTTTATAATTGCTCCTGCTTCCTTCATGGCTTAGAGAATTAAGCTGATTTTAAAGGACATCTTACAAACTAAGGAGAAGGAAAAATTGAAAACTTCCAGATGATGTCAATTAGGTCTAAGTTATCCAGATAACTAGTATAAAAAGACACACTATAAAAAGTATTGATGAGGAAATAGAAGCTTGAAGAGATTATGTGACCGGTCTATGGTTTTTCTTTAAAATAGGAAAAAATAAAAACAAAAATACGTTAAATTCATGACATGATATCTTCTTTCCACCTCATTTTGTGCTTTTTTATATAACATCATCACTCTAAGATTTAAGACATTTAAAAGAATTCTGAGGGGGCACCTGGGTGGCTCAGTCAGTTAAGTATCTAATGCCTTTGGGGTCCTGGGATCACGCCCTACATCAGGCTCTCTCTCTCAGGCTCCTGGGATCAAGCCCCCTTATCAGGCTCCCTGCTCAGCAGGGAGTCTGCTTTTTTCATCTACCCCTCACCCTGCTCTCATGCTTTCTCTCTCTCTCAAATAAATAAATAAAATCTTTTTAAAAAATTCTGAGCCTGTAAGTGGATCTAAGAAGAAATTTTATGGGGCATATATGGATGAAAGAAGGAAAAATTCAATTTTTTCATGATTTTCTCTATAAGAACAAGAAAATATATGGTTTCTACATCACAAAATTTGGGATGATGATCGAATACAATCATTTCTTGCGTTGTTGTTGGTGGGGTAGATAAACAAACAAACCAGTGCATTAATAGGATTTTAATAAGAAAGGTGGCAGAATATTTCTCAAGTTCCTTTAGTTAAATCTAAATTCTAAATTTATTTAAAATTTATTAGTTTTCTGAGGATAAAGAGCAAATTGAATATCTGAATTTAGTGATAATGTTTAAGCTCCAGATGAATTCAAAACACAAAATTTGACCAGGTCAACATGGGACTATTTAGATCAGTCTTTTACTCCAAAGTAATGGATATGTTTTCTTAAGAAACTGACAATGAAACTCAAAAAGACCAAAGAGTAGAAGTAATTGAGTTGGATTTTAAAAAACATTTGAGGGGCCCCTGGCTGGCTCCGTCAGTAGAGCATGCAACTCTTGATCTCAGGGTTAAGAATTCGATCCCCATCTAGGGTGTAGAGATTACTTAAAAATAAAATCTTTTTAAAAAAACATTTGGAACAGTGTGATATAAAAGAATAACATGTAAGTCTGGCAGGTACATGGCTTTGATGAAATAGTGAATTGGCTGGGATATGGAAGCCAGACTACGGTGGTAAACAGCCCTCCTAATGGAATTAGCAAAAGTTCTGTTGCTAGGGTCATTTACAATTGAGTTAATGAAAGTATTAGAAAATATTTTCTGATAACAATCATCAAAGAGATGGAGTAGACATTCTAATAGGTTTTTCTTTTCTTTATCAAGTGGCTAAGAATCAAGGAAGAAGTGACAGGTGGAATAATCGAGAGAATAATTTACAGCCCATTAATATGAGACGGTGTGAGAGTAAGAGAAAAATAATGTTGAACTCTGTCTCATGAAGCAGGTAATGACACCATATTACTTGCTTTAAACTTAAGAAAACCAGGGTAATTCAGTAGATCTAATTCAGTAGCTAAAAGTAAGTAAATAAAAATATAAATAAATCTCTTCCTCCAAGTTTGTCTCAATTAAATATAGAGGATCAGATTAAGCTCACAACAATTTATAATCTGCTTCATAATAAGAACTGTTTTCTCATGAGTCTTTGCATTTCCAGTCTCTAGCAGTGTCAGACATGAAGTAAACATTAGTGAACTAATGTTCATTTGTTCACGAACTGATAATTGATATACTAACTGTAGAAACTATATAAACCGTATGAAACAATAGATGTGATGAAGACGTGAAAGGGCTAAAAAAATGCACATAGATATGACAATAGTGCTATTTACACTGTAGTAAGGACTAAAGCATTCGTTAAAATGAGCTTCAAAGGGGAGAAATTAGCATCTGGCCAGGGAATTTGGAAAGTCTTCATGGAAGGCTGTGTTTGTGACGGACAGGACATTAATAGCTTGGAATAGAGAAGATGTCTATAAAAAAAGACAAATGAGAACAGCAAAGAAGTAAATAGAATGTGTATGGACAATAGTAAGCGGTTGAATTTCATTAGCTTACAGATATGTTTAGAGAAATTACAGGAGACGAAGTGACAGAAGAAACTTCGGAGTACATACAGTATTTTCATGGCCTTTCTCCTTTCCCCCTCATGTGCCTTCAAAGATCACCCTTCAGGGGCGCCTGGGTGGCTCAGTTGTCAAGCATCTGCCTTCGGCTCAGGTCATGATCCCAGAGTCCTGGGATCAAGCCCCATATCCGGCTCCCTGCTGGGGGGAAGACTGCTTCTCCCTCTCCTACTCCTCCTGCTTGTGTTCCCTCTTTCGCTGTGTCTCTCTCTGTCAAATAAATAAGTAAAAAATCTTTAACAACAACGAAAAAAATCACCCTTCAGATAAATTAATAGATTTCAGGAGAACTTTAACAAAATCATGTAGAAAAACAATAATAAAATAAACATCTACATTTTTATCATATCAATTGTCATTGTTTTGTTGTATTTCATACATATGTATTTATATTTGTATATGTATGATATAAAACATCATCTCTTGGGGCGCCTGGGTGGCTCAGTGGGTTAAAGCCTCTGCCTTCGGCTCAGGTCATGATCTCAGGGTCCTGGGATCGAGCCCCGTATCGGGCTCTCTGCTCAGCGGGGAGCCTGCTTCCCCCTCTCTCTCTCTGCCTGCCTCTCTGCCTACTTGTGATCTCTCTGTGTCAAATAAATAAATAAAATCTTTAAAAAAAAAAAGAAGAATAAAACATTATCTCTTATAATTGCATTATTATTTCCAGATATAACCTAGATTGATAATTTCAGGGATAGTCTCCCAATCCACCTTTAATTTTTACAATCATATGTATGAGAATGTAAATAATATATTAGATTTTCTTATACATTATGTAAAATATATATGCAATATTATGACCCTATGTATAATTTTTCATTTTACTTTTTTCATCCAACATTGTATTTTTTAAATTGTGCCCTATTTGTATGGTTTTCCAGTGTGTGAATATAGCATCATTTGTGTATCTGCTCTCTGCCTATAGGTCATTCAATTTGTTTTTTTTCCTAAACTTTGTGTTATTTCAAACAATGCTGCAATTAGTATCTTTGTAGACATCTCGCTGTCCTCAATTTAGAAGTTCCTCTAAAGCAATGGTTCTTAAGCTCCAACAGGAATCACAATCACCTAGAGGAACTGATAAAACAGATTTCTGGCCCCATCCTAAGATTTAAGTAGAAAAAGAGTGGAACTCGGAATTTCCATTCTAACAAGTCTCTGTCTGTGCTTATTCTGCTGACCTTGGGGACCAGACTTTGAGAATGACTTCTCTAGAGAATAAAACTAGAAGGAGAATTTCTGCAATGTGGGATAAATATATCTTCAGTATTACTAGATTCTGTCAAAATGCTCCTAAAATTGGCTTTTCCCTTATACACAACAGCAGAGTATCAAAAAATTATGGTTTTCCTCATCTTGCAAAGCCAATTATTGATATTATTGATATTATTGTCAGTGCCTCGAGTGAAATGATAACATAACTGCTGTTTTTGTTTGTGCTTAGATGGTACTTGCGGAGATATATAATTTGCCATATATTTTGGGCTTATCAGTTTACCTCTTTAGTGAGTCTCTTATTTACATCCTTTGCTTATTTTTCCCGTTAAATTTTCCTTCAATAATTTGTGTGAGTTTTTTCATTAATGAAGATATTAAGCATGTTTTCTGTTATATATGTTGCAAATAATGTTGACCAGTTTCTATCTTCTTTTTATCATTTCACATTTAATCTTGTTGGTTACTTGGTAGCTGGAATGTTTTCCCCATTTTACAGGTGATGACACATACATCTGTGTATGAGAGCGTGGTCACAGGGCGTAAGGGTAGGGTCCAAACTGAGTCTTGTCTTTTGCCTTCTTAGTCTTCTACCATGCCTTTCTAGCATATTTATTCTGCTCATCTGAGATCCCAATCAGCGCACCTGGGTTCTTTTGAGTGTTCTCGAGTATGTGTCTATATTTTGGCATTTTCCCTTGGACAATTTCTGTGAAGGGTTTTGCAGTATCAAAATGGTACAGTCTCAGCATAAACAATAAAACTCATGTGCATAAGCTAGAAATCTCAAGCCTGTATTACACCATTAAGTAGGTAGCAGCAACATTTAAATGGGCAAAATGTATAAATTGAAATGTATATAAAGTTTAATTGTTCTACATTATGTTTGCTTAGCAGAGTGGTTTGTCAGACATCCCTTAATTTAATTAAGGGAATGCATTCTCCTATACAAAAGTAGTTTTAGGCAATTGTTCAGAGACAGGCTGCCTTAAAATTTCTTTTTTGACGATTTTAGTTAAGGTAAAGACTCACTCTATGCTAACTACCTAATTATCTCACTTAATCCTCTCAAAATAATCCCACATTTCTCATTAAAGTGTTTCATTAAATAATTAATATAAATGTGGCTCAAAAATGTTAAACAACCTGACTAATGCACACAGCTAACAACAATGTGAAGTTGAGATTAAATCTTGGTCTCTTCCATTTTTTTTTTTTTAAAGGCTGTACTCTAGTAATACCAAAACTGCTTCCGAGAAGAGAACATTATTTTAGTTTTCAAAGAGAGAACTAAACTACTTGAATTGAGGACAGGCAAGTTCCACTGTTCTTTTCCCTGGTAGAATCACATCCCGAGCACTGAGTTAACTGGAGGAGAGGAAGCCTGTCCAGGAAAGAACTCAGCTGGTGAAGTTCAAACAAACCGTATGATGGAGGGAAGAAGGAACCAGAGGTGTTCAGCTAAAAGAGGAGTTTTGTCTTAAATTCATTCCAAATCTTTGGAAGACTGCAGTCTTGAAGGGAGGTTCATTTTATATTGTGAAGTAATTAAACAACAACAAAAAAAGAAGTTATGGAAATTATTTCAACATATGAAAGTCTTTTTCTCTTCTAGAAAAGCTCTAGACCCATATTCTATCCACAGCTTTATTGCTTTGTTCCAGACAAGTATGGTAGGATGAAGTATTGTACTGACTTCCCACAGGATCAAATGTAAACCATCAGAGAAATTTTCTCTCTGACCAAAGGTTAGTTAAAAAATTCTTTTCAGCAAGAGATGGCTTTCATTGAGGAAGTTACCACCAAAATACATGCAAAGAATATCGTCGTAGACTATTGACATTTCCATTTTTTTCTAGGTACACAGTCAAAGTGGACCCAGAGATGATTATATCCTTACATGACTTGTTGTAATGCTTATTTCCATATTATCAGATATGCCCATTCTTTAAGAAGTCTATGCCAGTCCAAACTTCAGGGAAGGTTCATCTCTTATAAATCTACTTTAAGAGGAAATTCTCAACATGGAAAAAAAACAAGGTAATATTCTCATATACGGATTAGTGCAAATGACTTAAATGAGCAAAATATTAACTCTGGAGTAATAAACTGCTGATCTCAGATCTACTCAGTTAAATTTGGATTCTGCCCTTGACTTCCTAATTTCCTTTTCTTAAAAAAATTCCAGTATGATTAACATACAGTGTTAGTTTTGGGTGTACAACAAAATGATTCAACAATTATAAACATGTCTCAGTGGTCATCAGGATAAATGTATTCTTAGTCCCCCTTATCTATTTCACCCATCCCCTCACCCATCTCCCCTCTGGCAACCATGAATTTGTTTTCTGTATTTAAGAGTCTGCTTTTTTGTCTCTTTTTTTTTTTCTCTGTTTGTTTGTTTTGTGTCTTAAAGTCTGCATGAGTGAAAACATATGGTATTTGTCGTTCTCTGGCTAACTTACTTCACTCAGCATTATACCCTCTAGGCCCATCCATGTTGTTGCAGATGACACGGCTTCATTCATTTTTTTATTTATTGTATGTATAGACCACATGCTCATTGATTCCCTGACCACCACCTATTCTTATCCTCCATGTTCTCTACTATACTTAATGTCTGATTCCCCTGGCCAACCTCTCAACCCCTTCTATTTTTCAGTCTACTTCTGTCAGCTGTAAGATTTCTCTTGTTAGTGGGGAGACTTCAGACATGTGTATGAAATCTGATTAATCTAATGAACCAAAATATCCTCTTCTAATAGTTCTAAAATGTTAGTATACATAAAAATCAGGTGGTAGAGAGAGAATGCACAAATGCAGATTCTGTGGATGCATTTTCCTAAAATTGACTCAGTAGAAACAGGATAGGAAACAGAAATTTGCATTTTATCAAGCATTCCAGGTGAACTTGATGCAGGTGCCCCATACCAGTTGTCTTACCATTGATTTTGGTAATATGGTAATAGCATCACTTCTGCTTATCTCAGGGGTTTTTGTGAGGCTTTAAATTAGATAATATTTGGGTTGATGACTATGATGTTCGTTATGATTATAATTATTAGAAATGCTACTTGCATGCTTTGTCCCATGTACATTGCTTATTCTCTTTTAATTAGTCTGGGTTTCCCACCAGTAACTAGATAATGTCAAGAATTGTAGAACATTTAGAGGTGCAAGTGATTGTGGAGATTCCGTACACCAAACCTTTTCATTCATTAATTATTCCATCTGCTCATTTGTTTACTCAGTTACTGTTCTCTAGGCAGGTGCAGCATGTACAGAAAAAAATGTAGAAAAGAATTACCAACTTCCAGGTGAAACCAAGAGAGGATTTTCTAAAACAAACCTTTGATCTGGGTCCTGAGTGAAGAGTGAAATTTTGGCAAACAATTAAATGCGTTATAAGCATAAGGAATGACTTGAACAAAATGCATCTTAATAGAGAAATGTTATCCTATCATACTGTTGGGTGGATTTGGAATATGTCCAGGAGGCAACAGAGAATCATTGGAAGCTCGGAAGCTTCTTCTATTGCGCGCGCGCGCGCACACACACACACACACACACACACACACACACACACATGCACTGTGTGATGATCATGTTCATGTGAAGAACTGAATGGAATGTGGAGGTGAGGAGAAGAGTTAGGAGTTTATTATAGTAGTCTAGGTAAAGAGTACAGGAACCTAAATTAGATCTGTAGGAGTAAAATGGAAGGAACGTGACTCAGAAAACATCAAATTAATATGAACATGTTTGCCACTGGTAGTCCCTAACAGGGGATAGAATCGGAGCTTCCTGGTATCTGCTATATACTTCACGGTGAGAACTGAGACAAACTGAGAAGATTGAATAAGTTGGGGAAATTAGCGAAAGCCAAGAAAAATAGGTGGCAGTTAAGCTCTTGAGAGAAGGTACCATTTATCAAATGAGGGTAGTCCTGGGTCTGAGGCTGAGCTGGATTAGATTCTGAGGTGCAAGCCCAGAAAAATCAATTTACCAAAGCAAAACTTAAAAGCAAAGAAGCATGGCCATAATATGGATCTTTTGTCCCTAAATTATATACAATGTTGTTTTCTTTCTTGTACACTATGCAAATTGGTCATAGATCATTAGATTTAAAAAGGTACTCTTTCACATCTCCTTGTGCAGGGGTTTTAAAAATAGTTGTTAAGGTGAAAAGAAATTGAAACAAAACAAAACAAAAAAAAATGAAAAGGGACTCTTAGTTGTTAAAGACACCAAATTATTCTTTAATTCTTTCCTTGTTATTCCACTGTTTTTTAAGTGTCAACCTGACTTGAATTATTTACATTCTGGACTTGGCCTGATGGTAAATATGTTCTTGTCCAGGGAAAAAAGACCATTGTTCTTAGAGATAAGATAACAATCTACAAGTCCATACAGATGTAAATACCAGGGGAAAATGCTGAATTACTTGTGATACAAAAGGGTATAATTAACTCTCTTGGTAATGTGAGGAAACTGCAAAAGGGTAAATTGAAGGAACTGTCAGGGAACTAGTCCCTAAGGGTGAGACTTTGTAGAGGTCTGATGCAGAAACTTCCAATGTATCATGGGAGCTCTAGCATTTCAACTACTTCATTCGTACCAGGCACAGGCTGACAATATTTGTCAGAGAAAAATGATGACCTGAAAAAGGAAGGGACAGAAAAAGTTAAAATCTAATCATGTTGTGATCCTTGGAATCATCACATATTTTTTCCATTACTTTTGGAAAAGGGAGACAAGATTGAGGTGATTAGGACTACACATATCATTACAGTAGAGGGTCCAACAAATGTCTAGAAAATTGAACTGAAAAAGCAGTGGGTATATTGTCAAAGCCATTGAAGGAACCTGGCAATTTGTGACTCTTCTCTATATCTCTGTATCTCTTTTTTTTTTTTTTTTTTTTGGAGTTTTTACCTTGAACTGTGCCTCCATCATTTCTACACACACACCCATACACACACACACACACACCCATACACATTTCTTTCTCTGGGATAGCACTGAGAGTTATTGTAAGCATAATGAGGAAAAATAAATGGGAAAGCTGTTTGCAAACAATACATGGCACTATAGAGAAGCTTGCTAATAATTGAGGGTAATTAATTATTTTACAATAAAACCACATGCTTATAAGTTAGTAATTGCACTTTTTTTTTACCCTTATCTAAATCCAATTAGGTGAATTTGCCAGCAATTGCCATTGCAATCTTGGTATCTATGGTAACCCCTGAGAAGGGGAAAAAAAAAAGGGTAGCCTTTGTGTTGTTCTCTCTTCATATTTAAGGAGTTCTTGGAATGTGTATGTTTTAAGCTGTAAGAACTATGATAAGTCACAGAGTGTTTTTGTTTAGCAGAGAACCATGTCTCTTAGGCATTAAGTATAATGTTGAAAGCAAGTGTTACTGGAATTAGTGGTACCAAAGAGAGAGGTGCTACAATGTACCTTGCACTTGGACTTGGCCAGCCACAGCTGCAGATGCCATGATGCCCTGCTTTCTGACATAAAGGGTGAAGGAGACAAAAAGAAGGAGGGTGGGGTCAGACATCTCTCCAAACATTGAATGAACTCTACCCCATGGAGTTTAAATAGCCTTCGTTTCTACAGTGCTCAGTTGGATGTTTTCCCTGTCTCATAAAGGGTGGTAGAAAGGGCTTCCGTGTATTCAGCCATTTCTTTCCATTGTTTAGAATAAAGGAGAAAATGTTTCTGATGTCCCTATCTGTTCACTCAGATCACAGTTTCCATTCACACCAGAGTAGCAGAGTCTGTTACAAGGTGACAGCAAGAAGGAACTTTGGAGATCTGATTTGAATTTTAATGTTCCTACTGAGTAAAGTGTGAATGGTAGTGTGTAAGATATGAGCCCCAGAGAGGGAAAACAACTGCCCCATGATTTATGGAACTAGTCCATGGGAAACCTCTTTTGGATGGTCTTCCTATTGCCCCACTCCAATATCCTTATAATGAGAGAGGATATAAATATATGTCATGGAAGCCCTTGTAGGAGCAAAATAACATCTTCTTGCATAAATTGTTTTCCTCACAGTTCAGCAGGAACATGCTTGGATTCATATCTGATTAGAATTTCTTGTTCAATTACATTTTAATTCTCTAACAATTATTTGGAATTCAATTTTATCCTGAACTGCATCATTTAATTTTCCACCTGCAAATTACTTTGAAGTCCCCAGAGATAATGCTAACTAAGCAGAGGACATCATTACAATGTTCCTATTACTTGATAGTTACAGGTACTAATGAATAACTCCAAGCATGGCGGTATTTATTTTTACGTGAGGCCAGATGTCGGCAGTTCTCCAATGGTCTGACTAATGTCAGAAGTTCCCCCTCAGTGATGTAGGAGAGAGGGGAGCATATGTTCTTGTTTTCTGTCTAGATTGAAATACTCTTGAAAAGATTGTTTCTTATGTACTTATAATTCTTCAATGCCTAGTATTAATAGCTATCATTTATTGAATCTGTCTGTTAGGGACTTTACAAACACCTCTAATCCCCATACCAATGTTACAGAGATGATATTAGCCATCTCTCTTCCCTTTCTTATTACAGATAGAGATACTAATGAACATAATGGTTAAATAATTTATTCAGAATCTCACAGCTAATGTGGGGCAGAGCAGAATAAAAACCACTAGAGTCTACAAGAGTCCGAGTCTTCCAATGTTTTCCCATTATCACACACAGAGTATCTCATCCCACAGAGTACAATTTCAACATTTCTGCAATGTGTAGTGTACTATATGAGAGCTAGGTCTTAGGGGCATGAAGAGACTCTACAAGGAAACAGATGTCATGATCAATTCCAGAAAGAATTTTGCAGTAATAATACTACATTGCATTCTTCAACATTTCCAATGCATTCTTTGAATTTATAGTAATTTCTTTTTTTACTTTATGTTTAAAATGCTATTATCTGCATTTTTACATAAAATGGTGCTGAGGCACAGAAAAAAAAGTAACGTGGGATCCATGACTGCCAGCCCTGAAAAAGAGACTTTAGGGGTTATTAGGTACAGGTATATCATTTCACAGGTAATAAAAATGGAGAACATTTGCCAGTTGTCTCCACTGTGCTGACTACTGCGTTAAGCAAAAAGTTGGATTATTACATTACAAGGATTATTACATATTATGTAATAATATAATTATTGTAATAAGAATCCAATATTACAAGGATTATTACATCTAATCCTCACCTGACCCCTGTGAGGTTGAGGATCCAGGAGGTTACAGAGGTTAAGCTTCTTACCCAAGATTCCTAACTAGAGGCAGAGTAAGTATGAGGATTTCTTGTGAGGCTTGGATTCAAACCTCCCAAACTTCGTTTGAGGTTTTCCCTGGATACATAGTTACCACACAATACATGGCCACTTCACTCATTCTAGAGGTCCCATGGTTTAGAAAGCTAAAGAAAAAAACAAAAAAATCTCTCCTGTAACCTGAGCTACATTCCCATAGCCTTTAGGTCACATAGAAAGCTTTCTCCTATAGACTCAGTAGCCAAAGAATAATCTCAAATCACACGTCCAAATATTTGGCCTATCAAGGATGATTTGCTTGTGAAAGTAGGGGGCTTCGCTGCCTTCCACATGGTTGCAGTGATGGAAAAAAACTTTACAGCAATCCACAGCACAGAAGTCTCACTTCCTCTGAAATCTTTTTCCCAGAGCCAGTGAACCAAATTTGAAAACATGATTTTCAAAATGACATTTCCCTGCTTAAAACCATTCTATGTCTCTCCATCTCATTACAATGCAATCTGATCTCCTTCCTGTAATGTGAACATCTGCTATAGTTTCAGTGATTTTTTCTTTTTTTTTTTTTTGTCTCTTGCTGGGAATTTACGTCAGCCCACATGATTGGATCAGGGCTGACTTTATGCCCCGTACTATTTTGAGTCATGTGTGCTCAATCAGCACACACCAGCTTCATGGCCTCAATACATGTTTATGGACATGCATGTGACCAAAGCCTGACAGATGAGAATATTCCCCCTCTCATGCTTGCTCTCTCTCAAATTAATAAATAAAATCTTTTAAAAAAGAGTATATATTATAGACTCTCCTTTTCAACTATCTCATTTTATAGAGAATGAAATTCAAGTACGGAGAAACTAATCAATTTTTCCAAGATGACACAGCTAGTTAGTAAAAGAATCATGATAAAAACTCAGTCTTTTTTACCCCATCATATTACATTTTATTTCAATTTCATCGTAATCAGTGTCTCAATCAATGCGGATACCAGGTATGGATTCTGGCTGTTGGATACTTACTGAACACCTCGCATTCAGCAAAGGACCCCTATGATACTTGATCTCTCTGAATTAGCCAGAATTCAATTGCCTCTTCTATTCACCCACAATTAAAGACAATTAACTCTCAGCTTGATGTTTTTACTCATTTTACACCTCCCCCCCAAATTCTTGTCCTCCCCTCTGCCTAATCAAATCTATATTGCCTTCAAGAACCACCTTTCACAGGACACCTCAGGTGGCGATGGCAGCCCACAGTGCTTTCTTCCTCAGAACTACTGCACGTGAGCATCTTTTCCAATCATTTTAGCAACGATGTAGTCCTTGCCCTTAAGTAGCTCCCCATTCCTACAGATCTCCCCAAAGTAGGTGAATGACTTTTCCTTCTGTGGAAGTTTCCACAATGCTGAGCATATCCACCCTTAATTATTTTGGGGGAGCATCAACTGATTCACTGGGGCCTTGCAATAAACCTAGGCATGCCAACTAAGTTTAAACAGTTTGTAATAAAATCCAGGAAAAATCCCTAAGCCCATGTTAGAATGTTTAGTCTTATCCATCAAAAGAAATATTGGTAAAATCATCATATCAAATAAATTACAAATCAATTAAATTTATTTCCCGTAAGGACCTGATCAGAGACCATAAAAGGAGACAAAAACAATTCTTTAAAGAGTTCAGATGCATTACAATGCGAGTGCTGGGGGCGTGATTGAAAAGACGTGACCTGCAATTGACCCCTGACCTGAACCCAGCCGCTAAGAGGCTCCTCACCCCTCCCCCGTCCTCAGACTGTGGGTTCTGTTTGCCTTTCCTGCTCTGAGAGGCTGCTTCAAGGACACAGCCTGGAGATGGTGACGTGATATTGAAAACACCTGCTTGGTCTACACTCCTGAATCTACTTAGGGCCTCTGTAAAAGCTTTTAAGTTTTAGAGGATGAGTCCGCGGATCCATTCGTCTTGCTGCCACAGAAGACGAACTTCGTAAGTAAGTTCCCTTTGCTGTCATTAGAATTGCCACCTGCTAACCTGGAGTGGCCTGCCTCTTTGGTCTCTTCCTGCTCTCTACGCCTGGGAGCTGGTTTCAGATGACACCAGAAAAGCTCCCAGAAGGCTGTGAACCTACAGCCAGGAAAAGGACTTTATAGATGAAGGCCTAGTCAACTGTGATTATTTATGGTGCTAGAGTTTGATATTATATACCCCTGTCACGTTTCAAATCCAGTGACTTCTTTTCTGGTATGAGACATAATTGACAATGTTCAATTTTGAGAGGGACAGGCTAAAAAAAAATCAAAAAACAAAACCCAGCATGGTTGGAGATTAAGGAGGACCTGCCTAATAGTCACAATACTAAAATAATCATCCTTCAATCAGTAAGAATGATTTTACTTAGGGATCTATTATTCAGTAGTCACTGTTCAAAATAAGAGTTTTATTGGGCCAGAAGGGGAAAAAAATTAAGCAATAAACAGACTGTAAGAAACACTGTAGTCTATCTGATTAGTGCTGTTTTGAAAGAAAGTCAGGACACAGAGAAATCTTTGAGAAATTTCCTCCCACGGCTTATAAAAGCATTTGCTTCTGATTGACTTATTTTTATAGACACAATATTGAAGGATGAATTATTTATTGAATATAAGAGGCAAAAAGACTAATGAGCAGTTTCTGGGTGCCTTATTAAAAAAACAACTCCATAAACTATTCCTGCTGCAACCGGGAACTTGGAGCTTCCTGAGAAAGAAATGCCCGTTAACTTCTGTGTGAACTTGGAATTCCACTCCTTTCTGGAGTTTACATCAGAAGAGAAAGGGAGTTCATTATTGCCACCGTGTCTATATGACCTTTTTTGATCTATATCTTCCATAGTCAGAGTGGGTGACTTAGCTAAGATAAAGGGTCTAATTGCATTGAATGAGAGATGATCATTTACACCACATTTGGTGACAACCTTATTCTACTCAGGGCTCACTGGAAGAAACGTTATCTACACTGCCCCTGCCACTCTGTTTCAGTAGATTCCTGATCCTTCCTGCTATCATCCATCACCTGATATCCTCTTCTGATGCTGCTTTCATTTTCTTCAATTATTATAGAAATAACTGAATAATTAAATAATTTCTATAATATAGAAACTTTAAAAAATCTTACTAACGTTGGTACTGCTTCCCCCCTTCCCATAAGTCATAGAATAACAGAATTGTATATTTGGAAGAAAAATCTTATGTATGCAGTCAGCTGGTAATGTCTTCATTACTTTTCCTTGGAAAGAAATAAGTCAGGGAGAAAACATTTTTACAGGAAACCAGAGAATCCAAAACAGACTTCTAGGATTGATGGAAGAGTCCTTGTGCACATCCAAGAGAGAGATTTTAATAAAGGAGAAAGAAAGGAAGATGTCCGAAAGTCCTAATAAGGAGAGTTTAGGGAATCGACACTACCTTTGCAGGAATTAAGCACTTTATTATGTAAGAGGCACAGATGAGCAGAGATATTAAGTCTCTTTGATGTTGATTGGATGCGTGCATATTTAGAATATTTTTACATTTCTGGGAGATGCTGGAAAAGGCGAAACGTTGTCTAATTGTTATAGCGAAGTGATCAGAGCACATTTGTCCCTGCCTGCCCTCGCTGTTTAGTGGAATGCGCTCCTGGACACAGAAACCGTTCTCTGCACCTTTTTCGGCACCATTCTCAGCCCCACTCTATTCCTTTTGAATATTGCTCTGCTACGGAGCTGGAGATAAGGAAACAAAGGGTTAGGGTAAGGGATGGCGCGCGAACTTCTATGCAATTTTTAGTAGAGCGGTAGGTCTGGGCAATTCTATACCAGTCCTCAAAAATGAAAGCCTTCTCTCCTGTGTCTGCACTCTGCTAGGGGAAGCTGTGCGGGGCGAGAGGGCTCAGAGGCGGAGCAGCCATGTGTCCTCAAGTAAAGAGATACTGGAATGAAGGTAAGAAAACAAGATTCATTCAATAGCAGCATGATCTTGCAAACGATTTAAACTTGCCTAGCCCTGGGATCACATCTGTAGGTAATAATTGCGTTTTATTCACACCAGATTTAATTAACTTGAAGTCAGGTGGATAGCAATAACGTGCTTCTCTGGTTTGTGCCTGTTGTTTACTGTAGGAATTCCTGGTTGCCACCTGTCCGCCAATCTCTTCATCATTTGAGAAGGGCCTTTCTGTAGAAGAAGCACATGTGTATCCATTCTTTTTCTTTTTCTTCCCTCCCCCTATTCCTCATCTATCATGTTTCCCATGAAGCCATGAAAAATGGGAGCTACTGGTTTCTTCTCTTACAGATGTCCACACACATGAAAAGGATGCTTAGCCATCTGTACCTTTGAGGCCATTACAAATCTTTTCTCACAGATTGAACTGTTGTATTGCTAGATTCTACTAAATTCCCTGAGTTTGTGTGTAGTGGGGTGTGTGTGTGTGTGTGTGTGCGTGCGTGAACATCTGTGGAAGTATGGTAGGATGAGGTGGTCTCTACCCTCTATCTGCAATCTATTTTAAAAAACAGACCACGCAAAAAAAAAAATAAAAAAAAAAATAAAAAACAGACCACACCTGAAATAATTTACCAACAAGATCCTTGCAGAAAAACATAAGCCAGATCCAAGTGACTATTCAGAGTCAGAACTCTGCTGGAGGTAAGTCACAGCCCAGCTGGTGAAAGGAATTGAGCACATTACCTGCAAAAAGTCAAACAAGAGAAAACAAAAACTACAGACTGTGGCTATGGAAATGCAGGATACTGTGTTCAGATACCAAGTAGAATCTTGCTTTACTTTACGATCTGACCTGGAACAGCTGCAGAAAATTGAAAGGTCTTCATGGACTGGAAATTGGAGCTGAAGGAATTTGAAAGATCATGAATATTGAGGGGTGATGAGAGAAATTTCAATATATACCAGTGCCATGACCTCAACACTTCAGGGCTACAGAACAGAAGTCTGTCAACAGGCTGAGAGAAGGCCAGAGGATGTGCAGGCTGAACGGAAGGGAAAACAGGAAAGACTTGAAAAAAGCGAGTCACAAACAAATGAAGGAGATCCTGGGGGAAATGTACTGTGAATAGGCGCCAATATTCGGATGACCACAGAGAAAGCAATCCTGCGAAGAAGGGGATACATTCACATTTGTTAAATACGCATAAAGTCATTTGTAAATGGCTTTAACGGAATACTATAGCACATCATATGCTTCTGAGTAGGGAAAATGGGAATGTTGAGGAGGAAAGGATCAGTCAAACCCCAGAGCAATTGGAGAAATAATTGTTACACAAGTCAGCTGAAGAAATCCCCGTGAATACCAGATTAGGAAGATTCTCTTAGAGAAGTCTCATAGGGAGTGCTATAAGTACAAAACAAAAAAGTGACAAATTTGTGTAGTGGACAATATCCTACCTAGCCAGCTGAAAAACATTAATATAAGTCGGTCTGTGGTACTTCTACGTATTCATAAATGCCTTAAGGGCATTTTTGAAATGCCAACGTAATAACACTAATTGTGAGGATAATTGAGACCATATAAAAATGAAAGTTTTTGAAAGTTGTATACATTATTATTAATGTAAATATTATTGTGATATAGATGAATGGGATTTAAAAAATAGAAACCAATTACTATATGAAGCCAAACTATTATAAATTGTTTACCAAGGAAAATTGTGGAGAGAGGTGTCTACAGCAAACAAAAATGCTCTATTTTTACCAACCCATGTCGTTGACTTCCCGAGCACATGGGAAAATTCCATTTCCCACTCCCACTCAGTTATACTAACGTATAACTCATTGTGGCCAATGGATTGTGGGGAGCAGTGATAGAAGTCACTCCTAGGTCTTTAGCTGTAAAACTTGTCTTGGATGCTTTCACCTCTTTCATGCACCTGGAGGCAAAGAACGGTGAATGGCAGTCCTCTCTCTGTCAGAGGAAATCAGAATCCATGAAACAGCACATGGAGGATAATGGCCCCGGAGAACATGACCAGTAGCATCTATGTTTGATATTACAAGCTGATGATATAAACCTTTGTTATGCTAGGTAACTCTGGGAATTTATCTGTTGTCATAATGAACAGTTGAATTGAATTGAACAGTTGAATTGAACAGTTCAAATTCTGTTGAATTTCTGTTCAACAGAATTGAACAATTACGTTCAATTCAACGTAATTGAACGTTATCCTACTTTGAATAACATCGCTAATTACATACACTTTCCAAGACTGTTTTAGAATTATTTTTTACCCCAGGAGACACTTCCATTTTTTTTCTTTTTTTCTGACAATGGAAAATGCCTTTGGTGACACAGAGTTTAAAATGTCAACTCTACCCAAGAGTTTTATAAGTAACTTTGTCTTTCTCTCACTCTGATACCATCCCCTTGGCATATTCATGAGGAAATGTGGAAACAAGCTCAAAGTGACACACCTCTAATGTGGTTTGAGTAGACTATATTGTAACTATTACCTATTTTTATTCTGAACAAACATCTTCAACAAATGGACTCTAAGATGTGCTTAGACATTTTTAGTAGCTGCTGCTACCTTTTTTCCATTTGACTCTTGTAATATTGTGAATTATAATTGTAAATATATATTTGGTCTTCAATTCCTTTCCTAGCAAGAGGCTCTTAAAACTCTTGGAAAATCATGCGATGAGAGCCATAAAGGTGTCTTTGGTTAGGTTAATAGGATGACATTTGAAAAGCACCTAAGAATGGGGGCTGGTTGCCATGGGAGCCAACCACGTGATTAGAGGGTTGGAATTTTCAGTACCACTCTCAGACCTTTTGGGAAGATAGAGGGGCTGGAGTTTGAATTTGATCACCAATGGCCCATGCCTGTGTCATGCCAGAGTAATGAAGCTTCCTCATAAACCCAAAAGGACAGTGTTTGGAAAGCTTCTGGGTTGGTGATAATGTGGTGATTTGGGGAGAGTGGTGCTCTTTTGGAGAGGACATGAGAGCTTCTTACCCCTTCTTCATACTCCGCCGTATGCATCTCTTCCATCTGTCTGTTCTTGAGTTACAGCTTTTTACAATAAACTGATAATCTAGTAAATAAAATATTTCTCCGCGTTCTGCTCTCTAGCAAATTAAACACAAAATAGGGTTTTAGGAACCTTGGATCTATAGCCAGTTGGTCAGAAGCACAAGAGATGACTTGGACTTGCAATTTTTTTCTTTTTTTTTAGATTTTATTTATTTGACAGAGAGAGGGTACAAGCAAGGATAACAGCAGAGAGAGAGGGAGAAGCAGACTCTCCACTGAGCAGGAAGCCTGATGTTTGGGCTCACACCCTGAGATCATGACCTGAGCTGAAGGCAGACACTTAACTGACTGAGCCACCCAGGCACCCCTGGACTGGCAATTTTCTTAAGTGTGTGTATGGGAGTCAGTCTTGTAGGACTGAGCCCTTAACCTAAGGCATCTGATACTATCTCCTGGTAAACTGCGACAGGATTGAGTTGCATTATAGGATAACAGCTAGTGTCTGAGAATTGCTTGATGTGGGGAAAAAAACCCATACATCATAAATCGGTGCAAAATTGTAACTCAGGTTTGTAGTCTTATCATTATTTATATTAATTGTACTTAAGACAGATTTTTCATAATTATCTTCCAGTACGTATTTTTACCCCTTTCTTTTAAAGTTAATATAGGTCGATTTTTTTTTTTAAGACTTCATTTTTAGAGCAGTTTCAGGTTTGCAGGAAAATTGGGCAGAAAGTGCCTATTTCCTAAGTAACTCTATATCCCCACTTGTATACCTTCTGCCACTAGCAACATCCTGTACCAAAGTGACACATTTGTTGGAATCAATGAACCGACACTGAACAGTATTATCACCCAAATGTGTAGTTTACAGTAGGGTTCAGTCTTGGTGTTGTACATTCTGTAGGTTTTGAGAAATGTATAACGAAGTGTATCCATCATCATAGTACCATATATAGTAGCTTCACTGACCTAAAAATCTTTTGTAGGCTATCATTCATCCCCTCCCCCCTCTGTGTCCTATCACCTGCTGATATTTTTATTGTCTTCATGGTTTCACCTTTTCTAGAATGTTATATAATTGGAATCACATAGTTTGCTTTCTTTTTTAGATTGGCTTATTTCATTTAGTATTATGCATTTAAGATTCCTCTATGTCTTTTCATAGCTTGATATCTCATTTCTTTTTAGCACTGAATAATATTCCATTGCCTAGATGTACCACAGTTGATATATCCATTCACCTACTAAAAGATGTCTTGGTTGTTTACACATTTTGGCAATTATCAATAGAGCTACTATAAATGTCACATGTAGGTTTTTGTGTGAAAGTGAATTTTTAACTCATTTGGGGAAATACCAAGGAATATGATTGTTATGGTATATGGTGAGAATATCTTTAGTTTTGTTAAGAAACTGCTACACTGTCTTACAAAGTGGCTATACCATTTTGCATTCCCATTAGGAATGAAAGAGTTCCTCTTGCTTCATATATTTGCTAGCATTTGACTTCCATGTTTTGGATTTTGACCATTCTAATTGATGTGTAGGGTATCTCCTTGTTTTAATTTGCAATTCCTTAGTGATATATGATGTTGGGCATCTCTTCCGATATTCATATCTTCTTTGGTAAGATTTCTGTTCAGATCTCTTATTTTTTAAAGGATTATTTTCTTATTCTTGAGTTTGAAGAATTCCTTGTGCATTTTAGGTAGCAGTCCTTTTATCAGATGTCTTATGTATTTTCTCTCAGTTTGTTGCTTGTCTTCTCATTCTCTTGACAATGTCTTTTGCAGAACGGAAGTTTTTACTTCATAAATTTCAATTTATCAATTACCTTTTAAGTAGATAATTCCTTTAACGTTGTATCTAAAAGTCATTGTCAAACACAATGACATCCAGGTTTTCTTCTATGTTATTAGCTAGGAATTTTATAGTATTGTGCTTTACATTTAGGTCTCTGATACACTTTGAGTTAATATTTTTCTGTGTCTAGGTTCTTTCTTTTTTTTCCACATGTAGATGTCCAATTGTTCTATCTTGTCTCCATTGTATTTATTGAAAGAACTATCTTGTCTCCATGGTATTTTCTTTCTGCATTTGTCAAAGATCAGCTGACCTTATTTGTATATGCCTACTCTGGGCTCTCTGTTACATCAATCTGTTTTTCTATTCTTTTGGTTAGTCTAGGTTTTGAACATTGCTGCTGATTTCTATTACAGATAAGAAAGGGCTTTAAATTTTGTAAGGGGAGACCAGGCTTCCAAGACTTAATATCTTTTGAAAGCCATCCCAGTGTTCCACCCTTGGCAACTTCATTCAAATGGTATGCACACACCAGAATATAGGACAAAGTAATCCAATTTATTTTACCCAGTCTTCTAGTGAATAAATGTATAGTTAACACTCTTAAAATACATATATAGATAGATAGATAGATAGATAGATAGATATATCTTTAAATCTAGAACTGAATCATAGAAAAAAATTTTACTTAAATATTATGGTTAATAAAAAACTAAGTATGAAGTGGAGATTGACCAAAATGCCAATTTGCCAATTTTCTTGAGTGTTAGAGCATTTTTTTTATTATCCAAATTGAAATACAACCATTTTAACCTTTCCTTTCAAATCTATTTTTAGTTTAATCACTGAATGTGCTCAGAAATTGCTAATATTTTCTCCTACATTCAACACACTTTCAATTGTTTGCAGTACTTGATTATTGCTATTTCATAAAGTGTTTAACATATAGAAGTGGATCAATTTTAAATATACTTAAAATCGATTAGATTTTTTTCACTGAAATAGTATTTTAAAAAGGTTTTTATTTTACCTTTTTAGTCTAGAAAGAAACAGAAAAGACTTTCCTTATAAGGTGCTTTTTGACCTAGTTAGTTAATTCATTAATTTTAATAATTTAGATAGTGTTTTCTTCATTGTGAGTCCAATACTAGGCATGAATCCAGGTGCAAAATCACCTCTGATAATTATACTCTTGGATAAATGAGACTGAATTGCTATGATTATGAGGAGATTCTTCTGCTATTTCCTTCTAAGGACAATCAAGTAGCTGGAAAAGTAGATTCTTCAGCCTCTTAAATGTAATGCTTTTTGAATACTTAGCTGAAATACTGAAAGATATTGCTAACAGAAATGATTTAGAAATCTAAATGTAACTTACACTTCAATATTAGTTTTAGATAGAAAATATCAAGAAATTGCAATGTATTATCTTTGTTTATATAAGCTGATTATGTATCTTTGAATGGTTTATCATTATAAAAATATATCAATGTTTCTTTACAAACACGTTAGCACCTGATAAACATAGAAAACAAAAATTACATTGCAAAGAAATAACTTCTATATTCCAGACTCATGGAAGATCAGAACTGGGAAATAACTTAGAAATCAATCAGTATTATATTTTCATTTTCTAGATTAGAAAACCAGGAATCAGAAGAAAAGGCAAAGTCACAGACAACAGGTAGAGCAAGATTACAACTCTAGAGAGGTGGGAAACTGAGAGATAAATTTCCAAATTGTTCCAATTCTTTGCTTGGAGAAATAACTGACTACAGCATATTGGGCTAGAATCCAATCAGAACCCAACAGATCTACTGAGAGGAAGAGGCACAGATATGTGTGAAGGGAGGCCAAAGCAAGTTAGTATCTGCAATGCAGTAGAGAGGGGGAATTGAGGAAAGAAGGTAATTTCCAGAAACCTGTTTGGGTCTCAGGTGAGTCTTCAGCTGAGAACTGGGAAGCACATGCACGGAACAAGACTACTTGAGGATCACCAAGAATAGGGGTCATGAAGCTGAGAACAGAACAGAGATACCAAGAGGTCTAGTGATGGTGGGGGGCATTATATTTTCAAAGAGTAGCAGAAATACCTAGACTTCATTAATGCTCAGACACCCTGCTGAGACTTCAGAAAATTCTCCTAGATGAAGCAACCACACCCTAAAAGAGGACCTATTCTAGATCCACTCTAAATCAAATCCTTGCAAGATAGGCAAGAAAGACAGACTTTGAATACCATCTGGTTAGAGGGGTTTGAGAAACATTTTAGGTTTTTTAGAGACCTGCCTTAATAACACATCAAAACAAGCCTACAGTAGGACAGGGTAGTCACTCAGTAATTATACTGCCTACTACAAAAATCAACAGTATTTAGAGAAGGATAAGAGAATCCAAAATTTTTACAATATACTATCAACATTGTCCAGGATGCAATAAAGAATTTGCTAGATAAGCAAAAAACCAGAAACTCATACCCATAGTTCAGGAAAAAAGGCTCTTAATAAAAACTAACATTGAAATAATCCAGATACTAGATTTAGCAAACATATTAAAGAAGCTATTATAAAATATACTCACATAATTAAAGAAAAATATAATTTTAATGAAGAAACAGGAAACTTAACAGAGGAAATAAAATTATAAATAAAAGAAAGAAAATGAATGTTTTAGAACTGGAATTTGCTCTAACTAAAATAATAATAAATGTAAGTGGACATAATAACAAATTTTATGACCTACTATACAGTTACAGACATTTAAAAATAGTCATATTCATATAGAAATATATATATATAAGTCAATGGAACAAAATAACAATCCAGAAATAATTCACATGTATATGTTTAATTGTTTAATCAAGGCAATATGGTAATTCAATGGGAGAAATTATATGTTCTTTTAAAAGACATGGGACTGGCATAACTAAATATATTAACGTAAATATTGAATCTTATCACATATTATAAACAAAAATTATTTCAAAATGGGTATTAGACCTAAATATAAAAGTTGAAATATAAGAATACTGGAAGAAAAAAATAAGCACAAAAAAGTTAAGTTGAAATTCACCAAAATAAAAAAGATCTTCTTTTTTTTTTAAATTTTATTTATTTATTTGACAAGGAGAGATCAGAAATAGGCAGAGAGGCAGGCAGAGAGAGAGGGGGAAGCAGGCTCCCTGCTGAGCAGAGAGCCCTATGCAGGGCTCGATCCCAGGACCCTGAGATCATAACCTGAGTGGAAGGCAGAGGCTTTAACCCACTGAGCTACCCAGACGCCCCAGATCTTCTCTTTAAAATGAATTATCATGAACATAAAATCAAGTAACAGGATGGAAGAAAATATTCATAATATGTATATGTATCTGTCAAAATATTTGCATCCTGAACATATACATATAAACCTTTAGAACTCAATTAAACAACGAATTTAAAAATGGGCTGATGAATGGATAAAGAAGAGTAATATATTACTACTCAGCCATCAAAAAGCATGAAATCTTGCCATTTGCAATGACATGGATGGAACTAGAGTGTATTATGCTAAGTGAAATAAGTCAGAGAAAGACAAATACCATATGATTTCACTCATACGTGGATTTTAAGAAACAAAACAGATGAACGTAAGGGAAGGGAAAGAATAATAAGAAAAAAATAGAGAGGGAAGCAAACTATAAGAAACTCTTTACTATAGGGAACAAACTGAAGGTTGCTGGAGGGGAGGGAGGTAGGGGAATGGAGTAATTGGGTGACGGGCATTAACGAGGGCACTTGATATAATGAGCACTGAATGTTATATGCAAGTGATAAATCACTAAATTCTGCCCCTAAAACTAATAATATATGTTAACTAACTTGAATTTATTTATTTATTTTTTTTAATAACTTGAATTTAAATACAATCTTTACAAAAGTAGGCTGAACTATTAGATAGTTAACAAAAGGAGACCTAAGAAAGTCATTAGAAGGTATGTAGTATCATTATTCATCTGGTAATTTCAAATTCAAATGCAACGAGATACTACTAGATACCATTAGAGTGGCTAACATAAAAAAAAAATGGTTGACAATAAATACTGGTGAGAGTTTGGAGCAATTAGAACTCATCTATGCTGTGTTTGTAAAATTGTAAAATTAACCAATGTAGAAAAACAATTCTTGATAAAGTTAAACATGCATTTAGCATATAAGCTAGCAATTTTTCTCCGAGGTATTTATCCCCAAATGAAAATATTTCTTTACAAAAAAGACTTGTTTGGGAGTATTCGTAGGAAATTCATTCATAACACCCAAACCTAGAAAAAAGTCAAATGTCCATTGATAAGTGAATAGATAAGTTAATTGTGCTATTGCTAGACAATAGAATATTATTCCATAATGTAAAATAACAATCAACGGATACATACAGAAACCGGTTGGTAGTCAAAAACATTAAAATAAGTGAAAATAATTCAATCACAAATGAGTATATGATTCTCTTTATATTGTTTTTCTAGATCAGGCTAAACTAATACTCACAGAAAATCATCAGCGGTTACCTAGAGCCGGTAGTGAGTTTGGATGAAAGAGGGAATTGGGTTGAAAGTCATCTTGGAAATTTTTTGGTTGATGAAAATGTAGAAAAGTTGTATATCTTGCTGAGCGATGGTTAATGGGTGATAAATGTTTGACAAAACAAATCAAACTTAGTCTAGGTAAAGGTTTGTCAATTTTGCTTATCTTTTCAAAAAACCAACTCTTGGTTTGTGGACATTTTCTATTGTGTTTACTAGTTGCTATTTCATTTACTTCTGCTCTGCTCTTTAGTGTTTCCTTCCTTATGCTAATTTTAGGCTCAGTTTGGTTTCCTTGTTTTTCTGTTCTTTCCTTTTCTCTTTCATTTGTTCTTGTTCCTTGAGGTATAAAGTTAGGTTGCTTATATGAGATCTTTCTTCCTTCTTAAAGTAGGCATTTATCACTAAACATCCCACTTCGTATTGCTCTTGCTGTATATGGAATGTTTTGACATGCTGTATTTGTACCTTTCATGTGTGTACCTTTAACTTTATGTAAATTATGTGTAAATGAAGTTGATTAAAAACAAAAACACCATGTATGAATGAGGCAATCAAGCAAAGAAATCCAGATTGAACCTATTCTTCATTATTCATTTACTTACACAGTAAGTACTATGAAAAGCTCAAATCTAAGAAGGGAGTAAAAATAAATATACAGAGGCACCTGGGTGGCTCAGTCGGTCAAGTGGCTGCCTTCAGCTCAGGTCATGATCCCAGGGTCCTGGGATCCAGCCCCGCATTGGCTCCCTGCTCAGCGGAGAGCTTGCTGCTGCTTCTCCCTCTGTCTGCCACTCTGCCTACTTGTGCTTTCTCTCTCTGTCTATCAAATAAATAAATAAAATCTTTTTAAAAATAAATAAACAAAGATAAAGAAACATTAATCACAGGAAATGTAAGTCTATAAAATTTGAATATCAAAAGGATAGCACTTTGAACAAAAGTTTGTAAATGGTAGGTGAGATTTCTAAAATAATCTTTTAATCTCTGTTTGGAGTAAAATGATTAAGAAAAAGTTATCATAAAAGTTAGAGTAATATTTATGTAAGGCTACTATTATTACTATATGTAAGGCTAATATTTATGTAAGGCTACTAAGACTACTATTAAGTAGTATTTATGAAGACTATTTTATTTCTTCTCATGTCTAAGATAAATAATGAAGAATCCACTTTCATTAGGTAACAAAAAAAATCTTTACAATGAGAAGGAGGATAGAGATTTGAGATGGTATACTAAGATACTGAAATGATTTTGTTCAATGGAAAATCAAATGGTGAATGGCAAGGATTTTATGGTTTGAAGGAATACTTAAACCTGTTTATTTACGGAGTTCATCAATGATAGGAGATCACTGATCATTGTCTTATAAGACCTAGAAACATAAACTAATAAATTAAAAAGCAAATTAACTAATAAGCAAATTAAGTACTTGATTAATAATAAACTACTTAATACATTGATCAACCTTTTGACAGCAAAAGGACTTCATAACTCAATTGAAGTTCTTTGAGTAAACAGTTAAATATATAAAAGTGGCCAATGTATTTTTTAATTGAAAAAAACACAACAGTAAATAAAAAAATTAATAATATCAATGCAGCAAAGATGGACATTTTTTAAGCAATTATCACATTCAAATAGATGTAATAAATTTGGAAGTAGTGATATAATTAAACTTGTATGGAAATACATAGATGATTGATATTGGCTCAAAAATGAGTTACCAAAACAAAAATGAATAGACCAAGTAATTGGAAAAAAAAACAAGAAACACTACCTCGTATGGAGGCAAATTGTTTCTTAACTTCTTTAAAGACCAAATCATTTATTCACTTCTTATACTGTTAAAAGCCAGGAGAATGGGGGGAAAAACAGCACGTTCATTTTACTAAGTTAAATATATCTGATTCCAATATTGCATGTTGAGATGCAAATTTCATTAAAAATTAGTATAGTCAGTCAGAATACTGTTACAAGATCAGTTAAGTCTTATTATAAAAATAAAAGAAAGACTAGGATATTAGGAAATATATTGTAATTCATAATATTAATATATTATATACTTTGGAAGAGAAAAATCATAAGGATAGTAGATGTTAGAAAAATATTTAATAAAATCGATTATCCATACCAAATCTGATAATAAAAGAATGTCCTCTTAATCTGAATAAAATATCTGAATCAAACCAATGATTAGATTCATGTGAACAGGTGAAACACTAAAATCATAGAAAAAAATATTTCATCTACTCAGAATTCTAGTGGAAGATAGGAGCAATATGATTAGACATGAAAAAATAAGAAAAGAAAAAGATGATAAAAATATCATTATTCTAGATTGACATAATTGTTCACCTAAAAACCGTAATAAAACTCCCTGAGGGGCACCTGGGTCCCTCAGTCAGTTAAGCATCTGACTGCAGCATCTGAATGCAGCTCATGATCTCAGCATCCTGGGATTAAGCCCTATATCTGGCTCTGCTCAGCGGGCAGTCTGCTTCTCCATTTCCCTCTCAGCCTCTCCCCCTGCTTTTGCCCTCTCTCAAATAAATAAAATCTTAAAAAAAGAAAAACACTGAAAAAGTTGAAATAATATAAATGTTTAGTAATCAAATAGTCAATAAATGTGCAAAAATCAAAATCATTATTTTTTTATTTATCCATAATAAACTATGGGAAAAATTATGTAAACAGATAATTTGCTATTTCAACATGATATATATTTTTGAATAGCATACGATTACATATTACATACAAAAATTGTATATGCATACAATTATATATATTATAAATGTGTATATATACATATAGTTATATAAATGATGTATAATATTCACAGCATCATTTTACTTAAATTGTTCTATATATATGAAAGAAAATTATACTATATCCAGAAATATAAAATAATATTTGAATAAAGTTGATTCTAAGATAGTAATGCAGAATATTATAAAGATAAAATTATTTTAAAATTAATCTAAAGAATAAATGTCAGTAAAATCTTTTCTAAGTTAATGTAAACCTAAATTTCATGGGAAATATATATATTTCATGGGAAATAATAATAATATAAATAATTTTTAATAATCATTTTGTGGGAATAATATAACTTCTAGAATTTTTTGAAGAATATTACCACTTATATTAAAATATATATACACTAAATACATTAAAATTGATGTCATAATATTTAACATGTGACACTAGAATCATAATGTGCTATCTATAAGAAGTTACAAAATATTCAACATTTTAGTAAATTATGAAAGTGGCATTTAAAATAATTGGAAAAAATGTTTTCAAGATAACTGTCTCATGACTTAATTTTATAGGTCTTATCTTACATATGTCTTATATCTCAAGAAAAACAGGTAGAAAGGCATAAAGATGAACTATGAAAATCTTGAGTTTGCTTCTGTCTTAGCCACAAAGGAAAATACTTCAAATTGGGAAGAGTAAATAAATCCACTAAAATCACATTTAAACTGAATTGGAGCTTGCTTTAATTTAACTAATTTCTGATGTCAGCTTTTTGTGCTGTTTAAAATCTATTTGACCTCTTGGATTTTTATTCCCTGTCTTTAAATGTTACATTCTAATGAAATGAACATCTCTCTGTGAGTCCTTAGGTAACATTTTCAGAGTCCTCCTTCATATGTTTATATACAAGTGCTTATTTAAAAATCAGTTTTTAACATATTCCTAATAATTTAGGGAATTAACAAGATCACTTTGCAAATGTTATGTATTAAATTCAACAAACAGGAAGTGACTGTCAAGTTGGTTTGGATGCCAAGTTACATTTGTTTCTATGAAGTTTATAGAATACAATTCCCACTAGTGCTGGACATGCAGCTAAGTTTCTTGGAAATGTTTCATTGTTCAAGTTTTCAGCACTCTGCTGGTCTTTTTTTTTTAGACTATTTCCTTTATTGTTTTGTTTGTCAGTTTTGCTTATTCAGGCCAACTAACTGAAGAAAACTGAGACCAGATGGACAGCTTACTTACACTGAACATGGGAATGGACTCAGATGAGCCTTCTAGTCTCACCCTCTTGTCTTGGTGTGATTGTTGTGCAACAACTGGTGAACATGGAACCAGCTTCTTTTTCATAATAGTGTATTAGAATTCATTAACTTCCTGATGATAATTGAGTAAGACAAAGAATCACCATTCAGATGCGCTGGGTCTTAAAGTGAGCCTGCTTAAAATTAGCTTCCATTGGGCGCCTGGGTGGCTCAGTCAGTTAAGCATCTGCCTTTGGCTTAGGTCATGATGCCAGGGTCCTGGGTTCGAGTGCAACATCAGGCTCCCCACTCAGTGGGGAGTCTGTTTCTCTCCCTCTCCTCTCTGCTCATGATCTCTCTCTCTCAAATAAATAAAATCTTTAAAAAAGAAAATAAAATTAGCTTCAACCTGCAACACTAAACAAAATTTATTCCTTGGAAATTTTGGATGATAGTTATGGGCACTGAGATACCTGACATTTCAAAATATTACATTTTTAATTTATTGATGAGGGATATGGGATGAACTTTGACAAAGTAGTATCAGTTCTAAAATTTATCTGTGGTACAGACTTCTACTGCCCCCACACATCCACCCACCTCTTTCCTTCAACTATCATCTTACGTCCCTTGGCAGTTAGACTCCTATAACTAATTCTGACCAATGGGTTGGGAGCAGAAGTGATAAGTATCAGTTACACACAGAAACATTTAGTTACTGCTATGATTCTTCAGTCTTTCTTTTCTTGCCATGGTGATCATGGAGTTAGCCACTGGTTGAGAGAACAAAAGTTCAAGGTAGCAGAAGCACTCTGTCACCACATGGAGGACCATTCCTTAGGAGATTCCTTGAAACTGCAGCAGACTTTGTGGATGAGAAATAAACTGGTTGAATCACTGAGGAGTTGATATTGTAGCACAACATACTTCACAAAAACACCCATGCATTCCAAAATATATATACAAGGGTATTGATTGTAACATTGATATAATAATAATAAAAAAAAAAACTCGGAGAAACTAGTATCATAAATAGGAAACATTAAATAAATTATAGTACATCTATACATGTGTATAGAAGAATACACAATACATTTTTGACAATAGTAATTTGTAATGAGTCAGGATTTGTGTCAAGGTTGGGTGAGATTCTTTACATGATAAAATTTTCATTTTTTGAACTATGTTATCTCCATAATGATTCTTTTTTAAAAGTTTATATTGATAGCCTGATATGTATCTGACATTTTCAAACCTTAAAACTTTATATGTTAGAAAAATATTTTGGCTAAGCATTGAATATTTATAAATGTCTGACTAAATTACTCAATAATCTCAGAAATTAACAAATATGTAAAAAATTAAAATTAAAAATCAAAAAATTTAAGTTTGAAAATTGAAAACTGAGTGTTCAAAACAAAGAAAATTCCATTTTTCTTTTAATTTTTAAAAAGATTTTAATTATTCATTATTCATTTGAGGGAGAGGGAGGGCATAAGCGGGGAGGAGAGGCAGAGGGAGAGGCAGACTTCCCATGAGCAGGGAGCCAATGAGGGGCTGGATCCCAGGACCTGGAGAATATGACCTGAGCTGAAGGCAGACGCTTAACCCAGGTGCCCCAGAAAATTCTATTTTTCACTTTGAGGCAAATTCATTGGGAAAAAAATCGTAGATTTCATAATCATAAAGTGTTACCATTTGTAATATAACTCGTTATACTAGGATTTCAACCTAGACAAATTACAGAAGTAAATATTGAGCCAGATACTTCATGTATAAAACTGTAGCTTTGAAAGTTTTATGGTCATAAAATACTCATTCTTTCTATTTAGTTTTGCAATATATAATTATTAATTTATACTCGTAAAATAACTTTATGGTAATTAAATACTTATTTTCTTATGTATTGCATTACAGCCTAAGATTTTACTTGCATAAATTGTTTCTCTAATGAAAATAATCACAATGGACCATTTTCCAACTTGAAGATTCACTAATTCTATGATCAGTTTCTAATAATTATAAGCCAGAGTTTATAAAGTTCATTCATTTACTTAACACCTGACATATTAAGCATACCTCTTCAAAAGAGCTTAAATCTGAAAATTATTACCTCTTTTGAGCCTGGAAAACTAATATACATGAAGCACAAATTGCTTAGTGCTGAAATAACTCACTCAGTGGGGAAAATGGAAATAAAGAACATTTGACAGGTTTTTAAAGAGCAATCTTCAGGGGCAGTACCTTGTTTATATTCATTTGTGAGGCTCCTGCTAATAAAAGCTTCCCTTAAAATACTATCAGTTGTTTTACAAGGGAATCCTCACTGAAATGCAGACAGCTTTAAGTTAAAATGACTTTTTGCAACTATTCTTGAAGCATTATGTTCATTTTACACAGCTTTTATTGGAGCCTAATTTCAAAGAAACTTAAACATAAAAAAGCCCCAATTTACAGACTCAAAGCACTCATCACTAAGCTTTTAAAGTGCTTTTTATTGGACAACAAAAACATGCTAAGATGTGATTTTCCATGGTAAATTACTGACCCAGCAATGTCTCTGTTCTCTCATAAATTACCTATGGTTGGTCATGTCACCCATATTTTATTTAAAAAGTTTCCTAAGTTCAAACACAGTGCTTGGCTTGAAAACATGATTGCACTAGGTCTCTGCTATTGAAGCTAACTTCCTGTCTGTATGTTATTCTGGTCTCGAATGCTTTCTGTCTGTCTGTCCTATATAGACATACACAAATTCATGCACATAAATGCATGTGCACGCATACACTCAAATGCATACAAGACTGCTTACCTGCCCCATCCCTGCCAGAGCTTTATTACTAGTATTTGCAGAAGTTCTTTCTTGCATCATTAGTTTTCAATGTTATAATAGTTATGCACAAGTAGAGTGCTTGGATGCCACTCAGGAGAGGCATGGTTTCCGGTCACAGTGCATATTAGTTTATCATTCTGTTCCTCAATCCAGGTGACGGGTTGCTTATAGGAGGATAAATGGCTCACAGAGTTCTCAATGAACAAATAGCAGAACCATCTGTGGAAGACATTGGTGCAAGGGTTGGCAGTGGGGAAGACTTCAACTAATCCTGCCCTCTTGTGATCAGCTAGTTATGTTGGAAATGAGTAAAATTGATGATGATGGGTTTTCGGGAATTGTAAATAATGTTTTCTCTCTTTTTTTAAAGTCAGCTTCTGTTCATATTATGTGGCCAATATTTACATTCTCAGCCTCTTGGTCCGTTTATACTGATTATCCCAATTATGGAAAGTGAAGGGGGAGGGTACAGGTAATAAGTTGAATACTATTACCTGGTATGGTGAATTATACTGCCTAGGTCTCATAGAAACATTCATATTTCTCTTATTTTTGCCTTGTCTGTTTTGCTGTTAGCCTTGATTTGGAAGCAGAAAACAGAAAGATGCAACTCTGAGAGCAACAGGGAACATTTGAGAATTATGCAAAAACGGCATCCAAAAGTTTTACCGGGGATTTGGGTTAAACGCAGAGTGAAATTCTAGCCTGAATTTTAATGATATCATTTGGTTCCTAACTTATGTCTCAGGCAGTCAAGTTTAGAAAAATGTAAAATATCTTGGGAACTGAAGATGACAAAGCTTGACGACACCTGTCTCCTCACTTCATTCTGAAGCATTTGTCAGCTTTACCTGCACGTGGCATCTTTTTGTCATCATCTCATAGCAACTAAGGTTTCTAGTTTCAGTTGCATGAAGTTTTGCTCAAATTAGACTTTTCATTAGAAGAGCATCACTGGTGAAGTAGGGTACTCCAAAATGCATAAATAAGCACTGCTGGAGTTCAGATCTCTGGTGTAATAAAAATTAAAATTAGGCCAAATGTAAAAACAAAATCATAACTTTTTGTTCACTATTATCAGACAATAAGAATATTTTTAAATATGGGGCACCTTGGTGGCCCAATGGGTTAAAGCCTCTGCCTTCGGCTCAGGTCATGATCTCAGGTTCCTGGGATCGAGCCCCGCATCGGGCTCTCTGCTCAGCAGGGAGCCTGCTTCCCCCTCTCTCTCTGCCTGCCTCTCTGCCTGCTTGTGATCTCTCTCTCTCTGTCAAATAAATAAATAAAATCTTTAAAAAAAAAGAATATTTTAAAATATACATGCCAACATTAAACTAAGATAAATGTAAGCCTTCATAAATCTCCCTTTGAGAGGTGTATCCTCATTCTATCAGTGCTGCCTTTCCTAAACCCATTTGAGAGATATCCTTGCAGTTTATCTTTAAAATATAATTATAGGGATGCTTGGGTGGCTCAGCTGGTTAAGTGTCTGCCTTTGGCTCAGGGTCCCAGGATCAAGCCATGCATCAGCCTCCCTGCGTAGTGGGGAGTCTGCTTCTTCCTCTGCCCCTACCCCCTGCTTGTGCGCTCTCACTCTCTCTCAAATAAAATCTTAAAAAAAAATAAAATTAAATAAAATTATAAATTGTATAAGAATATTAGTCCAGTTTATCTGGGTTCCTATTTTTGTCAGGCCCAATAAAAATCCATCTCCTCTTGACTGGTATGCATGTGCCATGCACCTATCTTAAGTGTAGGGGATGTAAAAACAAAATTGTCCACTGATGAACATTCTGCATGTTATTATTTTCATCATAAATAATGCTGCAATAAAATTTACATGCTATTGGCAGATACAGATATTAATTAACTAAAAATATAGGCTCCAGACTTCCTCTGAGATAAATGCTATAAAGTACAAAACATAGTGGTATGAAAATGTGTAACAGCTGGACCTAATTTAGAATGAGGAAAGGGATATTTTATCTGGGATATAGAAGATAAGTTTGTAATGTTGGGGGAGATTAGAGTTAAAAAAAAATTCCACTGAAGGGTGCTTGGATGGCTCAGTCAGTTAAGCATCTGCCTTCTGCTCAGGTCATGATCCCAGGGTTCTGGGATTGAGCCCCATGTCTGGCTCCCTGCTCATCAGGGAGCCCACATATTCCTCTCGCTCTGCCATTCCCCAGCTCATGCTCTCTCTTGCATACGCTTGCCCTCTCTCTCTCTTTCTCTCTCTCTCTCCCTCACAAAAATAAATAAAATCTTTTAAAAAATTCCACTGGAAGGTAAATCATATAAAAAGTGTCTAAGCCTTGAAAAGAAATATATGTACAAGGAACTGAAATGTGTTCTAACTTGTAAGCCACAGGAGGGGTAGTGGTCTTTTTCCTAGGAGCAGTTATGTTCCACTGAGGTATGTTAAGACAGGAGTGACACGTAAACGACAAGGAGAAAACAAAGGCTAACTGACTTGGTAGGCTTAAGCCCACCTAACAATGGTTTTATTTCTATACTTCCATATCTCTTCCCCACCAAGAAGAAATTTCAGGTATTGGTCCAAAATTTGGGTAGGTTGAATCTTGGTAGGAACTTTTGGCCTCAACAATGGGTGAGGCTGAGGTCCAACAGGGTCACCCCCAAAGATGAGTCAAATGTGTACTCTGTCCCTAAACTAATTATGGTTTGAGATGGAAATGCCATGGTCATCACTGGTAAAATTGGTACAAAAAGTGCTTGCTATTCTTTGAGAGTATTTTATTCAGCTCTGGTAGGGAAGAAACACAACAGGATAGATGAAACTCATGAGAAGTGATAAATACACATAATGATTAGTAACTTGAGAGACATATTAGTCATAGAATAAAAGGAGCACATGTGTTTTGAATATAGATGAAAGGGATGGAACAATCAAAAGTGTCTTAGAAAAAGATAGAAACACCAAGTAAATCTTAAATATAGGGAGCAAATCATGAGAGCTCCTGATAGACAACGTCATTAAACCAAATAGACATCCACTGGTGTTATGTTGCCAAATTTAGCAAATAAAAATATAGGACACCCAATTAGATTTGTGTTTTAGGCTTTTTTGTTGTTGTTTTGTTTTTACTTTAAGAAATACCCATGCAATATTTGGGACATACTTATACTCAAAGGTTGTTTATCCAAAATTTAAATAGAACTCGGGGCCTGTGTTTTATCTGGCAAAACTATACTTGTGACACCCATTATGATCCAGTTCTGGCCTCATGCAGATAAAACCTAGAGCAGCTAAGCATCTTAGCCAGTAAGCTATGGTTGTAGCAGGTGTCAGCACCCTTCCATTCTTTAACAGAGCAAGTATGGCTTGTTGGCTCTTAGAACCTTCTATCTCTCAGCCTTTTGTCTCAAACCTCAACTCTAGTCCTCGTCACCACACCACAGTGGGGTAGGCTAAGAGTTAAAAGACATATGACCATTGAAGACAGAGGATTCAGACAGTGTATTAGTCCACTTGGGTTGCTCCAACAAAATACCACAGACTGGGTGGCCGAAACGAGACACGTGAATTTATCAGAGGTCTAGAGACTTGGAAGTCCAATATCAAGGTGTTAGATGATTTGGTTCTTGGTGATTGCCCCATCCCAGGTTTGTAGATGGCTGCCTTTTTGCTGTGTGCTCATGTGATTTTTCCTGGTTTCTCAGATTTCTGGTGTTTCTTCTTATAAGTACAATAATTCTATTGGATCAGGGTCCCACTTCTGTGTACTCGTTTAACCTTGATTATTTCCTTAGAGGTCCTAACTCCAATTGCAGGAGGGGTTTAGAGCTGGGGTTTAGGGCTGGGGTTTAGGGCTTCAACATATGAATTGGGGTTTAGGGCTTCAACATATGAATTTCATGAGGGACACAATTTAGCCCACAACAGACATATAGTATTTCAATTATAGGTATACTCCACTCCAAGGGTGTTAGCTTACCCCATCTCCTTCTCCTTGATTCCTGTTATATGTTTTAAACTGGTATAATAAACACATGTGCTTTGAGCATCTTAATTTGGTCTTCCAGGCTTTCTGTCATGTTCTACTGAATAGTTTTCTAGAAGAGGAATCAGCTATCATTTGAAAAAGTATGTCCCAGATACTAAAGACTATTGGCAGACGGAAGCTGTAGCTTTTTCTTTAATGTACTATTTTGTGTTATCTAACAATAAAAGGACTTTGTGAAAGGCAAAAAAGTCACTTCCATAAATATTTTCCTGGAATGTTGAATTTCAAACATTAGCCTGCATCAGAATCACCCATACAGCTTGTTAAAACATGGATTGTAGGACCTCACCCCTGAGTTTCTGATTCAGCAGGTATTTGGGGGGAGGGGGGCTTGGGTTAACAGTTCTTACAAGTTCGCAGGTGGTGCTAATGGTGTAGATTTGGGAACACACTTTAAGAACCAGAAGCCTAGGAGATACACAAATTGAATGTTATTCATTACAATTGTTTTTAGGTAGGTGGGATTAATAAAAGACCACGAACTGTGAGTGATTCCAGGACACTAGACCTTTACTGGACCTAACATCTTTTTCCTTCCAATTCTTTTTTTCTTTTTCTTTTTCTTTCTGTCTTTATTTATTTATTTATTTATTTATTTATTTATTCATTCATTCATTCATTTTTGAGTATAGTTGATGCACAATATTACATTAATTTCAGGGGTACAACTTAGTAATTTGACAGATTTATACATTATACCATGTTTACCACAAGTATAGCTACCATCTGTCTTGCTATATTGCTATTACAATATCACTGACTGTATCTCTTATGCTGGGCCTTTTATTCCCATGACTTATTCATTCTATTGCTGGAAGTCTGTATCTCCCTCTCCCCTTCACCCATTTTACTCAACCTCCCAGGCCCCTCCCTTCTGGCAACCATTGGTTTTTCCTCTGTATTTATAGGTCTGATTCTGCTTTTATTTGTTTATTCATTGTTTTTGTTTTTTAGATTCCACTTATGAATGGAATCATTTGATATTTGTCTTTCTCAGTCTGACTTATCTTCAATTAGCATAATACTCTCTAGGTCCATCCATGTTGTCTCAAATGGCAAATCTTATCCTTTTTATGGGTCTATAGTATTCCAGCTTATGTGTGTGTGTGTATATGTGTGTGTACACCACATTCTCCTTATCTTTGGGTAAATATTATTGGACCATATGGTATTTCTATTTTTAATTTTCTGAGGAGACTCCATACTGTTTCCATGGTGACTATACCAATTTACATTCCTCTCAACAATGTACAAGGATTCCTTTTTCATATCCATGCCAACACTTATTATTTCTTGTCATTTTGATTTTAGCCATTCTAACTGGTGGATGGTGGTATCTCATTGCGGTTTTGATTTGCATTTCCCTGATGATTAGTGATGCTGAACATCTCTTCATGTTCTGTTGGTCATCTGTATATCTTCTTTGGAAAAATGTCTATTCAGGTCCTCTGCCCATTTTTTAATTGGATTGTTTATATTTTTAGGGTTAAGTTGTGTAAGTTCTTTATATATTTTGGATATTAATCCCTTATTGGATATATCATTTGCGAATACCTTCTATCAGTAGGTTGTCTTTTTTGTTGTTAATCCTTTCCTTTGCTGTGCAAAAGCTTTTTATTTTGATGTAGTCCCAATAGTTTAGTTTTGTTTTTTTTCCCCCTTGGCTAAGGAGACATATCTAGAAAAATAGTGCTACAGCCCATGTCAAAGAAATTATTGCCTGTGCACTCTCTTCTGGGATTTTTATGGTTTCAGATCTCGCATGTAGGTCTTTAATCCACTTTGAGTTTATTTTTATGTGTGGTGTAAGCAAGTGGTCCAACTTCATTCTTTTGCATGTAGCTGACTAGTTTTCCAGCACCATTTATTAAAGAGACAGTCTTCCCCATTGTATATTCTTGCCTCCTTTATCATAAATTACTTGGGTATATAATCATGGATTTATTTCTGTGCTTTCTATTCTGTTCCATTGATCTGTGTGTCTATTTTTGTGCCAGTACCATACTGTTTTGATTACTACATATTTTTAGTATATCTTAAAATCTGGAATTGTGATACCTCCACCTTTGTTCTTCTTTTTCAGGATTGCTTTGGCTATTTGGGGGGTCTTCTGTAGTTCCATTCAAATTTTAGTATTATTTTTTCAAGTTTTGTGAAAAGTGCTATTGGTATTTTGATAGGGATTGCTTTTTGAATCTATAGATTGCTTTGGGTACTATGGGCATTTTAACAATATTAATTCTTCCAATCCATGAGCATGGAATATCTTCCCATTTGTTTGTTTTATCTTCCATTTCTTTTATCAGTGTTTTATAGTTTTCAGAGTATACATTGTTCACATTTTTGGTTAAGTTCATTCCTAGGTATTTTATTTTTCTCATTCAGTTGTAAATTTTTTTTTTTAAGTTCTCTTTCTGCTACTGGACCTAACTTTTAACCAACTGTGTGCAGAATTGTGGACTCATTCTGTCCTATCCAGTGTGCTAATATGTATGACAACGATGAACTCCGACTTTTTAGCACTTACAGAAATTATGATTTCTTTTCCCCTCAGTGGGCTACTTGATGAACTATTTCTTTGTCAGTATGTATTTCCTTCCTGGTAAATTAATAGATTCGAGTTGGAATGTTTTATCTCTGGTTGTCTTTCCTATGTGATAAATTCATGATCATTTTAGAAATCTTGTAATCCTGGAGGTTCTTCAGAGAAGCCCATTTGGATGTACATTACTAAGGAAAAACCTTCTTAATATGTAGTCACTCACCTCTCCCAATATGTCAACATGGGACAGTCACTCCAATTATTATATATTTCAGTGTAATTATATGATTAATATCTTTGTTCTTTATGAATAAACAAGGAAATATGAGTCTGGTGGTGCTTATTTAGTCATTGATACTCATGTGTATTTTTCTGTCTTCTCCCTTTAGAAAGAAAAGTCAGGTCCTTGTGGACTTCTTTATCAATGACTTCCCAGTGACTGTCTTTGGAATAAATTGTTAGATTAAGGAGAAGAGAAGAATGACCTCTTATACTATAGAAATGTACTTGGCTTCCCCCAGCACTTAGCTGTCTCTGTGTATAACATTGTACATTTCTACATTATGTGCTTTCTTGAAGTTCTCGCCTCTTTAAGGAAATGGATACTGTGAACCATACTTTACTCACAGTACCTAAGAATGAGCAGTTAGTATTTCCCAAATCCTATGTGAAGCATCTTACATGCATTAAACAATGTAGTAGTCACAACAACTCTATGAGTTAGGTCCTAATATGCCTCCCCCACCCCTTTGAAAGATGAGATACCTAGAAGCTGAAAAGATGAATTTAACTAAGATCACAGAAAAATCAAGTGGCATAGAGAAAACATAAACTTGAAAGTTCGACTCTTAACAACATTTATCAGTCAAGAACATAATTAATTTTTCTTTATCTTTTTCAAATAATGTATAGGAACAATAATTCAATTTATGTTTCTCATCACTAGAGTTCATATAAATTTGGCATTCTAACCCATAATACAATATCAAAATAATAGCTTTTATTATTTAGCATTTATAAAACAGCAATGGACAATGTGCCAAGCTTATTCTATGGCTTCATGGGATCCTTCATACTTCTGGGTATAACCAGATGTATTTTTATTATATTTGGAAAGTAAAGCCATATGGGAATTTAATAATCAGTTTGTGCTTAAAACATTACATCCTCTTTCTAGTAGAAAATGAACTGGGAAGACAAATCACCTATCAATTAATAAGCAGTGAGTGGAACGATGTACATTATATCAAAAGGTGATATTTGAGCAAAGTTCTATTTATTAAGGTTCCCCTTAACTGGATCTGGTAACACTATATTCTCGTGCTTGATATTTGGGTGAGATTTAAATGTGAAATTAGGTAACAAAGCTTGGGGTCTTGTTCTCTTCACTGAGTGTGTTAATTTTCCTGAGTGTTGAAATAATATCTGAAAAATATTAATAATAATGACAATGGTGATGAAGATGATAATACTAGTATGTATAATAATGTCCAAATCCTTCATAGGCCCCATCTAATCTGATGGTCTTTTCTTTATTTCCAGATGATTATTTTGTTTCCATCCAACTCAAAGAGCTTTGGTTCTCTGATTCAGAAATTTATTTTTCCATGAGCTTAGGCATACAAACTGGTCATTTTGGAGACTTTACACAGATAATCTTACTGAACAATTTCTTTGGAATTTTACTTTATCTTTTTATAGTGTATATAAGTATAGTGTATATACTTATATATAAGTATAGTATATATACACTTATATATAGTATAAGTGTCAAACTTAACTTTGACACTTGGAGATTATTAATGAGGTGTGTAAGCTTATTTTTAGAAGAGAAGACACAAATCCACACAGATATTTTATTCTTTAAAACTGTATAATGAGCTGTTATAAGACCTGTTTTAATTCTTGGGACATGAGATAAAACTCCATTGTGAAGAAACCCGTTTCCAAGGAAAGCAGGTGCTTTAATGATGTTGATTTATTGATTCTGCTTCCAGGGGCCTATTACAAACTAAACGTTAATCTCATTTGTTTACATTAATCATAATCCTATCCACTTACGTACCTTAGTAAAACAAACAAGCAAACATGAGTCTGTTTTTTAATTCAAGTATGTAAATAAAAGACACCAAATAAATTAATAAAAAGGAGAAACAACCTGAGTTAGTTTGACCTCCTTTGAAGGACATTGAGTTTATCCACTTTAGGAAACCAGACTTTATTAGGTGAATCAATAACTATTTAATTCCAACTAATTAGCTTATATGTACATATCTGCATCTCAGTGTGCATTTAAGAAAGTAGCTCCTTTTCAGTCAAGTTATTTTCAGACTTAAATTGTGTCTAATTTAAATTGAACTTCTGTCCCAATGGTCTCAAACGTGTTGGATATGAGTTGAGTTCATGCTGACAGATGGGGGAATTGATTCAAGGGAAGAATGTCATTTTAAGCTTTTCTAGCATATCTACACTGCAACTTGAAAATGAATTCTCAGAATAATAATATCTATTAATATTTGGCCCATGGTCCTACAGTAATCCAATTTGCTTATTTGGAAGGCAGTATGACTAATGAACTGAACAAATGATGAGAACCAGCCCTTGAAAAGTCCATATTGAGGGTAACATGCAGCTTTGTGGATAGCCATTCCTCGGGGCTCATCTTTGGCAGACACTTACAGAACTGTGGTGGGTTTAATTCAGAGCCCACCTACAGTGGAAACGGTGCTCATAAATTACTACTGGGATTCTTTTTTATTGGCTTTGGAAGTAAAATCTACAGACACTAAAGTAAAAACTCTGTAATAACAGTTATAATTAAAAATATGGGCCAAGTTAAGTTCATCATGTACACTATCTCATCAAAGCAAAATAGGGACATATTGGGATGTTACCAGCCAAATTAATATTTTAGTTCAATTGATTTTACTAGTGATACACAGACATAATTCTTCAAAGTTTCCATAAAAACAGTGTAGGAAAGTGAGCCTAAATTATAATTCAGAGCAAAGAATCATTTTCCCTGAGAAAAGTTATAAAAAGAAAGATAAAGGTGTCTAACTTTTAGTTCATAAAGAATTCGATATTCAGGCTTTAGTTCTTGTTATTTTTTTTATTCCACAAATTTGAACTGAATGTCTACTTTGTTCCTGACACCATTCTAGGTGGGGAGAAAAAAGGTGAGGTAATAGAGAATCTACAACCTAGGGGGAAAGAGACCTGTGTCTGTGGCCTGGTTCCCTACATATCAGTTCTTTAGCATTAAAGGACTTATGGTTCAGTAAGAGTTATCAGCATTTATCTTAAGATACCTGGAAAATATTTAATGGAACATATGACACACAGTAGGTATTCTGTTAATACTGGTTTATTCTATCGTTGACCTTATTTTGGGGAGTTAAGTATGAATAAAACATGATCTTCACCCACAAGGAGCTCATAACCTACCTATAAGAGATTTACTCCAGTTTTTTGGCTCCTTGTGGGTCAAGATCATGTATTATGGCCCAACATAATCTAAACCTATAGGAGGTGATGGTGATGATGATGGTAATGATGAAAATACTGTGCCTAACAATGTGTTAAATGCTGTAGTTATTTTAGGTATCTTCAAAATGGCAGAATAAAGTTTAAATTATTAAGATTATTGTCATATGTAGAGATTGAATATTATAAATATAAAATGACTTTCCCCATATCACGCAGTTAGTGAAGGCATGAAGGGATTAAACTCAACTCATGTTCATAAAAGACTAATCTTTTATTAACCTCCCAACTTAGGCCTACAACTCCAGTGTCACATTCTCAAAATCATTTGTTTATTATTTGAAAATGAAAAGAGAAATATACTTTAATATTTATGATTTTAAAATATAGTCAGTGCAAACCCAGATTATAACTAGACATTGTCAATGTATTATTTACTGGTAAATTTTTTTAAGAAATACAGTTTCTTATTCAGATATGAATATAACCTTTCTAATCATAAACACATTTATTGCACACAATGTTTTCTTAATTGTGAGACATCTTAAAAACAACCTAAAAACACATACATCTACCTTGGAATAACCTAGAAATTACTGAATTCAGCCAACTAGGAGCTTCCGAGCTGTTTTTATATATAAACTAATCTGACTTTCATTTCTTTCCCACTGACTTTCTTCTCTGAGGTGAATTTTTTCACGTTATATTGTTTTTTTCCTCCTGAGGTGCCAACAATAATATATTTTTTATACTCCAAGAGCATGCATTTCAAGTGATATCTTCTTGAAATTACTTTTGTTTCATTAATTTAACAAATTTAGAAACTATCAGTAACTTAAAATATTTTAAATAACATATGTACCTAATTTCAATATATAATGCTTGTTAATCAATATTATATAGCTTTTTCTTATGTAGAGCTATTGCATACTTTCATAAGATTATCTGTATAAGAACTCCCAGCTCTTATTGCTGTGAGAAATAAGTGTGGCAAAAAAATAATTGAAATACACAGATAATCCCAGGGGGAACATATATATATATATTTTATTATATAAATTTTCAGGGAGTTTTATAATAATACAAATAAGAAATAAAGTGGACATGAATAGCACAGTGGCTTTGGAATTCAAAAAAAGTACAAATTGAGAAACATTGTGAACTTTACTAAATTTTTAGAAATGGTTGGACATCTGTGTAAGGAAGGAGATTAAAATTATTTTTGAACTGACCTGGGACACTATGAAATCATTCCAACACAAGAACAAAAAGAACATTAGAGTTCATCTAGTTCTGGGATTTGACCATTAACTCACTGGGCTAAGGTTTCCAATTTGTACCCCCCCCCCCAAAAAAAAAGAGAGATTGAGAATCAGGATATTGGAGTGAGAACCCCAAGCTGCCAAATGTTCAGTCAAGTGTAGTTTAAGGTATTTTTTATTCATAAACAAAAATGGGGCACCTGGATGGCTCAGTCATTTGAATGTCTGACTCTTGATTTCACCTCAGGTCATGATCTCGGGGTCATGGGATCAAAGCCCGGTGTCAGGCTCCATACTAAGCGGGAAGTTAGCTTGGAATTCTCTCTCTTTCTTTCCTTGTGCCCCTCCCACCCCCCACCCCCCCCTTTCTCAAATAAATAACTAAATCTTTTTTTAAAAATAGGACAATCAGGGGCACCTGGATGGCTTAGGTGATTAAGTGGCTGACTTGATTTCGGCTCAGGTCATGATATTGGGATTTTTGGGATCCAGCCCCATGTTGGGCTTTGCACTCAGTGGGGAGTCTGCTTTAGGATTTTCTCTCTCTGTCTCCCTCTGCCCCTCCCCCCATTCAGATGCACTCTCCCTCTCTAAAATAACTAAATAAATCTTTTTAAAAATGGGACAATCAACAGATAGAAGTGAGAACATTTGTTTTAGTCAGGATTTATTATCAGAGTGATTTCTGTAATTTCCCTAAAATAAGAGCACAGGAATTTGACTAGAATTTAGAAATCTAACTTAAATTTTAGTGTTCAGCTCTCCTACTTGCTGATTAGAGTATCAATATACAACTTCTGCTGAGGACAATGTGATCAGGTGGTACTGACAGAACAGTTCCAGGCCTCAGAATGTTGTTTCTGTTATACCTGTAAAGGTGCAAAAGAGTAGGAATGTGTGACTATTGATTTAGGCCTTGATTGAAGGAATAAAATGTTGGAAACTTTCCAATGTCTTAATGCAGAGTTTTATAAATATAGAAGAAATGGAATCTCTTTTTTACTGTAGAATGCTATCCAAGATGCATTGTCAAATAACAAATGCAAAACACAGCAAAGTATTTTAGCATTTTTCTAAGACTAAAAGAGATAAAAGCATACACGTTCATGCATAGGCATGTGTGTTCACACACACACTTGTATGTGTATAAAAACTCTGGAGTCATAAACGAACAAAAATAATAATGGCTTATATGTTCAGGAATGGGAAGTGGGTAGATAGGAAAAAGTATGGGTGTGAAAATTTTTACTGAAATCTTTTTATATTTTCAAGGGTTTGGTAAATGTGAATCTATTAGCTATTCAATAAATAAACAAATTTTAGTTCTCTAATTTCTCAACAAGATTTGTTTTTTTTTTTTTAATTTTGAGATAAAATCTTCATCTGGTCAATTTTAATCCTTTTTCTTAAAAGTCTTTATATCTCCAAATTTTATAACTTGGTATTTACGATCTTCTGTTATCTCATGACAACTTAACTTTGTAACATAGGCTTTTCATTTTCACCCACCCTATATTCCAAGTAAACAGAACAATCCAACTACTGTGGTAAAGAAGTTATCTGTGCCAGCCTGCATTTCAGCTCATGTATTACATCAATAGGGATTGTCATGTTCCTTGGTTTTCTTTTTCTTTTTTTTCTTTTCTTTTTTTTTTTTGTCATGTTCCTTGGTTTTAATTTATACACATTCTATCTTTAGATATCCCTTACGGACAGTGAGACCTGGTATATAGGAATAGCCTGGATAGGAGTAATACCTTAGCCTATGGTTGTGGTGTATCGTACTAAGAATAAAGTATTGGAAGAAGTCATGAAAGAGGGAAATCAGGAAAGAATAAAAGATACCCTAATAAAATTGGTTACTAAATTCAAACCATAGTAGGTAGAGTTAAACAAATGGGTTTCCCAATGAAAGAAACACATTTTAAAGGATTGAAGAAAGGCAGGTAAGGGCAAATGCCCTGATCACAAGCATGGATTGTTCTTGGTGGCTTTATTCAGGCTGTGCAAAGACAACCTATGAACAGCCAGAACTCTTTAGAGCAGCTAAAATGCAGTATACTCTCACCATGTAGGAGTCCCAGGACCAATGTTAGAGCTTGGAAATTTCCTTGATTACTTCTATTGAAAGTTAAGCTTTCTTTTTCTGAACTCCCTTTTACCAAATAGCTCCTATATATGATTTAATGCTTATTATATTTTTAATATTCTTATTTATATACATGTCATAACTCTTTCTACTAAGTCATTTACATAACCAGAATTTTAAAAAATAAATATTATACCTAAACCATCAAATGTAATACTGAGTACATAGTAGTAGCTTAAAAATATATCCCCTGGAGGATCCCAAACTCCCTTCCTTCTTCATTCTTTACAAAATAGTCATTCAAAAAATATTTTTAATGAACAAATCAACAAAGTAATACAGTAGGTAAGATTAAGAGACCAGTATGTAATAGTAATGACAGAGCCACTTACATATTATGACCTTGGATGGTCACTTTCCTCATGTATAAATGAGTGTTGAACAAGAAGCTCTCTAGGATCTTGCATACTTCTAATGTGTACTGTTTCTATTGTTTTTTATTAAATTACCATGAATTAAAAAAAATTACCATGAATTTAGTGACTTGAAACACCACCTACTTATTATCTCACAGTTCCATGGTTCAGAAATCTGGCCATAGTGTGACTCCACTGGGTTCCTTGCTCAGGGTCTCACGAGTTTGAAATCATCAGGTCAACTGACCTGGAATCTTATATGGAGGCCCTGGAGAGGAATTTGCTTTGTGCTTTTTCAGATCATTGGCAGAATTTAGTTCCTCAGAGTTGAAGAACTGAAATCTCCGTTTCGTTGAATGGCACATTGAACTTTTCTAATGCTTTTGATCTCTGACTTCCTCTTCTGCTTTCTCTTACATCTACAAAGTTCATTTGCCATGGAACATAATATAAACCATGGGAGTAAAACCAAGGCCTGAAGCTAATGAAGACCAAAATTCTACCTACTATAGATATCGTGATAGTCAAAGAATCTCTAGAGCTGTACAAAGCCAGAATGAGTAGCTTTCAGAAGTAATGATGATCCACTAATTGGAAAGTTTCAAGTAGACACATTTGAGAGAGAAAAGGGATAAAACCTGGGGTTTGGTGTTGTTTTGTTTTGAGGAGGGGCCCTTTCCAACCCTGACGGTAAATGATTCTCTTCTATAATTGTGACTTAAAATATTGGCAAATTCAATTTTCTATTTACTGAAGCCCACTAGCAATTTTTTTTGCCATCATGTGCAATCTAAGGATGGTAGAAAAAGGTACTCCAAGGCATAGCAGGGTCAATAAGAAAGGATTTCTCAGGCTCCTTTGTCTCCTTTCCAAAGCTATGAGCCACAATAATATGTCTTGCACAGAATATTATATAAATGTGCACTTAATTTATGCTTCTTAGTTAATTCATATATCTAAGCCTGCCTGACTTAAGCTTAAATATTAATATACATATTGCAACACAGCTAGTAAACTTGGGAAAGTATGTGAAATGTATTTAGAAATAATGCAAATTGGAAAAAGAAATTCTTCAAAAATATCTAGAATGCTTCTGAATGCAGAATGAGCATCCTCTGGGAATAGTCCAATTTCACCTGCTGTCATTGCTCTCCAAATTACTTCAGAAATGCCATGCTCGGTTGAGTGCTGTATACACAGGTGGCTCTGTATCAATGGTGTTTAATGATAGCATGCATGGGGAAGAGAGAGGAGGAGTAAAATACCATTTTAGAATATGTGACTTTTAGTAGAACTATATTAGCAAATGTAAAGCATATTATAATGAAAACTCCATCATCTGGAAAGCTATTGAAGAGGAAAAGTGTTCTAGCCACCTGAATTTCCTAGTCTGTGGATGATTACCCTGAATTGCCTCCCCTCTTTCACACTTGTTGAAATACTTTGTAAAAGGCATATATTCACTTTCTCAGATTAAAACGTCAGCATTAAGAATATTACTGAATTGGATTTATAGATCATATCTTTGTCAAATGTTGAGAGTGGAAGCTAGATGAGCTATAGTGGATTGAATTGAAGTGCCCAGATCTTAGCACATGCCTAGATCTGGTGTGTGCAAGTGACATACATGAGGCATCAAATGTGTAACTCTGACCTATGTTGTTGTTATTGACCACCATACATTGTAATGTGGTAAATTCAATTAGTTGAGGATATTGGTGAATAGAAGCTTATTTTGCTGTCCAAATATACTCACTTGCAGAGTGGAAAATCAGTGCTGGGGCTCATACTCTATTTTTTTAAGCCTTTCTGGCTCTGTGGCCAGCTGGAAGTTGGTAACAGATATTCATTGTAGTTATTTGAAAAATCCTTTATATAATTCTATATGTAACCAGGGGCATCAAAGGGATAATTTCAGAAATCATAAGATAAAGTATCAGCCTAGCCACTAACAAGTCATGTGACTTTGAGTGCCAGTTTTTCATCATCAAAACAAAACATTCGAATTAAATCAATAATTTCCAAATTTGAGTCATGTATATTAAATGATCCTACATCTCAGTTTGCCCAGAAAAGATCTGATTTATGCCAGGCCTCACCTAGTAATTATTATTTGTGTTCCCTTACACTTCTAGAAGTATCCCAGTGGGACAATAAAGTATATATGTGCCATATTTATGGTCATTGTTGAGGGGGAAAAACTTATTCCTGGATCCTTGGTGTGCAAAAATAAAACTAACTAAAATCTACATGATTATAATTCTTATATAACCTTATGAGCAAAAAAATTTACAAATGAGATAAAGACCAATCTATAAAATGCATAAATTCTAATAACCAACATGAAGATTTTATCATAGATTATGTTTCTTTCTCTGAAATTAAATCACTAATGTTAGGTCTAATGTTATGAAAACATAGCGTGGGAAGAGGTTCTACATTTAATCTTTCGTTTGTTATATTTTTAAATATATCAATAATATTTATTCTGAGAATAACTATCCTCCTAAGATTTTTCATACAGACATTACCAGTAATTTCAAAGCTTTTTTGTTAGGTGAAATCAGATTTCAGATTTTACTAAACTCTTCTTTCAAATGAAGTTTACTTGATAACTCTATGAAATTTTTCCATTAATATTGCAACTATACTGAAATCTGTAGTAGTCACCTAATAAAATCTTTTGCTAACATTAGAAACACAGTATACCTAAGTAAGTATCCGTAACTTATTGCCAAGAACTGTCACATGTCGACTTGTCTAAAACACACTGTGGTTCCTTGATCTCTGCATGCCTTCCCATCACTGTCACCACCGTGCGCCATGCCCCCACACTCACTGAACTTCCTTCTTCGCTCAGTGGACCCATCAGATGCTAGATGTATTGAGAGATGATTGGGCCTTCACTTGGTGGAAATAATATCTCAGGCCCAGATGCAAAAGTGGGCAGTAAAACTAAGTGGCTGTACTGGGTTACAAATGTAACCGGACAAGGCAGAATATGCTCAGAATATATGCTATCATGACAAATAAAAGCACTCAATTAAAACTTTTTACAAAGACCTCGAGAACCTCTCAGAATTTGCTTGAGCACCTCCCTGAACACTGGATTGAGAAGCAATCCAATTGGAAATTCCAGTTATAGTTGGTGATTCTTATTGTAATTTGGCCTTTGGAAACTGAATTATAGCACATTTCTTCCACATATTAGTCACCTGCTTTAAAATGTTTTAAAAATGATTTGAAGATAGAGTTACATTTTAATTTCATTTTTTTAAAGGTGGAGAGGGACAGAGTGCACTGACTCTGGGCTTGATCTCACAACCCTGAGATCATGACCTCAGACAAAACCAAGAGTCAAATGCTCAACCAATTGCACCACTCACATGCCCCTTAAAGTTACATTTTTTTTTTAGATTTTTTTTTAATTTTTTTTTTTATTTGACAGAGAGAGAGAGATCACAAGTAGACAGAGAGGCAGGCAGAGAGAAAGGGGGAAGCAGGTCCCTGCCGAGCAGAGTGCCCAATGCGGGGCTCGATCCCAGGACCCTGAGATCATGACCTGAGCTGAAGGCAGAGGCTTTAACCCACTGAGCCACCCAGGCGCCCCTAAAGGTACATGTTTTAAAAATAGTTTGTAGGTTATTGTTTCATCACATCCTAAAATAATGTAAATTTTTTAATTTTCTTAATTTTTTTTCAAGCAAATGAGACTTTGGGAGGATTGAACAAAAATCACAGAACAATTTTAGAAGTAAGTCTACGAATTCTTGTTGACGATATATTTGGAAATCGAAGTTGTTAAGAAATATGAAAAAAAATTCAATTCAGCGGCCCTGAATCTGCCATGTCCTTGTTTTCCATTTGTGATATTGCTTTTGACATGTCATATTGTGTGGTGTCAAACACAGCATGCAGTACAAGAAAAGTTATAATCAAGAAAATACAGTCTGAAATGTCTGCAGAAAGATTTGCCAACTAAAATTTTTCCAATGAGTCTCACTCCCTTTTGTTTTTTCCCTCCTGTACATTTTCCCTATTCACCTTTTCAAAGGTAAATCAATGCTTTGAGTTATAATTAGGATTTCTTTTTTCATTCCAATAAGCATTCATAAAATTCTCAGTCTCTGCAATGTGGCTATTCTCACCTATTGAGATTTGGAATGGGATATGGTATAATCACTTCTCTTATTTATAAAATAATTATGACCATAATGCTTTCCCCAAACTAAAACTGGAGGACCTGTTTATTGTAAAAAGATTGTAGGCATCTCTGAGTTGCTGAGCACAACTTTGGTTTTTAGACTATTTTGAATGTATCTGGAGACAAAGAGGAACATACAATTGTTTTAAAACTAGAGAAATTCTCCTGTGCATTGTGAGAAGGAAAGGAAGGGTGAATTGGGGGAAATCAGAGGGGGAGATGAACCATGAGAGACTGTGGACTCTGAGCAACAAGCTGAAGGTTTTGGAGGGGAAGGGGTGGGGGGATGGGCGAGCCTGGTGGTGGGTATCGAGGAGGGCATGTATTGCATGGAGCACAGGGTGTGGTACATGAACAATGAATGTTGTAACACTGAAAAAATAAAATAAAAGTATTTGGGAAAAAAAATAAAATAAAACTAGAGAAATTCTCCTGTGCATTTTGAGAAGGAAGATCCTAAAACACAATATTCCTAAAAGGCAATACAGGCTGAAAAGCATACAGTCTCAGTTCTTAATCACTGTGGGAAATTAGGAGGAAAGTGAATGGTTTCAACCCATTATTCACTAATAAAAATACCAACATTTTAATAATATCACATTAAATTATAAACTTCTGCCAACCTAAACCAAGAAACCAGTTCAAGAAGCAAGATGTTTATTTGGGAATTAAAGAATTCAATTAAAGGTACACAGATGTGGGTAGAAACCCAAATAGCGTCCCATTTACAGGAGGTGAACTTAGGGCTTTTATGGATTTTCTTGTTCTTGCTGACATGGAATGTTGGTGGTTTACCCCAGTTTAGAGGGTTAGAAAACAGGACATGCAAGGCAATACCTCCAAATGGAATGGCTGCCCTGTATCTATTTAAAAAAAATGGCTCATCTTTTTTATTTTTTTTTTAATGGCTCATCTTATATCATTTTTCACACTTCATAGAACCAAAGAATCTCTGTCTTGTTCACTTACATATCCACAGTGCCTGCACAGAAGGAACTTAACACCATTTTTTAATGACCCAGAGTCAATGACGTAATCCTCTGTGCTGGAAATCCAGAGTTCTCACCAGATTATTCAGTTGGAAAGACACACAGACAGTAATATGTTCTGGATACAAACGTTCAAGCCATCTTAAAGATTCATGCTGTTAATTTTCATATCTTTAATAACGGCATACCGATTTCCTACTGATTCCACCCACTTTTGTACTGCACTGATATTCTATCATAGGGAACATTACAAATCTTTTAGAAAAAAACAAATGGGAAATGATGCCCAGGCATTTTAAATTTTTTGATGAATCACTTAAAAAATAAGTATTAGAGAGGAGAGTACCATTTGACTCTCAGTACATGATGCCAGGTATGGCCAGGGAGGTCTCAACGTGTCCATTCTTGCAAATCATCCAAATTATGACTAGTTTGAGCTGCAAACTGGTTGAGTAAAGGGACTGTTTATGACTAGTCATCTATATGGATATCCAAATGACCCAGTGTCATTTACTGATGAAACTGTCCTTTCTTCACTGCTCTGAAGTAACATCTTTTTTGTAATTCTTATTTCCGTATCTGCATGGGACAATTTTGTACTAATGGTGATACTAGTTTATTAATGTCACATTATCACATTGTTTTTATTACTATTTTATTTTAATCATTGTTGATAGCAAAACAAAGTCTTCCAATGTCGTCCTTCTTCAACACTAATTAAATTTTCTTGATCTTTTGTGTTTTCTTATGGATTTTATGTCAGCCTGTCAATACCTACAACAAAGTTCTGCAGGGATTATGATTAAAATGGCAGTGAATTTAAAGATCTATCTAGTAAGATTGGCACTTTTGTAATATTGAGCATTTTCTATATAATTTGAGTTTAGTTCAATATTTTATATTTCCCTAGGTGGAAGCTTTCCACATTTTTCATTGGATTTATTCCATTGAATTGTTTTTAGTTTACATTTATTTTTAACATTTTAAAAGGCATCCACTTATTAATTTCATTTTTAATTATTTGTGTATGGGAAAAGTCTATTATTCATATTGGCCTTATATCAGATAATAAAATTTCCCCAAGCTGCACATCCCTTAAGCTGCACTTCAAAAGTTGGGTATATATTTCCAGTATCATTTTTTTGAATTGTATCTTATTTCAAGTGTGGTTTCTTCTTTGACTCATGGTTATTTAATTCTCTTTTGTTTAATATCCAAGCTGTTTTTGGTTTTATATTTCCATTTTAATTCTCTCGTGTTCAGATAACACTTTCTGAATTATCTCAGTCTTTTAAAATAGAAGAATAGCTTCTTGGCTAAAGTTAATTTTAGTAATTTTTCCATGTAAATTGTAAAGAAATATGTATATTGAAAATGTTAGATCAATTAATTCACATCTATCTACCATGTTGTTCAGGTCTTCAATATCTTTGCATTCCCACCAGCTGGTATTTCTCCAGCTCCTTGTCAACACTTACTATTTTCTATCTTTTGATTATAGCCATTCCACTGAGTGTGGAATGGTATCTCACTGTGCTTTTGATTTGAATTTCTCTGATGTCTAACAGTGTTAAGCATCTTTTCATGTGCTTGTTAGCTATTTGTGTATGTTCTTTGGACAAATATATTTTCAAACCCACTACCCCTTTTGAATTAGGTTGTCTTTTTGTTGAATTGTGGAGTCCTTTATATATTCTAGATACAAATCTTTTATCAGATATATGATTTGCAAATACTTTTTCCCATTCTGTGAGTTCTCTTTTCACTTCATTGACAGTGTTTTGGAAGCACAAAGTTTTTAATTTTGATGAAGTCCAATTTATCTTTTGGTTATTATTGTTGGTTGCAGTTTTGGTGTTATGTCTAAGAATGCTTTGCCAAATCCAAAGTCATGAAGATTTATTCCTATGTTTTCTTCTAAGAGCTATATCATTGTTACATTTAGGTTTCTGATCTATTTTGAGTTAATTTTTGTATGCGGAATTCAACAATATTCTTCTGCATATGGATATCAAGTTGTTTTAGCTCAATTTGTTGAAAAGAATACTCTTTCCCTGCATTGAGTTGTTTTGGGACCCTTGTCAAAAAACAATTGACCATGAATCTGATGGTTTATTTTTGGATTATTAATTATATTCCATTGATCTATATGTCCATCTGTGCTTATACCACACTGTCTTGATTGCTGTTGCTCTGTAGGAATTTGTTTTTTGAATATACTTGGGTAAGGGACAGTTTGCTATAATTTATATCAGGGATTTAATTAATTAAATGTTGAATGTACCCTTTTGTGGAATGCTGCTTTACATTTAACCCAAGGACATAGGCCTTAGAGTTACCCTATGAAACTTTGGGTGTTTAAGTTGGCTGCTCCATTTTGTGGAGTCTGAACTCCATCCCTCCTTCATCCTGTCACACTGCCCAGAGTTCTGTCCAGCTCCTGAGATGCTGCAATGGAATTTGAAAATGCTATGAGGAAAAAATGGCACACCAAGTGTCAGGCTTACCTATCTGTATTTCCCTAATGTCAAAGAACTCAGCCCTTCAGATCCTGGAGGCATGGTAGCTTTCCAAAGCCTTCAAAAAAAAATTTTTCCCCCAAAAATATTTTATCCTGTTCTTCCAGTTCTTCCCAGTGAGGGCATCAGTTAGTTATGACCTTCTGCCAAAGCCAGAAGCAGAAATCAAAATCACTTTTAATACATTAATAAGAATATAACAGTCTTGCTGGAGAACAATTAACAGAGTCAATCTTTGAAAGACACTAGGTAAGTAATTTTGAGGCTTATCATAGAACTATTCTCAAAATTTAAAAGGAAAAAAAAAAAGTAGTGGATTATGCAGGGAGGGTCTTCCCTGAGAATGTAGGAACTGAGTTGATCCTGGAAGAAAATAAAACTCTCAATAGGCAAAGAGCTTTGTGGAACAAATTATTCCATAATAGCTTTTTGATAAACAGCATAATGAAATAAAATGTCAAACAGCAGAGGAGATCTTGGGAAGAAAAGTATATCTAGCAAAAAAAAAAAAAAAATCAGAATCATATTAGAAATCCTGCAATTATTCTACTATTGCAATTATATCAAATACCTTATATCAATTATATCTGATGAATTCTATTATCAGAATTAATGATGGAACCTACACAAATAAAATGTACCAACTGGGGAAAATAAAATTCACTAACACAAAATAAGAAGAGTAATAATACTAACCTTTCAATCAGTAACTAATGCTAAGTCAATTAATGCAAATAAAGCTCCCTCAGATGCTTTGATGGAAACATCTTTGAACTATCAACCTACTACTATTAGGTATTAAAAGAGAGCTTATTTAAGTCATTGTGCTCCCATCTGGAGGTGGCATATATTGTAATATAAACAGGGGGGTTTAGTGATTTATAATACGCAGTTTTCTTTTCTATAAAACCACTGCAGTGTTCTTTGGATGAATTCCTGGCAAACCACAGAGCACTGTTCTTTTCTTTCTATGCCCTTGTCAGAGCATTTGAATCACTCCGTATTCTATTGAGTTGACAAGTGCTCTTCCCCCTCCTGCCTGAAGCCAATGTAGCCCATATTACAAAGCAAAGCCAGGCTTTCCTCCAGCATTTCAGGAAGAAATTTCTCTCTGTTTTTAAACGGTTGCAAAGTAGGAATAAAGAGAGGAGAAAGGTGAAGAAAAGCCTTACTGAAATACTTACAGACATGTTACGGTCACAGTGGCAGAGGCAATGGCTTTTATAATTGATAATCGTACTATCAAACTTAATGGTGAGATTATATGTCTTAGGTCTCCATTCACAGCAGCCTAGTTTCAGAATTAGCTCGTAGTTCTTTGCCAGGTAAAAGCCAAATTGGCATTATTAACAAATTCTCCCAGAAAATCTAGATTCAATTAGAATTTCAGAGTGAGTCAGGGCTTGTTAAGTTATAAACATGAGAAGTTAATCTAACCCTATGAGGGCAAATAACACCTCCATGGACCATAACCATTTAATATCCTTGGAAAACAGTCCCAGACTCTCCCTTTTTTCATCCAATGTGCCAACATTCTTTCTATCTCTCCTGAATTCTAATCAATCACAAGAAGACTGGCTGCCAGGAATGATTTCCTCAAAACCGGAAAAAATTTTACTATCTCAGGCTAAGAAAATGATAACATATATATTTTCTATGTTGCTTCTGGACTTCCTTGCCTGTGCAGAAATTCATACCAGTTAACAGAATGTGTGTGCCGATAAGAAGAAAAATTCAGACAATACTGATTTCACTGAAATAAAGACGACTCAGAACACATATTGTCAGATTATAAAATCATTTTTCATATTTTTTGCTTCAGCTTTAAAATTAATATACAAATGTAGGAAGCCTCTTAAAGATGTACTAGGTCACGAAAAACCTGTAAGCCCAACTCCATTGTTGAAAGTCTGATCATCTTCCAAGTCAGATTCATATCTCCTCTTCTTTAAAATGCTCCCCAAAGTCCTCTTTCCCTCTCTGACTAGAATTCATTACTTCTTCCTTGGTGTTCTCATGCAGTTGTATCTTCCACTTAAAACGCAGCACATACTTAGAACTTTGCATGAGGTGTCTCCTTTAATGCTCATGACACTGTGATGAAGCAGGTGTTGCTTTCCCTATTTTCCAGATGAGGTAAAAGAGACTCAAAGAATGCTAGTGACTCCCCTGTGGTCCTTTGTGAGCTCTCTTCTGAATGACTCAAAATCATAGGCTCAGTCTACTCCACCGTTCTTCTCCTTGGCTCTTATTATTTCATCAAAGATTTATGTACAATACCCTTTGAAATGATCTAAAGGCCTTCAGCTTTACCACCCACAACCTTTCAGAATATCTATATCAGATAAAAGTTATATGGGTGATTTTTTTTAGCTTCTCAGAATCTGGCATCAGTCGCTCTTAACAAACCATAAGAAAGTACACACATTTCTCCACCTGCTTTTGGGAGCCTCCATGCTTTAGTCCTAAGATTGCCCGTTAGCTTTCTCGATCAGCGAGTGCTTATCCTGTCTGATCCTGACTTCCCCTTGTGTCCCTAAAACACTTTGTATGTTCCTGCCTCCCTGGTTTTGTAAAATTATATTATTATATGATATATATACACACATATATATACAATATATACACAATACATATGCTATTATATACTCTATATATCTTTATATATACATCTATATATAACGTGTACATATTAACATATATAGGGAGAGAGAGAGTCACATATAAATCAGTAACCTACAGTACCTAAGAACTAGGCATTTCAGTTATTGCAAATCGTACTTCACTAAAAAAATAACCTAAAAACAAGCAAAAATCCCACTGTGGTTTATACTTCTTTGTCCCCTTCACAGTGGTGCAACTGATTTTCCAAACCAAACGTGTAGAGGTAGAAATGGTTAAAATATATCCATAGTTATTTCAGTGCATTCCTTGGATATTATCTCTTAAAATATAAAAATAGCCCAAAATCTCAACTCCTTCATCCTCTAGAGTACATCACTTTCTACAAAACGTAGATAATAGAATTTGGACTCCATTAAAATGAGGGCCCAATTGCGTGAACCCCAATAAACTGAGGGTCTTGCCACCAGGGACATAAGAAGAGCTGCCAAGCACTTTCCCAGTCTGTGATGCTGCCTCCCAAACAACTTAACCTTCCCATCCCTCATGCTCTAACTCATGAAGAAGTAGATAACTCTAAAATCGTGGCAAAGTTTCTTTGAAGTCATGGAATAGAGTCAGTAGAAAAGTGAAAATCGTATCTGGTAGTAACAGCTTTAGAAATAATGTGGTATTTAAATAAGATATAATAGTAAATTGTTCTAATAATAATGCTCCAACATGTAGATTTCTGAATGCCAGATATGTTGATAGTCTTTTCTTATCTCCCTTTATGTTACATTATTTTCATTGTGAAATGGTTTTATTATTCTTCACACATTAAGTTCAAACCAGTAACCATATTTCAAGGCTTATCATTCTGAAACAGCAATCTTCAGTACATTTCAGATGGTATTAAGACGCCAGACTGAAGTTCCACTGATTTCGGTTATGCAGAATTTCCTGAGAGAGCCTTTTTCGTTGCTGTTCAAAAATAAAATTGGGACATAAAATATGAATTCTGATTAGTCTTCCCTGCAGTCAGTCCCTTTATGGTTAAGAGTGTGACATTGCTGACAGCTGCTCACAATACCTCATTGTTCCCTATTACAAACCCACTGACACCAACACTGTTGCTTGAATTTGCTAAAAGAATTAAGAGTAAAAATATAGAAAGCTTTGTTTGATTCATACAGTATTCTAACACCAAAAATAAAATGCTATTAGATTTCTGCTTTTTATGGGTGAATGGCATGTAACATAATAAAGGAAATTTCCTCCTTGACCTAATAATAATGTCAAATAAAAACAAATCTGGACTTAGGTAAGGAGAAACTTCATTTTAAAAAGGCTATTACAATACTGTCCCAACCACAGGATTTGCAAGAATCTCAAAATCAAGCAGAAAAAGACTTTTCTCTACAGGGTAGGGCAAGCAGGGCTACAGGGGACTTTTGAGGGGAAAATGGGTGAGAGAACAGAGGTTATAGTGTGATCATGGGAAATATTTTTAGCTATGGTCAGTTGATCCTCTAAAAAAACTATTAAGAGGGGATGTTCTAAAAAAAAAAAAAAAGAGGGGATGTTCTATACTTTGGTGGTTGCTTAGACTCAGGGGCAAGCCAGAGTTCAGGGACCTGTGGGGAAGAGAGAAGTCTGCCTAAAGTTTGGTCAAGTTAAATCAGTGAGTAAATGATGGGCGATTGTGAACCTTTGGTCAATGTTTTGCTAGAAATCCTATTTTTAAATAAAAATGAGAAGAAATCAAATATATTTGAACAACTACCATCTATGGGAATCATGTTCTGTGGAGAATGATAAACTCTGAGGTAATCTTTTTGGCCATGACTCTCTCTTCCTCCTTGGAACTGACCATGGGGAATTTTGTTTTCTTCTACCCCTTCATCACATTTGTTCCCTGATGCTTGAAATGCTTTAGTGAATGAGGGATGATAAAGCAATAGAAGTAAAACAAAGATGATTTGTGAGTTCACCAAAGTGCCCAAAGATAGTAGTAGGAAAATTGTGCCAGTGAGTGCATTTTTCTAGGCTGAACTTACACATAATTTATGCCAATTAAATGTCATGGCGTGCGCGTGTGTGTGTGTGTGTGTGTGTGTGTGTGTGTGTGTGATGTGTTGAGATGGCACCAAAAGAGACAAAGAGGCAAGATGTAAAGTTTCTGGCAGGGCAAGTGGTCTATGGTTGGAATGAGTGTCTTTTCTTCAGAACATAAAACTGAGGACTCCCTAAGTAGAATTAACCATATGTATTTTCAAAGAGATGATAGGAAGGAGCATCAGGCAAGAAGCTATTCATTTTCTTCCTGAAACTGCCAGCGGTAATTAGGATGATGTTGTACAAGTCACTTAAATTCTTTGAACCTCGTTGCTAGTGTCTACAGAATGAAGATATTTGATAAACTTTAGGGTTGTTTCCCCCCAGGTTTAACTAACTGTGATCATCATTAATGATTATATAGTTGCATGAGAAATTTGCTTATATTCGTAGTGGTGTGAGAAAAGTTAACGAGCAACATTGATTTGCTTAGAGACAATAGAACAGATGTCAAATAGTGTGTGTGATTAGTTATAAAATAAATGCTACAGATATTCATGTATTAGCAATTCATAGAAGAGTGAGAACACTTCCAAAATACATCAGAAGAAATGAAAAGAGGTTTTAGAATTTTCAATTTAGTAGTTCTGTTTTCTTTCTTTCTTTCTCTCTCTTCCTTCCTTCCTTCCTTCCTTCCTTCCTTCCTTTCTTCCTTTTTTTTTTGAAACACATTAGGCAATGTTATTAGCTGTGTATTTGGAAGCTAGTATTTCAGAAAATAGTGCACAAGGCTTATGATTTCTCTGTTTTGAGAATCACTTGTGAAAATATTTTCTCAAGCTAATCCATGTTTATTTATGACAATTGGATCTGAAATGTATGATCCCCCTATATGCCTTTATGGATGAAGTTTTAATCAACATGTATAATATTTATGTTTACTAGCAGGGTGATATAATATCTAACCATAAAATATGGCTTATGGGTAATAATAATATCAACTTTCAAAACCTAAGAAAATTAAAATGAAACTTGATAGTTTTTTGATGTTATCAACCTAGAGATAAATGGTGGTTAATAATTAATTGTTTAGCCTCACATTGGGCCCAACTTTTTAGCAGTTTTAATAGACTCTCTTCAAATCTATCAAAGGAAAAAATAAATTTCTAACAACACACATAAATAAGCTATAAATATAATTCACTTAAATGTACTGACATCTAATAGAAGCAGTCCCCTTAAAGAGACCTTAAATATGACATATTCAAAATAAGATGTGGTTATTATAGCTGAAATAAGAATGAACATATGAGTAGCCACAGAGGGTGGGAGAATATTAATCTATGTTTAAAGAGACTGTTTGACATTTGGGCAGTAGTATTTTCGTATACGAGAAGATCAGCATTACATGATTTGCTATGAACCAGAAAACAAGATTAATCTGTACCCATCTATCAGGAAGACTGATGGCCCCCTTTTGCTGGTTAATTCACGGTCCTTTTTCAAGTATCAGATGTCTTTGTGATGTGAATTTTATGGCTCAACAATTTTCCAAGGTTACTCTATTTATGGCAGAGAGTAATTTGCCAATTCAACCACTGTTGCTTGGAATAACATTCATTCTGATCTTCAACTCTAAGTTTATATTTATTGTGATATATGATGACTTGCCTGTCACTGCTCAGTAAGACCCAGAAAGTTTACTGTGATCACTCCAAAGCAGTCAAAACTCACCAAAAATTGTTCTTTGGATTTAAAACGGGCCAATGGGTGAAGACAATATATACACAGAGCTGAAACATAGTAGCTTATGATTATTGTCAGTAATTACAATGAAGACCAGGTGAATTGAGAAATTAGGCCAAGATCAGACGCAGAAATTTGTAGACCAAATCAAGTTTTCTGTGTATTTTCATTAAAATGGCCTTGACTGCTGGACAAAAAGCACAGTGTGGGCACAGAGCTGAAGTGTTGCCGCATCAAAGATAAAAGAGATTATTTTAGTAAAGATAGAGAGGAGTAGCTTCAGGGGATTTTGCCGGGGGCGAAGGGGCTTGTAATTGTATATGATTGTGAGGTTTCAGGAGGTCTGACCTGTCTATTTAAGGTCCCCCAATACTGTTTCTAAAGCTGAACTGAATAGTGGAAGAAGGGCTTGTTTGGAAGTTGTGTTCACTCTATTACTCCAGATACCTAAAGAGATGCCAGTGATTGTCTGAACAGAGTCTCAGAGATTAAAAATTCTCCCTAGATTTTAAAATCCTTCGTGGAGGGAATTTTTAGATGTTTTAGCTATCGTTTGTTTCTATAGCTCTAGTAACTAATTTAGAACTTCCTGAGTGAATCTTTAAGGAGTTTAAGAAAGTTTCCAGGGAAAGAAAAGTAATGAAAATATTTCTCAATAAAACAACAGTAATAAGTCCTAGATCCAAATGAACTTGACCATCAAGTCCTAAATTTGGTTACTCTGTTGCAGGGGAAATTGGATGGTTCATATGCTTCTCAAAACTCAAACTACAAATGATTTTGTTTTCGTGACTGGTTTAGACAAAAGGAATCTAATGTTTTGGACATCTTAGAATATTTTATGCCTTTCTCCTCTAGTGGTCATAACTCTTACAGATTGCTTATTGTTAATGCTATAAGCCAGAGGCAAAATTGAAATAGTAAAAAGTAATTTGTGAGAGTCAGGCCTGTTTCACAAGGGCCCTGGGTTAATGTGAACCATTAAGAATGGGCATGTTAAATATTCGCTTGCATTTTTTTCTATGTTTTATGTTTTTTTTTTACTTTAACTTTTAATTTAGCTTAAAATCCTTTTGTACACAGTATAAGATGTGACCATTTATTTTCCTAATGTATTATGTAATAAGTATTATGATGCTTCACTTTTCATGTATGTATTTCATTATTTCATATGTATTCATAATTTTATATTCATATGTACACACATATCTTTGGTACAGGATTATCTGTTTTGTTTTTATTAATCTATCAGTTCTTACAAAAGCACCACATCATTGTTAGAATATTGAGTAAAAATGCCACCGTTGATTAATTTTTATTTTTTCAAAATATTTTAACTGTCCATTGTTTTGGACTAATGAAATTATTTTATCCAAAGCAAAAGCGTACTGAGTATAACGAATTGCTAAGTGCAATAAAACAAGACCAATAAAACAAGGGCTCTCAGTTCTCAGGAAGCTCACGGTGTAGTACAAGTGTATGTCCCTGGCTAAAGCTTCTCTCCAAATTCTCCTTTGTGTTTCTCCTGAGATGCACTAAGCCAGACTTTGAAGAAGCCTCATAAATATTATTTTATCTTCCTCCCTTCATGCCTTAATCAGAGGGAGAATTTATTAGCCTGCTTCATTCTTTTCACCTTGCCCACTCATCAGGAACTTGCAGCTCCTGAGTTGAGGCACTTGCAAAAACAAGTTGTATCTCTGTAGCCCCAGATCCCCCAGGGCAGGAATTCACACTTCCTTATTCATGTAGTCTCCCCAGCTCCCAACACTTTTCCTGGTGCAGAGCAGAGAGTATTTGTTTAACATAGCTGACTTGCTACTGTTATCTTAACATCTCTTACAAATGTATAACGTTTGCTGCCAGATTGATACTCTTTGAAGCCTCCTCAATTCAGAACCCATTTATTCATTCACCCCTTCACTTACCAGCAAATGGTGTTTGTTGCTTCCAACCCACAGGTGTTTTCACACCTCCCCTGAACATTCTATTCCTTGAGATACAGGGAAAGGTCGGTCTTATTCTACAATGGCTTCACACTGAGTGTTCCCTGGTTGTAGGCCTGTAGTCCACAGCACACCTTTCACCCCTCTTTTGAGAAGTTTTGCATGAGAATAAGAGGAAGAGGGTGAAAGCAGATAGTGATGTGTATCGATAAATAGATAAATCTATTTTTGATAGCTGTCCATCTAAGATAGAATCCTTTGCTAGCTCTTTCCATGAATATAAAATAAGAATGGATGAGGATAGCATTAAGCTGTGGACTTCCCCAAATGAACTCAGCTCTTGTCCTGCAGGGGACTCCTTTCCTTCTTCACTGTACTGTCTTCTCGATCCTGCCTTCTAAGTGTAAGTATTTTCAAACTTTTCTCCCTTCATCAACCTCTATTTCCATGACATCACCAAATCCTGTTTTCATGTAACACGTCACTGGACCCGGCTGCCCTCTCCCTTCTGCTCTTTCTCCCCCCTGCCCCATGCTCCTGCTGATCTGTTACCCCACCCACCCTGGCCAAGTGGTCTTCCCTCTCTCGGCTCCTCTCATTAATCTAAACATTCCTACCCAGTTGCTCTTCTAAATCATTGCTCCGATCTTGCTCCTGATTAAAAATCATAAGACAAAAGGCTATTTCTCCTGATAAACAAACTCTCTTATTATAATATGAGATCAATAACTCACCAGATTTCTAGTTTTCCAGGATGCCTTGAACTGAAATTTATGTCCAATTTCAACAAGCGTCCTTGGCTGGGATTTTCTTTTGGAATTACCACACCCACTTCAGTTTGGCTCTCCTCTTTTATCCTTTTGTCTACTTAAATACCAGATAGATTTAAAAAACTAAAAATAAAACAACTGTAATTAATATTTGTAAGCATCTTTGTTTCCTTCAGAAAACTACATTTAAATGTAAAACAGAATTTACCTTTAAGGTAAATTATTGCTTTTTTATTTTCAGAAAAAGTCAGTGGAGCCAAGCCTCTATGGTCTTTCATTCTGTTTGGGAACAGGAAGCTACATCTGTATAGATCTATGCTTTCTTTATGTTGTAAAGTATCTACTGCCCACACTGAGATATGTGTTTTAGTGAACATTCTCTGTTAGCTGTTCCAGGTCCGGGCTTCAGCCTTCTGTCAGTGCTGACCTTTATAGACTTCATTAACCAGGCCCTTTGCCCTTTACTTCTGGTTGGGTTTAGCAAAGGGGACATGCCAGCAAGAGATCAGAAGAAGAGAGAGGAAAGAATTGAGGTATTTCCTTCCTTATTTCTCTGCCTTGCTGATGGGCAGTTGTGCAGTACAGGCTGAGTTTCTTCCGTCGGGTGAGCATCTCTTATACCTACAGGTCTCACCAGGTTCATGAGAGCTTTCTCCACTTATAATGGCTCCCTTGCTGTTACTGGCTTTACCATTCCTTGTTGGCCTCCTTTAGTACTGGTTAACTTTGTAAACAGTCTTTATTAAGCACTCTTTAATTACCTCTTTTGAGTTGCTGTGTCTTTCTTATCTGTTCCTCACCAATACATGTGAGTTCTTAGTAGCTTGAGCAGGAAAATAGAGTTAATAACTCTGCCCATTCTACCCAATCCATCCAAGCTGCAGAAAGTCATGAGCTTCACCTTACATGCGAGAAGTCAGAAAAGAATAGCTGGATTGGACCAGTGATGTGATTCATTATGAAAGTGACTAATTTATAACGTCCTGAGCATAACAGATTAATCCATTCTATTTTGATGCAATTTCATTGTCCGAATGAAGGTTCTAGGCCAATGCAGTAACCCATAGGAGTGGAAGTTTTTGCTGTTCATCATCAATGGAAGGAACTGACTCTGTGAAAGGGCATAGAATGTGGAGGATGGGCTCTAGACAAGAGTAAAAAAGAAACATTGTCTTCTCTCTGAGACATATGTCAATTGGGCTTAGAATATAGGGCATGATAGGTCCTGGACATTTCTGGTGAGTCTAAGCTGAGCTTGTATGGAATGATTGCTAGATAGACTTAGGAAGCCTTAGGAAGGCAAACTTAGAAAGTCCAAATACTGCTATTTCAATTAGCAATAGTTCTCTATGTTATTCTGCTGTCCTTAGTGAGATTTTACCAAAAATTTTTGGGTTTATGGAACCATTGGGTCTACTGGTGGATTAAGGTTAGGTGGCCCAGTGGTAATAACTGAAAGAGAATAGTATCCAGAAGAAAGTAATTTTCGGAGGGGCGCCATTGAAAGAGACAGCAACAAAAACACATAGATCCAGGAGGCCGAGCTTGAGCCTACATGTAGTAGTAAGTGTGGATACTTTCAGAAGCCGGGGGAACATTCAGGGTAGGCTAATTTCTGGCAATCAAGCTAGCAAGAGCTCATGCATACAAACCATGGTTCCTAGAAGAACTCTTGACTCTATTTTCTATTTAGTCACTGATGAAACCAGACTGTTTGTATTATGATTGTTTAATGTCTATCTATACTCTAAGTTCACTATAAGCTAGCCTTTTTTTTTTTTTTCAAGATTTTATTTATTTGAGAGAGAGAGTGAGTGAAAGAGAGCACAAGCAGGGTGAGAGTCTGAAGGAGAGGGAGAAGTAGGCTCTCCACTGAGCAGGGAGCCCGACATGGGATCATGTCCTGAGCCAAAGGCTGACGCTGAACTGACTGAGCCACCCAGGTGCCCCTGTAAGCTAGCCTTTTACTTTCCTCTGATTCCTTTTGACGGTCAAGATACGAGTAAAATTAAATTCTTAGGTACACACTCAATAAATGTGTATAAAATGGGAAATGTTGGATAGCTAAAAGAGGCAATGTTGTATCATGGATGATACTGATGAGTTCCAGTAGCTGTGTGACCATAGGTAAGTTGCTTAGCTCCTCTTTGCATCAATTTCCTCATCTGTAAGTGGACCCAGTAAAAGTACTTAGTACAAAGGATTGTTGTGAAGAAATAAGTCTTTTTTTTTTTGAGTCTGCTTTCTTTTTTTTTTTTTTTGTTAAGATTTTACTTATTTATTTGACAGAAAGAGATCACAAGTAGGCAGAGAGAGAGGGGGAAGCAGGCTCCCTGCTGAGCAGAGAGCCTGATGTGGGGCTTGATCCTAGGACCCTGAGCCAGGATCATGACCTGAGCCAAAGGCAGAGGCTTAACCCACTGAGCCACCCAGGCGCCCCGAAATAAGTCTTTTAATATATGTAAAATCCTGAGATCAGTGCCAGTCATATAGTAAGCTCCAAGCACGTCAGTTATTAATATTGTAACTACCTTATTGTTCTTATTGCCATTATGACCAATATTTAAGAAAATGACTACAGAAAGTAGTTGAATAGAAACTGGACAGTTGCGAGAGCTGGAAACTCTTACCTTCTGAGACATGGTTCTAATAATTGTCACAAACTATTTTCGGTCACAATCATCTTTCCTGTATTTGAGCCACTCTGATTTTATTATATATACAAACAGTTGTGTAGGGAGTGATATGCCCTCCTTTTTTTCACTTGTCTCATGTTTTATTGTCATAAGAGTTCCTCGAATTCATCATTTCCTTAAAGGTGGGGCATTTCCTCATGCTCCCTTTGCATTCCTTCTTGCTTCTCTTTCTTTGCTGACTGATAGCTCGGGCACAAATTGTACTTACAAAACAACAGAAAGTAATTAGACAGGAAATTGTTATGAACATTTTTATCACTACTACATATCTCCACACCATTAACTTAGGCTTAGTAATTGGAAATTATATCTTTTGCATTAATAATTGTTAATGGACAAACAGAATTTGATTATTTTTCTCTTTACGTTTATAGTTTCTCTTTTACTATATTACATCAGACAAAGCCAAAATGCAGCGGCTAGAAAACCAGAATGTACCTGTCAGCTTTGGGAGAAATAATGGCGAACGTGACACAGATGACATACATTTGTGTCCGAGTACAGCTTCCCTGAGGACAGAGGAGCCCAGTTTGCTTGGACTATAGCATTATCGCTGTCCCAGCATACTTTCTGGAGAGACTGGCTTTACATAAGCAGAACTGACAGTGTTTTATATTGTTATGCAACTTATGATATTTCAGAGGCTCTACTTGATTGAAACCACCCCCCTAATTACTATAAAACGTGACAGTTCATCATTGACTTTCCCTTATCTCCTTTAAAATAAAGAAAAAAGAGGAATTAAGGCATCATATGCGTTATGGCCTTCTCTATAGTGACCAATACTTTGGAGTGAGATGCAACGGATATAGGTGATGGAGAAAGAGTCTGGCCTCATGAGTCAGGCAACCTGTGTTCTAATTCCAAGTCTCCCACTACTTGGGCAGACAAACTTCTGCAGATGCATTCATTGATTGTAGTGTCCTTTGCTCACTCATAAAGCACCTCGGTGTGCAAAACTGGGGTTTCCAGTTTTGAGAATATTACAGTCCATCCGAGGAAACAGGATGGCCTATGTCAAAAGTTAAACCAAAGTGGTGCAATATATGGTTCTCAAAAGACTGCAACAAAAATATTAAAAAGTAGGGGTTCACTGTGAACCGAGGGGTTGGGGGGATAGGATCAGAGCAGTCTGTAAAGGGTGAGTTGGGGGAAGGTCTGGGAGCTAGTAAAGGGCATTATATTAAGTAAGACTTTGAGTATAAACTTGGGATACAAACTTTTTATGACTCGTTTAAAATAATTATAATGAGAGAATTTAGTTTTATGATCTCATTAAAATTCCTGATAGCTTATATAGAATCTACACTTCCATTTTCATTCAGTTTGTTAGCCAAGACTTAGCATTTACTGTTTAACTCAGGATTTATATGGGAGGGAAATAATTGGAAGATCTAGTTGTTTTTCTCTGGTTTAATAAAATTTAAAAAAAAAAGATTTTTTAAAAACAATGCCAAATGGAGCCATCGATTTTTATTTCAAACTAAGCAACTACAGTCTATTCTCCGATAAAAATGAAGAATTCCCTTTTCAGCTGATAAGGCACGGAGTGTTTATCTTTGGCTGATCATAGAAAGAAGTTGGTCTAGGCTATCCATCTGCTTTTATGAGGCTTTGTTAACACAAAAAGACAATGAGGCCAAAAGTGGCTTTTGACTTATTGGGTCCTTATCATATCTGGCATCCCTTCATGAAGGAAAATAAAAGTCAGGTGGCAGTTAAATTAGGTGAACTTTTCTAAAATAAAAACAAATGTAGGAAATGGTAGGTTTCTCCCCCCATTCTCAGGAGCTATATGAGAATTAATGTTGCTTGTGATCCTGAAGGATGAAGTTCAGTTTATTTCCCTGGCCTTGATGACGTGTGCTTAGCATAACTTATGAACAAGGAAAAAAACAAAACAAAACATAGGCATTAATTGCATGCCAATCGATTTTGAAATCCTCCTTGACAAATACGTATATGGTCCTGGTTGTTCTGTGTAGCCAAAGGTTGTGATACAGTTACTGCAAGTGAAGCCAAACATGTCATGGGAAGACAATGCTGTTTTTGCTCTGATATTGTAAAGTTTGCTCTGTGTTGTATGCAAACCTCAACAAACATTTTTTAACATATTAAAAAATTAGAAAGTCTCAAAAGCATTGAATATTTTAATGGTAACTTTGAATTTTATGATGGAAGTGAAGTCCTTCTGATGCTCTATTTTTTGCATCTGTATCTCCAGATGCAGAGAAACAACCTCAAGAGCCATCTTGTCTGTGCAACTCAAATCCCTTCTTAGGATCTTTAACCAGTGCTTCTTCAATATCTAGTGAACTGCTCCTTTATGAGAAGTTCCTGTCCGTGGAGTCATCTGGTCCCACTGTGCACGGCTCAACTTGTCAGGCAACCTCTCTTTGACTGAACTTTCTCTCTTTTTTTTTTTTTTTTTTTTAAGATTTTATTTATTTATTTGACAGAGAGAGAGATCACAAGTAGGCAGAGAGGCAGGCAGAGAGAGAGAGGGGAAAGCAGGCTCCCTACGGAGCAGAGAGCCTGATGCGGGACTCGATCCCAGGACCCTGAGATCATGACCTGAGCCGAAGGCAGAGGCTTTAACCCACTGAGCCACTCAGGCGCCCCTGGACTTTCTCTTAATATACAGTGATTAACAAGTTTTTATAACACAAACAGCACTCTGTCCCCATATTAGTGTTTCAAGTATTTGGAGAACCCTCTTTATCTTATTTTTCTTAGCTTTCTCTTTTATTGACATCCTTACCTCCAGTAGCTCTTACTCAGATAACTTTGTTTCTAAGCTTCTTATCATCGTGGCCAGTCTGCTGTGCATTTGACTTAGTTTATCAATAACTCTTTTAAATATTTTATCCAGGAACAGAAGACTACTCAGGTGTGACTGATGAGTGTAGAATACAGAAAAGTATGATTTAGACTGCATTTTTGTTAATGTAAGCTAATGTTGATTTTCATAGAGGTCAGATCTGTAATTTGTAGTCAACCAAAATCTGGAGATTGTTTTTTCCAATCTCATCTGCTGATACATACTTTCTGATAGATACTTTAGAACACACACACACACACACACACACACACAACACACACACACACAAAATCTAGGTATAAAGGGGCACCTGGGTGGCTCAGTCGGTTAAGCGTCTTCCTTTGGTTCAGGTCATGATCTCAGGGTCCTGGGATCCAGCCCCGCATTGAGCTCCTTGATCAGCTGGGTGTTTGCTTCTCCCTCTCCCTCTGCCTGCTGGTCCCCCCTGCTCATGTGCCCTCTTGCTCTCTCAAAAAAATAAATTAAATCTTTAAAAAAAAACTAGGTGTAAGAGTTAACATTATTTCTGTTAAATCTCACCTTGTCTTTTGGACTCTGAATTTGCTACATATTGATTTTGCACATTTATGATTCTAGGACTTCTGGGACTTTATCTAAAACAGTAATTACAAACATCAGAGACAATTGTCATGCAGAGAATTCTCAAATAAAATGAGGCCCTCCAGTATATTCTGGTCACTAGCCCTAGAAGAATGTTCTTCTCTCACAGGCTTCTTCTGTTATTCCCTAACTCTCCCTGAAGTAGGCAGGCCTCAGCAGTCACGTTTCAGTTCAAGTCAAGTGCACGCTACAGGAGGAAGCTCAGAAATGAAGGCCTGTCCCTTTCTCCCAAACCCAGAGATTTTGTCCACAATTCAAGTGTCCAAAAAGAAAGTAAGACAAAGAAATAGGAAATAGTAATAAAATTGCAGCGCTTTCAGAAATGGAATTTTTACACCTACAAGATAAGCAAGTCTGTGCAAGAAATCCTCATCAAATTATCAGTTAACAAGTAACATTAAACCTATTCATGGATAGGGCATATAAAGGAGAGCTAAACATTATTGGCGCTCTAAAGGAGCATACATTCTATTCAGGGGATTCAGGGAAACATACCAGCAAGTCAAGAAATTGAAGAACATTAAAGGGTTTTTTTTTTAAAGATTTTATTTATTTATTTGACAGAGAGAGACACAGCGAGAGAGGGAACACAAGCAGGGGAAGTGGGAGAGGGAGAAGCAGGCTTCCCACTGAGCAGGGAGCCCTATGTGGGGTTAGATCCCAGGACGCTGGGATCATGACCTGAGCTGAAGGGAGACGCTTAACGCCTGAGCCACCCAGGCACCCCAAGAACATTAAAGGTTTTAAACACATATTTTAACAGAACATAGCAGTAGTTATAAGCAAATGGATGAGTGATTGTGAAGTGATGTCATAGATAGTGAAAAGAGGCAGTTATAGAGTAGCATGGTCCAAGGAAGCTCTAACAGGAGGGATCACATGAATGGGGATTTTAAGGGGAGAATTGGGGACAGCATTCTAAACAAAAGAGCAACATGGATTGTCTTCACAGGCACTTGCTTGCTTCATATTCTGGCATATTTTGCTGTTGTTCATATGATTGGGGTCATATTTATTTTGGAAAATGGATTTAATTCTACTCTAATTCTTGAGACAAGTAATTATTAATTATTGGTTTCAAGTAATGTGACTGAGTTTTAAACAAACACTAGGGTTACATATTTCAGTGAAAGTTATTTTTACTTGCTTTCCAAGTGAGGATCTTGGAAAGTGACACATCACTTCTGGAATCCCAAGAGAATAATCTGAACCAGGGGTCCAAGCAGGACCAGCCTATGCAGTCATAGAGACCAGATCTGGGAAGGGCCTCAAGTCCCAGTAAGAAAAATTCAAAGGCGCCCACAGAATTGTTCTAGAGAGGTTTGAACCACAAAGTCCAGGAATAAGACTAAATTCAGGAATATTCTACTTTGTTAGGAGCAAAAGAATGTAAATTTAGTGTTAAATGAAGTTCAGAATTTCGTCAGCACTCCTTCCTCTGAACTGTTTTTATATAACTCCTTATCTTAGATGCTGCTAATGGGTACCAATGGGCCCATTAAACTATTTACTTAGACCAAAGATGCTGTTTTGCTGAAAATTATCTTAGATGTTCTCTTTGGGAATTTCCATAGAGTACAAGGTAAATTTTTTGGATACAGTTATTGGATAGGGTAATTAATAATTTCAAACACAGTAAATTTACGAGGCTTATGTATTCTCCATTGTGTGAACTGAACCTGAAGATAAGACCAGAATAAGAATTGCTGAAATATTTAGGTATCTCAAAAATAGCTACAATAACTATAATAGCATTATACAGGGATTGCTTTATTTTTTTAATTTAATTTTATTTTTTCAGTGTTCCAAGATTCACTGTTCACGCACCACATCCAGTGCTCCATGTAATACATGCCCTCCTCAATACCCGCCACCTCTCTCCCCTCTAAAACCCTCAGTTTTTTTCTCAGAGCCCACTGTCTCTCATGTTTCATTTCCCCGTCCAATTTCCCCCAATTCACCCTTCCTTTCCTTCTCCCAATGTCCTCCATGTTTTTCCTTATGCTCCACACGTAAGTGAAACCATATAAGTGACTCTCTCTGCTTGACTTATTTCACTCAGCATAATCTCTTCCAGTCCCATCCATGTTGATACAAAAGTTGAGTATTCATCCTTTCTAGTGGAGGCATAATATTCCATTGTATATATGGACCACATCTTCTTTATCCATTCGTCTGTTGAAGGGCATCTTGGCTCTTTCCACAGTTTAACAATTGTGGTCATTGCTGCTATGAACATTAGGGTATATGTGGCCCTTCTTTTCACTACATCTGTATCTTTGGGGTAAATACCCAGTAGTGCAATTGCAGGGTCATAGGGTAGCTCTATTTTTAATTTCTTAAGGAATCTCCACACTGTTTTCCAAAGTGGCTGCACCAACTTGCATTCCCACCAACAGTGTAAGAGGGTTCCCCTTTCTCCACATCCTCTCCAACATTTGTTGTTTACTGTCTTGTTGATTTTGGCCATTTAACTGGTGTAAGGTGGTATCTCAATGTGGTTTTGATTTGAATCTCAGGGATAGCTTTAGACTAACATGCGTGAGCTCTAATCTACTTATAAAAATATCAGTCCCATTAATTTAGGATCCCATCCAGAATTGTAATTATGAACATATAGAATTAAGAGTCAGGGCATTATAAGTTTTTAAAAAAAGTTATCTTTCCTTTTCAATTTAGAAATAATTTTTCCTCATATTAAAAAGCAAAAATTATAGTAGTCTTCTTATGGTTAAGGCAATGGCAATTTTGAAAAGTCTGGGTGATTTTAAAATTAGCAGCAATATTCAAAATTCTTTCCATTAAAAATGGTCTCTGGAAAACTCCCACAAGGTGCTGCATACACTAAAGAATGCTGATGGAGAAGGAGGATAAAGCAGGCAATGGATAAACCGTGGGGTATCACATGGATTACGTACACTTCACCTTGGCCTATAGGTGTTTCTAAAATTCAGGAATTATCACTTCTATCTCTATCAGCAGGGTAATAAAGAATAGCATATGGTGAAATGGGATGGAATTTGATCATCCAGAGGCTCCCTATGCTTGGGATATTCTTCCTTTGCATAACTTTTCAGTCTCAACACTGACATTTTTGACCATCTCAAGCTTGAAAGCAAATACTATGGGATTTCTGATCTTTAAATTCCTAGCAAACTATAGATTATGACCAGCAGCTTTTTCCCTTAGTACACTGACATGATATATTACTTTTGAATTTATGGACATTTAACTTAGGATCAAAGAGAGAGAAAGTATGGAAAAGTAGGCTGTCTGTTACTGAAGAGCAAGTGTATTGAAGAGTTCAAACATAAGTTTTCTATTGGTTAAAGGAATGGGAGTCCCTCTGACCTACAGGAACCAGTGCCAGACTCATGGGGAAGGACTGTGTCCTAGGAAGTAGAGAGATCTTGGGAATACCGTGATGCTGTTTCTCCTCCAAGTTCCGGGCAAAGTGCCTGCAGGAACTTACCCCTATGAGGTGGTATCTATTCTTGCTATTCCATAGCATGTAGCAGAAAACCTCAGAAAATGTTTTTTATATATTTTTTATTTGCTTTTTATAATATACCTATGTAGGAGGAGCTGTGAGACATCATGGAAAAGCTACAATCCAACTTTTAAATTCTCTTACCGCCATGGCAGTCCTGGGTGTGTTACTAACATCTGTGGACCTCTCTTTCCTCATTGACAGATGGTGATATTCATCCTTACCTCATGTCCACTTAACTGAGGATTAAATGAGAGGGTGGATGAAATATCTGCCTAAGAACCTGGTGTACATCATATCACCATTCTGCCAGAGTTCTATGTCCAGACTAACTCTCCTTTAGTCTCTCCTAGTGCGCACGCCCCCAGTCCCACTCAATGAGGACCTTCTTTCTTTCCCCAAAGTCTAAGGGGTTCTGTCTTAGGAAACCAATCAATAGTCTCCTCACGGCATTGTCAGTGTTTACTTTTCCTTGAATTATCTATTTGTTTGGCCATCTTCCTCTGTAAGGCGTTAACGCCTAGGCAACAGGACCCATGCATGTTACACGTACTTGTAGCCTAGTTCTTCCTCCCACTAACACCACACACAGCTGGGCCCCAGTCACTCCTCCTTCCAGCCGGGTTCCTCCCTGCTGAAATGAGAAGGTTGCACAGGTGCATATTAATGGAGGGAAAAGCTAGCTCCTGCCCAATTGATTTAAATCCCCTCTGGTGTTTTTCTTTTTCTATTTTTTAGCTGAGTTCCTCCGTCCTTCCTGCCGTTTTTAGACTTTTGCCCTCTGGACACATCCAGTGCAGTTGTCAGCCAGCTTATCACTCCTCTGTCTCTAATCAATCCACTTCTGACCCATCAAAAATGAGCTGGTTCTTGCTCTTGTTTACATAGATCAGACATGTGATCTTTTACATTAAATACCAAAAGAGGCACAATTATAATGCACTTAACAAAATGAGATGGTGGGGGGATCTCTTCATTAACAAAAAGAAAGCAAAGTGTAAGCACTTATGCACCTCATAAGAAGCCTCCAGGGCCTGCCTGTGCCATCTCCCCCTGGACTACCGCATGCGGGAAGCTCACTTCCACACTGGAAATGACATGTGAAGGGCACTGGCTTCTGCACCTTGGCATTCATGTTCATTACAGCATTTTCTTCCTAGGGGCTGAGGAGTCAGGAATGGGATAGGGATGATCAAATAGAAAGGGCATCATCAGAGAATCTTGTCTTGACAGAGCTACTATGGTTTGATGTAATATTTCTTAAATGCAGGAGTTTCTCTAAAATAATGTGTTTAGATGGTTCAACACAATTTGTCTGGGTATCTTTTCAACCTCCCTTTTCCAACTGGGCCATCTTTCAATTCCCCACCCATCCCTGCTCCTCATGGACCCCAACAGCAAAGCCACATTTAGGAAAGTAACAAAGGGAAAAACTCTGGGTTGGTGTCTGAACTTAACTTGTCTTAAGAAAACTTAGATTTTAGAAATAGAACTTAGGAAGAAGACACAGAGTGTGTAGTCATCATTGGACGGGGAATCAATGTACTTGGGTTTAAGGTACTACTAACTACTCCAGCTACTAACAGCAGTTACTCCAGCTACTAAGAAGAGAGATGATGAGCTTGGTTAAATCACCAGGTCTTTCTAGATTTCAGATTTTTAATGTGTAAAATGAAGAGATGTAAATAAACCATCTCTAAAAATCCCTCTCAACTCAAACATGTTGTGAATACCTAAATCACTAGACTTTGTAGCACAAGGATATTTGTGTGATGTAGACATTTGAGGGTAAGAGTCCAAATCCCTCTTAAAAGTGACCATATACTCTACTTATATGTAAGACCAATTTATACAAGATTCCCACACAATCTGAGCTCATAGACAGTCATGAGCAAAGAATGCAAACTTGTACACCGATATATGAGTGAATGAGAGACCGGACACAGGTTGATATCTAAAGCAATATCGCAGAAAACTGTGCTGTACACATTCCAAGTACTTGAGAAGTGTCTTTAAGATGATTTTTAAGTAAAGTCAGAAAAAGTACCTGAATTATTTTCCATCTGCAAATTGGTAATCAAAATTTAGCATATTTTGTACATCTCAGTAAAATTTTATTTTCCCTTCAAAATGTCCTATTTCCCATTCAAATGAAAATGCATATTTCATCAGACTGTTATTTAGAAATGGTAATCAAGCATTTAAATTAAAAACAAATCATTCACCTGTAGCATATGCTACTAGGAAGTGTGAGGCAGACTTTTTCCAGTCTCATTGTCAGCTTACTTCATATACAGCTTCATGAAAAATAAGGCCATATCTGGTATCATTAATTCCCAAATTCACCTTCAAAATGTAGATTTTTCTTTGAGTTTTAATTTTTATTCTAGTCTTCCTTGGCTTTTTTATTTCTGTAAACTGTGCACAAATATGATTTTGATTAGCTTTTTAAAGAGCTAATATTTTTATTTAGAGGGAAAAATGACAAGGAAGAAAAACTCCAATTAGGCCTGCTTCATGTGGGGTTGATTTCTGCCCTTTATAAGTATAGGAGTAGCAAGAGCTGCATGCAGATTTTGGTCATTTTATGAAAATCAATTGTTTTCAACTCAAAATGTAAACACATTTTAGTTCTGAATCTTCCCCCGTGGCAGTGTGCCATGCGCGGGAAGTAGCAGGCTCTTTTCTTCCACAGACAACTTGGTGTGGAGACACCTTTCTCAAAGATGCTTGGCTTCCCTACTTGAAAAACTTTTCTCTAAAATCCTCTCCAGTGGAGCTCCCTGGTGGGCTCATTAATCTCAAAATCACAATCTGGAGAATCCAACCTGACCTTTTGCCTCAGAAAGCCCCGTGTTCCCTCAGCTGCAAAGGCAGCTTGATGCTCCACTGAGGGTAAAATCCCAAGTGCTGTCCTTCCCACCACCAGTGCAAGGGGGCAGCTGGGTTATTTCTTGGATTTCTTATAGCTGACTGACTTAAACTTCTCTCTAAGGGACTCCCCTCCCAATCTAAGGCTGTGACAGGAGTCTTTAACTGTCAAAAACACATCCCTGATCTGAAAAAAAGGTCAGAATTTCTGCTACACAAAAGTTGTTTATTTTCCTAAAATAGTTAAAAAAAAAAAAGATGAAAGAAGAAAGGAGAAGGAGAAGAAAGGAAAGAGATCAAAAAAAGAAAAGAAAATGCTCACAATTTGGAATACATTGACTTAAGAAGGCTGAGAGGAAAATAAAAGAATAAAAAAATATAAGAATGAAGGCTGTAATTCATGTAATACACACATGCACACACACACACACACACACACACACACACACACACACACGTGAGAGGATAGAGCAAAAAAGCTATCAATTGTGAAGAGGATGAGCCAGGATTCAGAAGGAGGCTGAATGGCAAAGGCACAGTCAGTTTGCTGAAACTTCCGAGAGCAGCCCTGCCCAATGGTGGCATGGGGGGCGGGGTGGGGGTGGGGAGCTGGGTGAGGGCTCAGCATCTCCACCCCATGCCTTCAGCTCCATGCCCAATGCTCTGGAAAGAGACAGCCTTTAAAAGTAAAATCCCTGCTTGCTTCTGATTTAGATCTTCATTCCCAGATGCTCAATAGTTTTCGGGTTGACCTTCAATTAGAGTGGCTCCAAACCTTCAGCTTTAAATTCCACTTCCCCTTCTCCCCATTCCCCATGGTCTCTCAATCAAATGGTTAATGATCTGGAAATAGCTAAACATACTGGGAGACTGGGATGCTATTCAGGGATGCAAAGACTGGGATGTGAAGTAGGCTTTTTAAAGGGAATAATCACTTACGACATATTATCAAGTTCTGATCAAGGTGTACCCATTTTCTTAAGAAAGATAGCCTGTCCTAAGCCTTGACATGATGCCGTGGCAATGCTATTGTGTGACTTACATATGGACACTGTGAATATTCACAATGAAGTCTTTTAACGAACAGAGGTTAATTGCATTGGAGGCAGGTGGTCTTTGCCAGCTTCCTTTTTTCTTTCCTGAGATTCTAATTTTCTTACCTTGTGTGAGAAGAATATTTAAAGAATATTCCTTTAGGAGGCTGCTGGTACATTAGCTAAGCTGCTGTCTGTTGAAGTTTCAAGCACAGTTCAATTAAACTCAATTTAACATATAATCTCTCTGGGGACCCACTCTGAGCCTAGAACTATGCCAGGTAGCATTAGAGTTTCAAAGAAGTAATCTCCACTCTTAAAAAGTTTGATCATCCATTTTGTGAAGTAACAGTCACAAAATACACAGTGAAGGGAAGAGGAATTGAATGAACATTCATATGTAAAAATCAAACAAAAATTATTTTAACAAATGCACAGATAATTAGTCTAAAAGATGTCTAAACAAAAGCATAGAATTTTGGTTCTGATGCATCCCACCATACCCAGGAGCACTCAGGGATACTGGAAGGGTTACGCTCACTTCTTTTTCTTGGGTAGTGGAGGGTTACACTCACTTCTAGCCCACCTTTGTAAGCAGCACTGAGAAACCAGATATGATATGCTCAGAGGAAGGTAAGCAGTATAAAGGAGAGTGTGTTGAAAGAGAAACCCTGGCAGTAACTTAGGGTACTTTGCTCCAAAAGACAAATCTAAGCTGGAGAAAAATAACTTCTTCCAAACATTCGAACATTTATTTTCAGGAAGGATTGCATTTGCACTCTGAGGCTATACACAGTAAAACTCAAGCAAATGGGAAGAAATTATAAAGAAACCACTTTTACTTCAATATATTGTAGTCCTCAACAAATTAATAATGAAAGAACCATATACCATATGTTCGTTTTACATTTTAGGATAAACAAAACCCACTAATATTTGTATAGTCTATGAAAGATGCTATTCCTAATTTTATTTTTGTTTGTTTGTTTTGTTTTATATATAATGGAAATGTAAAGCATCTTGCTTCATCCTGGGAGTAAATGGCAGAGCTGAGAATTAAATAATGTCTTCTGGTGCTGGGTCCCTACCTGAGCCATCGCTGGTATCTTGGATTCATGCTGAGGACTGGTTTGCTGTCTGTCACTGAAAGGATTCAAGAAGACACAGCAGGACCATCTGTGGGGGTCCCTAATTAGCTGGCAAATTTCTCTGGGACAAATTCTCAGCACTTTTGCCCCTCTGAGACTATTTTTTTATTATTAATTGTAGAGTCTTCAAAATAATTCATAAGACAATTTCTGCTAAACTTGTCCATGGCTAAGAACGGCTTAGATAAATTATTTTCAACCAATCCTTCTCTTGTTTGAAAATTTGAGTTTCCTAGTGCTGCTCTCTCTAGAAAGCCCAGCTGGGTTTCAGTTCGGGAGATTCCTACTTTCTACTTTAAGTATCTAACAGATATCTAATGATATTTCTGCCTCAGTCCTTAGCCAACTTCATTCCGTTCACAGCCTGCAGAGAACTGAGGGCTGTAATTCTTGGTGAATAGTAATTTTTTCCATCAGGTATCCTGATCTTTCTTCTGCAAGCGCAATAATACCTCCGTAGCATTTTTTGATGCTTTAAGAGGCGTAATGTGTGTACTTAGTCTCACAATGAATCAATACCTACCAATCTCAGTAAGGACTTTGTCTTACTTTTTAATTTGTCTAACATTTAGCTCACATTATTTCCTTGGAGTTGCCAATGTCTTCTCCCATTGGAGTTTGAGATTAACCACCCAAATCCACTACACTTTACATTCCTGGTCTATTTTGGGGTATTTATGAGAGGCACTAAGTGCCTCAGCAAGCGTGGAGAAATGCACAGCTAGTGAATATTTCATGGCTTCTGCTGTCTTGGAAGTTGATCGAGGCATTTCTGCATCCAAGCGCAAATCCACATTTGGGGGAAAAAATGGAGACCATTCCCACACATATATAAAGCAGCAATTAAACCCAAGAATTACTTCAGTTGGCTTTTGGGGCCACATAGAACAGTGCAGGATGTTTGTGGAATACTACTATTGCAGGTGATTTTTATCAGTTTCTCCAGTCTCATTGTGAGGAGTGTCATGTTTAGATTAGCTGTCTGGGTGGACAGACAGATTTTATGAGCTTTCGGAGCTATAGCAACAGGAAGAATTTAGAAGAGGACCTTTATTGAGGGGTTATTAGGATACTAAAAAGTCTTAATCTGTGCCACAAAACTGTCATGGAAATGCTGTGCTGAGAAAGAAGAGCAGAAGGGATAAAGTAATTGTGCTAAAGGATGCAAAATGCTTTCTCATCAAAGTGGGACCAGACTGTTTCCACATCGCTTCTGAAGGCAGAAGTAAGATAAACAGAAGATAAGAGAAAGGCTTCATCTCAATATAAATAAGCTATTTGTAATAGTCACAATGATAAAACACTGAATTAGTTCATCTTAAGCTCTCAGTCTCTGAGGTATCAAGCCAAAGCTGGATGAATGCAACTCTGGGATGTGAAAGATATTGCAGGGATGGAGAAGTAGGTCTAGGTGACCGACAAAGTCTTTCTGGAATTCAGGATTCACATTATCTTCTTCAAAGGGCAAATTGATACCAGAATTCTGCTTGATGAGTGCAGAACTAACATGATCTAAGGCTTAAGGCAGAGGCAGGCTCTGTTGGCTCCTAGAACTCTCCCAATTACAGACAGGGTTTCCTGATTTGACATAAGCTACATATGGGTTGAGGCCCTAGTAACTCTTTCTGCACTGCCTTCCATTTCATTTTTTAGGTTTCTTGTTGGCCATTCATCTTCATTTAGACCAACACACTGTTTCTTATGCATCTGAATGAACTATGCTCAGTAACAAAATAAGACCTCTTATAGGAGCTCAAAATCTAACTGACACATGAACGAATTATTTGGATTTAAATAATTAACTGATATTTTCTGGAAATCAGATTCTCTCTAGGCAAAGTTCACTCCTGGAAGAGCTATTCCCCATATAACAAATGAAAGCACTTAATTAAACACGGATTTATCAGTTCAGGAAATTTCTCCTGGCTGGATCCCACAGTGTCTGATTTGGGTTTTGGTTTTGCTGGAATTCCATTGTTTCCATATTGGTGTTATGTTGGACATCCTCCTCAGAGTAGCTTCTTCTAGCTTCTGTTTGGTATCTTTCCAAGATGTTGTTCCTTAAATTTCTTGCCTAAGAAACACACATAGCAGTTAAATGGAGGGAAAAAAAAATTCCACTTCCTCCCTGCCCTTCACCTGCTCCTGTGGTAACTGGCTTCTGACCTCATGGTTTAACTGTTGCTTTGCATCAAACCCAGCACTATGTCTAGTGCACTCACCCTTCCCTCTCTAAGAAGAATGAGGAAAAAAAGAATGAGTAGGGCGACAGTCCAATGTCTTCCAACTCTCTTATTTTCATCAACATTGTCATCAACTTCCTTTCCTCTGCATCCTGGGAAGAATTCTAAGTTTCTCCTCTACTTTCACTGATTTAAGTTTTAATAATGTCAGATCTGAGTTTACCATCTTTGGTTTGGGGTTAAACTTCATTATTGAAAAAGGTTTCTTTTCATTTTCAATACTCTTTTCTTTTTTTTAAGGTTTTATTTATTTATTTATTTGATAGAGAGGGAGATCACAAGTAGGCAGAGAGGCAGGCAGAGAGAGGGGAAAGCAGGCTCCCCACTGAGCAGAGAGCCCAATGCGGGGTTCGATCCCAGGACCCTGAGATCATGACCTGAGCTGAAGGCAGAGGCCCAACCTACTGAGCCACCCAGGCTCCCCTCAATACTATTTTCTATTATTATTATTTTTAATCAGTCTGTTGTCATTGCATATAGGAACTGATATTTAATGAGAACCTACTATGTGCCAATACTGGTAGCTGGTACTAAAGTAAAATGCATTACTTTATGGTTGCTATGTTGTATTCCTCATTACTCTACTTTATTCTGAGATCCTTGTCTTTAGATAGCATTATACTTTTGTGTAGAGACTCTTCTCCTTTTAGAGCTTTCTACTTTTCTATAGAGGCCACATTCTGGCATACTTTTAAGACTTTGTAAATATTCTTTTGGAGTAAAAATTAAAGAGTTTAAGATTTTCAGAGGTCTTAATTTTCTCTTTGTGATCATGGTAACTTTTATTTCTGGTGCCACAGTATTTTTCGGGACCTCCTTTTTTGGTTACTCATCCACCCTCAGATGTATGGATCTGTTTGAGCGTGATTGATCAGACTAATGGTCCTCACTCTTACTTTCCTGAACAGGAGTACTTAGATAATCCACAGTATCTAGCATGCCTTCCTTCTAGGGCTATTCATTTCTCTGGTTTTGTTGAGACTAATTTTCCAGGGTGCAATCCTTAAATATCCATATCCCTCTCATGTACCTGACATACTGCCATTTCTGTGAGTTGCAGTTATGAATAGATTTTCTTAGAAGGTGGTAGGAAAGTGGGCTTCTGATCATCTAGAAGTCAGCATTTGGAAAGTGGAATAATCCATGTCTCATTTCACGTTTGGTGCAAACTCTCATCTCTAAGCTGGGGGTGAGTGCAGAGAGTATATAAATTTCACAGATTTCCATATGAATTTTTGGGATAGCAGACTGATTGATTTCATTAAGCCAGGTCCAGAAATGTCAGTGATACTGTTTTCTCTAGTTAGCCTTATTGTTTCCTGGCTTTGTCTATTTTAATTAGAATGTTAGAGAAGTTATATTTTGGTTCTTTACTAGATATCATTTCAAATTATTAGCTTTCCACCATAATTTCTTCTTGCAATACTGACAAGCTATAGAGGTGAGTTGAGAAAAAAATTCAGAAGGTTAACAAAATATATCCCAGGATTAGAGGACAAGACATATGAGTTTAGACATAGGGACTAAATTTACACAGTCTACAAAAGAGAGGTCTCCAAGGGAAGATCTCTATGACATGATCTATAAATATCATCAAGGTAACAAAATAAACAAAGCAAATTATTTACAGTCACAAGATAATAGGACAAGAATGATTGTCTGGAGTTAAGTGAGGGAAAGTTTACAATAGGTTATAAAAAAGAGAAAATTCTTAACTGAAAACAAAACCAAACAATATAACTAATGCAAAAAAGTCAAGATCTATCACAGATCTGTAATAAAATGTTGTTTAAAAAATTTACAGGAATAGAAAAAATGTATTTTTAAAAACTACAGATGAATGATTATTAAGTTTTCATTGTCAAAATTAAGATCAAGTCTCGGTGTTTCCTGTTCCCTAGTTGTAGCATCTTTGACAAGCTATTTTTAAATGTGCATAATGAGAAGAACATTAATTGCTACGTATGACTATTGTGTCCACTATAGTTTAGGAATGATTTCCTATCAATTTTATAACCATTCCAAGTCATATCTTAAGCTAGTGTGATCTTATCACACTCTTTTCTGTCACTACCAAATTTTTGAAATGAAAAGTATATATGTGCTTAATTCCTCAAGTCCTACTCATTTCTTTGTCTTTTACTATTTCGCTTCCATGCTCACTTCTCTACCAAGATTTCTCTCTTCATGAATGAGCTCTCATTTCCTAAATGGAATGGCATACTGTCACTTCTTTTCTTACATGACCAATAGGATTGGTCAACTCTCCTTGCTTGCATTCTATTCTTCTGGTGGCTTCCCTACATCTCTGTATATTTCTTTTTTATCCTCTTTGCAATATGGATCTACATCTCATAGTATTATTGTGCAGATTCAATAAGAAAATGATGAAAAATTTCTTATCCAAGTACCTTGCACAGAGAACTCAGAAAATACTATCTTGGTTGATTATAGTCCATTCATAAAGCTATCCTTTATTCTCTCCTCTTTCTAGCATGAGGGTTCTCCATAGAGAATCTCATCCCTTGCTGTGTTTTCATTTCCCATTAATAAACTAAAGATTTCCTAATCTGTAATCCATATCTCTAAGCTTCTGCCTTTCCTCTGAACTCCAAACCTATCTTTTGAAACTGTTCTCCTTATATATCTAACCAGATATTCCAAAAGTACTTTAAACTTAATGCAATAGAAATTTGACTATTCATATCTCCCTCCTATCTCCCTGGCTTCATCCCTGCCTGCTCTTTCTCAATTCTGTATCTCAAGCAGTGATACTGTTTTTTTTAAATTAACATATAATATATTATTTGTTTCAGGGGTACAGGTCTGTGATTCATTAGTCTTACACAATTCACAGCACTCACCATAACACATACCCTCCCTAATGTTCATCACCCAGCCACCCTATCCCTCTCAGCCCCCTCCCCTCCAGCAACCCTCAGTTTGTTTTCTGAGATTAAGAGTCTGTTATGGTTTGTCTGTCTCTCTGGTTTCATCTTGTTTCATTTTTCTCTCCCTTCCCCTATGATCCTCTGTCTTGTTTCTCAAATCCCTCATATCAGTGAGATCATATGATAATTGTCTTTCTCTGATTTACTTATTTCGCTTAGCTTAATACCCTTTAGTTCCATCCACATCGTTGCAAATGGCAAGCTTTTGGGTTTTTTGATGGCTGCATAGTATTCCTGTGTGTGTGTGTGTGTGTGTGTGTGTGTGTGTGTGTGTGTGTGTGTGTATCTGTATATATATACCACATCTTCTTTATCCATTCATCTGCTGATGGACATCTAGGCTCTTTCCATAGTTTGGCTATTGTGGACATTGCTGCTATAAACATTTGGGTGCACATGCCCCTTCGGATCACTACATTTGTAGCTTTAGGGTAAATACCCAGTAGTGCAATTGCTGGGTCATAGGGTAGCTCTATTTTCAACTTTCTGAGGAACCTCCATACTGTTTTCCAGAGTAGCTGCACCAGCTTGCATGTCCACCAACAGCGTAGGAGGGTTCCCCTTTCTCCACATCCTTGCCAACACCTGTTGTTTCCTGACTTGTTAATTTTCGCCATTCAAGCAGTGATACTGTTAACCTTCAGGTGTAACCAGTGATCTAAGCAAAACACCTCAGCCAGTTTTGGTTCTTGTCTGGTTTCTTATTCCTACAGGCCCATGGAGCATTAATATTTGCCAAGTTTCCTCTAGTAATGTGATGTGGATCACATTCCCCTTTCCCAGTTTCTCAGCTGTGAGCCTACCCCATCTAGTTCAAATTATTATCTACCCTCTGCTGGACAACTGAAAGAGCCACCCAAGCCATTTTATTGGTCTCTAGCTTATTTTCATTGTAATCCATTCTCCACACTACCTTTAGAGAGAGCTTTGCAAGTTTTGTAAGTCACCTACTCATTCATATTACATCTCTGCTTAAACACTATCCCTGGTTTCATTATCAACTGCCAGGGAAGTCCGAACTTCTCAGAATTGGAGAAAAAAAAAAAGGGGCCATCAGTTTACTTCCAAACTATGTTTCCTAGATTTCTCTATGCTACCCTCCTACACATACACACCCTCCTACGTAGCACACGCTAGACAGAGCAATGGTCTCAAGCATTAAATGCTGTTTCCTCCATGATTTGGCACAAACTGTGTACCTCTCCCAGTGATCTGTCCTTGCTTCAACTCAGTACTCACTTGCATGGGACTGAAATGACCAAGACCTGCAGACCATTTCTCTCTTTCTTGGGTGGTGTTTGATAAATGAGTGAACTTCCTAATATTCTGATTTTACACCGTAAATGAGTGTTTCCAGGCACTGAGTTTATGTCATCTCATTTGAACTTCACAAATACCAAATATTTTAGGTTTTTGTTTTGCAGATAAGAAATTAAAGTTCTGAGAGGTGAGAAGATTTGTCCACTTTCACACTGTTGCTAAGTTGGCGAAAGAAGTTAGACCAATACTGAGGCCTCTCTTACTCTAAAATCTATTTTTCCACTATCATAGGTAGTCATAATGGAATTTTTTATAAAGTATTAAACTCTCTGCTACTCATTATTCAAAGAATTGATCAGTAATTAGTGAGTATGAGATCTCTTCCCCAGATGGAAGGTTATCCTAAATGTATTCAAGGTACCTCCCCAATTCTAATTTCTTTGCTCTCAGGGGAAACTGAGACAGTTTCACAACTCAGTAGAATCATAATAATATCTCAATTTTTAAGTGCCAGAAAACTACCATCTTAATGTTAATAACAAAGCTGAGTGGTGGTATTTGTAATAGAATATAAATTATCCAAGTACAATATTAAAAAGTTTGATTATTCAGTCTGATATAGCACCATTTTTTTGATATAGCACCATTTTGTACATTAATGTAGTTTTAGTAGCCCCTTATTTATCCAGATTTGAGCACAATGTATTCTGGATATTCAACAATTCAAACTGATAATTAATTGATTTGCATCTATTATAAGATAAAATCATAGCAAGTAGAGTGTATCAAAATTATACTGAATAAAATTAAATATTTCTTGAACATCATATTATCTCACATAACCTCAGAGTTATTATGCCGTACTTATATCATGGACATATGAAAGTAAAAGACAACTGAAATATCTGGTCAATAAAATGCAGTTAGAAAATTTGGATATTTCTCTGAAATTTATTAGTATACAAAAGTTTTTGTTTTTCTATGGTTTAAATATTCACTCCATTATCTTGCCCATGTGTTTAAATAGGCTCAGCCCTAATATTTTGCTTTTACAAGGTAAAAGTCAGTTTTGATGACTGAATAGTAAAAGTTGCAATCTGTAGTTACCACATCAGATTTTACTATGAAGTTTATTGGTCAAAAAAGTCTTAACTTTTTTTTATTGATCTTTTTTGATATGTCAGCACCTGGGCCCAGAACCATGGGAAATATTAAAAAAAAAATGTAAGGGGCTCCTTCTCAAATAGATTACAATTCAGCAAATCATAGAATGCTAAGTGAAATGAATGACTACAATAATAATAAATATATAGAAATTGAACTTAGTTTCAAATCACTGGGATTTGAAAAAGTCACAAAAGCTTAGTTAAAGAAAAGTAACTTGAACAAGACCTTGATTTTCTTCTAATCAGAAACTTGGATTATTTACTGTTCAAAGTTGGGCACCATGCTTTGTTTAAAGATACGGTTAAAAAAGAAAAAAAAGAAAAGAAACCCAAACTCTATATGCTGCAATTTAAAGCTCGTGGTGATTCACCTACCATCTAAACTTTGGACTGTGTTCCTATGTTCTTATGCATCCACCATGTAGTATTAATTTGCAATTCACTATTCTTTAATCTTTGACTGCCCTTGTTTTTGTCATATCTTCTATTTGAAGTCCTGTTTCAAATCTAGTCCGATACTCCCCCTTCCTTGACACCTCACCTTGTCTTTTTATTTAAATCAGTCTCTCCTTCCCCCATGTTGCTATCACTCTGCTCATTCATTTATTCAATTACCTGCCACTTGTTGGTTTATTCCAGAAACTGGTATATAGGTGTCTTTCTCCCACATGAGGACATAATCACTTTGAACTCAGGACTTTATTGTGTTTTCCTTTATTTCTGAAAAACTCAAACACAGTTGAATGAATGATTTTGAGAATAAGCAAGTTAATCCATATTTAAAGAATGAATCCATGTGAGAATGAATAAATGAGTGAATGCAGGCTATTTAGATCATGTATAAGAGCCCTGTTTTCAGATATTTCAACCTTAATAACCCTTCAGGAAAAAAGTTGAGTTATTCCACAAGAATTATTAATACCTAATATGTGAATTTTACTCAGTATTATCATGAGAAAGTCCATGTGATACACAGGTCTGTGCTGTGCAGAAGGAATTCTGCCTCCCATTTGCAAAATTAGCTCTTTTCTAGTTTTGTTTGTTTGTCCTGAGCTGTTGTGCTCTCTTCTGGTTTACATCGGTCTTACATTTCATGGTAAGAACGTGCATGTCAAACATGAATTTACCCAGAGGTTATCAACTAAGTTGTTAACTGTTTCTTCCCTCCATGATTTCTCTTTTCATTAAGATACAAATAGTAAATAATACACTTTGAAAGGTTAATTTAATTAATAGTGCAACAGACAGTCACCCACTTGGTACAATTAATTCCCTCATTAAATAAAAATGGCTTCGTCATGTAACACACCAAGAACCATGCTAAACTCTGGAGAGATAAAGATGAATATGGTGGCAGAGGTACAACTTTTGAGTAAAGTGAAATGGAATGAAAATAAATCATTTGAAGAAATATTGTAAATAATAAAGGGAAGGGTGGCTTATGCTGACAAGGGTGTCAGGAGGTCTGCCTGTAAGTGACTAGATAAGTAAGAGAAGAATTCTGGATGTGCCTAACCTTCCCCTAGAGTAAAGTAAGATGGCTTCCACAGTGACTGAATACTCTAGCTGTCCCTAAAGGACTTTAGAAAGATATCCATGTAAATAGGTTAATGTATTCCTTTTGAAGGAATTGCTTATCCTCTAAGGACCGGAAAGGTGAGTAGCAGCTGACAGAAATAAGTTGGCATTTACTTGGATCTTGCTCAGAGAGATGAGTGGCTCTGAAACAACGTGGAGTACCTGGGTCTTCATTGGATGGACATGAGCACTCAAAGGGAATCACGTGACATTCAGAAAGGATGGCAAGTGCCAGGATAAGTTAGAGGAAGCAGATATAAACTTCAATCATTTAATGATTTTCCTAAGAGTTTAGCAATCTGCCATGTAATAACTTTAACTATTACATTTCAATTGTCATGTATACACCTGGAAGATACCTTCCTCTCCCTTTATCCCTCCCTCCTCTGCCTCTGCTGCCCAGCCACCCTCCCCCCCGCCACTTTCTTTCCCTTTTCCTTTCTCTCTCTCCCTCCCTCTTCCCCCTCATCTCTGACATGCAAACACACATAACACACATGCACATGGGTGCACACACACCCTCTTAGACTTTTGGGTGCACTGGTTAAGGAACTAAGCATGCAAATTCACAAAATTCACTAAATAAAACTGAAAATCAGTAGCATTAGAATGCTTCAAAATTCAAATATCAGTCAGGAGTTTTGTGGCCCTTAGTTACTCAAGAGAAGGGACTAGAGTCGAGTACCTTAGAATTTCAAAAAAGAGGTAGACAAAGAAAGCTTTAAGACTAGGGAAGTCCCCCTGCCCTTCATGTTTTTCATCTTCCATGTAAATAGGGAAAAATCTTGCTGACTTCCATTTGAGGAGTATGGACAGATGCATTAAACATTGAGGAGAAGGCGAACTCAGTAAATTTCCCTCTCACAATGCCCACTGATATTTGACAAGCTACTCATCTATTTACTGCTAAAAGACATTTCCATGGGCTCTTTCCTCTTAACCAGTATTAAAATAATTGTAAAAAAGAACACCAAGGACACAGCAGGCATGACAATTCCTGTGTTTTACCACCAAATCAGAATGGCTGACATGGAAAACAGAGTAACAGATGGTGGAACAGATAGCCAGAGGGGCAAGAGATTTACTCAAGGTCATAAGAATTTTGCACCAGAAGTAGAAACAAAACCCAGAAAGACCTTGAAGCGAAATGCTACTATTTACATATCTCTTTTCATTGAGGAATAAAGTTTCAGTGAATCAATTAAAGGATAATTATGCTACAGTTACAGTTCTTTATTAGACCCAATTATGGAAATGACAGTTTTGTTGGAAGAAAAGCAAGTAGCCCACTTTGCCTGACTCTGTTCTATAGAGTATGATGATGCAAGACTGGAATAAATGCTTTGTGTCCCTATGTGCCATTCTAGGCTATTAGATTGTGTTATTTAGGCATTTAATTCATGAATATGTGTACAATAGGGTTGGTCAGGTTGACATTTTCTGTAGATTTCCCTGACATTAGTGTACAGAATGAATTGAGTAGTGTGAAAGGGGAAAGGACACGGAGACTGTCCTCAGGGAGGATAAGTTGTAGGACTCTTCAGGCACAGAGGTCAAACACGAGAAGAGGCTGAACTAAAGCTAGAACTTGGAGGGTGACATGCTCCCTGCAGTGACCCAGAATGATATTGACCTCATTAAGGATAAGAGTGACACAAGCAGGGTGTCTGATGGGAGCGTCCAGGAGGCAGGTTCATTTTTAAAGTTCAGAGAGAAAACACAAATTGGGCTCCATCAAAATTTAAAACTCTTGCCCTTTGAAAGACACTGTAGAAGAGCCACAGCCTGGGGGGAAATATGTGCAGAACACATATCTGATAAAATGCTTATATAAAATATATAAAGAACTATCAAAACTCAGTAATGAAGAAACAAAACATCTTGATATATCTATTTTGAAAAGATACTTTAGCAAAGAATGCATGTAGATGGCCAAAAAACACTTGTAGAGATGATTTTCTCTTCTAGTGAGTGCTTATAAACAGTGGGCCTGGAGCAACATTAACACAAAATAATAATCATAATATCATACAATTAAATAGTGCTTACAATTTGCCAGACGCCATTTAAAGCACTGTGCAAACATTCAACTCACTTAATGAGTTAATAAAGAAGAGTTTTAATAAACCACTTTATAGATGAAGAAACTGAGGCACAGAGAGGTGAAGTAATTTACCCAAGGTCACACAGCTATTAAGTGGCTGAGTCCAGATTTGAACACAAGCAATCAGGCTCCAGAGCCTCTGTTCTTGGCTATGACTATTTGTTACTGCTCCAATTACCAACAAAAATATGTTGAGCATCTCCTCTGTGCCCAGTGCTTGGTCATACACTATAGAGTCATAAGGAACTGATTAAATATAGTTCCTTTCCTAGAAGAGCTTAACATCTAAATTGAAAGGTGAGCCTGTGTATACCAAACACTTGACTGCATCTAATCATGATACAATCTTACAATCAGAAAATAAACAATAAACATACAGAACACCATCATCACTTGTTTGAAAGACAGGGTCTATGACAATTAGTGATTACTGAAAGCATTCTAAGACCTCTATAATTTAGAAAATTTCCAAAGAAAAACAAAGTAGAGACGAGCAGAATTTGAAAGAATCAAATAAGAGGTAGAAGTTTGGACATTTGAAAAAGAATTTTCTAGGATCTTTAATACTGCCGTAATTATCAGCAAAAATATTTATTAAGTGTCTCTTTCATGTTTGGCAGAATTCTTGTGTTTTAGATTATCCTTAATAAACCAGCGTAAACAAGGATGATCCATGTCTAAACATGACAATGACCTAATTCAAATACCTCCTTATACTAGAACTGCAGCTGTCAAGTGAGCTGAAACAATTCCTGCTAGCCAGCTATTATTTTAACAACACTAAAGACCCGTCCTCAAGAGCTCTGAGTTACTGGGGTTTTTTTCTTCTCAGTTGGTAACATCTCTTTTCCCAGAATGAAAACCGTGCAATAACATGGAAGCAAGGAGATAAGCAACAGACATCTTTCTTAATTAATTGACTCTGATTAAAAGAAAATAGTGTCTTTGAAGCTGTAGCTACAGAAGTCAGCCTGTGTGACATAGCATCTTCTAAGTCTCAGATTCACTCCATTCGAGCAGCCCAGCCTGGAAAGTAGCCAAATGCGTGCTTCTAACGACTGCAACCGTGCAGGGGGCAGGAGAGAGAAAGGAGAGACAGGGTGAGGAAGGGGAATGAAGAAAGAAACGGAGGACGGAAGGGGGGGGGGACAGCAGACAGAGACAGAGAATGAGAGAAATCGTGGGAGACGTGAGAGTGAAGGATAAGAAGGGAGGGGGGATGTAAAGGCAGATTTTTATTGGAAGCAATTGAAGTGGTTGCTATGAGACCCGCTGGAGCAGAGGACCAGCAGCCAGCCCGACGCTGATGGTTCTTACCTCGTACTAAACCTTTCTTTTGACACAGTTTTAGAGTTGCTTAATATCTGAGCAAGCACCTGACACGGGCGACTTTTTCTTTCTTTTTTCTCCTCCCGTCTCTCGGGTAAGATGGAGGTAGAAAACGAAGCCAGCTGCTCCCCCAGCCGCGCATCAGGCGGGTCCAGAGAGTACAAGGTGGTAATGCTGGGAGCTGGGGGAGTTGGTAAAAGCGGTAAGTTTTAATACCGAATGCTGGGGACGGAGGGAGCTCTGGAGAGGCAATTCTATAGAGTGAATAATGACGATAATGATAGTAATCACGCCGTCGGGGGCTAGCTAGCTGTAGCAGTTAAACACAAGTATCTGACAAGGTGTTTAAAAGTAGTAAGGACTGTTGAAAAGATGTAGACCAGTCAGGAGAAGGGAAAGGCAGCCAGTGATAATGTATAGAACTTAAAGAAGATCTTTTTTTTTTCCTTTGATTTCCTGCTGGGTGATATTTGATCGTAATTTATATGTCCTTTTTAAAGTTAATAACATGATATTTATGAAATAGCCATGGTATCAGAAAAAATATGCTCCTGTTCTCAAAAATACTCGCATGAAGAAAGAGGTGCTACTAATAATCAATGAAACACACATACACAAACACAGACACACAGGCGGGATTATCAGTGCTGAATGTTGTATTTGTTTCTTTGATTAGGAGCTTTCTGTCCCCTTTTCCTTGTCTCTGATACGACATTGTGTGGCGTGGTCTTTGAAAGCAATGAGGAAAGTTGGTTTTTGAAAGTGACAGGGTCTTGAAGGAATGATATTCTTTGTGGGACCTGTGCAGGGTGATCAAACCAAATTTTGTGGTTAACAGGTTTAGAAGAGAAAGCTACATGCTTAAAGGGATATGGGATGTTAATGGGGGTAAAGACTGGTAAATTTGTCTTGCTACATTAAAAATAACAACAACAACAGAAGTTGTCAGTGGTCAGGTTTCTTGAGGGGCTCAAAAGGCCAAATATAACAAATTCAAACAATAGATAGGTAGCAGTGTTTGAGGCTGATCAAATGGTGACTATCTTGGGGCTATGATTATCACTAGAAAATAAAAACGTAAATATAAATTTTTATATAAATTCAAAAAGATCCCCATGGGGGATACATCTGTGGGTATGCCAGAAAACGGAAGAAATGTTAGAGTTAACATGGACAAAATATATATATATATAAAAGTGTGTGTGTATAATATATATATAATAAATATAATATAATATATAATATTATATCTGTATCTATATATCTATATATATCTTCCATAGTTTTGTGCCTGACAAAAAGATTCAAATTTGAGGCCAACATTCTTGGCATAAGAAACATCCCCAGCCAAAAAAAGCTGATAACTTTCGTAGTGAGTCTACAGGTGATAAGAAAGTTGATCACTAAAGAAAGGAGAATAAAGAGTGAGACTCTAGAAGACAACAAGGTAAAGAGGTTAGAAAAATAGGAAAAGACATAAAATTGAGCACCCCCCCACATCACCGCCCCCCTAAAAAATAAACCCATAAGGGATTACTATAAAAAGAAAAGAAATACGTGAATCTGGATTTGGTCAATCACTAAATGCTTGGTCTAAGTGAGAAAAATAAGTCATCTCTTCTAAGAAGGAAATGTGAGATAAAAAAACTTTGCAGCTGGATAGGAATGAGGAATTGTCTAAAAGCTTTTCTTTTCTTTTTTTTTTTTAATGTAATGGTTGGAAGGGGAAGAATCAAAATAGATGAGGATTAGGGAGGGAGGGAAAGAAAGAGGAAGAATAAAGAGAAAATAATCCATGCAAAATAAAACTATCTTTTGAAAGAATATAGTCGGTCAGACGCAAGGAGGAAGAACAATGTGAGAATGAAATAGAAGAGAAACAGCTCTAATCAGACGAATCAACAGAAATGCCACCAACAGTCTATGAGGTCAGAGAGATGCTGCAAAAACCCCACAGTGTGCCTGTGGATTACCTTTGCTTGCTGGCTGGGTATTTTCCTGTTTCACCAGGAGCTTGGGGGATGTGGGAATAGTGTGACTGGTTTTTAGTCATATATTCCATGGTAATGGACCATGGAGAGAGGAGATGTGGGATAGGGCATCCTTCAGCAATATACTTATCCTGGAGATGATATTACGTCTACTGTTTTGACCTTCCCCATATACTGTTTGTACTAGTCACTGTTGCCTTCCCAATAACCAGGCATTTTTGACATCATGAAATGTTGGCAGAAATTTTTGACACAACAAAACGCTGGATTGCTTTCACCTACACTGTGTACATTAAATAGTTGAGCAAAACTTTTTCAGTGTGATTAACACAGGAGTAGCCAGCTCACCTCTGAGATGGTTAAAAATAAAAGAGGGTTAATAGTTCTGCTGTGCTGTTGCTTTAGAGAGAATATAACTCATAGGAAAATTCCAGGTCCAAAAAATGCCGTGTTTGTGGATAAACGATGGGAATCAAAATGATGGAGTCACATCTTACTCTTGGGCTTTGCCCCTGTGATTCATTTAGTGTTAACAGTATATAAATATTCAAACACTGATTCTCACCATTAACCTCTTTTGAAAGTTAAAATATTTGCTTTCAAATGAACTAAAGTTTTTTTTAAATAAAAAACCACTTTTTTTATTGCTGAATGCCTGGATCAATAGAGCCCCAATTTACTTTTCCCAGAATTTCAATGGTTTATATGAAAGAACTGTACAAACCTGTTAAGGTGGATTATATGAAGGGATTTTAAGGAGAAATCTGCTATTCTGAGGAAACTAAAGAAGATGTATCAAGCTATCATCTGTTTCTAATTCTGAGTCATTCTGAGTCTCCTTTGAACATGAATGAGAAACTCAATTTACTGGAACCATAATTTTTAAATGAACAGAATCTTAGAGATTGTCTATGCTTACTGTGAAATTAGGGTGTTTTTTTTTTTTTTTCCTATCCATATTTTACTAAGACATCCTTTGGTGAGTAGGAAATTTTGGAAGGACTTGCAACTTCACTGAAACAGAAATTCCCACAAGATTTAAAATGTGTGGGTAAATAACTGTACTTTGTTTGAGAAATCTCAAACCACCAATCAACAAGTTATTGAGCAGGTACTAGGCGTGGGCCCTGTGCTAGTCCCCATTGAGAGGAAGCAAGAAGGAAGTGAACATTCCTGTGGCAGATATGGAAACATGGTTTTCAGGATAATTTCCAGTCTTCACAATCTAAATAGCTGTAGTCAATTTGCAAATGGAAAAACTGAAGCCAGGTGACCCCTTGTCCTTGGTCATGGAGGTAATAACAGATTTCTGAGACGTTTTACCTGACCCTTCTACATTCTATTTGACACCCTAGAAGGAAGAGCAAAGAGTTCTACCACTTACTATCAAGAAGAAAATAGGATGCCTGGGTGGCTTAGTCAGTTAAGCATCTGACTCTCAGTTTCAGCTCAGGTTATGATCTCAGGGTCATGAGATGGAGCCCCACGTTGAGCAGAGAGCTTGCTTGGGATCCTCTCTCTCCCTCTGCTCCTTCCCCACCCCGCACACACTAGCTCTCTCTAAGGAAGAAAAGGAAGGAAGGAAGGAAGGAAGGAAGGAAGGAAGGAAGGAAGGAAGGAAGGAAGGAAGGAAGGAAGGAAGGAAGGAAGGAGGGAGGGAGGAAGGAAGGAAGGAGAAAATAGGCCTGTTCAGAATGCATTCTCTGCCTCTTGAATGTTATATCTAAAAGAGCTTTCTACTCTCTAGACTAACACTCTCATTTATGTATCTATACCTTTTTCATCTTTAAATATAAGTACACAAACATAATATTTATATTATTTATAAATGAAAACATATTTATATCATATTTATATTTATATAATTGAAACTTATACCTAACATTATTCAAGAGTGTTATAAGTACTGAGAAAACAGCATAAACAAGAAAGAGTCCCCACCTTATTTGAAAGATGGAGGGACCCAGGCCCAGGAAGCTGAAGGGACTTGCCAAATTCATGCCAGAGCTGTGTCAGGGTCACATCTAGAACACAGCCTTCCTGACCCCCTTGAAACTGTTTTTACTTCATATCCAAGTTTTTACACAGGATATTGGAAATAAAGATTGGATCAATCACCCAAAAAATTTGAATTAGGCACACTCTAGCCTCTATCTCTTTGTTCCATCGCCTACCATCCCTTCCCCTCCCTCAAAACAGAGAAAAAAATAAAATCTCACAGCTGTGGTTTAAGAGTTTAATGGAGTCCAACCAATCCTAGCAGCTGTTTTAAACACGAACCTTTCTCTGTCTCTGTAGTTTGAAACGTAAAGGCTTTTCCTCTATGCCAGAGCATGGCTAGTGTCTGCTTTCTTCCCCTGCTTTCCCATCTGGTTCTTCCAGCTCAGACTCAAATTATTCAGCAGATCTTATCCAATAATAATAAGATCTTACTTTCCAAGATACATTTTTCTTACTCTGTTTTATGACCTGAATTGAGGATAAAATAATTTGAGGCAAGCAGGTCATCTATTCCCTCTGTTCAGACGAGGCATCTGAGGCACAGAAGTATTGATTTTTGTCCAAGAGTATGCAGAAGGAAATAAGAAATAGGAAAGTAACTCATGTTTTCGAACTTGAAATTGTTTTCCATCAGATTTCATGAGAAAAGTAGAGGCTGTATTTGAGTATCAGATGAGACTGACATGGACTTTTCTACTCCCCAGGACACATTTTAGGATTAGCTTGGTGAAATTTTGTTACGGGTGAACTATGTTTGAAACAGTTGGGAGAGGGTGTTGTTTCTCACTGCTATTCCAGCCATGACCCTGCCCTTCAGGACCTCACCATCTCACGGGGGGAAATATATTGTATACTACAAACCGATAAGTTTATTTTAGGCCTCTGACATCAGAACTGTGGAAGCTCAGGGTAAGTGGTGGCTAAATCTGAATGCAAAAGCTAAGAAGAAGTCTCAGCAGAGATGATACTTGAATTATGTATGAAGGGATGAATAGGAGTTGAGAAGGAAAAGTATAGAGAGAGCAGGGGATGGACAGGGAAAGAATTCAACAGGAACAGGGCATATGAAGAGAAAAAGCCATGTGAGGGCTATCATAATAATGGAGGGATCTTGATAACTTGGTATCTTTGGGGGCATTTGGAACAATCTCCCCTGAGTCACGCTTTCAAATCATCTCAGAAAACTGTGAAAAGTAAGACAAAACAAAGCAAATAAGCTGAAAGCATAAAAAGTTTTAGGGGACTAAGAATTCATTAGAATGCATCCATTGTGAATTTTTTTATTAAGAGGAAACTCCTTTGTAAAATAGGCAATCCTACTGTGCCCCACACTCTCCTGCAATTTGTCTCTTTTATACGTTGAGTTTTGTGAAGCAGGATTTTATAAAATGAAAGCAATAACAATATTTTCTGAGGTAAACAGAAAGCAGCACAAAACCAATTCCTTCGACCACAATGAATTGGTACAAGCAGGTCGAAAATCGAGCCTTTATCTGATGAATTAAATCAAGGCAAACAACTAAGTGCCTCATCCCTGTCCCTAAGGCTCTGTGTTTTACCTCATTAGCAGAACTTTGGATCTGACAAAGCTGAATAATTGCCACATCATGACCATGTGTTATTCGATCCCTCTAAATCGCAAAGGCAAAATAAAAAATAAACAGGGGGAAAATGAAAAGATTTCAAGTCTCGGCAGCCCTCTGCTCTCACCCTTAATTGTCAACACCCTCATCATACTGCACGTCATCACTCACCGCAATCCTGTCAGCAAGAATCAGCCAAGAGGTCCAAGTAAGGCTCAGTAGAAAAGTAAATTGGGAGTCACTGGCCCGAATAACAATTGAAAGTGTAATTCAGGTAAAAGATGTTGATGAACAATATTTCCAAGATTATATGCAGTCTATAGACTTTAAACTGATAAAAAATACTTAGTACCATCCAATGTCTTTATCAGAAAAAAGGCCTGGAGATGAATGAACTTGTATTGATCCCTGACTACCATATGCTGCTGGGTGCCTTATGGGAACATATTCACTTTGGAGCCCCAATGGTCAATGATCTGTTGCTTTCACCTGACCCCATTTACACTTCACCTCGATCTTGGGAGGTAGACGTTAGTGTCTGCCTTCACACATGAGAAAACCGAGCCCACAGAAAAAAGTAATGTGCCCAGAGACACAGAGATATGAAACGATGAGCCTGAGGCACCCACACATCTATGAGTTCAGTGCTCACACTATTTTCATTTTCCCCTGCTGAGGGTTTTCATTGTATTTCTTGAGGAGATGGTATCATGAACCCGAGTTCTGACTTCAGCTGAATCTTCATAGATATATTTCAGGCATCAGACAAAATCATAGACACCAAAGTACATGGCAAATTTTAATTTTGTATAGAAACTACAGAGACTGTTACCCTGATTAGGTACAGCGGGGGAGGGCATGAGTTGTTCTAACACAACAAGGTGTAGGCACCAAGGACATCTTGTGTTCTGGTTCTTTCTGAGGCCCCTGGGGGCCCTGTCCACATGGGGAAGTGATAACAAGCCCCTCAGCTTGACAAAATCAAGTAACTTGGTAATAAGAAATTATTAAAAACTGGGATTATGTTAATGAAGAAAGTAAATAGGGTAAATATATCAGTAAATATATCAGATGGATTTTTGAAATCTCTTGGGTGCTGATCTGTTTTAGAGAGAATGTTTTCTCTGTATGTGTATATTACAGAGTAATTGAAAGAAACTCCAGGTTGCAAATAGGATATAACCTCTGTCCTTTTATTTAATAAGAATAGAGGGGTGTGTGTGTCTGTGCCTGTGTGCATGTGTGCGTATCTGTGTATGTCTGTGTGTCTAGACCTATGAAAGGCCCAGAACTATTACCAAGAGTGACCACCCCCACTCTGTCTAGTAGGGTGAAAGGGATGTGTGAACAGAGGACTGTCGTGTAATGTGGTAGGTGCAAAGGGAGAGATGTACACATGGTATTTGAAAACACTGTGCACTCTGGCTCGAGAAGTGAGAGGACCCTCCCATAGGCGGCTTAGCTGCTCATTTACGGCACTGGAACCAGAAGCCTCCTGACTTCCTGGATGGTGGATTTTTCCCATTGAACCATGCTGCCTCTTGTAAACCAGCATAAAATCTGCTTCTCTTAATTGGAGGTTAGGCTGCTGCAGGTGACTGGTATGTGTGTGTGTCTTTGCAATATGGTGGTGTCATGCGTATATGTACACTGATGGAGGGCAGTCCTCTGCAATGCTTACAAGCATGCCGGAAACTCTCTGATCACGGAATTTGGCTGTTATTTACAAAGCCCAGCAATGTTCTCAACTCACCCCCTTGGGTTTTGCTCATAAATGTCAGCTCTCTGACGACCATCACCAAGCAGTGCCATCTGCTCTTCTGGTTCATCAGCGGGGACCAGCCAAGTGTCACTACTGACGATTGTGCCAGGTAATCCGTCCTGCCCTTTCTGAGTGCTCTGCCAACAGCATCCCATCAGCATTAGAATAGGACCCGTTCTGGTCTCCACACTCGCAGGTACTTGAGCATCCCGGCGCTGCCAGGTGTGTTGGGGAGAGAGCAGTATGTGCCAGATTCTCCCTGGAGTGTGTGTGAAGCGCGGAGCAGCCTGGAGGACGTTGGAGGAAGCTGAGGATGTTGTTTCGAGAAGGGAATCAGAGGATGCACAAGGTTGAGAATCCCAGGGGAAAAAATCTCTACTTGAACTAGAATAAGATTGTATAGAAAATTGGTGGTCTCACAATAAGACACTAGACAAGGATTTTTAAGTGGTTTGATAAGTTGTGTGGAAGAAGGTCTTTGTTCAGAAGACGGCTCGTACAGGGAAGGCACTGCTTGGGTGTCTGGGTAGTTACTGACTGACTGGAGAAGGAAACTGAGAGAGTTGATCACGCCATACTTTCTCTTCGTACACTTTAAAATGAGAAAAATGTCAGTGTTGTCTGTGCCGAAGCCTGTGTACGCTCACCAGGAGGGACGATTCTCGTTCTGTCCAAACTATGTCTTTCAGTTTCTTACCTCAATGAAAATAATGTGGATTTTTGAGTCTTTAATGTGCCTGATTCTGTTCTAAGTGCTTTCTGTATATTATTTCATGGAATCCTCCAAGACACTGCAGGGTATGTAGCTGGGGTGATTATCCTTAGATTACAGACGAGAGAAGTGAGGCTTGGGGAGGCTGAGTAACCCACGCGGGAACCCAGAACCTGTGGTCCCCCCGTGGGAGTCATCCTCGGCCGCATCCCATACTCTGAACCGTCGTACACTAGACCGCTCACCATCCCATGTTCTCCACCTGCCCTGGCTCTGTAGGATGATAGGATGATGCCTCAGCATAGAAATTGTGACAGAACAATGTGAACCGGAGGCTTGAGCATGCAGAAACCCAGCCTTCTGTCTTCTCTTCTGTAAATAAGGATTACACCAATACCAACTGCAACGACTCATACTTGAGCATGTATAACAAAACCTTGCACATGATAAGTGTCAGAAAATGCATGTAATATAAATGGATAATTTGTCTTTAACTAATTTATCTTTAAAGCAGTTGAGCTTGCAGGGACCACTCAAACTCCGAGTCTCTGTTTTCCTCATCCTTAAAAAATGACATAATTTAAAATTACCTCAGAGGGTTGCTACATAGATACTAGAAATATTAATTATAGTGATATATATGTATTTATAATAGTGAGATTGAGATATAGATAGATATATATAGATAGATATATATAGGTGTATATATATATATATATATAGTGAATTATAGTGCCCAAGATATTCTGTCCTTATTAAATCCATTGCTTGCTGCCCTCCTTCTTTTCCTCTTTCCCTTCCCCCCCTCCCACGGCTCGACCTGAGGCAGTTCACCTTAGTAGCGTGGGGGAGAGTGATGGCAGATCATTCAATAAGTTAAAGAAAAATGCGATTTGGGTTGAATATTGTTAATGTGTCATTGTGTCTCCACTTGCTCTGTGCCTACTCTTGCTCTCTATATCCTTATATTGATTAGTTGTGGCTTTAGTCTCTTGAGTAGCAAATTTCACTGACAATAATAATGGTGCTTTGCTAGTTACCCTAGTAAACAATCCCTATATTCATCCTAATTGACCCATCACAGGCACACACACACACACACACACACACACACACACACACACACACTCCACTGCCTCAGGGAGAAAGGATTTGAGGATTTGAGGACAATTGCCTGGCCTACTACACTAGCTTCAAAGGGTCTGCTTGTAGGGGCTACAGTTCATAACAGAGCAGGCCTGTGCTTGAATTTGGACTGAAATTTGTTTCTTTACTACATGTGTTGTTTTAATAAATTTTGAATAACAAGATCTGCCCTTTGTTCTCCACAGTAGAAGCATTGCTACATTGAAATGGAGAGCACTATTTAATGGTTGCAGGAACAGCTAATAATAAGCTACACATATAGATTTTTGTTAAATGAAAGAAGTCAGACTCTTTATTTAGAAGCACAAGGGGAACATCTGTTATGTGAAATTGAATTGTACTTTAACTAATTGGTCTCCTCCCATCATCTTTTAACCCACACGGACAGCCCACTGCTTTCTGCTCCCCATTTCACCATCAGGGCCGTTGTCCATTTTGCTTTTCTCTTCTCCGCTCAAATGTCTTCAGTGGCTTGCCCGTTGCCAATGGGCTGACATCCAAAGTCCACAGGACTTCTGATGTCTGAGACCACATGGGACTACCCATCAAGTAATCACCAAGGAGGCATCCCCAAAGCTCGTCACATAGGGAGCAGTGTTGTGTTGGATGGCATAGAGGAATCAAATCTAGACAGGGCAGAAATTTGGGAGCCAGGGAACAGAGACAAATGTCAGAAGTCAGGAGGGATCAGTGAGTGGTTGAAGTAGAAAATCAAGAATATCTTGTTAAGGGAGTCCGATAAAGTACAAGCACAAAGATCCAGCACTGAGGTTACAAAGGTCAAATGGTGCAGAAATGTTATTTTATGTTGGTCCTGGTATGAGAGGATTTGTTGCACTGTATCTCTCATTTCTCTCTTGGTCTCTCTGTCTCTGTATCTCTGTCTGTCTCTCCCCCTCCCTCAGTGTGCTATGCCCTGATCTAAAAAGACCCACACCTACCAGACGTGTAGGTGGTGATAAACCCAATAATTTGTCCTCTAGACAAATTATTCTACTTTTACCCCTCAAATTCTTAAGGCTTCTTCCCTATAGTATTCACATAATTATTCCAACATAAGCGCTCTCTTCCTTCTCTCAGTTTCTCCAGTTTTATCTTTCCTTCCAGATTCTGCACAAGTATTTTCTGCTCCTTCAGATCGTCCCAGTCAACTCCAGTCTAGCATTTGTTCCCTTCCACTTAAAATTCTTTCTGAACGTTCATTTCATCACTGCTCGCAATTACACAGGTTCTTGTAGTGTCTGGTTTGTGGTCTTAAAATGTTATTTAAATCTTGCATTTTTATGTAACTTGCAGTCTTTTTATACTTTATCTTCCTATCTTGAATGCAAATTCCTGCAGGATAGGAAATAGATTTTATATTGTCTTTTCTCTCCCATGAAGCCTATAGTAGTAAATTCTCAAAAATATTTATAAATTCAATTTCCTTCTTTCATCTTTGAGAAAGGACAGGGAGTAAGACACCACACTTATGCAGTGAAATAAAACTAAGCAATATTCTAAAATTCTGTGATACAAAGAGCCCTGGATATAGAGAAGAAAGTGGAACCAATAGAAGCATAGTAGGTATGTGAGTGGAGAAGAGGCCATAGTTTGGGAACAGCCTAGACTCAGACTAGCATGAATACTCTTTGGTAACAATGGATTTGAAGATGAATAAGCTCACTCTATGTTTAGGATGCTCAGTAACACAAACAGGTCAAAGTAAGGCTGTGGACCAAAGTTTGGCAGATAGGCAAGAATAAGTAAGATGCATGTGCCGTGTTGCAAGAAGTGATGGTGTGCTAGTCAGATACTGTAGAATCAGGAACAGTGTACATTCCTTGAAAGCCAAATGATAGGGACAGTTGGCAGCTGAACACAGATGAGACACTGAAAATAACTCATGTTTTATTTACCAAACCATTTTCCACCTGATACCAGGAGGAGGGTAGGGTGGAAGAAAATTATTTTATGAAATGTTCTCAGCAGCGCCTGGGTAGCTCAGTCAGTTAAGTGCCTGCCTTCCTCTGAGGTCATGATCCCAGGGTCCCAGGATGGAACCCCACCTCAGGCTTCCTGCTCAGCAGGGAGTCTGCTTCCCCCTGTGCTCCTCCCCCTCCTCTGCCTCTCCCCTTGTCCCCTTCCCTTTACCCTACTTCCTCCCCTTCCCCCTACCTCCTCCCCTTCCCCTTTCCCTTCCCTCTCTGCCTCCCCTGCTTGTGCTCTGGCTCTCCTACAGGTGCTCTCTCTCTCTCTCTCAAATAAATAAATAAATAAATATCCTAAAAAAAAGAAAGAAAGAAAGAAAGAAATATTCTTGGAAAACCTTAGTAAAGAGCCTGTAGAATTTTGCTTACTCCTGCATTTTTTATTTCAAAATGCTTATTAACATTTCGGTGAAAAATTATTTCTTGATTAACACTGAGAAAAACTGAGTTAGATTGTGATTATAACTCTGAATTCTAAAGCAACCACAAGTTTCCACATATTTTTCCTCTGCGGGTGAAATTATCCCAGGTCATGATTTAATTTTGACAACCTCTACTCTAAAATGAAGGAAAAGAGGAACCCTAAAGAATAGCGGACAATCACAGGACTAGATTATAATCAAGGTATCACACTTTCTTTCTGGTTTTAGGAAGCTCTAAAGTCAAGAAGGCAAGATCCATTTCATAGGTAAAATTATTATATAAAATTATTATATATATTATATATTATATTATATATATTATTATATATATTATATATATATAAATTATACACACACACACACACACACACACACATACGTATCACAAAGGAAGGAACACCCATAAAATTTAGATATCAGTCACCTGTTGAGGGAGGGAGGGAGGAGGCAGTCATTGAGAAGGGTGCGGGGAACTCTGAAGTTCAGGAAATGCTCTTATTTCCAGATGGGTGGTGATAGCATGAGTGTGCACTTTGTGATCAGTCATAGAATCATAAAATTTTCTTTTGTGTACCTTCTTAAAGTATAATAAATTTCATAGAAGAAAAGATTTATGATGGTTTAAAACATTGTATCTCCGTTCTAGACTTCCTTCCTGAACTCCAGTCATGTATTCAACTCTCTACTTGACATCTTCCCTAAATAGCTAATAGCAATTTCCAACTAAATATGTCCAAAACTAAACCACTGATCTTCTTCCCAAACTTCTTTCATTTAAAGCTTCCCTCATATTGGTTGATGCCACCTCCATCTTTCCAGTTGCTCAGGCCCCAAATCTTAGGCTGCCATTGCTCCCCTCCTTCTCTCATATTTCCATACCCAGGTCATAAGGCCTTTTGACTTTATCTTTTACATGTATCCAGAGGTCTCCTTTTCTCAAAGTTCAGCTGTGACCACCTTGGTCCCAGGTACCATCTACTATCTGTCACCACCCTGGTCCCAGGTACCATCTACAATTTGCAGGATTGCCCTAACTCTTCTTCATGCTTCTACATTATCCCCTGTCATTTATTCTCAACATAGCAGCTACAGTGGTCCTTTTTTTCACATTCATATAAGTGAGATCATATAGCATTTGTCTTTTTCTCTGTGATTTATTTCACTTAGCATAATACCCTCAATAAGGTCCATCCATATTGTCTCAAATGGTGGGATTTCCTTCCTTATGGCTGAATCATTTTCTATTGTGTGTGTGTGCGTATGTACACACACACGCACACGCACACACACACACACACACACCAGTTTTTCTTTATCCATTCATCCATCGATAGATACTTATGTTGTTTCCACATCTCGACTGTTGTAAGTAATGTTGCAATACACTTGAAATTGATTTCATTGAGATTCATCAATTTTCTTTGAGAGGGATTTAATCTCTTGAAGATAAATACCCAGAGGTGAGACTGCTGGATCATATGGTGGTTCTATTTTTTACTTTTTTGAGGAACCTCCATACTGTTTTCCATAGTGGCTGCACCAATTTACATTTCTGCCAACAGCACACATTTCTATCTTTTCTCAGAGTGGTCCTTTTAAGCTAAAATTCAGATTTTGTTATTTCTGTGTTTAAAACACTGCCATGGGTCCTGTTTCACTTACAGTGTTCTTGGTGGCCCATGTCACTTCTCTGATACACCTACCATCTCTCTTGCTTTCTGCCAGAGTAACAATAGCTTCCTTGCTGTTCCTAAAATATGCCAGACATGCACACTCTCCCCTTAGGGCCTCTTTCTAGCTTTTTCCTCTTCCTGGAATAATTTTCTCCAGATATCTGCTTGGCTTGCTCTATTTCTTTCAAGATTGTTCTATTGTTTTTGTCTCAATGGGCTTATCCTGACTAGCTTATTTTATTGAAAATCCCACCTACATATAACACTTCTTATAATATCTTTTTCTTGGGCCCACTTTTTTCTTTATATAGTACCTATTATTTTCTAACTCGATTATTTATTATGTTATTGGTTTTCCCCAACCAGAATGTCTTTGTTCTCTCAAGTTCCCAGTGCATAAATGAAATAAAATTACCTAAACTTGAGAAGACTCCATTTCTTTATCTCTAAAGCATGGATAATAATGCCACCCTTGCCAGGAGGTTGTAAGATCCAAGGTATTAGCAGTGGAGATGAGAAGTAATAAGATTCTGTGTAGGAAAGGAAATTGATAGGAAATTATCATTGGCCCAAGCAATTAGAAGGGTGGTTTTTTGCAATTGAGCAAAATAGGATTACTATATATAGTTCTTGGCACTAAAAACCCAGAAGCATAGTCTGTCTCTTTTTTTAAAACTTTTACTTATAATCTCTAAGTAATCTCTACACTCAACATGGGACTCGAACTCGCTACCCCAAGATCAAGTTGCAAGCCCTTCTGACTGATCCAGCCTGGTGCCCCTCTCTTAATCTTATGTAGCAAAAGAAAGTATACATACTCTTGGCATTGTAGAGAGACACAACATAGACCCATTTATAATCACTACATGCTTATATTCCAGTTGGGTTGGAGACCTTTTCATACAGAATTAATACTGTAGGTCTGATATGAAGATTAAATCCCAATAAAACAGTGTCATACTTAAGAGTAGATGCATGGTAAATGTTTGAAATTCTTTATTAATAAAATGGCTCATAGTTGAGGTGAGTAAGAAAGAGAAACATTAATAGGTATAAGGTAAATATGCAAATTTACATTTACATATTTTGTGGAAACAGAGTAAATAAAAACTTATTTATAGATCATAGTAATCTTGGAACTCACCCTATTAAAGAGGTTTTTGAACCAAACTATTCATGCATTTAACATGCAGCTTAGATGTATTGAGCTCTTGCTTTCCAGCCATTGTTCTGGGGACTGAGAAACGCAGCTTCCACCCCCAACTTCACAAAAACTAGCATAATGGTAAAGAGAGACTGGGAAAATTACCATCACCAGAGCTTTAAAGCTGATAATGTTGGCGTTCACTTTTTTGCTTATCTTTTCCACAAAAATGTGCCTTAGGTGAGTTAGAACCAAAATAGAAAATCAGAACTCTCCATCCTCTACTGCCCTTATTTGATCCCTTCTTGCCACAGTCTTTGCCAATAGCATGGAGGTTTCTCCCAGGTTCACGGCCCAGATGTCACCATCTCTCTTTCATCCTAAACACCATGTGACTGTTCACTCCTCCAAGGCTGGGTTTGTTTTGCACAGTGCTAAAGGGCACAGTTCTGAAATCCTGTTACCAACATTCGAATGCTGGGCCATTCACTTAGTAGTGCTGTGATCTTGGGCACATTGCTTGGCGTGTCCGCATCTCATTTTCCTTCACTGTCAAATAGGGAGGATGATACACTGGTCTTGCAAGGAATTAATGCATGTGCTTCCAATGAATTAATGAGAATGAAGTGCTTAGTGCATTACCTGGCACTTCTATGTAAGAGCTAGCTACTGTTGTGATTGCTGTCACTATTATCATCATTATTTTTATGTCTTTCCAAGAACTTATTCAGTCTAATTCAGGCCAAGAACTGGGTTTTCTACTTTTTGTCCAGTGCTGAGATGATTTCCCTTTCTCCTTATTTCCAAAAAAGCATTTCTCACTTACTTCCCTACCTGCAACAACTGCTATTTGAGGTTTAAGGTAAACATATTTGTGTAACCCTGAGCAAATGGGCTAGAGCGATGGGGAGCCAAGGCCAGATTTTCTAACCAGTTTCTAGGGAAAGCAGGTGGCTGCTGAATCCCAAGCCTCCAGTCCTTCTCGAAAGCAAGAGACGTATTTCCACCCTTTTTGAAAACTCTGTTTGACCATGAAGAGTCCCTGCCTGAAATCATCCCGAACACTCAAAGAACTTTCTAATACTTTTTCCAACACTGCAAGCTTTTGTCTACTGTTTTAAGTGAAAAACCCCATGTACGAGGAGATTTTAGAATCAAATGAATTCAAAGGAGAAGTAGAGAAGACAGGGTAGCTTCAATAGTCTGTTCAGTTTGAGCTTATCATGGAAGGTCACAGCTTGTACGTGTCTCTGGGTTGCTCTCCATCACTCCTGGCATGTGCAATTATTTTTAATTTTCAAATTTTATAGCTAGCACTTGAGCTACACCAGCTAATCCCTATCTAACTAATAAGGTCCTCTGCTTCCACCTTTATTGATTAATTATCTGTTGGAGTTTTTAATATCCATTTGTGTTTAATTTGCTGATATTAAAAATGCCTCATTCCTGAAAGTGATGAATGGTCTTCCAAAGGATAGGACTCTGGTTTTGATTTATGTTATATTGAGTTCACTGGTCTAGCTGGAAACCTTCCATGGGAATCACTGTAATAAAGAACCCAATAAGAGACTCTCTTTGGGTCTTCGAGAACTTGCCTACTGTCAGTGGATAAACTCTTTTGGTTTGGTTTGGTTTTTTACCCAGATTTCTATGTAGATCCTTTAGCAACAACTTCTGGAAGATGCTCCCAGTGGGACCTCTCTCCTAAATAAATTTTATGCATCCCTACCTAACTTTTGCATGAGTAGTCATACTCAATGACCATCCAGGTTCAACGAGCTTCTGGAATTTTCTCTGCCTATTTAAATTCCATTTGTTCTTGAAGAACCAGGAGGTGAACATCCAAACCTACTGTAATTTGTGAATTTGTAATTTGTCTTCCTCTCAATATTCCTAACTTTACTAGAATAGCTATACCATTCATTTAACACTTAACATATTCAGATTTATATGTTTAACTTTCTCTGTATATATCCTATCCATTCACTATACTATACATTCCTTAAGTAAAAGTCCAGTTTAATATTTAACTATACCAGTAGTCCTCGAAATGTGGTCCTCTGGTCCTTAGTGGCTGCAGTATCTGAGTACTTGTGAGAAATGCAAATTCTCTCCCATCCCAGGTCTGCAGAATTAGAAGGAAGCTTTGAGGTTGGGACCCAGCAATCTGAACTCTAACAAACTGTTTTGGTAATACTGTTATAAACTCAAGAGTGAACGCCAAACTTGTCCTGAAACTGGCTGCACATCAGAATCACCTGGGAGAGTTTTTGTACTACTGCCACCTGTGTATCATTCCAAGCGATTTGGGTTTTACTTGGTCTGGGGTGAAGCCTGGACATTGGGATGTTTTCAAAGCTCCCCACATGGTTATATTGTGCAACGATATTTGGGAATCAGTACTCTGGGAGAATGTTTTTTTTTATAAAGATTTTATTCATTTATTTGATAGAGAGAGAGAGATCACAAGTAGGCAGAGAGGCAGGCAGAGAGAGAGGGGGAAGCAGGCTCCCCGCTGAGCAGAGAGCCCGATGCGGGGCTTGATCCCAGGACCCTGAGATCATAACCTGAGCCGAAGGCAGAGGCTTTAACCCACTGAGCCACTCAGGCGCCCCGGAATCAGTACTCTGTATCACACTTTTCTTTTTTCCTATATCTCCCTGATTGTCTTGGTAGGTCATGTGTTTCTAGGAATGTACCCATTTTTTCTAGGTTATCTAATCGGTTGGCATATAATTGTTCATAGTAGTCTCTTAGGATCCTATACATTTCTGTAGTATCGGTTACAATGTTACCACAAGGCTTTCTTTCTCTCCAAGAATGGCCAAGGCTAAGCATGTACTAGACATTCATATATTTGTTAGTTAAAATGGGTAATTTTAGTTGTTTTGTTAAATATCTTTAATGACCAAACAAACATGATTTTCAAGCCATTTTAGGTAGTATTATTATTCTCATTTTTATTATTATTTTCACGGTAGCACATATCTTCGAATGGAACACAACGAGTATATATTATTGTTACCTGAACAGGAATAATCTTTACAGTCCTGTGATACTGTGAGCATACTTTGCTTTTCTTAAAAACGTGGATTCATTTTTAGGCTTAGGAGCACTGTCCCCCTCGTAAATCTCAAGGGATAGTGTTTAATAACATAACGAGGAAGAACATGATCTGTGGCTCAGTTCTATGAATTACTAACATATGGACCCTGAAAATTCAAATAGGCTGAATTTTATCGTTCTCTTCAATTCTTCTGTGTCTGTTTGGCTGGGGCTGATCCAGCCTGTCTTAATTAGAAATTGTTCTTTCCTGGACCTCCTCACAGACGGTAGGTATACACTTGTTGACCAATCAGTGTTTATAGTCATTCCTCTGTTTCCTTCCTTCCATCTTTTTTCTCTGATGTGAAATGTTCTCCCTGCTCTGCTTGTTCTGGTTTTTGAACACATACCCTATGAGAGACTTTTCCGGATTATTGATATCTCTGCAAAGTTTTGATTATTGTAAATACAGATGTTGTTGTGTATAAATATTCACTGCGTCTTAGTAAGTCAGAATCTCTCAACTGAGAGTCGAGGGAACAAACATCTCCTAATTTTAAGTTCCTTACCTTTGATATCAGAGAGAAAGAAGCATAGTAGATAATATCCAAATTCTGTATACATTTTTTTTTCAGAAATAATAATAAATATCTCATGCAATCAAACTGTCTTGGCAATTGAATTAAATACTTAGAATCTGCATCTTTGAAGTATTACTCCATCAGCCAGTGCATGAAGTTATACTGCAGATAAATGCATAAATAGATATTAGAGATATAATTTCCCTTATGCCATTTTGGTTTATGTAATATGATTACATTAAATTTTAAATGAAGTTTGTCTTTTACATATGAGCTGGTGGTTTGAATACATTTTCTCCTAAGTAGTAAGCTTTAAATTTATTTGTTTATTTGTCTATGTTTTCATACTGGATCTACCAAGTCAGTTTTTCTAATTGATGGGAACAATAGCTTGTTAATTTATATCTTCTATTTTGACTTATTTTTAATCCCTCATTTCTTGAAGCTATCTCTCCATGTGCCATTCCAAATATCTATATTAATATACCAATGTGTTTTCCCCAAACATATTTCCATGTGAAAGTCACTGTCATTTTCTGTGTCATCAAACCCTTGTTGTCCTGAATGTCTTCTTTAATCCTTTGAATGACATTCAGTTCAGCCCAAAGTAATTAAAAATTCATAGTGCTATCAAGAACCAGTTAAAGAGGAAATATATTACAGTCTATATGACCACTAATACATACACAGTATAGAATGACTGGAAAGCAAAGGGAGATAAATATAAAGCCTATCTATATGCAGACATTTCATATCCAGCTCCAGCCAAAATTCTGTAACTACTCAGTCTCTGTAATCCCAGTGATAGTCAATGCCATGAAAATATAAAATCTCTCAATTTCCCTCCAGCTTCCCTTAATCTTCCATGCTCTCTATCAGAGCCACGAGGCACAGGAGTCTGAGGCAAAAATGGAAAAAACACTAATAATGATTTTGGTGGATTTTTTGCATTAAATTTAAAATTTAAAACATTACATTAAAAATTTTTTAAAAAATTTTTTTATTATTGAATTTTTTGCCCCTCACTCTAAATTTGGTGCTTGCCTCACCCTATTTCCATCTTGGCTTTCAATTTTGCCCCACATACACATTATTGCCTATGTAGCCCAAAACTTGATAGCTCATCTTGCATAAAGTCTTTCAATATGCTATAAAAATGAAGATTGTGTGAAAGTAAAATTTAGTTTTCCAAGAGATAGTGTCAGTAGTAATGTGAGCGGCAACTAGATCCCACAGTTTGCATGGCCTTCATCAGTTCCCACAGATGGTCCTGCCTCGAATTTCTCTCCTTAACCAAAGTGCTAGAAGTAAATCATGCAGAAACCAAGTTTTCTTTCCTTTTTCACCGAGCTACCACAGAACTGACTTCTTTGGAAATTTCAGTTCTGAGGAAGGCATTGTCTTCAAGCCAACAGGTTCCATCACCCAGAGTATATTCACTCTCTATGCCCTTGTCAATATTTAAATGTGTCTGCTTCTGAGAAACACTTCTCCCACCAGTTCTCAGTTACTAGAAATGGGGGGGGGGGGGCATCAGTAGACGAGTGGGGTCTCTAACACTAAATTGTTGGTTGTAACATATATTTAAAAAAACACCTTTCCCTGAGATATAACCGAAGTAAGAGTGTTTTATTGCCACAGAAAATCAGGGAAGCACATTTTCATCTTCTCAGCGAAAATCAGTTGTTCGGCTTTGCCATTGTGAGTAGACAGTGAATTACAGCAGACTCTGATAGACTCAGGAAGATGAGCATTTTTCCTTGATTGACAGTGACGCAATTTAATAAGGAATACCACAGTAACCTTCACTCCTTTGGGGCTCACTTCTCTCATTTAAAAAATGAAAGCACTGAATTAGTTTAACTGGAGATGCTTTCCAGTGCTTAAAAAAATTCCCCAACCTGCTCGTATGATTCCTTAAGAAGTTTCTCTGTTCGACTCAAGCTAATAAAATAAGTGTTAGTAGGATTACACTGTAATTTCATTCTTTGTTAAAATTATGAATAAAATCATTGTGTAGAAATCGTGTAGAAATAACTCTGCTTTCGTATAAAAATATACCATGTCTTTGTGAAAGCTTCCATTAGCTCACATTTGATGACGAAAATCACATCATTTAAATAGTCTCTTTCACTAACAGAAAGACCAGAACTTCCCCTCACCATTCCAGACTGGCCCAACACAAAGGCAAAATAAGAGATCTATATCATAAGACGTAAGTTCCAGCCAAAATTCCTTGCTTTAATAATACTATATTATTTGCAATTATCTAATGCCATCTTGCCTCCCTATCAATTCTTGGGCATTTGCTTAATAATAAGCTGTTTCGAACATAAAATATTTCTTGCTTGCCACGCCTCTATCCTTATAAGTCAGTATGGAGCTTCTATCTGAAACCATTATCCTCCCAGTTTGCAATCACATTGGTCTCTCATCCGAAAGTCTAAAATGCTCCCAAAGTGCCCCGAGATAATCTTGAGATTATATTTAAGTTACAGAAATTCAACCATACACTCCATATTCAGTGAGATACCATTTTCATGTGGTGTGATAACAAACACTTAATTTTAATTAAATAGATTTCAGAGGATAAAAATACTTTTACACAAAGTATCTCAAGGCATCTCATTAAAATCTCGTAATAGTGTGAGCTGGTCAGGCAGGTATGATTTCTTCATTTTAAGCATGAAAAACAGATCTTGTCGTTCTTGTGGTTCTTGAAAATAGATGGGACCTCGAGTCTTTTAAATCCAAGAGCCTTCTTAATCTGAGGAGTAAGGACTTAGATCTCTATGGAGTTCTTGCTAAAAAAGTGTGTATTTCTTAACCGCATGTGCATCTTCAGACCAAAGACTCTGTTTCTGTGCAAAATTCTCTAACAATTTTACAAAGGTTGTGGATATCCTGCTAGATTGGAAAGCAGGCATTTAAAAAAAATATATTGTGTTTGCATGTGATGCCATAGATAGAAGAGGACCGTGACCTGTTCTAACCATAACTATCACTAAAATTATCCATGAGGGAATGCATATGGAGTGGCAAATGATTCAGGATATCAATGTTTGAAATTATTTCAATGCTTGGAGTTGTTTCATTTAGATACATGTGGTTAGTGCTTAGCTAGATGTAGCTAAGATCCAAGGAAGAATGGACTCGGATGTTTTTAAAATATTGCTAAAGTAGGAAAGGTTAAATAAAATAGATGATATCCTCTCTCAATTATCACAGGCAGGGATGGGACCACGAGCATTAAGAATCCTAAATAACAGATTATCCAAAGGTCATCTTTGTCTTTGGAGCATATAATGTAATTTCTTTTGTAGCATATCTTCTTCCTGCTATGTAACTGAACAGCCAATTTTGTGTTAATTTCTGGAGAATGATCAGTTTAAGTTGAAGGACTCAGGGGCATATGTGGCTCCCCAGCAATTAGGGTCACAGTCCCAGCCACAGGAGAGGGTCCAAATGAAGATAATCCTGAACTACTATGTATAGCCACATTGACAGAAGCAACGAATTTCCCAGGGGGGCCATGGGAAAGGTTGCATTATTCAGCATTTTATTTCCTTAACATGTTTCATACCCTCATTTGTTATATCACCCAAAGCAAAGGCACAATATAATTGTCAAGATAGATGTTCAAACCTCGAACAAGTTTGGTCATGGTGAGAACAAAACAAAAGCAAAAAACAAAGCATGCCTCTGTCTCAAGATTTGTATGAATAGTCTGGTCTTCCCTATGAATAGTATGTAAACATTTTGAGGGCAACAATTATATTGTCTTGTTTTGTAGCACAGTACAGAGGCCAGTGTCTTGAAAAGCGTAAGTATTCAATGTATATATGTTGAAAGAAAGAATGAACAAAACATATGCTCTTTATTTACTTTTAAATTTAGGAGAGGGGAGCCTAGGTGGTGCAGTCACTTAAGCATCCAGCTCTTGGTTTTTGCTCCGGTCTTGATCTATGAGTTGTGAGATTGAGGCATGCATGGGGCTCCATGCTAAGTGAAGAATCTGCTTAGAGTTTCTCTCTCTCCCTCTGCCCCTCTTGCCCTCTGTCTCTCTCCAAAGTAAATAAAATTTTTTAATTAATTAATTAATTAATTTAGGACTTGATTTTAAAGAAAGAAAAACCTACCTGTAGAAGTATAGCTTGACTGTCAGTTAACTTTATTTTCAATGAGCCTTCATTCTATATTTCCCCCTAATAACTGATGACACAACTTTTACAATATCTTTTTCCCACAATCAACACTTTCACATAAACCTCTTTAGACTGACTCTGTCAGGGACAAATATTATGTGGAGAATATTGAGCATAGATATGTTCCAATCAACTTTCTCTTTGTTGGTTACTATGGATTCAGGTAATTCAGTGTAGCTGTTTGATAGTGATCCAAGGAAAGTGGCATGAGAACTGTGAAAAAATATTTTTTTTTAACCAAATGCGCTGTGTTCATCAAAGTTCACTTCAAGTTCAAGAAAGTATTTGGGGACAAATTTCATGAATAATTCATTTTCAATTTTGCTATTAGCTGTTAATAAAATCACAAAATGATTTATAATGGACTAATTTGCTACAACTTAGTATATTTCTTTCTATCATTTTTCTATTCTTACCCTGAATTACAACAGTTGTTTTTCACTTGTTTGTTTTTTGTTTTTTTCATGATGAGAGCAATTTATGTAAGAGAGGCATCATAAATGTGTTCTCAAAGTATAGGGACTAGGCAACTTTTCATGCTGTTTCATTTTTCTGATTATCTACTCTTACTGTACTGCCTACAAATAAAACACCATTTTTTAGAAATACTTCAGCACTGAAGAACTTGTAATTGGGTATCATTGTTTTATACACCATCATTTAAAAAATGCTAGGTAGCTCAAAACATCTCTAGAAAGACAGCTTCAAATAATAAATCATTAATAATCCTTTAATAACATTTGGATGTCTACAAAGTTTTTGTTCTGTTTTTCCAGTTCCTCTTAGAGCCAGTGTAAGCTGGTGTAGAGAGTAATGTGCCTATTTCAAAGAGGACAAATCAGAGACACTGTTTTGCTCAAGACTATGCAGCTATTATGTGGCTGAGATTGAACTAGAGCCCATCCCTTCTGATTGTTGGTTATTAGCTTTGTAACTGTTCCTAGATGAGTAATAAAATTTGAGTGTGTAAAATTGAAATGCAATATAATTATTAAGACACAATAGACTAACAAGGGTGTTTCACTTGAAGCAAATCTTGACTTCTGGATGTTTCTCCAATATCATTTTCACTTGGTGTGTTTCCAAAAAGAGATTGTGATATTTGTGAATGTTACTGAAACACCACATGGTTATTCAAGAGGTGGGGTGCCTCTCCTTCCTCTCTCCACATCTATTTGCTTCTCTCCTCCAGCCCTTCTGTGTCTACTCGAACAGTGGTCTTTAGACTGGTGAGCCACAGAACGGCAGCTGGCCCCCAGCACTACCACACCAAGAACCACCAAAGAAATACAGCAACTTTATTGCAGGAATGATAAAGAGCAAGTTCCACTCAATAATCCTATGAGTAGTCTCTGTGCTGTTGGGTTAGGTAGACAAATTCCCTCTGTCTCATCTCTGAAACTAAGAGGACTAAGTACAAAAAAGATAAGCCCTGAAGGGTACTTTGAAATAAGGCCACGTGTGGTTTTCAGTCACAGTATTACTGCAAAGAGATACTCTGGGATCAGAGATAAGAAAGAACCATGGCGCTATTTTTGGGTGGGACTGAGTAAGGTCAACTCACAATGAATTAAAATTAATCAAAAACCAAAGAGTTGTTTGGAGGTCAAAGGGTACGAGTGAGTCATGGGGTTGTTTTGAAGATTAGCTTCATTAATATGCATAAAATGCTCAGAGTAGTGCCCAGCACATAGTAAGAGCAGTGTTTTATTATTTGTAGCAAATATTGAAACATATCCAAGAATTACTAGACATGGTCTTCTCACCCAGAGGTCTGGAGTCCATAGGCTTCCTGTTGTGTGTCATAGCCCTTGCTGTGGCTCCCCTTGCCAGCTTTACTTGACTGGTCAGTGTGGCTGCTGAGCCTCCATTCTGGGCAGCTCTTGAGAGCCTTTGGTAGACTGAAGTGTGGTCACCATTCCCAGCTTTCACATTAAAGTGGGCATCATATAGTGGGTCATTCAAGGTCATTTAAGATCTATCTCCTTTTGCCCCACTAGCCACTTGTAAGTCCTACAACAGCTTCCTCCATAGAAAATCTCTTCCCTCATTCTTCAGTTGATCTCCTCCTACATGCCTACCCTGCCACTATGGCACTTCGTCAAAGAAGCCTTTCCCTTCCTTTCCTTTCCTTTCCTTTCCCTCCTTCCTTCTCTTTTTTCCACCTCCCCCCACATCCTGTTCCATCTATAGGTGACAAGGTGCTCCCACTCCTTCTCACACATCACTATGACACAGACTACGGTAACTCTTGACTAATAGCTTTCAATCCCCTCATAGAGTACAGTGGTCCCCTCCCCCACATCTGTGCTTTCACTTTCCACATTTCAGTTACGTGCTGATGCATGGTCAACGCTGGTCAGTCAGAGACTGATCCTCCCGAGGAACCCTCAGAAGGTGAATAGTCACCTAACACTTGATAGGTCACACGTTAGTCACATGTGACATGTTAGTCACAATGCCTGTGTCATTCATCTCACTTCATCTCATCACGTAGGCATTATCATCTCACATCATCACAGGAAGAGGGGTGAGTACAGTCCAGTGAGGTATTTTGAGAGAGAGACCACATAACTTTTATTATAGTATATTTTTAAAATTGCTATAATTTATTACTTATTATTGTTAATCCCTTACTGTGCTTAATTTATAAATTAAACTTTTAGCATAACATTAAAAGGTATATACAGTATATTCACTACTATCCTATTTCAGGTATCCAATGGATATCGATATAAGAATGTCCGTTTCAGGTATTCTTAGCTTATGCTAAGAATAAAGCAGGTCCTCAAAGATGTTGGATGATAGAACACAGGAAGGAAGAAAGGAAGAAAAATGGGAAAGGGGGAGGGAGGAAAGAAAGAAGAAAACCTCGGGAGTGTAAGAGGAATTGTGGTTGGTGTAGGCCTTGGAGCACACGTTAAAGGGTCAGAGCATGATTCAGTGAGCTCTCGTGTTGATTAAAAATGAATTTATTATTCATGAAGTACTATTTGTTAAAAGGGAGAAAATAGGAAATAAAAATACCTGAGTTTAGGGGAACCTGGGTGTCTCAGTTGGTTGAGCATTGGAGTCTTGATTGAGGCTCAGGTCATGATCTCAGGGCCATGAGATCAAGTTCTGCTTAGGGCTCCGTGCTGGGCATGGAGCCTGCTTGGGATTCTCTCTCTCCCTTTGTCCCCTTTCCCCCAAAAAGGGGAAAGAAAAAAAAATACCTGCATTTAAAGAGTGCTCTCCCATAGTAGTAATCAGTGACAGTTACGAAGGACTTGGTCTCTCTGTGCTTTAGTTTGTTCATCTGTGAAAGAAGCAGAAAGACGATGAACGCCCTGTTTTTCTCAGGGTGGAGAAACTAACGTTAACACATAGTAGTTAAGAATACATGTCTAGGGGCACCTGGTGGCTCAGTGAATTAAAGCCTCTGCCTTCGGCTCAGATCATGATCTCAGGGTCCTGGGATCGAGTCCCGCATTGGGCTCTCTGCTCATCGAGGAGCCTGCTTCTCCCTCTCTCTCTGCCTGCCTCTCTGCCTGCTTGTGATCTCCCTCTCTCTGTCAAATAAATAAATAAAATCTTAAAAAAAAAAAAGAATACATGTCTAAGAATCAGACTTAACCAGCAGTATGACAATGAGGTTACCGTACCTGTCTGTCCCTCAGATTCTATCTCCATAATATAGAGAAAACAAAAATGCTCTCTCCTTAGTTTACTGAGACGGTTGATTGAGAGAATGCATTTAAAGCAGTTAGGACATAACAATTGCTCAATAAATATGCACCATCATTATTATCATTGTGATAGTATGTACTTTGTAAAACTGTTAGCTGCTTACAAGACTAGTATATAAATCACACAAGTTGTGACACAAGCCATGCTATAATTATTATTCTAAGTATCTCTATGTAAAAAAAAAGTTCAAAAGCCCAAAGAATAAAATATTCTGAAGTCTTCTGACCAGTGTTTGTAGACGTCCATTAATAGACATATATATGATGATTGTTATACCAGTTACTGAGAAAACTAAGTTAGTTTTCTTACGTAACAGAGACCATCGCATGTCACTTGAACTTCTGGCAGTTTGCTAATAAGCATCATGATTTTTTTTTTTTAAGCATCATGATTTTTAAAGAGGACTGCAAGTTCCTTACAACTGGGGTGGCCATCTGCTCAGGTTTGCCCAGGGATCCTGGTTTATTCCTGTTGTGCTGGCTTAATTACTAACAGAAGGCCCTTTCATTCTCAAAAGTGTCCTGGCTTGGGTAATAAATTATGTGGACATTCTCCTTAAGAAAAAGAAGCCCCAGGAAGTTACACAGGTCATGATAGGAATAAGGGTCCTGTCCTTAGAGTAAGTGGGTGGCGGCATGTGACATTAAAGCAGGCACTGAACTGCTTCCTTGGGTTTCAGTTTCTTCTGCAGGATATTGGAAGCCTCCGTTTCCCTCCCTTCCTTGTTTCTTGAGAGTATCAAATGAAGTAAGCACATAATGGGTTTTGAAAAGCAAAATGAGTTCTTTAATATCCATGCAAATTTTTTAATCTAGTGGCAGAACAAACAAAGGGGGAGAAGGGAAAAGTAGGGGCAGTGAGGTAAGCAGGTAGGTTATTTTGTCATTTAGCTTGGGGCTACTCTGGGCTGGATGTCTGGGTCAATGTGATCCAACACCCAAATGTGCAAAAGCCCCACTTGGTGATGTAATTCACAAGCAATACATAAGTGACAGGAGAGCATGAGGAATCAAAACTGTGGGTTCAGATCCCATAGTTATCACGTACCAGGTGTGTTTACCTTGGGCAAAACACTTAGACCATCTATGGACCTCATTGTTCTTGTCAGTAGAATGGAACAGCAGTATCTGCCTTTGCAGAGTCAAGGTGAGGAATTAGGGCAATGTGTACACATTCTCTAACAGAGCATGGTGTTCTGCATAGGGTAGGAACTGAGTAAAGATTGGGGTCTAGAAGTCAGTAAGACCCAGGATTTTAGTTCCTAAAAAATACATAGAAAAGAAAGAATTGAGTGTAGCGAATACTGTACTGAGTGATATTTAAAGCTTTCGTGCCTCAGTTCATTGATTATTTTTTTGAAGGTGGAAAATAGCCAAAATCTTAATGAAATCACAGTGTCTAATAGCATTTTTCCTCACATGTGATGACAGCGAGTGAGTTTTGCAGTCTTTGTGACAAGACTCAAGCATAAGACAGAAGGCGAATTTTGCCAGCAGCACAGTGTCCGGATGCTCAGGAATCTCTCATATTCTAATCTGACAAGAGCTCAGAACTTTGGAGACAGGAGAGACCTTGTTTTCTTTGCAGGTGAGAAATCCATAATGATGAACTCACTGGCCTGTAGTGAGACTGATGAATCCAGAATTATAGGCTGAGAACTTACTTTTACAGGGAGTGTGTTTCTAGCTTGCTTGCACATGCTGCTAGAGCTAAGAATACAAGAGAAAAAATAACACCGACTTCAGATATGAGGAAGGAAAACCATTTTGGCGGCTCACCTGTCGTAAATCAGGTCATCCTCATTTTCAATGACTACATGGCACCCACTTGATGGCTTTAGTTGTCATCACAGCTCTGCTTTAGGATGACTCATGGGGACCCTGCCAGTCCTATAGAAAAAAAATGGAAATTTTCCATTGGGAAATAAGTTGTATCTGAATTCAGATTAAAATATCAGAATGACGAACATTTTCTTAATGTCAGGTTTCTTGGCCACCAAATTTCCATAATGAGTTAAAAATATATTAATTATATTGCATCCAGTAAATTTTTTCGTATTTTTCAGTTCAATCTTTGTCCCGCCCCATCTTATTAGTCAAAAATGAACAAAACAAAGCAAATCCACAGACACACACCAGTCTTCTTACCTCCAGTATTCACTGGATGGATGATCCTGAGTGAGTTTTACAAATCCTCGTGACGTTGCTTTGTTGTTAGTGGTAGTGTTTTTGTTTTGTTTTGTTTTGTCTTGTTGGTTCTTCATTTGCAAAATTAAAAGATTGAACTATGTGGTTTTTAAGGCTCTCTACTTCTGTAAATAATCGGGATACCCTTTGGAACAACATTTGTAAAGCGACTGCAAGATACTCTTTTTCTTTTTAGATGACACAAATTATCTTTAGTGTTAGCCCAAGAGAGAGAGAGGACTCAGTATCCAAACAGAATCTACTGGATCATACTGGGTTCTGCTTTGTCGCCGGAATGATATTTCGTTGCAGAGTAGATCCTACAGTACATCCAGGACACAGCCTTTAAGTCAACCATGTCCCCTGGTCTGTTCCTCTGAGCTATTCACTGGTCCCTCCTGGTTCAAACACAGACAGATACAGCTCTGATGGAAGGGATGCTGTTACAGAGAAACAAATCAGAAGAATAATTAAGAAAGAAAATCTGAGATATTGCCTCTTGCTCTCCTGGTTCCAAAGCTCCATTGCCAAGGCCAGTAATCTCTAGAGGAGCAGGAGTCTGGGCTGCGCTTCACTCTTCTCCTTGGTTTGTTTTTGCCTCAACTCTGTATCCATATGCTATTCCCTGCCTCCTCCTGGAAGAAGTCAGAGAATGCTAGGGAGTTGTGGGGCCAGAAATATTTAACATGCATTCAATCCAAGGATCAATGTGGTTTAAAGGAATTTACAGACTTTTCGAGGAGGTTAGACTTATCCATAACAATAGATTCTAGCATTTCTGGAATTCAGAGGTTATAGATTTAAAGAGGTTGCAGTGATCAGGAAAGGTGGGAAGTTAGTTCCATGTGGGAGACAGACTTGCTGAAGGAAAGGAGCAGGCCCTTCCAGCCAGGCTTGCACAAATGTCCAGAGGCAATAAGAGTGCCCCTGGCATGCACACAGGTTCGGCAGAGTCTGGCTCAGTACATGAAGGGCTCAGGATTGGACAGAAATAGAGCCGTGGTTACAGGAATGAGATAGGGACAGACTACGGAGAGATTTGAAATATCAGCCAAGGAGATTCCAATTAGCAAAGTAGGTATTAACAACACAAAATAAATATTTGCAGTCATGACTTAAAAAGCAGAAAGCTTAACTATCCATGACATGCAATTTGCTGGGGTTGAGAATAAGACAAGACCGGGTCTGGACAGGGAAAGACTCTCCTTCATTGGCATCCCTTTAGGAAGAAATGTCTTTGGAGGAAGCAGGGAATGTCTGTTTGAAAATAGGAACGTTTTAGTAAATACAAGGGTTTGATGGCAATATTAGACTGGATTTGTTAGTGAGAGGTTAGTATCTAGGTAAATTTTGGCTCACGTTACACAGAAAACAGAAACATAATGCCATTTAAGAAAAAAATCAGTGTCCTAGGAAAAATGCTATATACTATCTGCTCTGGACACTATTCTTTTAATCTCGAGTCCAGCCTAGTAAAGACTACCTAGGTAAATGCATACAGACTTCGTGTAGGCTGTAGAAATAGATAGGATGATAGCACAGGAGACACAATAGCTGTCAGATCAAAAAGGACTTATTATGTTGCTCATGCTACAGTTTAAATCCAACGATGTTACATGAATCATCACAGCCATAAAGCTAGTTAGTGTTCAATACCGGACTAGAACTTGAGTCTCCTGGCAATATACTATTCTCGCGAAAAATGTAATAGAGATAAAACAGATAGGATCTCAAGTTACAAAGGGCCAGACCTAAACTCAACATGAAGACGTATTTCCCTGGGATAGAAGCTATCCAACTATAAAATGTCACAGAGGGAAGTATTCAAGTGGAGGCTTCAGCCATCTGGTCGGGGACACGAGCAAAGAGTTTTTGCCCCAACAGTGAATTTGCACTTGATGCTATTAGCTCCTGATAGATTGCTACTTTGGGGGTATAATTCTATGATACACATGTACGTATGCAGAAGCAGAATTTTGCTTTCTCCATAGCTACCTATGGAAAGCTCTTTTATGGGTCACCCCCCCCCCCTTCATCCCATACTTGAGCTTGCTCTGAGAGAGTTTGTGAAGAAACAGAAAGGATAGGTCATAACAGTATTTGACTGAAGATTTTGGAAATGAGCCTCTTAAAAAGAAACAGCTAAATCTTTGACATTGTTACCTCAGGACAAAACAAGCCCCTCTATGTCTTACTAGATGATGCCCTGGAGGGAGGAAATCAGCCATGCTGACTGCCAGAGGCAGGCTTGCTCAGTGGGTAATAACAATAAAGCTCTAGAGGCAGATGCCCCTCAAATCCAGGCTCTGAAATTCACACATCGTGTGACTGCAGCAACTTAGTTAATTGCCCTATGGCTCTGTTTCCTCTTCTGTAAGACAAGGTTAGGATGTGTACCTACTTTGTTGCTATTAGGGCTGACCAAATAAGTTAATGATGTGAAGTACTTACACACATTTCATGTTTGTTACGTATTAGCTGCTATAATATTCATTATGGTTGTCATTACTATGGTTCCCCCCATTTTGTTTTGGCCTCAAATAAACCAGTTTACTTTTTTTATACTTCATGTATTCCATGGTTTGCATGCAAAAAATATGGTACAGGAATTTAATATTTCACTGTATGTGTATGTATGTATGTGTGTATTTCACTGTATGTATATGTGGGTCTGTGTGTATGTGTTCATGTGTCTGCTTGTTGCTAAAATTTTCGCGGAAGCCATTTTAAGAATTGCTGTATATATAATAACAAGACTTTAAATATGGAAATGTATTGGTGACTGTCAGTTACGCCCACTCTCTCTGAAATTTTATTTATTTTTTTTTTATTTTTTATTTTTATTTTTTTTTTAAGATTTTATTTATTTATTTGCCACAGAGAGAGAGATCACAAGTAGGCGGAGAGGCAGGCAGAGAGAGAGGGGGAAGCAGGCTCCCTGCTGAGCAGAGAGCCTGATGTGGGGCTCGATCCCAGGACCCTGAGATCACGACCTGAGCCGAAGGCAGAGGCCTTAACCCACTGAGCCACCCAGGCGCCCCTCTCTGAAATTTTAGAAATGAACTTTAGAACTAATGGAAAGAGTTGTGGAATTCCTGTCAAAGAACAGGATTCAAACCAGTGCCATTAATTATCAGGCATGCAACTTTGAGAAGATATTTTCATAATCCTGAGCCTACTCTTCCTTTGGAAAATAAGAATAACACAAATTGATCCATGTTATGAGGTGGCTCTGAGAGACAGATGAGAAATAAAGGTAAGATTATTTTGAAAATTGAAGGTCCCGTACGAATGTTATTTCTTCTATATGTGCACAGGTCCACCCCTGCATCTCAGGACATGTGGGTATTCGTGTGGGAGAGCGGTCAGGAGTTCACAGTATGGAGGCAGGCAGACGCCTGGCTTTGGGTCTGGGGTTTTCTCTGGCTCTGCCCTTCACGAGCTGAGCACAGATTTCAGTGCCCTCCCTTGCTAAATAAGCTGCCTTGGTTTGTCCCAGAGAATTGATGAGAGGATTAAAATAAACACTGTAGGTAAAGAACTGAAAATGCCAGGCAAGAATTAAGGACTTAAGTGGTTCTAATAATTTCTATTATCCCTCAAGAGAAAAAAAAAGTGATAAAAACCCAGCTGAGTCTCCACATGATGTCTAGTAGCTCAGCAAGTTACTCAGAGTTGCAGCAAGACAGTGTGAGAGTCGATGGTGTGAACTGAACTTCCCTGAGGATTTAATTCATGCCCAGTCCATTCTGGTTCCAGGAATCTACCCTGCCTTCTTCAGAATCATGGTGTAGAGACATCCCTCCACACAGCTTCAAGGCTTGTCCCTTTATCTCCTATAGGGCTTCAATCAAATGTTACCTTCTCTAGGAGACTGCCCCTTGGCAACTGCCCCATTCCCAACCCCTGCATATACTTTAGCTGTCTTCTTGGCACTTAAACCATATCCAACAGAATCCATAGTATACCTTTTGTTTTCCTTTTGTCTACTTCTTATCACTATCTGCGGCAGGATTTTTTTTTTCTTTTTATTTTGTTCACTGCTGTTCTATCCCAGTCTTCGCATGTAGTAGATGCTCAAGAAATACTTGCTGACTGAAAAAAATATATATCAGTTTCAGGGAAAGAAGTTTATAACTGTGCAGCTCTAGTAGAGAGACATTTTATAAGCACTGAAGGAACTACAGAAATCAGTCAACACATTTTGGGGACTGCTCAGTTTCTGCCAATATCCTATATATCCATATTTCACTCCTATTTTAAGCTCTTTAGTAGGAAGAAATAATATATTCTCAGAATTCAAATAGTGTGAAGTAAGTACCCCATTATAAAGCAGAGATTATCGAATAGAACTTAGATGTTATCACAAAAAAGGAACCTTTCTAGGAATGCCAACAACACTCTAAAACCAGGCCTGTGTGTTACTGTCCTTCATCTCAGCTTGTTTCTATTGAATTAGCTCCCCATGTTAAAATGATAAAAAATAATACTTGGTATTGCAGGATTTTGCAAATATCCTTTTATTCACTAAAGCCAGAAAGGAAATGAGCTTTGGATTCATACAAAATTCAATCATCTTCAAAAAGCCCATTTTTCTCTCCTTTCCTTTTTGTCTAGTACAGCTTGAAAAAAGCTAGGGCATTTCTGCTCATTTGATGAGGCTGACAGAGTTCTTAGACAAAGTGGAAGGGGGACAGAATGAACCTTTGTGCCTAGATGCAAAATGGCAGAAATTGTGAATGATGGTTGCAACTACAATTCCAATTATGATTAAATTATGCTGAAAATAATATGCATGTATATTTAGGCTGAGAAACAAGTATCATATTTAAGCAAAGTCTACAGGACCTGCATGTTTTAAATCGTATGCCTTAAGACAATTCAATTTAATTTTCTATAAAAGACCAATCTGTTAAAGAATTATAAAATATGTATATAGTGAATATGCTCAGGACTGGCTATATCTAAGCCTCTGACAGTTTCTGAACTAATTAAACATTAACATTTACAAAGGAGTCAATTTCTTGTCAAGAAATTCTTTCATGGACACACAAAAGAAGAACATGCCAGCAAACTTCTGTCGCCATAATCTCCATTCATAGCCCTTTATGAGAGGACAAACTAGTGTTTTGTTTTTTTTTTTTGCTTGTAACATACATAGATTGGTGTGAAAGAATGGATTTTTCATTGGTAAGCATGGACATATTAGAAATAAAAGAGGCAGAGCTATATTTTTAAAATATTTTATTTATTTATTTGAAAGAGAGAAAAGAGAGAGAGAGAGAGAGAGAGAGAGCACAAGCAGGGGGAGGGGCAGAGAAAAGGGGAGAAGCAGACTCCCTGCTAAGCAGGGAGCCCAATGTGGGGCTTAATTCCAGGACCCTGAGATCATCATCTGAGCCAAAGGCAAAGACAGACGTTTAACCAACTGAGACACCCAGGCTCTCCAAAGGCAGAGCTATTTATATAAAAAGTAAATACATATATTTGGCTTTAAACAACAATCACAAAAGTAAGAATGATAAATAATTTAAGACATATTTTGGTACTAGGTCTTTAAAAAGAAACTTAAGTCACAAAACAAATAGAGAAAATGGACAGTCTGGATAGAATCCTCATTTAGACAAATGACCTATGAAGGATATCTTATGAATTATTGGGGAAATTTTGAATAGAGTCTGAATTTTAGAAAAAAATCAACATTTATTCAAGTGGAAATATGGAAATTATTAGCTGAAAAAGGCAAGTTATGAAACAGTATATACAATGTGATCTTATTTTAGCTTAAAAATATATAAGCAAGTTGGAGCAAGCTTTACTCAGGACTGACACTAAGCAAAGAGATGCCAGACTGTCATCTGTCTGGGGAGATTGGGACACTCAAATTCTCCCAAATATGCCCCCCCCCCCACTTTCTCCTCAGACAGCTGCAATATGGCGCCTTTGGACAGTCCTGTAGTTAAGCTACACTTCTTGTTAGAAATAGCAATTTACTTGGAGTCACTTTTTAAAATTCAGGTAATTTTGGTATCTGTTGAAAGACACCAAAGAGATGTATAGGTGGCATAGTGCAGAGAGAAGAGGGAACTGGGGTACCTGAGAGGCCTTGAGGAGAGGGACAGGGCTGTATTCTCCTTACTCCCCAAAGCAGCAAACTCCTAGCAGGTGCTTAGCAAATGTTAAATGAAAGAGTAAGTGGATGCAAACAGAGTTCCTCCCAGTTTTTTGTTTTTTGTTCCTATCAGTGTCAATTCCATTAAGAGATTACTTAGTTACTACCTTGTAAGATACACAAAGTTGCAAAAAGCCTGAGCAAATGAGATCCAGAATAAGCAGATGCAATGTAGAATAGAGATTTTTGAAAAGCGAAAGGTTTGTGGAAGAAACCAGCAGAGAGGGGAAATCCCCAGTGTCCTGTCACCCAAAACTAGAGCAGCAGTTCATCCTAGCTGCTTGGCTGGAGTTGATGACTAGCTTGTTAACTGATTGTTTTGTTTTTCACTGCAATATTAGGATTGTAATTTCCTGAGGATTTGAAGGGCTTCTTTCCATTTATCTCAAAGAGCAACATTTTATTTCCTTTATGCAATTCTGTATAGTCATTAAAAAGCTCAAAAGAACTCTTAGCCCTAAATGACTGACTGAATTTTTAACTCTGTCAATCTTAGGAGCAGATTGATCTGGAAAAAGATTTAGGAAATAGGCTCCACCTCTGGAATTTTCTTGGTGAACTGCACAGGAATATAAATACCACAATTAGAGCACCTAGAGGCATAAAGGAATATTCTGAAAACTGGCAATTCTTCTGGCAACTGTCTGATTCAAGGGAGACTGAGTTTGTGAACAAAAAAAGGAACAGGCTATACCAACCTATCGGGTTTAAAGTCCTAGACACATTTGACAGTCTGGGAAGCCTATAGTGCTCCTCTTCAGAACAATGCTTTCAAACACAGAAAATAAAGGACATGGAACTACAAAAGGAACCAATTATATTGAAATTTACTTATCACAGTATTAATAAATGTGATACAGTAATGTAAATGCTTGTCTAATACCACATTATTATAAATAAGATCAATCAGAAGGGAAAATAACTAGTGGAATTTCAAAGCAGTGATAATCATCAGTTATGTCTTGAGAAAGCTGTACAACTTATAGATGATTTGAGAATAACTGTGGTTTCTCTTGGTAACAAAGTCACAGGTACTGTTCATAGTACCCCAGCTGGTTGATTATATTCATAATGGCAGAAATGCCAACTGTCAATTAGAGGTTAGTGAAAAATAAAGATACTCTCTTTTTTTATCCCGTTCAAATTCACTGACCCCCTAAATGAGAACTTGTGATTTAGTTGCATTTATTTGGAACTCTCCAGAGATAATACTATATGTCAGAGTTAAAAACAAAACCTGAGACTCTAATAACTCAGAGTTATCAAAAAAAAAAAAAGACTGACTCCAAGGCAGTTTTGAAGGAAAGGATCTTGAGGAATTTTAAAGATATTTACTTCCAAATTTCAGAACCGAGCCACTCAAGTGAGCCTCTGGATTAGAAATTCTCATTCTTCACAGATGCAGTGGAATAAATCTCCATGATTTCTATCATTCACATGGAGGAATCCAGAACATGATAGGGAAAAATAAACATTTCCCCAGGAAGTAATAAAAGTCACAGAAAAGCTACTATTCTTGTGTGTTTCTATGCTAGGTTGTTTCAGAGGCACATTTTATACATGTGTAACAAAAAAAGGTTAATTACCAGCTCCTTTGCAGGGATACAGGGTGATAAAACTGGTTGTATATGGAAAATAAGCTGATAAATATAGAGCTGGCTTAGAATTGCAGGAAGCATGTGGACTGTTACAGCAATACCCAAAGCTATGGGCAGACATTTAACTGACTGGATTACTGTTGTATTTCTCCCAGGCATCAGCGTTCTAGAAAAGGGTTGCCCTGGTAATTTTCAACTGAATATACTCATTGTGTTGGAGAAATTCATTACATAATAGCTGATGCACTTAATGAACACTGTAGTAAACAGGCAAATCGTGTTTTCATATAAATAACAAGATCAATAAAAGCCGTTTTTCCTTTCCCCTGCTGCATTCTCTTTGGTTAAAAATACACGCTGTATGACCTGACAACAAAATGAGCTTTTTTGGCTAGACCATATTTTTTTTCTTTCTAAAATGACACTTTATTGTGGGTGTCTAGCACAGACCGCGGCACTCAGGGACTCGCTGTAGTTTTACTGAGTTGAACCCAAATCATCGCTCTTTTATTATAGTTGGCATTGATATGAATGAAGAATTTAGAGAGCCATAGCTGGATTTGCCTCTTGAAATGCTTCAAGGTGAAGAAAGACACATTGTCTCTTTCCTTCTTAAAGGAAAGCTTTCCTTTGAATTCTTCAGCTTTCAGATCCCAGTGAAGTGATTGTAATCTATTGATTATCAATTTCTGTTACCTCGTATTGTCTATTTGACAGCGCAGCATTATAACTTCTTAAATATAGCCATGGGAAATTATTTCCCAAAGAAAACGTTTTTTTTCCCCTCAGAGAAAACTTCTAAAGGAAGTAAGTACCTTCCTTATTTTCCAGCAATGTACAACATTGCTATAAACATTATTTTTCTGTCTAATCATCTGGGACCCATTTCTGAATGTTACTCTGTACAAGACTTTGTTCTAGCTGCAGGGACTTATGACATTAACATTATAGAAGATACAAGGATATATTTACATATGCTTACATATAAGCTTGTACATACATAAGCGTAATAATGCTTATTTATATGTAATGAAGGTAATGGGAAGTGCTGTGACAAGACAAGAAACGAGGGGTAGAGAGTCATGGGAAGGTTATTATCCTATTGTGTTCAAATATGACTTCTCTGAGGCTGTGTCACCTTGGGCAGAGACCAAAAGGAAATGAGTGAGGAAATATGTATGAATATCTAGGGAAAGAATCTTCCAGAAAGAGGCCTATTAAAGTGTAAGGTCACAGAGTTAGCAGGGGGAAGTTCAGGAATGGCACGAAGCTCTTGGTGAGGATTTTAGATTTTATATTAAGTGTAATAAGAAAGCATTGGGGGATTTCGAGTGGAAGATATTACATGGTTTGCATTTCCAAGTATCACTTGAATTGTTCCATGAACAACAGACTTACAGGGGCAAGGACAAAAGCAAGGAGGATGTTTAGATGGTGGAGACAAGTTGAATCCAGCTGGGATTAAAGAGGAGGTGATATAACTGGTTGAATTTCTAAGTTAACAGAAATAACACTAAGGAGTATCTAGAACAAGCTGAATTTAGGGAAAGTTTGAAAGTTACATAATCATGCAGATTAGCACCAACACAAATCAAAGCTTCTGGTCTTCCTCCTTGAATGTCTCACTTTTCTCCTCTGAACTTTCAAAATAGAAGCTATAGTCGCATTCATCACTTACTACCTTACCCATTGTAATACCCCTTAAATTCCAAAATTCTTCTGAAGCCACTTTCACAGATGTCATCTCATAACTGCCAAACCAAATGATGGCTTTTTTGTAGCTTCTCAAATGCAGTCATACAATTGGCCACTGCTTTCTTCTCCAGCCTCTTAACTAACGTGACACTATGCAGCCTGGTTCTCCATGAATCTCTCTGATCTCTGTCTCATCCATAGGCTCTATCTTCTAACAAGATAATAATTTTGAAACACAAATGCTGGTGCTCCCCAGGATTCTGCCATTGCCTGTAGCTCCTCCTACTGCACATTTTCCCAGCAAAATGTGGGGATATATTTCCCATATAATCGAGTGGTTACAGGTGGAGTCAGATTTCCTGAGCTTCAGTCTGAGGACCAACCCTTCCTAGCTGTGTGACCTTGGCCCAGTTCACTTTTTAACACCAATCCTTAATTTACTCCTCTGTAAAATGGGCATTTTATTAGTACTTACTCCATGGCTTTGTTGTGAGTCGTAATGAAATAATTCATGTAAAGGACTTTAGAAAGAGTCCAACCCCTCCTGTGATCACTCAGTAAGTTGTATCTCTCACCAAATTGTTCAACTATTAATTTGTTGAATCTTAAAACTGTATTTCTAGGCCATACCATTTTAGGCTTGTATATTTGTCTGCCAATAGAGTCTTTAATTGGGTATAGACCTTATACTCTCAACATGTCAAAAACTAAATTCATCATTTTCTTTTCAAAGTTTTATCTTCTCATTATATTTTCATTCTTAGTTGATAGCTATCTCTAAGCTGTAAAACCAGTATATCCATAATTTTCTCCTTTCTGTCACTCCCTGTATAAAGTCAGTATCTTACTGATTTTACCTTTTAAATATAATTTTAATTCTTCTATTATCCATTTCTATCACCAATATTTTAGCCCGGAGAGTCATCATCACTTTGAGTATCATTACAAGAGTCCTCTGTCTACCCTCTTTATTCTTTTCCCCAGAGTTATTTACTGAAATACCCAGTTGACTGTGTCATTCCCTGGTTTCTATGCTCCACTAGCTCTCATGGCCTAAAGACAAAGCACCTTGAGGCCATTTGACTACGAGCTGCTGTCTACCTTTCCAGTTTCATTCTCTAACATCCCTGCCTGAAACTTTTTCCTTTGGCAGTGTTTTAGAGGAATGTTTATTCATGCTGTTCTTTTTTTCTTTAAATGCTCCCACCTACACATACACATGTGCTCAAACTCAAACACAGTTTCAATTCACTACGATACACTTAGCCTAATCATTTAATTTCCCCTTGCCTCAAAGCTGGCTTAAATGGCACTTCTCTTTCAACCTCTCTACCATCACATCTCCGTATTTTATTACTCTTATATGTCAAGAGGACTATTTTCTCAACTAGCCCATGAGCTTTATGGCAGAACCAGGTATGCATCTTTGTTTCTTTAGCACCTGACACCTAGGTGGAATCGTGGGGCTTAGCTAAATGTTAGTTGACAGAATACTTCAATGAACGAGTTATTTCAAAAGTTCCCCAGCGTCTCTTAAGATGAAATTCTCCAAAATATTTCTTCTAAAGTGCCAATTTGATTGTACTTTTAAACTCTAATGGGTCTACATTTACTGTAAAACAGTGCCTCTTACATTGGGGTTTACAGATCTTTACTATCCGGGTATGGAATTTCTCTATGGATTTTCTTTTTAATTGCATGAATTCATTTAAATAACTGTTTATAGATCAAAATAAGCATATTCTGGATCATTCTGGATGGCCACTTTGTAATTCAGACTTGCACTTGGTTTCAGTGCAGGTGCCTACATTTTAATAGAATAATGATGCATCAAGAGTTCACTTAGTTGCCACTCAAATTTAGTCCACGTGGAATCTGAGTCTGTCATATCATTGGAATTTTTTCTTTCTCTCTCTCTCTCTCTTTTTTTTTTTTTGGAGATCCACAGGGTTTTAAACTTGAGAAATATTTCTATAAGTTAAAAATCTACTATTTTATAATATGAGCACTCTATGGATCTGAACATAATTTTATAGTCTAAACATAAATGCAATTCACTATACTATGTTTCTTTGCTTTTTGTCAACTCCATGCTCTGGACCAGGCCATTATCTACATCTATGAAAGATTTTTCCACCTGCCTTTTCTGCCTCTTTTTCTGCTCATTTTCTCACTCCAGTGCTCTGTTCTCTATAAAACTGTCCATGACTGTAGTGAGTTCAAGTTACCTAAATATACTTTCTTTTCCCATTTTTGGTGCTTACCACACAGTTCCTAATGGCATGTATATATACCTAATATTTTCCATTTTTTAAGGCAGAGGTTGAGTGAGTGGGAATAGAAGTATTATTCATTTGTGTGAATAAAGAAAATAAACCACTTTGATTATTGTTAAAGGACCTGTGTCTGTACCAGTGGTAGAAGATGTTTGCCCTACATCCCAGAAAGTTGTACTGATTAGCATTAACTGAAGGAAAGCATGGAGAAATAAAGGCAAAACCAGAAAGGTATCATTTGAAATGAAGTAAGTTGCCATCCTGTGATCTATTTTATACGCTTAGGAAAGGTAAAAATGGTGGAGGACAGAGCTCATGATGAAAAAACTCACTAAAACCAAATACCTCTCAATAAAATAAATCTATTTGAATTTTTATTGTGAAGATTATGGAACATAAAAATTTTGGTGAAATTGTAGTTAGAGTGACATGTGGCCAATTAGCTCATTTAACATTAGAATTTGGTGCTCTGATTTCTAGAAAAAGATCCTTATTGGGACCATTGTTATTTCAGAACTTCATTGTAAAAGACATTTCTGTTAAAGTACATCTTATGAATACAGAAGAAAAATTACTTCAGAAATCATATTGCTCTGGTGTTCCTTAAATGTTTTTGGAGACCTGTCTGACATCTACTGATCCCAAGCACTGTGTTCTGTCTGAAATTGCATCTCTTTATTTAATTCCCGTGTTATCCTGAGGAAATGTGCATAGCTTAGTAACAGGATATAAAAGGAGATTTCTCCCCTCCAAAATGTATATCACTTAGAGGTACTGCAGTCAGGGGAATAAGCTATTCATCAATAACAAATGCACTTAACTCTCTTCAGAAAAGGCCATGCATTGCTCTAACTTTGAAACCAATGCTTAACAAATGTTTTTATTAGTTTATTATATATTCTGGTATGTGACTTTATGGTGAGTTGGGATTTCTGGAGTTGAAAAGATGCCAGCATTGCCCCTGACTTAATCTATTTTCCTTCAACAGAATTTTAGATTGGATTCCACTCATTTCTGTCCTGAAATTTGTGACCACTTTATGAGGGGATCCATCCATTAAGTTAACACTCCTCATTGATTGAATGTTAGGGAAGTCATGAAATCTTATGTCTGCATCCAGTACTGCCACGGCCTAGCTTATATGTCCCTAACCAAAGCTCTTAGCCATTCTGGACATAAGTGTATGTGTGTGTGTGTGTGTGTGTATATATATATATATATATCTGGCTGCAGTTTTAAGATGCTTTTCATCTTAAGACACTGGAATTCTGTACTGAGAACTTGGCACCTGGGTGAGGCCTTGCTCCGTCCTGTGACTTCCATGAATCGCAAGTCCCAGCTCTGGTGGGCCCCTAATGGACATTTCCATCATCATTCCCATGGCCCACTTTTCATCTGTAGCGTAACATGCCTGGTTGTCTGTTTAGTAAGAAAATGAAAGGAGTCTGTAATCCTTGATTTTGAGAAAAATGTTTTAGTTCTCACTATTTTCTTAATTTTCTAAGCTAAGAATTATATTATTTTCATTTTTTTCCCCAGTGACAGAAAAATCTATACCCTAAACAAAGGAAAATAACTTTGAATCAACATTGAACTTTAAAGCCTTTGGATTGGATTTTTGATTGGAACATATTACTAAAAGAGGGGGCCGTGAAACTTCACCAATAAAATTTAAAATCAATTTCAAAAAAAGAGGTAAAATAAGTGACTTTTATCAAATGTGCCAGTGGCTTACGGTTAGCAGTGTCCCCATTTCTTACAGAAATGGAAAAGTCTTGGATGGGTCTTGTGTTTTAATTCCTACATATTAACCAGAGGGTGGCTACTTCTTCAACTCCAAGGATCACCCACAGAGCCAAGCAAATCAGTCCAGGGGCGCCTGGGTGGCTCAGTGGGTTAAAGCCTCTGTCTTCGGCTCGGGTCATGATCTCGGGGTCCTGGGATCGAGCCCCACATCGGGCTCTCTGCTCAGCGGGGAGCCTGCTTCCCCCTCTCTCTCTGCCTGCCTCTCTGCCTACTTGTGATCTCTCTCTTTCTGTCAAATAAATAAATAAAATATTAAAAAAAAAAAAAAAAGCAAGTCAGTCCATATTGGTCAACACTTCTCAACCTGAAGGTGTAGACACTGCTTTTAATGGCTGGCTGGGAATAAAAGTTCCAGACACACATATGGTGACTCTCATTTTAAACCACCCTCTTTACCAATAGGTTGATCATACAATATAATAATTTCACACTAAAACTTATAAAACATATTATCTCTTTTTTACTCAAATCTAATATTTACTGAAAAACATTTTGAAAGAAAGGCATGATTCCAGCCATAGTCTAATCTTTATGGTTTTACTTAAATCTACTCTTTTGTGATTTAAGCTTCTTGCTCTTGTTTTTACCCTCAAAGTAGACCTGTAACTGTTACCCAGTCCATCTCTTTAGTATGTCCTTAGCTTCAGTGTGTCCTCAGCCTTTCCCTTTTAAAAATAGCCACGTGTCTATTCTTTTTTTCCTTAATAAAGTTCATTTATCTTGGCTGCCACACACTTTCTAAGTTATCCACATTCTACTTGACTTAGGAAGACTTCGTCTGATCAATGCTTTATATGCCACTCTGAATGCCTATTTGCATGTCAGAATTGCTTTTTTCTTTTCATGCACTGAGATGATACTGCATTACTAACACATAGTCATTCCACTCTGTCAAGTAAGATGAATATTTATCAAAAGTGTATTAACTTTTTTCAGTACTGTTCTAGAAAGTCAAGGCTGTTGGAGAGGATGTAGAAACTAATGATCTCAGTGTTGTGGAGCTTGCTGATTTACTGGTTCTCATGGGGACAAAGGGTGGCTTATCAGATCTCTGGGAATATGATGCAATTTGAAAATGCATATTCAATATTATAATCCAATTTTGTTTTCAATCTAATATTAGGATTCATAATTCCCATATTATAAACTGCAAAAAATAAGGCTCAGCGAAACCTCTTCAGTCACTGAGGATTGTAGATGATACTCTAGTATATTAGAGATATATAGAACATATAGAGGGAAAGAGAATATGATAGTCTTATTTATAATTAGCCATCTTGATGAACTTCCTCTTTTTTTTATTTAAATTCAATTAATTAACATGTAGAATATTACTAGCTTCAGAGGTAGAGTTCAATTATTCATCAGTTGTGTGTAACACTCAGTGCTCATTATATTACATGCCCTTCTTAATGCCCATCACTCAGTTACCCCCCCCTTGCCCTCCAGCAACCTTTAGTTTGTTTCTTATGATTAAGAGTCTCATGGTTTGTCTCCCTGATTTCATCTTGTGTTATTTTTCTCTCCCTTTCCCTATACTCCTCTGCTTTGTTTGTTAAATCCCACATGTGAGTAAAATCATATATTTGTCTTTCTCTGCTTGACTTATTTCACTTAGCATAATACCCTCTAGTTCCATCCATGTCATTGCAAATGGCAAGATTTCATTTTTTTGATAGCTGCGTGATATTCCGTATTGTGTGTGTGTGTGTGTGTGTGTGTGTGTGTGTGTGTGTGTCTATACATACCCCACAACTTTATCCATGCATCTGTTGATGGACATCTTTTTTATCCATTTCCATAGTTTGGCTATTGTGGACATTGCTGCTATGAACATTGGGGTGCAGGATGACCCTTCAGATCACTACATTTGTATCTTTGGGGTAAATACCTAGCAGTGCAATTGCTGGGTCAAAGGGTAGCTCTATTTTTAACTTTTTGAGGAAATTTCATTCTGTTTCCCAGAGTGGCTCTACCAGATGACAGAAGAATTTCCTCTTCTGTGCGTTGAAATACAATGTATATATTCACTCTAAACTTTCCTGAGGGATATTAAGTAAGTTTCCACAATATATTTCATAGCAAAATTAACTTTTAATTCTTATCAATCCATAATGGTAATAAATAACAAATATTTATTTAAGTTTTGGGGTCTGACAAATCTGAGAAATTCTGTCTCAGTCATTTACCAATTATGTGATGCTGTGCTGGTTACAGTATCTTGGATCCTCGTTTTCCTCATATATAACGTGAGGGTTATAATATTTGGTCACAGGGATTGCTATAATAATTTAAATGAGTGTGTGGCAAGCATGTTCCATAGAGTATGCCATACTCAACTATTTAGTTGCTGTAATGATTTAGAAAGTCCTAGGTATTTGTTCTCTACCATGTTCATCTGTGGCCTGTGTGAGGAATAAAGATGTTTTCCTCACTTTGGAGTGCTGTGGGCACTTGGTTTTATATAAGGATGGACCTGAATAAGGACTGATTTTGACTGACAATCTAACATGAGATTCTTTTCTTACCACATAGAAGAGACATTATGTGATCAATTTTCAGTTCATTTGCTTATTTTCTGCTGAACTACTTTGGGTGCATTTTATCCAATTAATATATGACCATATTTTAAAGCTCCCATGTTTATTAATCTCTTCCTCTATGGAGTTAGTGTCATTGGCATCAACAAAATTATTAGAACTAGCTTTGCCAGGGGAAGCTGTACCAAATACCCTCTAGAATAATACTGAGGGATTGCCATTTCTCTCAGAGCCTCTCCGGATCCCTTTGCCAACCACTTGGACACTCAAGTACAAACACAATATTATCTGATGGATTATTCTGGCATCATTATAACTATATGGTGGGATTTGGAATCAAGTTCCTCATTGAAAGAGATTAATGGCATTCAGCATCCTCCCTGACTGGGGAGTTGTATCAGTCAAAGGAGTAAATGTGTTTGACTGTGGATACAGCATCCAGTAAGGGGGATAATATTGGACAGGCTATCAGGGTATCAGATTTGATTCTCATCTGGTTTTCTTTACTACCTTAGGCAATTCACTTATTCTCTATGAACCCTGATTTCAGATTCAGGGAGATGGAATGCTATTCTCTGTATTCTCTAGCTCTAAAATTCTATTGTTCTATGAAAAAGACCTCTCAATACTTGCTTTCAAATGACTTATTTATGTAAAACTCTATGTTGTCATGGGTAAAGTTCAGTTATCAAAGGAAATAAAGATTGTGCCGTAAGCCTAACTGTCCCTGATGCAAATGACCTAGAACTTGCCTTGGAGGCAGATGACCTGTAGTTTACTTCCCACTTGGTGTAAATATCTAAATTCCTGGACCTACTCTAGGGCATTTCTTAAAATCAGTGGTTGTCCAGAGCTTGCTAGTCATTTAATCTGTAAATGTGTTAAAAACTAAAGGCAGGACACCGTGCCACCCACTCTTTGGGATAAAAGACAAATGTATGTGTGGTCCCCATCTCCATAAGAAGCTCATAGTGTAGCTGGAGAAATGACACATGTCTCTTGGCAATAGAGAAATTCAAGCTAGTAAGTAGTTCAAGTGATTTGAATCCAATAAGTTTTTACAGAAGTTCAAAAGGGGTTGGAATAGCCATGTATCAGTTTAAAAAAATCTCCATACAGGTATAAAAATTGAAATGATTTAGGTAAGATGAGAGGACAGTGGACTCACTTAATTCTGTTCATCTTCTTATTTCTAACCCGGTAATGCCTTCTTAGTCAAACTTTGGAAGTACATCTAATCTGTGATAATTCCTATTAAATCCTGATATGGTTCAAGTTTGAAATAGTCCCAAATCCTTGTAATTTGGTGACATGACGCAAATGAGACTAACACAATGCTTATATTGAATGGCTATTGTGAATATGAATATGAGTAGACTCTTCCACGTGCTACCTGTTTGATCTTGGGTAATTCACTTAAAGTTTTTGAAACTCACTATCAACATCTATAAAACGGGAATAATCATACCCACGTCATAGTGTCATTAGGAGCATAAATGAGATGAAACATATGAAATCCTTGTGAGGCAAGTTTGCACATTGTATGTGCTCAATAAATACTAGCAATTATTCTTATTATCTTAAAAAATATCATGGCATCTTTACTGGAAAAATATAAAGGATTTTTTATTCCCTCATTCCTCAAGATTACAGCCCCTGTGAAAACTGTCCTCGGTGTGAGGTCACTAGGGATGGGAAACCATGTTGAATATTGGGGTGATTTCTGAGGTGCAGAAGACAGGAAACAGTGTTAGTTATCAGCTCAAGATTGTAGTGTATTGAAAAATGAAAGAGCATCTTTTATAAACTGATTTTCAATGACAGTGTGATTCTTATGTATATGTCCTGCACACTCACATACACAAACACAGACACATCACATATTTTTAGTGTAATTGAGAAGTGCATTCACACTTCAATGTCCATACAAATCACCCAGGGATCTTGTTAAAATGTGATCTAATCCAGTAGGTCTGGGGTGTAGCCTTATGTCTGCATTTCTAACAAGGTCCGTGAAGAATCCAAAGTCAAACCACTGTTTGAATAGCAAGGTAACATAGAATCTTAATTTCTGAGTCATAATTCACAACTGAACCTCTCATGTTGGCCACATTTTTGACTCCTCCTTCTGTAGTTCCAAAGGTAATTTTTGGGTCACTGGATATTCAAGGAGTTATTTTTATCTAATATGTATATTTACATATATATAAATGTCTCACTGTGACTATAAACAGAGTTAGAGCCAGACTATGATTCTAAACCATCTAGCATGGCAGTGAGGTACTTGGCTTCTAAGTTCTTGCCCACTTCATTTTTTTTCATTTTAATTACCACTTTTACTTAGATATAATAAACTGACCAGATGCCATGCTAAAAAGAAAATCTTCCCGAAACAGTTCCAATTAGCTTTGTTTGTTGACTGCGTGTTGCCTCTTCTCATAGAGAGCCAGAAAGTCCAATATTGTATTGTGTGTTGCACAGCAGGACACACCAAAATCCTCCTAAGGATATTTGGCTTCTGATCTAATTTTAATTTCTTGGCCAAAGCCATTTGCTGCATCTGGCCCTGCTTTAGATGATATACAAAAAAAGGAAGTGTCAATCCTTTGGAGGTTAGCTCCATTGCTAGAGAAAATATCAACATCTGCTGCTCCATGATTATTTGATGTTCTTGGATGGAGTGTGGCAAATTGAAGAATGCTGTCACCAAATCTTAAACCCAAACTAAAATGCCTTTTGCTTTTCGCTCTAACTAAACATTGAAACCATTGCGAGGGAAGGGTTTAATGCACATACGCGTGATGAATCCCCACCAAAAGCCATTCAAAATGATCCATGCTTAATACTCCCATATCCTTTACATTACTGAAAATGTGTTGAAACATGAGATTCATAAATGCCTAACTTTAATAGAGGCTTGCCCTTTTTCAATGTGAGGTAATATCAAGAAAGTGTGTGGTGCTATTTGGAAAGAAAATCCTGGAGATGAGGTTGACAGGTTTATGGCACTGGCCTTGTCTTATTTGCAGTAACTCATTTTATATATAGTGCTTCACATTGGGGAAGTCAAGGGCTAGAGCCTTCTGTGATTTAACTGAAACAATAAGTAAGATCGTGGTATCAAAGAAGGCAGAAAATAGGTCTACTGATTAGAACAATATATTAGGGGACAAGAAGAGGCAAAAAAAAAAAAAAATCAGGATACAACAAATATGAATAAGCACTTCATTCTGTTAGTGATCCTCCCTGCCTTAATAAATGGAAAACACAATGTACTATATCCAGAAATAGTATTCACTGGCACCCCACATTTATATAACATTCTGGGATGGTTAAACTTGTTTATCTAACCTACAGCATAAGAACAAGAACAAAGAACTTTCTTTGTTGCTTGCTTCCTTGCTTGCTTGCTTGCTTGCTTTCCTCTTTCAGACTATGGAAATTCAGACCATGGAAAAGCAAAACTCCATGCAGATATTTAAATAAAAGTTTATTTTGACATTTAGTGTTGGAAGGCAAGAATAAGGAAAGAGGGAGTTTGCTTTGTTTGCTGAAGGTAGCTCAAAGATTGTGAACAGTTTTTCAGTGAAAAGCTATTGTCCCACTCATTCCTCCTGGCGAGGCCTGGGGGACCCATGATGGCAGAGGTCCTTACTGAAGCCCAGAGCCATTCGCACATGTTCAGTGCCTACGATCCATCTTCTGAGACTCCACAGGGTTTGAGTTCCCAAGCGGAGGGGTTCAGAAATCCAAATTTGTTACTACCTTCCTGATTTATTTCTTCAATATGTTCAAAGTGTAATAAAACGGCTGTCAAGCGCCGACTCCTTATTTCATAAGTGCTATCCCTTACACTGTCCCCTAGTGGTCACTTCTCAACCTAAAATATGACGGGGGATTGAGTTGCCTTTAAACCACAGCTTCTGTAAGTACATATTTCCCTGGGAGAAAACAGCTCTGGGAAGCTTCCCAATAATCTTTTGCAATAAATGTTTATTAACTTTGATGACAGTGTCTGCAAAGTCTTGGGAGGAATATTATTTCTGTTGGTTTTCACATTCGGTGTGCTGGGGTATTGATAGGTTTTGCTGTTATGGCTTAGCTTTCCTGAAAGCTTGAGTCATCCTTTAGCATCCTGGACTTGGTCTTTACCGAGAACTTTTAGAAGTGTAAATACTACTTGTACTATTCAGTATATCATCGTGCAAGACACTCCTGGTCAGCTCCGGCTTCTGTAGGTGTGATACTAACGACCAATTACTGAGCGTCCGCTGTGAGCAGATGCAGACAGGTTATTGAGAATGACCGCATATAATTCTGACTTCTGCAAATAAGACAGGACTATGCCTCTGCACGAACATACCTCGTGAAATGGAAGGAAGCCAGTTCAATTCAGAGAACAGTTGAGGGCTAAGTACAGAATTCACCTAATCGGATCCTAATGTTTAGGTTGATATCTCTAAGCTGTAACCTTTAAAGACCTGTTTGCCAACGCCTACAATATCCGCCTGCCCCTGGCTCATTTGTTTTCCTTCTCTGCCCTTATATCCTTGGTTTAGTAGACCCATAGTTTCCCATAGTTTGAAGTTTTATGTTCCTTTGTATGGAAATTCTTCCCTCCAAGGCCAACAACATGCACAGAACCTCAAAATCAGTCCTAGCATCTGTTACTAGACAAGGTTATCTATTCCATGTGAGAACTGGATTTTCACTTTGTGCTATATTTTAAATTACATCATTTTCCTCAGACACAATGAAGAACCATTTTGTTTGTAACATCAAGGAGTTACTAAGGGAAATACAAAAAAAAAAAAAATAGCATGGATATCCTCTCTGTTGTGGATAAGGTTGCATCTATTCCTTAATCATTTTTTTATTCTTTTCTGGAGAACTTGAAGAACATCATGTTCTGACTTTGAGTTAGATACACTTGAAGTTGAGAGACTAACTTAACTCATCTGCTTCTAATTCAGCCTCTGACACAGAGCTGTCAAGACCCACATAATTTCTGTCTTGGTTTCTCAGTGCCATTTCATCATTGTTTTCGTCATCAGGCATCCATCAAGCACTACCAGAGGACATGGCCTTGGATGAGGCCCCATACAAAGGGAATTACATTGCTTGCCCAGCTTTTCTCATCAGGAGTAGATGCCTATGTCTTTCTACTTTTTGAGTTTATTTGCATGAACAATCGAGAAGCTATCCCAATTTATCAAGCTGCCCTTTTCTCATAAACAAGGCACAGCAAATACACCATCAGAATCAGGTGAAGAAATTTTTACAGTAACAATATATCAGCTGATTCCACAGGTCTGGAGGGGTACCCATAAACTGATGCATTTAACAGTAACCAAGGCAAATTCAATGCACAGCTAGATTTGATAACCAGAGAGCAGATGAAAAATATCAGCAGATCAAAAGCCACAAATATCACCATGGGAGCATCTCTACAGAATCAAGATCTTCTTTGTTTTTCAGATTTAAAAACAAACTTTTATGAGTATACCATGGGATTAATAAATCCTGAGACTAATTCACTCTAATCAGATTTTTTTAATAAAATAAAGAATAATTTAAGAACCAGAATAGCTAATTTACAATGAGAGTTATTCTTTTTCAAATGACCAGAAACATATTTTTGTTATTCCTGGAAGCACTTCTATCATCAAGATACCAAGCAAACAGAATAGGAAAGCAAACAGTTTTTAAAAATTAAGACGGAATATAAGAAATTGGAGAGGGCTATGGAAAATTTTACCCAGGTTATTTGAAGAGTCTGTCTTCCTGATAATTAAAATACTCATTTTCCAGATATCATTTATATCTCCTTGGACATTATTGGAGCTCTGGCATGTGATTACTCTTCAATTAATTTTCTTGATTCCATATGGACCCCCCTTTTTTTTTATTACAGATGGTTCTTGACTTATGATGGTCTGATTTATGATTTTTTTGACTTTATAATGTACCAAAGTGATACTCATTCAGTAGAGACTGTACTTTGAATTTTGAATTTGGATCTTTCCTGGGCTAGCAATACCCCAGTGATACTGGGCACAGGCAGTGAACCACAGCTCCCAGGGAGTCAGGCAATCACAAGGGTAAACCATCTATACGCTTAAAACCATTCTGTACCCACACAACCCTTCTGTTTCTTTCACTTTCAGTACAGTACTTAACAAATTACATGAGATAGTCAGCAATTTTATTATAAAATAGGCTTTGTGTTAGATGGTTTTGCCCAACTGCAGGTTAATGTAAGTGTTCTGAGCACTTTTAAGGTAGGCTAGGCTAAACTCTGATGGTTAGTAGGTTAGGTGTATTAAACACATTTTCAGTTTGTCTTTACAACTTACAATGGGTTATCAGACTATAACACCATCACAAGGAAGATCTATGTACCTTTTTTTTTTTTAACACGTTACTTGACATCATCCAAATTAGCTCCCAGGAGTTAGAGATTAGCCTTCTTTCTGAGATACAGCAATCTTTCTAATCTTATTTGTAACGCATTTATAAATTGCCTCAAAGGGACACTTTTGGATCTCATCCTGGAATTCTCTGTGTCCTCAACTGGGTAATGTCATTTTCCTGTCTACTGTCAGGTCATCCATTTTTCTCCAAGGGGCATATTTGAATACTGATCTAGCTGCATAGTCTAACCTTGTCATACTTGCCATCATGGACAGATATTTAGAGGGAGACCGGCTAGAATTTGGAGGTGGGGACACAGGAAAACTAACTTTCAATAAAAGGATGACCATAACTTTTCCTCTCCTGGTATAGAATTGCAAGGAGAGTTCCACATACCTGATGCATGTCAGGAGGTCTGCTGAGGACACTTTTAAATATCAGAGTTTCCTAAACAGAGTAATGATAGAAAATGATGGCACAAAGTTCAAAATACATTTAAATTGCTGTATTACAGACAAATATGAGTAAAGCCTGTACTCAGATTCTGAGGTAGATTATATTGATGGTTTCTTCTATTAAGTAGATGTCAGATCCAATGAGGAAATTTCTCCCACAAGAAGCTCCTTTCTATACAATAGCATAAAACAGGTCTCGATTATTTACAATGGTTTAAACCTAAAATAGTTCAGTACTACACAAATGTATCTGTCAATATTTGGTAACACCCTTTTTTCTCCTCACCATCTTTCAAAACAGCTAATATATTAAATTAAAAAATCAACAAGTATTTATGAAGCAGTAACTATATGCACAGGACTACTTTTTGATAAAAAGAGCAAGATAAAAAGATTAAATTGCTGTCCCCCTCTCGTCCTTCCGTCAAATAATGAAGACAGCAACAAATATTATATATCTAGTTACTGCTATGTGTGAGCTATTAAGCTTAGTCTTTCCCCATCACCCCATCTAATCCTCAAAACAATTCTATATCCATTTTATACATAAGGACAATTTTGCACTTTAAAGAAGTTATGGTGGTTTTCCATAGATGCATAGTGATGAACAGAGTGATTCAGAGTGTGGGCTCAGACTGCCTGGGATTCAAGTCCAGTTGTGGCTGCCATTCCATGACTTTGGGTAAGTTACCCAATCTCCTAGTGCTTCAATGTCCTTATAACATGAGGATAATTTTAGTACCAAAGCTTAGGGATTTTTCTCACAATGCTACCTGTAATAAGATGTGTGAAACCCTTGGCAGAGAACACAGAAAGTATTTAATAAGTTAGTCTACACAGTTAGGGAACAGCAGCATTGTTAGCGCCCTGACTTCAAAGCCCACACCCACTACACTCTGGCCACGGGTAAGAGGAGGAAGAATATGCCAGGCAGGATTGAATTCAAATCCAGCTCCCCACTGAGAGATGAGGGGGTGTTGGTAAGTTATTTGAAACTCTCTGAGTCTCATTTAATTATCCACAAATACTAATATCTATCTAATTGTACTAGTAAGAGTTGAGAAATCATGCAATGTGCCTGCAACTAGCAAGCAGGGTGTAACTCACCTTCTGTTCACTCCTAAAGCCACTTCCTCCACCCTTTTTCACCTTCATAGGCTACTTGGGGAAACAGATATGAAGTAAATGAAGAAAGTGGGAAAGGAGACAGAGAACAAATGCTTAAGGTATTTAGAATTACTGAAGATTGGAAGGATCAGGGAGGTTCTCAGAAAATAAGGGAAACTGAGCTAAATGTTGTTGAGTTTAGACAGAGAAGGAAACAGGCACAATAGTGACATGGCTGGAGCCAAATCACAGGTATGGAGTTCACAGTTTTATGTTCAAATTCAATCTATCACATTAGGAAGAATTTTTGAGCATCAAACCAGAGAGTTTGGAATTGATTCAATATGCAATGAGAGTCTAACATGGGGGATTATATGATATATCTCATGGATGATTCAGGAAGTTAGAGTTTGGAAATATTATCATCTGTTTTCAAATTAGATTTTATATCGTATGAATCACCATGGACATTATAATAGAAACAAATAAGTCCAATTAATAAATCACTCCTATACAGAGCTCTTCATTCTTTATGCAATCCTAATTAAATGTGTTAGAGCATCCATATTTTTGTCATGATTTAGGTTCATATCTTTTTCACCTATATCAATAGTACTATTTAACTTTTTAATTATATATGTAATAAAAGTTAATGCAATAATTAAAGGTTGACATAGTAAGAAGGAAAAAGGACATGATTGTTATTTATTAGCTATTGTTGAACAGAAGGACAATGGCAGCGAAAGGAAAAAAAAACTTAGGATGAATTCATGCTAGGAGTGTCATCATTCAGGAGGCTATTGTCTGATAATACTTTGTAAAACTTTGGTAGAGCCCCAAGTCCCCTGTCTGTCTAGGTCATATGGGATATGAGATTTTGTGATCATCCAAAATGCCACATAGAAAGATAAGGAAAGAGTGGGGAGGAAACAAAAGGAAGTTCAAAGGAAGCTCTAGTTTGAAAACGTACCGATTTCATCAGGGTAATGGTCACTGAGGGATATCCTAAAATACGTTAAAGACTTAAAAATTGAACATTTCTTTTACATTTCTGAGTTCCTCTTTTGAGAGTTAATTATTAGACAAGTTTCATATCCCTTTGAGTTAATGAGCTTTTTCAAAGCAAGAACAATACATATAAAAATACTTAAATGATATTTGTTGAATTATTCATATTTAAATTAGTGACTAGCATATAGTTTACACTAAAATTTTTTTCTTAGTTAAGTTTTTTTCGTAAATTGAGTTTTAATAGTATTTGAAAAGACATTTGAGGGATCATCTGATTTCTAGACTCATGTCCAACTTTCTGATGGATGTCTTCCATTATAAATGCGAAGGAACCTTAAACTGAACCTATCCTATATGAAAATTCATCCTCTTTTTTGATCTTTTCCCACTCCTGTGGCCTCCCAGCAAAGGGTACCACCTGATATACCCAGAAAAATAAACACCTTTCATATCTCATAAATTTAATCTGTCTTTAATTCCAGCAAATTATCTTCCTATATTTATCAATTCTATTCCTCCCTTTCCACCTCTGCTGCTGGAGTCTTTTGTCAAGCCTTCATGTTTTTTTGCCTAGCTTTCCCACAGCAGTTTCCTAACAGTTATCCCTGCACCCAGTAAGGCCACTTCATATCTATTGCTTCATTTTTGCCCTGGGTTTTGTTTTCAATATGCAATTCTGACTATGTCTTCCTTCTAAAAAAATCATTTCATGATTATCCATTGCTTTCTGATGTTTAGCATGGTATAATGGGCCCTTGGTAATATGACCTTGGCTTTGCTCTCTATTCTCCATCTGGCCCTTCCACACCCTGGGCTCCATCTATACTGAATTACTAGAAATTCCTAAATGTAGCATGTTGCCTGAGCCTTTGGGACTCCTGAGCATGCTGTTTCCTTGCCTGAAAGTCTCCACTAGTCCCACTCTATGCACATTATTAACACATATACCCCATTCAAGATTCAGGGCTGCCCACCCCCCATTCAGAAAAGTAATTACTTATTTCTGAGATTAGATTGTATTTCTCTCCTCTTCGCCTAAATAAGAACCTGTGATTATTACAACATTTTAGTGTCCTGAACTCTACTCTGAGTTCCCTGAAGACGGGGTTTACCTATTTCAACTTTGTGTCCCAAAACTTAACAGAGTGCCTAAGTGTAGTGCAACTGTTTGTTAAATAAAAGCACAGAAGAATAAAAATTAGTAATATATCTAGGATGGCCCTTGTGGATTAGCACTAAGGAAATTGAACTAGAGCTGTTACTGTGATTTGTCTGTATTAACTTAATGAGCTAGCATTAGCCATTGTGAGAACTCAGCTCTCTTGACATCATTGCTCAATGATCTTTCTATCAAACCCTGGACAATTTCCAGGTAGTCTTACTGTGTCATTGTTTATAAAGGGAAGTACAGCCTGTCTTTGAGATTTCACATGCCAGTGTTCATTCTCATCATGAATATTAATGCTGGTTTGCTGGTTATTTCTTCATAATTCACCTAACTTTTGCTCCAGAGAGTTGGATGCTATATTAGTAGCGTTGCAATTTATATACCAAGAAGAGCAAATAACAGAAAACATGTAAGCAGGGTGCATATTCTAAGCGCACATAATTCTTTTCATTTTAGTATAATGTGGTTGAAACAATTTTAGAAACCAGTACATTGATTATATTCTCTTCTCTACTAACTCATTAATTAAAAAAAAAATAAATGAACAACTGGCATTCCCAGGATAATGCAAGGACTATCAAACATAGTGTACTCATAAAAGCAAAATACCAGTTGATTGAAATGTTATATTTCAAACAGATGGGATAGCATCATATGAACATATGTGAGTCAAGGTTTACAAAAACATCATATTCTAGCTACTTTGACCCTGAGACCACAATGCAATATTGGAAAAGAGAAATCATATAAATCATTCCAAATAAAAGAGCTCTAAAAATCTTGATAAATAGTGGTCACTGAGGGCTTAGAATTTCCCACTCACTAGTTAAAGTTCTTTTTATGTATTACTTACTTTTTTATGACAACCCATTATACGTATTATTATTAATCCCACTTTACAAATGAGACAACTGAGAGACAAAAGAAAGTATTTCCTGACTCTCTCAAAGACACAAACATGTAAGCACCAGGGTCAAGACTCAAATCCAAAAAATGTCTTAATCCTCTAATACTTCTTTCCTTAAGTATTTCACCAGACTAAGAGTTGAGTGTAATCTTACAGCCTAATCATCCATCTCTTTGAATTATTGGTCTCAAAAAATTTGACGTGTTCATTTATTATCAGTGGCAAATCAGTCACCAGTCTTTACTGAATACCTACTACATTTAGTATCATGTTTGGTAATGGAGAGTACCAATATAGTTACAAAAGAAAAACAGAATCCTTGTCCCTGATCTCAGTTAGGTTTGAATCTAACTTGACATCTAGGTGAAGATGACACTAATTGATGTAACACAATGGTAGTTAAAATAACTGGGTTAGAAGTCAGGAAATCTCTCAGTTTCATGGTTCAAGCCCCAGCACAATACACTGTGGGAAGACCAAATCCTTTTGTGATTCCAAAGGTGACTTAAATTTCCCTCGGTCAAGTTCCATCAGCAGCCACTTCTCTGGTCTTGCTTGCTTCCAGTTTCACTGTCAATTCCTAAGGCTGCCGCCATCCACAACCAGCCAACTTCCATCCCAGGGTGGGTCTAAACAGTTGAATGCCCCAGCATTCTGTGTGTAACATAGTTTCAGTGAAGAAAAGGAACAACAGAATGGAATTTCAACACAAAGTGAAAACAAACTTCAAATTTAACATCTGCCATTAAATTTCCTCAAATTTTCTAGCCATAGCCCACTGCAGTGTTTCTCCCTGGCATGTCCCCTCTCTCTAGGAGAAATCATAAAAATCATTCCAGAAGAAGACTTTAAAAACAAATCTTGATATATAATAAGCCCCTGGCTTTAGACCTTGTCATAGTAATTTCTTTCTTTTTTCGTCACATTTCACGTATTCTTCTCACATAACCTCCTCATTTCCCATTTCATAAATAATTATATATTTTTAAATGGTTACTTTCTCAGGGAGCCTGGGTGGCTCAGTTGTTTGAGAATCGGATTCTTGATTTCGGCTCCGGTCATGATCTCAGGGTTGTGAGATTGGGGCCCACATCGGGCTCTCGTTGGGATTCTCTCTCCCTTTCCCATAGCTCCTCCTCACCCTCCCCCATCTTTCTCCCTTTCTTAAATAAATAAATAAATAAATAAATGCTTATTTTCTCTTTATGTTTTTTCAAGAAATGTTTCTGTAGAAAAACTCAAACATTACATCAAAATATAAATTAGAAATTTAGTTTTTGGTGGCTTTTTTGTTTTGCTTTTTTTTCAGAAATATCACCAAAATTTTAATTTTAGCTATCCTGAGGGAAGAGTAGAGGGAGAAATCTTGTAGAAATATACTAAAACTTTATTTATTAAATAAAGCATTTATTTTTAATTCCATAATTTGATATTACATGCATTTGCAGTAGTGGTGAAGTCTACTTCTGGCAGCAGCTTCGGGTAGAAAGAAAGACAGGAATAGGGAGAAAGAGGTGTGTGTGGGAAGAGAGACAAAGTGAGGGGAAAGGGAAAGATGAAAGATGAAAACAAGAAAAGAAAACACATCAGCGCAATAGCCATGAATATATGACATAGAGACACAGAGAAGAGAAGGTAGAAAAAAAGAAATGAGAAAGAAGAAAAACAGAGATCTGGAGTTATAGTATACCAAGCAGGATGCCCTATTGTTTTATCTTTAATTACAGGCTTTTAAAATGTTATTACTTGATGTGTGAATAATCATTGTTCCTTTCACCTGTCTTCATTTAACTAGGGCTGATGTTTTACTCTAGATCAATGGTACTCAAACATTTTTGTCTTAAAATTATTTCATTCACTTGACAATTATTGAGGGCCTCTAAAAACTTTTGATTATATGGGTTATTTCTATTGCTATGTACCATATTATAAACTAAAATTTTATAAAATCGAATCAATTAATTAAATTAATATTAAATTAAATATTAATTTTAAGTATATTAATATTAATTAATTAATATTAATATTAACATAAAAATATATTGCAAGAAGAAGCATTTTTTTAAAGATTTTATTTATTTATTTATTTGAGAGATAGAGAGCACAGAGGGAGAGTGAGAGGGCTCCCCTCTGAGCAGAGAGTCCCGTATGGGGCTGAGCTCAGGCCCTGAGATGAAGTCAGATGCTTAACTGACTGAGCCACCCAAGGACCCTAAGAAATAACATTTTCTATCTACATTTTCCAAAACATCAAAAAAATTGAGAAGAATGACATTTTTTTACATATTTTAAAATCTCTGAAGATACCTAGCTTAAAAGACAGTTGGAGTCACCTGTCTACTTCTCTATTCAATACACTGCAGTATGTTGTTTTGGTTGTTTATGAAAAAAAATCCAGGTTCATACAGATATGAAGGTGGAAGACATAGAACTTCATTAACCCTTGTGAAAAGACCTCTTAGATCTCTCAGTTATTTGACTGCATTTTGAGAATCACTGTCCTAGACAGAATAAGTACGCTTCAGTTCTGCAAATGTGGACTGAGCCAGCCCCTGCCCAGTTACAGGCAGACTTCATTCCAGAGCTCTACTGGGGTGGAAGCATGTGTCTCATGGAGGCTGGAAGAGTGCTGAATCCAGCCGGTGGATTTGTTTATGTCACCGTGACAAATCCAGTATAAAGAACCAACTGGCAATATGTTGAGATTTAATAATGTAGTCACAATCTGCCCTACACTTTGCATCTCTTTAAATTTTATCTGGAGTCATAATTATGGAGACCTAATCCTAACCTCCATGTCATTTTTCATTTGAATAGATTTTGTACAAAAGCTCATTCTATGCTTGTGTAATTGTATAATTGATTATTCTAACTAAAATTGTAAGACTTTTGCATCAATCTTTTACTTTGCAGATTTCTGGGTTTGCTCCATCGTTCCATCCTGTCAAGATTGCCCAACTCTTCCTTCCGATACTTGGTCTATTAGCCTTTACTTTTAGATTTATGTCATTTCATATACGTTATGAGAAGAAGCACATAGTTTAAAATACTGTATAAACCAAAAAATGTCCTTAAAAGTATATAGGACTGTATGTTAAAAAAAAAAAAAAGAAAAGAAAAGAGAGAAAGTGTAGTGTTATAAAGATTATTACAGAGGTGCCTGGGTGACTCAATCGGTTAAGCATCTGACTTCAGCTCAGGTCATGATCCCCTGGTCCGGGGATCGATTCTCACATTGTGCTCCCTGCTCAGTGGGAAGTTTTCTTGTCTCTCTGCCCCTCTCCCTGCTTGTGTGCTCTCTCTCTGTCTCTGTGTGTGTGTCTCCCTCAGGTAAACAGATAAAGTCTTAAAAAAAAATAAAGGTTATTACAATAATTAGCATAGATGATCTGAGTGAGGCCACAGAAAAAGTGTGCCTTTTATTCAGGGGACCACCAATCTTCCTTTTCCAGAGCTTTTCTCCCTGGATGAACCATCTATCCTGTCATGAAGGACTATAAAAACTGATAGAAACTAATGGTGTTTTAAGAAGAGAGTCCTGGAATCCAGAATCATTTAAGGCATTAGAAGGGAACTTTCAGTTAGGAAGAAGGGAGCTGTAATGGGACAAGAGAAAATAACCCATGCATGCCATTGTCCTTCTGGTAAAGTAAGCAGCTGACTAGCGTGGAGAAAAAAAAAACTCTTCCTCTAGCCATCTTAGGTTGTCAAGCTGGAGCCCTGTAAGTTGGACTGACAACAGATTCAGAAGAGAAAACGAGAAAGCATACAAATTTATTTCAGTTTTACATGACACTGAGTCTTCATAAGGAAATGAAAAGCTGAAGAAGTGATTTTATAGGTTTGAGGAAGAGTGGAAAATTATAAAAAATGTGATAGGAGGGGCACCTGGGTGGCTCAGTGGGTTAAAGCCTCTGCCTTTGGCTCAGGTCATGATCCCAGGGTCCTGGGATCGAGCCCCGCATCGGGCTCTCTGCTCGGCGGGGAGCCTGCTTCCCCCTCTCTCTCTGCCTACTTGTGATCTCTCTCTCTCTGTCAAATAAACAAATAAAATCTTTAAAAAAAATATGATAGGACAAAAAGGTATGACCTAAGGGTGGTAAAGGGGGGATACTTAACAAGGCCAGTTTGTTCGGCTTCTCTCCACATTCCTACTTCTTCAGAGATAAGGATGCTCTTTTCCTCCAAGTCTAGGAGAGCAGCCTTCACATGAAGGTCTTATGACCTGCTTCAAGGGAAACTGAGAATTTTTCCTACACCTGCTGTTTCTCAAATCCCTTCATTTTAAAATATTCAATATGCCAACATGCCATATTTTGGGGTAGCTAGTCCTGAACTTCATAACTAGCCTATGACCTTGTCTACAGAGTATTATAAAATTCCTAGAAATAAGATGGAGAGTCATCAAATAAAGAAATATTCTTAGCAAATACACAAATATTATAGTACTCTAAATCACAGGTGTTTTATGCCTTGGGAATCTTCTTCCAAAGCTATGAAAGAAAAACCTTCAGCCCCAAGACATATGATGCCTGTCAGTTACTAATGTGATGAAATGCCAGGAAATGCTTTGACTGAAGGATCAAGGTGTCAAGACAGAGTAAATTCTTACTGTAGCAAACAACAAGAATATAAATTCGGATACAGACTAGATACTAATATCTATTATAACTCCCACGACAAACCAAATATATTCTAAAATCTGAGCACTTTAAGACTTTCAGTTACTAACACCTATTCACGTGAATCAGACTCCAATAACTGTCTCTATTAATTATTATACTCTAATAATAGAGTTAGGGAGAAAGATGTATTTACCTATGTTAGTACATGTGTCCAGGGCATCAGTAGTATTTCATTTACCTAAAGAGATGAGGTTTATCCTAAGTGATAAAATACTTGGAAATGATTGGTGAAAATGTCTATTTTTCTTCTTTGTTTCATTGAGTACAAAATAAACTGTCAGAATAGAGCAAAAAGGAATGACTGGTAATATTGAGTTTTAATATCCATCACTTCTTTTTGTGTCCCATCAATCATCCTTGAAAATCATTCAGTGAAGATAAATAGAATTTTTAATGTCCTGGAAAGCACCATTTCTCTCTGTTGGCAGAGAGTTTATGGGGAGAGGAAGAAAAAGGGACATGAAAGGGAGTACTCCATGGAAGGGAAAAACCTCAGGGAGATGGAGATGGCAAGGGTGGCCTCTCCCATTCATCTCCCTGCTTTAGTGCCATTCTCCCAACCAAACGGTGACCTCTTCTCTTCTCTTCTCTTCTCTTCTCTTCTCTTCTCTTCTCTTCTCTTCTCTTCTCTTCTCTTCTCTTCAAGTAGGCTCCATGCCCAGCATTGAGCCCAATATAGGGCTTGAACTCACGACCCTGAGATCAAGACCTGAGCTGAGATCAAGAGTCAGATACTTAAATGACTGAGCCACCCAGGCACCTCCAAGATTTTCTAATCTACCCCTTAACCTCCAGATCTCAAGCCCTTCCCTCTCAACCATTCTTATCCTATATCCACAGATGTATGGGCACAGGGAAATATACCAGACCTGCAATAAATGTTTTATAACTAAATGAAAAATTACATTCTCAGATTACCTGTCCACCTTTGAACCATAATCAGTGGAGAAAATCCAGATTTTGCAGGCATAGATTTGGCATTTGTCTGGGTCACTGAGATTCCTGCATCATGATATAAATATGCAGAATTTTACTTTTGATTTAGAAGGCACTAAACTCCCATTGCTGAATTCTTCTTTCTAAATGTTGATTCTGTAAAAATTTAGAAATTTGAGTAGCCCTAGAGAGAATAGGAGAGCCCCATTCCTGTTAGAGATGTATGAATTAGTGAAAAAGAACGGTGGCATCAGAGTGAAGATGATCCCTCTCATCTAATTTCTGAGTTAGTATTCTTTACAGTCTAGCCAACAGTTTAAACTCTTCAGTATTAAAAGACACAGAGAAGTAAGGAGGAATCTTTGGATGTCTTTGCCAAACTCCACGAAGACCCTCTTATATATCTCTATTATTACCTCCTATTACCTTGACTTTAAAAGGATCCTATTTTTCCTGTTTGGGAGCATTCCAGGTTGAAAGCCACCTCGTCTCATTCAAGTACTCGATAGGGTGGCCTGCCCTTTTTGGGAAATACCCCGTGCTGTGGCTTCTCATGAGGCTGTTTCTGACCCCTTGACTCAATGCATTTTTAGAAAATGTTTGTAACTGGGAGTAAACTTTACCGGTGGAAAAATAAGAGAACTATCAACCACTTTCACCTGAGTTTAACTGTAAGTCAGCAGATAATTTTAGACTTATTCACTTATTTATTCATTTAAGAATATAAGTATTTCTCACATATCCATGCTATTATTCAGCAAATGGCCCACTCATGAGAGAGCACACATTTTCAGTTAAGAGAGAGGAATTGGAGTGCCTTCGTGGTTTAGTCGGTTAGGTGCCGACTCTTGATTTCAGCTCAGGTCATGATCTCAGGGTGAGGAAAACAAACTTTGCATGGAGATCGGAGCTGGGCATGGATCTGCTTGAGATTCTCTCTCTCCCTCTCTCTTTGCCCCTCCCCACCCCTTTCTCTCTCAAAAAAAGAAAAGAGAGAGAGAGAGAGAAAGAGGAATTAATAAGAAGCAATTAGCACAGTAGAAAGTGTCTGACTTTGGAGTGAGTCCTATGCCCCAACCAACTTTATTCTGTGATAGATCTGTGACCTTGATCAAGTTAACGCATAGATTTTAAAACATTTTTGTTACATTTTTCCTTTAAGGAGTTTTAAAAAATTAGGTACCCAACTCCTTTCTGTTTTAAGATTTTATCTATTTATTTAGAGTACACAAGCTGGGGGAGGGGCAGAAGGAGAGGGAGAGAATCTCAAGCAGACTCCCCACTGAGTGCAGAGCAGGATATGGGGCTCCATCTCATAACCTGGAGACTATACCGTGAGCTGAAATCAAGAGTTGGATGCTTAACCAACTGAGCCGCTCATGTGCCCTCAACTTGTACATTTTTAGATTGATATCTAAAAATTTTATCCTAAATTTAAATTGTTTTAAAGGATATAATCCTTAGCTTATTTTAAATACTGATATTTTAACTAATGATACATTTCCTATAAATATATGCATTGAGGCATAAAAGACTTTTTAAAAACTGCATGAACAAGTTCACTAATAGTGGAAACTGTGACATTGTTCCTATTATTCCTGGAACTTGTATATACATTAAATTTTTTCCCACAGAAACCCATCTTAATGTAATATATCTTTATATTTTAGCAATGATCCTATAATAATTTTACTTTTTTCTATAGTAGTAGTTGTCACCATCTAACAGACTATTGATCTATATGCAAATGTGTGGCATTTTTATTTTTGTCTCCCTAATTCCCCACCTTCTAGAATGTAAGACCCTAAAGGGCAGGGGCCCATTTTCCTCAGTGTCAAAAGCACCTAAAGGCAGGGTGAGGCCCTTCATATAAAGCAGTGTCTGACACTTTTTGAATAGAATAAATGAACGAGTGAATATCAGAAAGGGGCCTATGAAGTTCTAGTGAGGAGGAATGTGTTTTGATTTAAATTCATTGGTGAGAGAACACCTCCCAGAGAGGTCACATGTGAATCATAATCCGAGACAGGCAAATCTATCTGGGCGTAGAGCATTTCGGCAAAGGAAATAGCACCAGCAAAGACTTCCCTGGAAAGGGTCATAGCTGGAAAGGTTTGAAAAACCCCCAAGAAACCAGTATGCCTGGAACAGAATGACTCGATAGAAGACAGAATTAGAATAGAGATAACAGAAAGAGATTCTAAATGGAAGAAGAACAAATGATGGTAGTGAGAACAAGATAAAGAAATAGGTATTGCAGAATGCTTAATCTGGGTGCATTTTTAAGTTGTCTTTTCTTCTTCCACTCATTTTGCAGATAAGAAAAATGACAGAGAGTTTAAGTAATTATACCAAGGTACCACAACAGACCAAGGGACAAATGGAAGTACGTCTTAGTGACCAGATTCCCATCATCTTTCCCACTCCACTGACAGGCCTAAATATCCCAAAGGGAAAGTCATGAATTATCAACCTGTATCTCTGTGTAGTTAGATTATATCATTCTCCAAAGTTTCAGTTCAGTATTTTTCATAAATATTAAACTCCTCTGAGGGTCAGGGAGCTGAGGAGAGTAATAATAAAGTAGTGTGATTTTATGCAATATTTTAATCTTTTGAAAAATTTGTAAAAAATTACTCCCTTGTTTTTCTAAACTTCCTTTTTTATAACTGTTAGTCTCTGCCTCTGGGCAAATACCACTGACATTCCAAGCAAGGTGATGTATAATATTGTCAGATTTTTCATGTAGGTAAACTTGGTGGTTTAATACTGAATTATGCAAAACGAGAAGCAGTTGATTTAAATTTAACTTTAAAATGAAATAGTAGATTATTGGCATACCTGAATAATAAAATGGACATTTTAATAAAGAACATATGCAAAAAAAGAGGAGTCCAATCAAAATGGGATTGATTTTTAAAAAATGATTATATTTAATCTCTCACCACTACTTTTGTATGAACATTGAAGATGCAATTGCCCATTATTTATTTTATGTATTTAATGAATATTTTATAAAGTCCAGGAAAGCACTGAATTTACATAAAATAAGTTAATGGGTTGGCCACTAGTAACAGAAAGGGTCTTTGATACAAAACTCATCAGGTACTTCCTGATCTGTGCCTTAATATCAAGTAAATGTCCATTTCAATGGAGGGGGGGAGAGGGGAAGTATCTTGTTTGCTAACAAAGGTCATCCACTAACTGTAATAATTTTAGAATCAAAAAGACAGAGTGTGAGCATCAAATATACTTTATTTCTATCTGTAATTACTTTGACTAAGATTACAATGGATGACTCAACTTTTCTGATCTTTAAATGTCTTCTCTGCCTGTATGCACTGTGCTCTTTCTTTGTCTTCATAAAGCCAGTGAAAGACACACTGACTTAAGGGGAAGTGTTTATGTGCATAAGTGTGACAAACCTCCCATCACCATCTCCTGTCCCAGATTTTTCATTATGGCCACAGAGTTGAGCTGAAAAAAACAAAGCAAATCCAAACAACAACAACAAAAACTGCCCATCATTTCAGATATACCCTTAGCTAGAAAATTAATTTTTAAATCTGTAAAATTATACATAGATTCCTGCCATGTAGATTGCTTCAACTTATAAGAATTTAAACAGGTATTTTTTTGGTAATAATTCCTTGAGCTGCTCATCTTTTTTTTTTTTTTTTTTAAGATTTTATTTATTTATTTAACAGAGAGATCACAAGTAGGCAGAGAGGCAAGCAGAGAGAGAGGGGGAAGCAGGCTCCCTCTCAGAGAGCCCTGATGCAGGGACCTGGGCGGAAGGCAGAGGCTTTAACCAACTGAGCCACCCAGGCGCCCCTAGCTGCTCATCTTTAAATAAAGATGCCTTATTTAAAAAAATGTAGAAGCATCCCTCATGGAAATTAGTAAGAAAAATAGTAACATTAAGACCTGAGTTGGTTTTTCAGGGAATGATTATTCTTTTGGGGTGAAAAGGATGACATTTTATTTTTCTTCATTTGATATTTTCACATTTCCTTCTGATGGTCCTTTCCCCCATACACTAGAGACTACTATGTGTTCACCAAAATCCATTTCCTTTCCTTCCTGACATACACCTCAGCCTCATAGCCCCATAAATATAACAAATGGATCTTCGACAAAAGAGTAAAGACAATATAATGGAGCAAAGATAGTCTCTTCAATAAACGGTGCTGGAAAAAATTGGACATTCACATGCAAAAATATTGTTCTTGACATAGACCTGATACAGGTCAAAAATTAACTCAAAATGAATCATCGACCTAAATGTAAAATACAAACTTCTAAAACTCCTAGAAGATAACATAAGACAAAACAGAGGACATTGGGTATGGCAATGTCTTTTGAGATACAATATCTTTGCATAATTGATGAAAAAATAATAAGCTGGACTTTATTAAAATTAAAAACTTCTGCTCTCCCAAAGACAATATCAAGAGAATTAGAAGATAAGTCACAGGCTAGGAGAAACTATTTCCAAAAGATACATTGATAAAAGACTTATTCACGGGCACCTGGGTGGCTCAATCAGTTAAACGTCTGACTCTTAATTTTGGCTCAGGTCATGATCTCAGGGTCCTGAGATTGAGTCCTGTGTGGGGTCACACACTGGGTGTGGAGCCTGTTTAAAATACTCTTTCTCTCTCTCTCCTTCTGCCCCTCCCCCCAACTCCCACTTGTGTGCTCTCTCTCTCTCTAAAAAAAAGACTGTTACTTAAAATATACAAAGAACTTATAAAATTCAACCATAGTAAAACAAACAAAAACATGATTAAAAAATGGCTAAAGACCTTAACAGACACCTTGCTGAAGAAAAAATATATATGGCAAAAAAGCATATAAAAAGATGTGCCTCATGGTATATCAGCAGGGAAATATGAATCGAAACAACAAAGCACCACTAGATACCAATTAGAATGGTAGAATCAAGAATATTGATGATACCAAATGCTGTCAAAGATGTGGAGCTAAAGTTCAAATAAACGCACCTTCATTCATTTCTGATGGGAATGCAATATGGTACAGGCACTTTAGAAGACAGTTTGGCAATTTCTTAGAAAACTAAAACACATCCAATATAAACATATCTAGCAAGCATACTCCTTGGTATTTACCCAGAGGATTTGAAAACTTATAGCCACGTAAAAACCTGCAAAGGATGTTTATAGTAGCTTTGTTCATAATTGCCAAAATTTGGAAGCAATGAAGATGTCCTTCAGTAGGTGAATAAATAAGTAAACTGTGGTACATCTAGACAATGGAATATTACTTGGTGCTAAAATGAAATGAGCTATCAAGTTATGCAAAGACATGGAGGAACATAAGAGTAGGTTAGTGTGAATAAACTAAACTTGCCTAGTAAAAGAAAACAATTTCCAAATTGGCTTTTAAACAATATCCAACACTATGTAGTATACAGTAGACCCTCCAAAAATACAATGATTTAATGCAAAAGCCTTGGCAAAGATAAACTAAGCAAATTAAAAATAAAGCAGTGATTACAATGTTGGTATCAGGCAAAAAAAAAACAAAAAAAATTACATGAGATGAGGAAAGACACTTTTTAATAATAAAAGCCACAAACCACAACAAAGATATTGCTGGTAACAATACTTATACACCAAATAAGACCACAATTATCTATAATTTGTGAACATATACACCCTTCTCAACACAAGACAGAGCAGTGGACAAAATGTAAGAATATAAAACAGTTAAAAAGAATAAAGTAAATCTTATTGTTGCATATATCAAATACTACCTTCTTATCATTATACTTTGTTTTACTAAACACATTAATTATATATTAAGACCCCAAAAATGTTAGCAAGTTACAAAAAGTGGAGTTATTATAAATAATACTTTCTGATTACAAGGTAATAAAACTGAAATTAAAAATAAAAGAAGCAAAAAATCTCCTCCAGCTGGAAATTGAAAAGAGCTTTCTACTTATCAACTATACACAAAAGGAAAAATACAAATAAAAATCATAAATTTCTTAAAAGTAATATCAAACTATATAGGGGATAGAAAGTAGAGATCAGAGGATAATTCATATCTATAAAAAGTTAACCAACAAAATTAAAAGAATAAAAATAAATGAACTGTATGTGCTATGGTAAGTGCTATGAAATGTATAAGCCTGATGATTCACAGACATGTACCCCTGGGGCAAATAATACATTATATGTTAATTTTTTTAAATAAATAAATAAATAAATAAATAAACTGAGTTACCAAAAAAAGTAAACCAAAGAAACACAGCTGGGAAATAATACAGACAAAAGCAACAAAGGAAATAAAAGAAAGTCAATGGGTATCATTAATAATAGTAATCATAATGAAATAAACATTAAAATTTTCTGAAAAAAATCAACAAAATAGACAAACATTAGCTAATTTAAACAAATTAAACATTTAAATAAATTAAACAAATTAAACATTCAAACATTAGCTAATTTAAGCAAATAAATAATGGGTACAGCAAACAAAAAATTATAAGGAGGAAATTGCTACTAATACAAAGGAAATTGAAAACATCACAAGGCACAGTTCTTTGAGAACATTGAAAACCTAGATGGGTAAGTTCTTAGGATAATACAGTTTCCTAAACCTGTCCCCAGGAGTGTTAGAAAACTTGAACAGATAAATATGGACAGAATAGAGAAAGTTTATCAAGGAACTACCTCTATTAGAAAGACAGCTGGCCCAGATGGTTTCACAGGAGATTCTACTAAATCTTTAAAAAACATGTAGTTCCAATGCTCTATTAACTGTTTTGGAGCATAGTACATGAATGAAAATCTCCCAAATTATTTTATAATGGAAACATAAGATTGATACTGACCAGATGAAGATAACCCAACAAAGAAAACAAACATTACTTATGGATAATAACCTGAAAATCCTAAACAACTTATTGGCAGACTCTAATACCACATTAAGAAAAATAAGACATCATGACCAAATAGACTTGGTCTGTTTGCATCCTGGATGCAAAGTTGGTTTAATATTTGGATGGCTATTAAAATAAGTTATCCCCCCATAATGTTACCACATTAATGGTTTTCAGGAGAAAAATCATATGATTATCCACATTGTACTGAAAAAACTTTTGAAGAAATACAACTCTGATTCCTTACTAATTTCAAAAAAGCAGAAATCAATGACTACTTCCATAATATGATGAAATATATATCACAATATTAATGCCAGTATTTTACTGCAAAAATAAAAGTTATTCCCACTGAGATCAAGAAAAAAGTCAAAGATGATCCCTGTCTACATGTTATTTAATACTGTCATGGATGGATGAATTAACCAATGAGTATTAACAAGATAATTTATGAAACAAAAATTGGAAACTGTTTCTATTTGTAGATGATAAGATAGAAACTCCTAAAATGTCATGATAAAAATAGCTCAAATAATAAAATACTTTAGGAAAGTAGAGAGTTTAAAATTAGCATATACAAATCAATAGCCTTCATAAAAACAAATGATAAATATCCTAATGGCTCCCTTTGATACAGAGATTCTGTGGTCCAATATCAGTATTTACCTGATTCATACACACAAGTCTATTTGGATCAAGGTCTCTAAGATACCTAATGGGATCCAACCAATATTTGCACTTGCCTCCCATCATCCTTTCTCTTTTTTCTTCAGCATTCTTATTCCTGGGTAATATCCATAGCCTACTGCTGAGTTCAGTAATACTGTCTCTGAGACAAGAACTGCTAAATGTGCACTGGCAAGGATTTTGACTCTGAATGAATCTCTGAATACAATAGACCCATCCTTATATCACCCAGGGTTTCAGTACTTTGTAGAACATTCCTTAAGTATTTCAAATACAAATATACATTACATATGCCCACCCAAAAAAAAGCCCAACAAACCTCCCTCATTACTGAAATACTACATTTTTTTGGTAAACCATGGAAAATGTTCTGAATCTGTTGGTGTAGAGCTTTCTGAATCTGTTGGTGTAGAGCTTTTCTAAAGTGTATGGAAAATGTGAGATTGCTCCTCTTCAAAATTTTCCAAAATGACTCTTGTTATCTTTTACAGAACAGGAAAGCCACAGACAGAATAAGTCTAGGATAATATTTGTGAAATTTATTTCTAGTAATATCTTGTCCTCCTTTCCTATGTCTTCCTGAATATACTGACTATAATTTGTTCATGATTGCCAGGTGGATTTTGTTAACTCATCCATCAAGCTGGTTCACACTCGAGTTTAGGAATTTTGTATACTACTCCTCATGGAATACTTAAAAAACAGACAAACAAAAACGCATAGTAAGAAATGGATATCTACACTGAATATTAGGAATTCTGAAGAGGCAGATTTGAGGTTGGGGTTGATGCTCTTTAATGACAGTTTTTATGGTTGTCTTCTTTTTAAGGAAAAGACTGATTACTGACATTTATGGTTATTTGCTAGGACAATATCTCTCAATATTGTGTACATGTGTGTATAGGAATTTGTATTTGGGGATGGAGACATAGACCTTCATTTTCATTAGAAACTTAAAAACCGTTGCATTCAGATATTATGAAGTCAATACAATAAAACCTCCAAAGAGAAAGGGGGAGCTACTATTGAATTTCTGACAGAATGGTTCTTTGGCAAAATAAAGTAGAATCCCCAGATTCTAAGGATGTAAACCCGTATGTAAACCTGTATATCATAAAATAAAATTTAATCCCTAGTACAATCAATGGGTATTTAGCAGATTAGTTATCTCCAACATTGAATTTGACATGTATTTAGGAGAGATTTTTCAAAAATGTTTTGTTATACATATCATCTCTGCAAAGGAAACTGGCTCTTAGGTATCCCTTCAGGCATCCACTTTGTAAAACACAAAAGAAACTTTTACAAATCAATCTTTCTAAATTATCTTTTGAAGTTCTGGAACGAAGCTCAGCTGGCCCTCTCTTCTTTGGTTCTGTCTCAGTGGTAGGTCCGAGGATTTGAGAATTGAAGGGCTTTTTCAGTTATACAATAAGCAGCAGCTTTCCATGAAGCACAAACGCCATCATCTAAATATATGCTAGGTATTCTTATAAATACGTGTAAGAAGTAAATCTTTGATTCATTTATTTCTGATACTGGTTTCATGATTCTCAAGTGTTGTATCAAATATATCTATTGGTTCCTAAAATGCTTATATATTCTTCCTTAAATTTGTTCCAAACTTCTTCACCTTCAGAATTCTTTCCTAGGTTTATAGAAATTAACCCAGCCCTTAGTTATATACAGCATTTTCTGATGCTTCTTGGGAACTTCTAGGACTATCATGTACTGGCTCTTGCTCATTGAAGAATTTGAATGTGTCAATGAAGTAGTATGACATTTGAGTGGAGATATTATTAACATTGTTAAAGAAAAGCAGATCTGGGCAGTAAAGTGGTAAAAATAGATTTTACTCAGGAAATACTGCAATAGGGGAAAGGGAACTCCCTCAGTCTAGAACTGGGCTCAATTCCAAATACAGGGATAAGTGGAAATGTATAGCCAATGAGCGAGATGGAGGTCAGTGGATGGAAAATCACTAAAAGGGTAAGAAGGATTCTGGTTGAATAAACTTAATAGGATACTTGCTGAAGGTAAGCCAGAGTAATCATGGGGATTGGAGATGAGGAACTTGATCAGATATCAAGGGTGAACATATATCAAATGTGGAGAATTATCTCCAAACTGACTTGGTAGGATTCCTGCTAAAACTTGGCAAAGCAGAGATGAGCATGGATGCCTGAAGATCATGGCCTGGTTTAGAAGGAGGCTTCAGAGGAGCCTGATGAAGGTTTAGTCAAGGAGAGCCTTTGTTTGTATGATATAAAAATGAAGGAGAAGGTGAAGGCCGTGCTACAACACAGGATAAAGGCATGCTCACGGGTGGAAAGTCCTTCCTTTCATAAGTCTGAGAACACAGTGCAGCTAGTTGGACAGTGGTGGGAGTCAAGCCTGAAGAGATACGATGGGCCCATGAAGGACCACATTACTCTTTATCCTAATAGTTGCTAACATATGAATAACCAGATTTTTTTAAAAAAGATGACTCTGGTGTCACTATGAAAGTTAATGAAAGGTAGAGGAAATAGCTACAGAGAAACCAATTTTGAGTCTATGGCAATAGGGATTTAAAATATAAGATTCTAAACTACAGTAATATCAGAAAGAATTAAGACATATTTGGAAGATATTTTGGAGGTTAAATGAAAATTCATGGAGACTAGCTGAAAGATATGAGAGCGGAAATGTCCAAAGACATCTTCAAGATTTTAGCCTAGATAACTGATTATCGTAAGATGAATGATGAGGCTCTTGTCACATAGTGAATAGGTGTGTAACTCTTTGCCTTGAGTAGAGTAGAGGATCTCCTCATTTTAGTTCTAAAGTAACCAAGTGTGAGCTATCTTTGAAATTTAGTTGATTAACTAGCCACACCAAGTGTTCATTGGGAGGCCAGGCCTCCAACCAACCTCTGTACTCTGGGAGTAAACCAGCCAGGCAGTAAGAGACAGGAGAATGCTCTTTTTAAAACTCATGAAAAATGTTTTCCAAATTCTCCTTGATATCTACTTAATAAACATGTTGCTTTCAGTTTGTTTTCCTGAAATATTCTAACTCCTAAAGCCTTCTGTAAGAAATGTTAATTTGCATTTCAAAAATTTGCCCTAAACTGTCATATTGAGTAATACTTTCATATGGAGACTTCCTTTGTCAATACAAAGACAGGAAGTAAACGCTATCAAAATGTAAACAGAAATTCTTTTTTCAGTGGGTCAGGTTCTGATTCTTTGCATTTCTCAGCAGGGTTAGACTAATGCCTTGTACAGGTTTGTTGAATTTAACTGTCTTCTCTGTTTTAAACATTGGCTGAAGCATGAACGCATTGTTAAAGGAAACCAGAGCTGGACAGTAAAAAGGTAAAAATAGATTTTATTTGCAGTCAGGTAAAAGAGAATTCATTATAGAACTGGACTCAATAGGAAATACAACAAGGAAAAGTGGGGATTTATAGGCAAGGAGTGGTGACGGGCATTGGGGAATGGAAATTACTAACAGGAGCCATCAGGAATAAGGGAATTCTTGCCAAACAGACTTCAAGGGATTCTTGCTGAAGGCAGGCCAGGGAATGAGATAACAAGGGTGAGAAATTCTCACCAACCTGACTTAGCAGGATTCTTGCCACCACTGGGCTATGCAGGTCTAGCAAGGGCAGGGACCTAGGTCAGGTTTTGGTTGAGAGGAAGACTCAGGGGAGGCTAACTAAAGTTTGATCAGGGAGTCTTTGTCTACACCCACCCAGCCACCCACCCACCCGAATACTCACACACACATACACACACACCCAGAGAGAGGGAGGGAGAAAAGGAAGAGAACTACTATGTCTGAATTCCTTTTCCAAGTTTTGTTGCCTTACTTCAGCATTCCATTTGTCTCCTAATAATGGATATTTATATGAAGAAACTATAATAGAAGCATTATAAATATTTCATAAAGTCATTGATTTGAAAAGAATGTGGAGAATTTGGAGCAAACATCCCTAAAAAGTAATGAAAATTAATAAAGGTACCTAAATAGCATGGATCAGGCAAAATAAAAGTGACAAATAATTTTAACTAAAAAGCTAAGGATAAAAACTCATATAATCACGTACCTTTATAAACAATAGAGACCTCAGAGATAACTCCTTATTCTCAAGATAAGGAAGATAAGTAAGTCCCAGAATATGTTTAGGACCTTTAGTGAAAAGATGTTCCCAACCAATACCAACTGTTACACCAAAGCAAACCAAGAAGGATCCTACAGCTACTTTATATTCTCATTATGTCTAGAGCCTTCTTATTTTTACTACAATGCAATTTTTATTAAAATACACTGAAAATTTTGACATATTTATTCCAGAGAAATATCTGGCATTATTTTCCTTCTATATAACACTTTTTCTCCTCTAAAACTTTCTCTAACATTTGGTGGTTCATGTTGCATAATTAAATTAGTCACTCTGAGAAATAAGTCACTACATCTTATTAAAAGACCGATGAACTACATTGGAGAATAACTTATTGATGAATCAGTGAATTTTTATTAAATTGAATTTATTTTTTTTTTTCAGCAATGACAATGCAATTTATTAGTCACCAGTTCCCTGATTATCATGACCCCACTATTGGTGAGTATAAACCTCTTTTCTCCTTTAGCCCAAATAAAGACACTCTAAATAAGTGGCTGACAGATACTGTTGATGTCTATGGAGTATAAGAAATATATTTTACTATGACTCAGTACACATTCACATAAATATAGAATATATAAGCCACCATAACACAAGCTTCAAGAAACAATATTTGTCCTTACTTCTTGTTGTGCACTCTCATATTTTCCATTCTACTCTGTTTCTCCCTGATAAATGGTGGTTGGAATACATTAAGTTGATTTCAGGATCCACTAATGGATATCTACCTGCATTTGAAAAGCTCTGTTCTAGATAATATAACTGATGTGATTGTATGCTTATTTGGTCATTTGTTCACTTAGTGTCTGGATCTTCTATTGCAGAATTAGTTAACCATGTTAATGGTGCATTTGGAAAAGACTTTAGATATAGATATAATTTTGTTCACCATTCTTATCTGGTAGATGAGGAAACTAAGATTCGAAGAGTCAAATATTGTTAGAGCCAAAAATCCAGCCACGTTTCATTCTTCCTGTACTATTTTCTTTTTATTGTACTAAATGCAAAAACAACTGGGAACAAGTTTTCTTCCTCTATCAAAGCAGAAAAGATGTCTTTAACATTGCTTTACTCCTGCAAAGAGCTACTCTGAGGGATCAGTTGGAAATTCCCGGAGTCTGCTATAGCACTCTTTGGAAACAAATTAACATTGAGGGAAACACCTCTCATGGTTGCCTGGTTGCTTGGACTGTGAGCAATTTTGACTATACACCTCATCCCTTACACTCTATTCCCTTTGTCTGAGTATCTCCTACCATCACTTTCAACAGGTATGATCCTCTAATTCTTATTTTGCTCATCAGGCAATTTTAATTCAAGGTCCTACTGTGTATATAAAATGTTATCTTGTATGGTATAGGATATTTGCCTGAAAACCTATGCCGAAATGAGTAAAATGTACCCATTTTTAAATGTCCCACAATTCAGCAAGACTTCTTTAACAGTTGAACCAATTAGTAAGACTTCAGTGCAGGAAATTTATGCATTGTTAATCAGAAAGCACTTCCTCAAGAAGTCGAGTTTGTTTCTGAACAGAAAATAATCACTTTGTAAAGTTTTGAAAGCAATTATCTAAAGCCATTTGCTAAATATCTTGCTTCTGGAATGCTGGTGACTTTGCATAACCCACTATGAATTACAGAAGAGGAGAAATCCCTAGGGAAAAGCTCCGACTCTTTTATCTTGTTGGAAAATTCAACAGTACAATATATCATTTATAATATCACAAATTCACCCTATTCATTATTTTTCCTCATCGTTTAAGCTTTATATAGGTTCATGGTTGAAGAAGCTACCTTTGCTCACCAGCCTCTCCCATCTAATGGCTTGAATAGGGCAATATATGTGAATAAATTATAAATGACTCTCTCAAGAGGAAGAAATGAGAAGAATATGATGATGATTTCTTTAGATTTCCATGAAGTACATCCATCATTTGAAATTAAGCTAACTGGACATTCTGTACTAACAGACAGCTAAAATCATACCTTTATCTGGTTATAAATAAAATAGCTTTAGAGGAAGAAGTTTGAAAGTGGAGACACAGAGCACTTTATTACTATCAATTTGATTTTCCCATCATTTCATTTCTTGTCTTCTCTAATGAAAATATTGGTTAATAATTTTCCATTGGTATCCTGTTTGAGGAAGGTAAACGTCTCAATAATTTACTTTTCATCTGCTCAAGCTATGTAAGTATAACTCAGTCTAGCTGATTTAATGACCCCTCAAGAGGAAATTCATATAACTACATTTTGAAAATCATACAAATTAGAGAAGAATATGCCTATCAAGGATACTTATTTCACAATTTATATAGGAAATGAATATGTTTTCAATTCTGTGTAGATTTGTTTGTCATTCTACTGACGGGTTTTTGAAGAGTTTTTCTCTGAAATGTTTGAAGGATTTGCATGGTCTTATTCTCTTCCTTATGTTCATCTTTAAATTATTTTTCTTTCAAATCTACATCAATTCTGAAAGTTTAGATTCCCTTTATTACTGACAAGAATTAGGGATAGTATCTGGTACCAATGAATGTTCTACCCAAAGGAGTAGTGGCTTTCCTTATTAACTAACAACATTTTCAATGTCAGTAACCAATGGGTCTAGCATCTGCAAATCCACAGAAGATACCTATGAAAGGGATATTGAAAGGTATTGATTCTATTCTTTCATGAGAAGAACTCACTTGAATATTAAATTAACTTTCTTAATTTAATTTAATTAGGTGCCAAATATAGATAAATTAAAGCTTTAACTTAATCTTTAAAATGAGGATCTCCAAGCATTAGACATTAAGTATGGTTTGATTTTTTCATAGTAAAGTAATTATGGAATAATAAGAAGAAACATTTTGACCAAAGTCCTGATGCTCAACCCTTTGTAATAAACACACATGCTATTTTTTAATTAGCAGTAAATCATTAGAGATAACCATTGCATGTACTTCAATCGCAAAAAATGTAAATGCCTATTCTTTGCCAAGCAATCTGCTTGTCCTCTAGAAAGAACAGATTAATATAGCACAGTTCAAGCCCTTAATGAATTTTCAACTCGAGAAAATTCAGACAAATACACAAATATTCATGCTACCTATGAAGTCAGTTATTACTATAAAAAAGAAGCAGAGTGCTGAGGGGTTTTCAAAGAATGGAGAGGAAGTTCAGTGATACTCTCTTAAAGTTATATCCACTATGATTTGGATCACAGTTTCCTTATGTTTTAAAAGCCCACTTTGTTTTCCTGCTGTCCATTCTAAAATTCAGGATCCTTTGAGGAGACTTTTCAGAGAAGTCTGGATTTCTCAAAGACTTGAGATATCTGAGAAAATGACCTAGGATGGTTTGTTTTGCCTTGTCACTTAAATTTTATGTAATTTGGAGGGCCTGGTGGCTCAATGATTAAGTGTCTGCCTTCAGCTCAGGTCATGATCCCAGGGTCCTGGGATTGAGTCCCACATCAGGCTCCCTGCTCAGCGGCAGGCCTGTTTCTCCCACTCCCCCCCCCCCCCGCTTGTGTTCTCTCTCTTGCTGTCTCGTTCTCTGTCAAGTAAATAAATAAAATTTTTAAAAATAAATAAATTTTATTGTAACTTGCTCAAAATTAAAAATCTTATTATATATAATTTTAATTTAATATCAATTAGATATCAAGTTGTTGATTTTTTTCTGAAATAGAATATGATGTTCCTTTCCTCAAAACCAACAATGTAAATATCAGGTTCTCATTTGTGCACTGTATATTTAGTCCAAATTATTTATTGATTTTTTTATGTTGAGAATTATCTCTTCATACCTTTATTGATAATCAAATGAAGGCAAACATAGGAGCAGAGAAAACCAGGTAATTTCACTTGGCAAATTATACAGATGGAAACAAGATATAGTATCAAATAGATTGCTCCAAATACGACATTTGATACTGGATAGAAAATTCTAAACCATGAAGGATTTGTGTTCTGTCAGTTACAAAGTATCATAACTTTGATCAGGTCACATACATAATTAGTAATTATTTCTCACTGTCTTCAAAGACTATTGTTTTGGCCTCCTTTCTCTGAAAGCCTCTAAAGTTTTATCATATATATATTTAGCACCTATTATGTGCCAGGTACCATGCTATACATGGATTAATAAAGATAAAAACACAAGCTGTGCTTCCAAAGCACTCCCAGTTAGGTGGAGAAGATAAATCAGCAAACAAGACCGTGCACTGAGTTCATTAAAATAGAAAACCACAAGGTGCAGAGGAAGATCAATGTGGGAATATCTCACCTGACCTGAATACATGTAGAGCAACTCTCCTCTATACTGAGTTTTGAAGAGTGCATAGGAGTTAGGCAAGTGAAGAGGAAGGAAGAATAGACATTCCCAGGAGAACAAAAACTACAGGCACCCAAGAAAGACAGTACAGCACGTGACTGAGGTGGGGGATGTCTGGAACCAGAAGTCCTAAAGATGAAATAAATGATATAATGTGCGGAGTGGCAAGACGGAGGTAGATCCTCAGGAATCAGGTCTTTAAAGATCTTGTAGGACTGATCAAAGGTTTAAATACGTACAGTCTTGTGCTCTTACCTGAGGTAAAAATAAATATTATTGACAGGACACTGAGCTTTTACATTTAGATAGCTCCAAGGAAGATAAAAGTAAACATGCCCCAACTTTAGCTAATAACTGATTATCCTTAGTAGACTTTTACTTCCTTCAGGATTATTTATAATGGTAAGCCCCTTTATCCACCAGGATCTCATGCCAAAAACCCTACAGGAATCCTTGATACCTATCTCAACTTATCTATATTAATCATTCACTGAACTCTGTTGTTGCTACTTCCTAAAAATATCTTAAACCTGTCCCGATCTCTCTATAACTTCTGTTGCCTTCTTATTCTAAGCTATACTCCATTTCCAATTTAGACTAGCTCTTCCAATTGTTTTTTTACACAGAATCCAGAAATATCTTCAAAAACACAAATTTGCTCTTCTTAGCAGTTCTCAGTATTGTCGATTATGATAGGATGAAGAATAAAATTCTAAGCATAAAGACTCTCATGATCTTGCTTCTGTTGCTTACAGACTTGTCATGCTCCATTCCCTTTTGGGTTTCAACCACATCTACCTTACTTTAAATAACAAACTTCCCAAGCCCCTTTCTACCTTGAAACATTTATGCATATATTTTAACCGGAATTCTCTTTACCTCTCCACTCTCCATCTCTGCCTGGGTAAGTCATGCACTGGTCGAGTTTCAGCTTAAATATTGCTTCCTCAAGAGAGCCCCCTTTGATTACCCAAAATAAAATATATTCTACTTTCATACATCCATTCAGAACCTTAACTATCACCTTAATAACATTTATCGATATATAATTAAATAACTTTTTATAAGTATTTGTTTAACCAAAGTGTAATAAAGATAGGAACATCAATATATTATTCGCTAATGTTTCCTCAGATGTTAGTAGAATGCCAGACATATAGTAGATACTCAATAAATATTTATTGAATAAAAAATGGATGAATAAATATATTTCTAGGAAAGGATTGTTTTTATATTTTGCTACAGTTAACTTAAGAGTCCTAGGGACCAATTAGACTAATAATTAATCAAAAATGCATTAGTGTCTTTACTAGAAATTTCTTACGTACATTAATGGCTATTTCTTGATGTAAAATGGTTACCAGAAGAAAATCTCTTCGGAAAATTAAAAGCACTATGCTAATGTTAATTATTATTTCTTCTGATTTCTCTTTTTACTCTTTCTCCTCTTCTTCCTCTCCATTCAATGTTAATTTATTAACAAATATTTGTTGGGTAGCTACCATGATTTGGGCATTGTACAAGGCATGGGACTGAACGGTGCACAAAAATAAGCAGGAATGCGTTCTTCATTGAGCTTCCCTGCCTAATTTTATTTCACTATCTGTAAGAGTTGATCATATCTCTTTATCCAGAGTCAAATTATCCTTTTTTTCCTCATTGCATTAAGATGACTTAAGGTCATTGTGTAAGTACAGCACACAATTTGATTAGAGGAAACTGACCTTAAGGACCTATTCAATTGTTTCATTGGATTGTTTTTCCTGCAGAAGAAAAACAACAACCCAGGAATCAGTTATCACTTTATCAATCTACCTATCCATACATTTGTTTAGTTCTCATAGTGTCCAGAAATTCATATGACCAACCGGTTTCCAGGTATACTTACATATCCTATCTTCAAGGAACCCATACTTTTGTAATTGACTCAGTTGTGAATGCTTTTCCTCTCTTAGTGTTTTAGACCTCCAATTTCACTTACAGGCCATGAATACCGCATAACACACTCATCTGAAAGATTTATATTCTTTCTGAACAATTGGTAAGGACTGTAACAAGCTCTACAAGAAAAGCATAAAATGTCATATGGAGATTTAAGTCTTTCTGAATGATTTAGGAAGTTCAAAAAAACAAGGGCTTCACCTAGGTGGTGAAGTACATCAACGATATTGACAGGTCATCTGTGGACAGCACCACGCCTAATGATTGTGATCACACCACGATGTATGAACATGAAAAATATCGATGTGATCAGACTGGTGTAGAAGAAAGGTACCACATTAAGTATATATTACTCAGTATCTCTAGTGAAATACAAAATTCCTAAGCTAAGATTTTAAAGAAATAGTGTGTTCGAATCACACTGAAATGGCCTGCTCAGTCTCTATAATGTGCACTAATAGAGTCACTTCTTTGTGTCACTAGAAAATCCCTGTTAATATGTAAATGCTCAGGGGAGTGGTAATGCCCAGAACCATTAGGAGTCATTTATACATTAGCATAGATTAATGCATCCAATTATTCTAGTGAGCAAACCACAAGGCTATGGTCTACAGAGCAGCACTGAAGGGATAGCATGAGATTTGGAAAAGGGGATGGGGGTATTATTACCAGATAGAATAAGTGCCCGAGTATAATTCTTGAAGGAAATTAGGGCTTAAAAAACTGAAATTTAAGAATTACATTCATAAGTAATTTTGGAGTGTCAAACATGTTAGAATAGTAAGGAAATTACTATGGACACAGATAGATTAGAAATTCAATTCTGCCTTCACACTGGCCCCTGATTTTCTTTCCATTCATCCTATGATACCCTCTTGTTCACTGTGTTCCAGCCACACCAGTCTTCCTTCAGTTCCTGAAATATTCCAAGCAAGCTCTTCCTGGCTTTTCAGCTTTTGGCAATATGCTGTTGTCTACCTTGAACGCCTTTCCTCTGCTTTTCACCTAGCAAGTTCCTTTTTATCCTTTAGGTCTCTGCTTGCCTATCACTTCCCCAGAGAAGTCTTCTTTGCCCACCTTACTTCAATTAACTGCTCAGCATGTAAACCCATGCACAGGCATCTGCCTGTGTAACATACAGATTTATTCTCAACATCAACACGTGGATTTTCTCCTTAAGAATATTTATCAAATTCTGCATTAAAAATTGTGCTATTTTTCATCTATCTCTCCATGTGAGATGTAGGCTGAATGATGTTAGGGACCATGTCTACCTTGCTCACTGTATTTCATACAGGACCTAATACAGTGCATGGTTTAGAGGGAATGCTCAAAATACTTGTTGAATTAGAGAATGTGTGAGCGACTTTGGTGTCCTCTTTTTCCCTCTTGCCTAAATTACATTCCATAATCACAGAATTTCAGATCTCTTCCCTCTCTCGTGTTTGATGTAGTAAGCTAAACCCTACTCAGGCTAAACCCAAATGTTTGCTTGTTCTGAGACTGTATTGGGTCAACTGAATATGACCATGCTCCCTGGTCTCACTTTAAGTGTATTATCTCAAATGGGCTTTGAGTTAAGCCCAAAAAATACATTCAGGTCATTGTCTATTCATTCTCTCATTCCTGGTGTTAGACCAGTAACTTCTCCCCTCTTCATACTCTCCCAATGATCTTGCTTGTTTCTTTACTGAGAAAAATTGAAGCAATCAGAAGATAAATTTCCAAAGAATCTCATCCTGAAGAATCTCCCAAAGCTACCCACCTCTCCACACTCATACTTGGTCCTCCTACTAATTTTATTACTTAGATATTACTTAGATGAACTATCCATGCTCCTATATAAGCCAGTAACACACTTTCCAGTCAGTAGATACCATTCTCCCTTTTTGTCGAAAAATCCTGCTCAAACAATTTTTTTGTTTTTATGGAGCATTTCTGATCATCATAAAAACATGCTGCTGGGGAACCTGGGTGGCTCAGTGGGTTAAAGCCTCTGCCTTCGGCTCAGGTCATGATCTCAGGGTCCTGGGATCGAGCCCCACATCGGGCTCTCCACTCAGTGGGGACCCTGCTTCCTCCTCTCTCTCTGTCTGCCTCTCTGCCTACTTGTGATCTCTCTCTCTCTGTCAAATAAATAAATAAAATCTGAAAAAAAAACCACGCTATTTCATGCATCCTGATATTTTAAAAAATTTAAATTCTTGATTGATCTTTCTCCACCACTTTCTGCCTCATTTCCCACTGCCTTGGCTGTAAAGCCCCTCAAAGAGTTGTTTGTACCACTAGTTCTAATTCTCCCTCTCTTATTTTCTTCAGTCAACTCTCGCCAGATTCTCAATCCTATCACTCCACTGAAATTGCTTTTATCAAGGTCACTTTGATTCTATAGGGGCTAACCTAATGGTTGATTTTCATTCTATCCATTTTGATCTACCAGCAGCAATTGATATGGTCGACCACTCTCAGATTTCATCCACTTTTTTTTTTTTTTTCACCTGACATCCACTTTTGGTTTTCCTCTAACTACTGTGTCAGCTTCTCTGATGTCAGCTTCTCTGACTCTTGGCCTGGCTCTGGCTCATCCTCTTCTCCTGGATATTGGAGTGACCCTAAGACTCAGTGCTTGTCCTGTTACTGTCTCTATCCATGTATTCATCCTTGATTCCCTTAGTGTCATGCATGGCCTTAAGTGTTATTTATATGCCACAACTCAAAAATGTGTATCTCCACCTCCTATTTCTTTCCTGAATTCCAGACTTGTATAACTAGCTCCCTTCTCAACTCTGCCATTTGGATGCCTAATAGATATCCCAAAGTACCTTGTCCAAAACGGGTTTCTGTTTTTTTCCACAAAAAAGAACTTTTCTATCTACAGCCTTTGTCATCTCTACGGCAATCCCATCCTTCAGGGTGCTCATGCCTAAAACTTTTCAATCTTCCTTGAATCCTTTCTTTGTCCATACAACACACCCTCAGGAAATACTGTGGGCTTTACTCTCAAAATATATCCCAAACCTGCTTGTTTCTCATTACTGTTGCTACTATCTTGATATGCAACCAACAGAATCTTCAGGCTGGATTATTACTCTAGCTTCTAAGAGGTCTCTTTGTTTCTATTTTTCCTACTCTCCAGTCTGTTTTCACCACAGCAGACATGATCTTTAAAAAAAATATAATCTACATTATTATGTCCCTCTGTTTAAAACCCTTCAGTAGTTCCCTATTTCACTTAGAGGAAAAGCTAACATATTGACAAAGGCCTAAAAAGTCCCCAGAAACAACATACCTTGCCCCTCTGACTTTATTTCTTACCATTCTTCCTCATTCATTTGATTTCGGCCACATGAATCCCCTTGTTGTTTCTGGAACATGCCAGATAATTTCTCCTCTTGGCCTCTTTGCACTTGATTTTCCCTTTCTGGGAACATTCTTTCCCTGGATACTCACAGATCTAACCTCATTACCTGCTTCAAGTCTTTCCTTTGGGTTCAGATGCCTCTTCTCAGTCAGGCTTATACTAACTACTGTCAGAACTCCTGATTATACTCACTCTCCTCTGTTTTTCTTACAGCATATATTACCTTTTAATTTACTATATAGTTACATTTGTATTCCTTAGCTAGAACATAAAGTGATTTGGTCACAAAAGTCTCCCAAGAATCTAGATCAGTGCCTGGTTCATAGCAGCTGATCAATAAATTAAATGAATGAATGTAAAGTACTTACTGACCTTTCAACCTTGAATAAGTTAGCATATGTTGCTGAACTTTCCTCATCTAAAATGAGGTGATGACTCTATTTCCCATAATTGTTCTGTGAGATAATGTAGATATGACTGCTTCACACTCCGTTCAAGACAAAATGAATATTATAATTTCCTCGGTGGGAGTCAATTGAACTGTAAGATAAAAATGATAATAAGGAAAGCTGTCAGGAAAAGACCACCTAGATTTTGTGCTCTTTTTTGAAGGCTCAGAAAGTCCATCCTGGAAAGATAGCAAAGTAACCAGAATGACAATTTATTAATTTACAATGATGATACTGTCACTGCAACTGGAATTACTCAAAGCATGTATGATTATGGACATTTTTCCTGTGGCCAAACTACATAAAGGAGAACAAACCATAATTACAAATCCCTGATTCAATTTACCATGTAAAATCTCAATCAAAAAAACTAGGTATGACCAGCATATCATCTCCATGATGGATACCTTACATGGAAATATAAAAGTGGCCTGTTAGGCATTGAATCTGTCTGAAGGGAGTTAATAGAACTGGAAGTTTAATGATGTCAGGCTAAGAACAAGGGAACACATCCACCAGGACAGCACTGGTTTTGAGCCGTAGCCTATGGCACTTCCTTTTTGGCTCCAGAGTAGACTAAACTTGGATCATTCCTGGAAATAATTGAAATAACACTTGCTGTTTTCTCTGTATATATGGTAAACTAATCCCCTTCTGAGACAGTCATTGTTTATATAAGCTAAATTTTTTTTTTTTTCTGTTGAGGTCTGTGGGGTTAGGAGTAATTCCAACTCTTTTAGGTTGCAATGCCTATTCATATTCTCACTTCTGTCCATTCATTCTTTAATAAATAATAAGCACTTGTTGTGTACCAGCTACTCTTTTTGGACCTGGGCTATAGCCATGGGCGTAGACCAAGTTTCTGTGCTCATGGAGAGTACAATTCAGTGGAGCAGATAGATCACACAAACTTACAAATAAATACATAACGTCAGGAGGATAATTTGGGGGAGTATTTTATTTGAGTGTAATCACATGTATTTATTTGATTGGCAGTCACTTCCAGGTGTAGTCAAGTTCTTGCGAGCTCACTTGGTATGGCATCCAGAAATACTCTTACCTCTTTAAGAAAAACACTGATCAAATTTTGAGTATGAAATTAGAAATAGGCCTTTGGAAGGCCTATTTCTCACACCCTGCAAGTGAGTAGCCCCGAAGCTTCAGTTTTCTTTATTCATGTCACAGTCTCTTGGCCTGAACCAAGTGTCATCACTTTGACAAATTTTACAAAACTACTTGACTTTGTGCTCACATTGCTAGGGCACCTTCCCACCAAATCTTAAAGAGGTTAAAAAAAAAAAAAAAGCAAGGTGGGTGGGGAGAATGTTCACATGGGCACAAACTGAGCAACACTGCAGCAACTACAATTTTGGACTCTGTGTGTGTGTTTGCAAAGAGAATTATCTTCCTTTAGTTACCCAAATTAATAATATTATTGACTCATTATAAATAAGGTGAACCTTCTACCACTAAAGGCCAGTCATTTCACCTCATATATGAAGCACTAATGGATCTGGTTTTAAATACCATGTGATTCCCAGCTGTTTGACCCAGGGAAGATGCTTACATTCCCACATTGGACTCTATTTCTTCACCTGAAGAGTGAAAATAATAATCGTCCCTACATAAAGTTGTTATGAGGATTAGCTAAGATAATAGATGTGAACTACCTAGCATAGAACGTAGCATACTGTAATCATCCCATAAATCTAAGTACTGCTAGCACTTAAATAAGTAAGTGTTAGCATTAAGTACTGTTGTTGGAGGAGGTCATCAAGAGGACATGACCTCTGGTTGACCTGAAAACTCACCTGGGGTAATAGGGGGCTCCTCACCCCTGCCCCTCTCCTTGTAATGTTTCACCCACCATTCCCACAGCTGGAGACATTTCAAGGATTCAGCCTTGAGAGAGAAATGTATTATTGACACCATCTGAATGGTACACGTGACTGAGCCCAGTTAAGGCTGCTATATAAACTCTCAAGATGTTGACGAGGAGCTCCAGAGAGCCGCTCATCTTGCAACAGCCTGACTTTGGTCTCAGTAAGTTCCCTTGCCTTTTAAAGTTTTCACCTACAAATCTGGAATACTCTGACTCTTTCTTCGGTTTCTCCATGCCCTCCACTGACAAGAGTCATTTTTTTGAACTAACAATTTGATCTCCAGCCAGGAGATCAAAGAAATGGGTTTTAGGAAAAGGGCAGCCCTGGGTAAAATCCCGAATTGGCCACTGGTGTCTGGGGCGGAGGGGGGAATGGGCTTTCCACAAGCATCTACGTGGATAGATGTATACGGGGATGCCCCCCAAACACCAGTGCTTTAATGCTCTTGTTTGAGGAACTGTGCATAGTGTGCTGTGGCAAAGAAGGGAAATGTATGGCTGTGCAGTGGGATGGCCTGTTTCGTGGGCACTTAGGTTAGCTACTGATGCCTGGCTAGAGGCCAAAGCTATGGTTGGAAGGAGGGCTAAGATCAGAGGAGGATGTGCGATTGTTACTACTCTGCTAGCCTCAGGGCTGGCGGGCAAGGTGGGAGAGCAGGAGAATGACCTGGAGACCTTAGAGTGGCATTTTGCAAAGCTAGGAGGCACAAACTGGCAGATTGAGGTTTGAGAGCTTGTGATAAAGCCCTATTGAATCTAAGAGGTTGAATCCCTGAGGAAATGAGGAACACAAAGGGGAGAATGTTCTAGTGATTAACAAACAGTTCCGTGCAGTCTGACCCCTTCATACAAAGAAAAACTTTTATAATTATCCTAAACTTCTGATAATAGAGAAATATACCCCTAATCTCCTAGGAGAAAAAAAAAACTTGCGTTCTTCATCTGGTCCTTGCAGATGTAAAAATCCTCATTGTTGAAATATAAACACCCCAGGAGATAACTGAAACTGCCCAAAATTGCTTGAGATTGAAGGGGAAGAGATGGAGAGGAAGAGGCTTTTAAAAATAGACCAATACAGAACTCTTTGGCCCAAAATCTAGTCCATAGCTGTTATGTAACAACAACAGTGGTCTTATTAGTCTTGATATAGTTGTGAGATAGTACTATAACCATGGAAACTTCTAGTTAACCATCTGCGATGACTATATTCGGCTGATGAAAATGATCTGTGGTCAACCTAAGCAATGAGACCACCAATTCTGCTATTCCGTGTACATCTTGATGCCCTTGAGGAAAATCATGTGCCTATAACAGAAACACCTCTCAACATTTCTTTTGCTTACTCCGTGGTTATAAGAAGTGGAAACTTAGTATGAAGTCAAGTGACATATATTAATACTGTTTTTTTTTCCAGAAGTTTATTTTTAAGGACCTCTTTAGTATTCTGTTGGCTTCTAATAAGCATACTTCCATAAGCAATTATAATATAAAAGGGGCACCTGGGTGGCTCAGTCAGCTAAGCATCTGCATTTGGCTTAGGTAATGATCGCAGGGTTCTGGAATGGCCCCTTGTCTCCCCTCTTATCAGAGAGTCTGCTTCTCCCTCTC
>CM052889.1:26720009-26890381 GCA_028534135.1 Potos flavus
AAAAAAAAAAAAAAACCCACATGTTCTTTTTCTAAGGTCCTATATGCCCTGCATCTAGGAATAGTGAAACCTCCCTTTATCAGAACCCAGTTAACTAAAAGAAGCTGCTCAGCAAGGGGTATGTGGGGGCATAATAATAGACTAAGAAAGGCAAGGGCTCCAAATATCAGCATGTGGTCAGTGGTGCAGTTACCTGACACTTCCAAATATTCTCCCATCTATGTTAATTTTTCAAGTTGTATATTTCCAGTGAGCTTCTTCTTGGTCTTCTTTGCTATCACCCTTTTGAGAGTTGTCTATGCTAGCTGTTTCCACTTTCTAAATTCCTATTAGCTCTTCAAGCTACTTTAACCTGGCTTCGACAACTAATATTTGCCTGAAAAAAGTCCTCATCATGCTCTAAATCCAAAAAACGTTTTGGTCATCTGTTTACTCATCTTCTAAGGTGTAACCAATACTGTTGATGATGACCTTGGGGAAACTTTAGTTTTCTTCAACGTCCTGATCTCCTGGTTATTTTTAGGCAGTCCTCTGCTGCTTTTGAAAACTCCTTCCTAGACCATCTCACCCATTATCATGGTGTTTATTAGTATTAATAGGTCTCTGATGTCCAAATTTGTATATCCAACATATATATAAAGAATTATATCCAACTTATTTCCTGACCTCTAGACCTGCACATCCAGCTGCTAGCTTGACCTTTCTCTTGGGATGTCCTGATGTATCTCAAGTCTGACCTTTTCAGGTTAAACTCATGATCTGTCCTCTATTAAAATTGTTCTTGCAGCGTTCTGTGTCAGTGAATGATACTGCTATCCATCTGGTAATTCCGTAGTCCTCCTTAACTCTTCTTACTCCTCATAGCCATATTATCATTGACCTAATATATTTTCACTATCATTAAGTCTACAGCTCCTCTCTCGAATTACTATAACCACTTTTTCAGTGCAGGCACTGTATCCATTCAGCTCCAGCCCCTCTCTATCCCTGCCCTGTAGCTAAAATAAAAGGGGAAAAATTTGTAATTGTATAATAGTGCATATCTATATTAGCTTATATTATCTATCATATATAATATATATATAATTATATAATACATAAAATCTTTAATCATCCACTTGGAATATCCCCTTGACTCCAGAGATAATGATTAGTATTGGTTAGGAAACCTGCTATGTCTTCACATAATTGCAGATATGGAGAAAAGATAAAATACTGCTTTTTAGGTCTTATTTTTAAATTTTTTTTCAAGATTATTTGTCAGCACAAGCAGGGGGAGCTGCAGGCAGAGGGAGAAGCAGGCTTCCTGCTGAGCAGGGAGCACGAAGTGGGACTCGATCCCAGGACCCTGGGATCATGACCGGAGCTGAAGCCAGATGCTTAACCAACTCAGCCACCCAGGTGCCCCTATCAGTCTTTTTGATACACAATTATGGATGATGAAATTACAGTTATTTCTAAGTGAAAAACTTTAGCCACTTCCTAAAGATAGACAACTTATTTCTAACTTCTTTCCTATATAAACAATAATGTAATAAACCCCCTCCTTGGGCACATGTGTGTTTCTGTAGCTTACATACTCATTTATAGAAATTGCTAGGTCATAATGCATATGAATTTTACATTACAAAGAAAATTACAAAATTATCCTTGGAGCAGGCATATTAAATCTCATGGTGGTATATGTCCGTTCTTAATTTTTACAGCTTGCCCAATACTTCAAATTTTTTCACTTTTGGACAAATGAATAAAATATATCATTGTTTCTAGTAACTTTACACTTTTTTTTAATTCAAAGCATAACCTACATACAAAGCCCCAATCACTCATTAATCACACAGTAGCCACTCACATGTCACACAGAGCTAAGATGGCATACAGTCAGCATCTTGGAAACACCATGATTCCACCTTCCAATAACTGCCCTCTCTAGAAACTAAAATCTGTCCTCCGTTTTCTTAAGTCTGGAATACAAGCAAATACCCTAAACATTTGACTTGATTTTGACCATTTTGTAATACTTCTACAAATGGAATTGTATAGCCTGTATTATTTTGCATCCAGCTTCTTAACAGTCAACATTTTCTGTGAACATCATACTTGTTATTGCATATAGCTATAAAAATTAATTTTTGCTTCTCTGATATGGCCCTGAATAGATTCCCAAATGTCCTATAGCTATTTACATATGTATTTTATATGAGTTTTCACTTTTTAATAGAATAGTCTGATCCATTCACTTTTCTGAATTTACTGGTATATTTGGATACATTCCTACTTCCCTATTTTGTTTTCACTGTTTTTTTTTTTGCTTTTATTCCCACTTTTCCTTCCTTTTCAAGTATTACTCATTTTTAATCTGAGTGTCTTTTTCTCTGCAAAGGTAGGGATTATAATTTTTAAAACTAAATGTTTAAGGAAAAAAGGTCTCCATCTTAAAGTCTTCAAATCTGATCATAACTTCACATATATTCACACAACACAAATAGACATATGTATATACACATACATGCCCTTTCTGCTGAAGATTCTTCAAGGACTGTATTAGTCATTTTGGGCCACTAGAACAAATTACCACCAGCTAGGTGGCTTTAAATAACAGACACATTTCTAGATTCTGGGCATCTGAGATCAAGGTGCCAGTATAGTCAGTTTCTTGGTAAATACTCTCTTCCTCGTTTTTATGTGGCCATTTTTTTCTGTGTCCTCACATTATAGAAAGAGAGCTAGCCTCCTGACCTCTTCTAACAAGAGCACTGATGCCCTTCAAGAGGGATATACCCTCATGACGTATTACCTCCAAAAAGTAAATGCTTCTAAATACCATCACATTGGGGTTTAGGGTTTCAACATATGAATTTGGGGAGACCCTAACATTCGGTTTATCCTGATGACTCTTCTTGGCATTTAGGAGAATAAATAGATCCTTATAATCTGCAGGTGGGCTGCTCTTTGTCAACCTTTTACGCCTCCTTGGGTTTCACATTCTCCCCCTTCTCTTTGCCCTTAAGGAATAACTACTTATTTGTACTAAATCCAGTGCCTTTCCTCTCTGCACAGTGCTCCTTCACAAAGTGATCTAGGAGATTAAAATGTTATGCCTGGCTACACCTCCACATTTACCTCAATTGTCAATTTTGCTTAGTTAATACATGCTCTTGCTGCAGAACTCGTTGCAAGTATCACCTCTTCGAGGGTATGTTGCCCTCCCCCCCCATCCCTTCACAATGAGACACCATGTTTTCATGAATGTGACCACTGATCTCATGATCATCTTTGCCTTTGAAATCCCAGAGCCTTGCCCAATAATAGGACTTTGAAGAAATTCAGTTTGTACTTGAGTCAATTTAGATCTCTTTAGTCCACAAGAGAAGCTTAGTGACCCAATTATGGCAGCATTTCATATACCCAGCCTAGAGTTGATGAACCAACCAAAAAGGACCCTATTTATGAAAGGTATTCAAAAGAGAATCTTGGATCCCTTGTCAAAGTCCATGTACCTTTTCCTTTACCCATCCACAGTTGTAATGCACTTATCTAGTTTTCCTAGACCATAGCATTAGGTACCAGAAACTTCAGTGGAGTAATAGATCGTACTGATAGTCACTGTTGCAATACTAAAGTCTTAGCCATGAAAGAGCCAATGAGTCCAAAAAGCCAATGCTTGGGATCCATATAATGCAGAACAAAGCTGTTACATTACAGGAATTTAAAAATTGGCAGTGTAACAAATATCTGTGCTGTCTTGGCCCCAAATGATTGCATGCTCTTCTGTTAGAGTTGTATTTTCTTTTTCTGAGCTCATCTATAAGTACTGGGAGCAATAAACTTTGTCAGTGGATAATGAAAGTTTAACATTCTCTCCAGTGGGAATCAAATTGCGAGAGTAGTAATTCTTAGTCCTGGTCCCCAGACACTATAATATCACTAGCACCAGGAAAAGTGAAAATGATTATATTCATTACACACATGCACACAGGCTAGCTATAACACATGTTCAATTTGCTCTTAAAGCAACAAAACAACTGGTTGATCATAGTAGTGTAACAGTTTGTAAACAGAAGTACCAGAATCAGTGATTCACGTGTTTCCTTCAAAATCATCACTTAGAATAGCCATCATTTTAATGATGTAATCTTGGAAAATAGGACTATTGTACACTGTATTCACATGTACATACAAATGTTCACTTTTAAAGGGGATTGAACATCTGGAAAAATTTTAGGTGATTAGTTTGGAGAAGTGCATTTTATATACAAAAGGTATGCTAATGCTTTTTTTCTTTCATATGACTTACTACCAAGTCCCATTAGAATTTATGTGATAGAGGAACTAAAATATTTATAAAATCAGTTTTGATAAGTTTGTAGCACCTTTCTGTGATGGATTCTTTTTTTCTCCCCAAATTATCTGTTTTTAGCAAGTTACTTAACCTTTTGGGACCAAAGTCTCTTCAATTACAGAATATGGTTAATAGATACCTGCTTTATCAAAATATAGGGCTATGATAAGGACTGAGTCAACATAGTATGTGATTTAATAAACCATCAAATCCTGATTTAAAAATAAAATAATCTCTATAATCATACCCTGTAAATATATGCTCTTATTTATATATAAACATATATTTTGCTGGATTATCCTTGGCATGGAGTATAAAATGTAAAACCAAAAAATTGGGAATAACACTCAAAAAGTCAGGAATGGGAAAAAGAAACACTAGAATAAAGTTACAACTATTTGTGTTTCCATAAGCTTAACTGAAATCTGAATTTTTTTCTTGTATGCTCAGAAATATACACAAATCTCCCAAAATAAATGATTGGTACTATATTTTAAATAAGACTGCTCTCTTGTACATGAATTTGAGTTTAGAATGCATCTCTGGAGAAGTCACATATAGATATTACTTTTCCCATTTGAAAAACACTAATTTTGATTTATAGAAGCAAAGGGGAAAAAAACATAGAAAAGGCAATAAGGTATTTTTCTACTGCTTGGCAATCCAGTAAATTTTAAACAAATAGTCTTGACCTTTATAGAATAACACTCAGTCCCCAGTAATTTATACCTCAGGGTCACACTGTATATAAAAGAAAAGAGATGAGCGCTAAAGAACATTAAATTTTAATATTAACCCTTTCATAACTGGTGTTGCTAACAGCTCTACTCTCTTTAATGCTACCCAAGGTTATGGACTAAGTTAAGCAGACCTAAGAATAGCCACTGAAGTAATATCAGAGACCCCAGAAAGTTCTTCTGACCCTCCTATCTTACCATGTATAACTTAGTCTTTGACTTAATATCAAAATATTGATGATGTCTATTAAAACAAAAGTACAGTTGGCCCTTGAATAATATGCATCTGAATAGCATGGGTCTACTTGTTTGGGGATTTTTTTCCAATGGGAAAATTTTTTTGGAGATTTGAAACGATTTGAGAACTGCAGATAAAGCACATAGCCTAGAAATAACAAAAATAACATATTACTGAAAAAAACCCCTACAAAATATGTATTGTAAGAATACAGTATATATTACATATAAAATGCATCTTTTTAAATTTTTTAAAAGATTTTATTTATTTTCAAGAGAGAGTGCATGAACACATAAGGCAGGGGAGAGGCAGGCAGAGGGAGAAGCAGGTTCCCTGCTGAGCAAGGACCCTGATGGGGGCTCCATCCCAGGACCCTGGAATCATGACCTGAGCTGAAGGTGGACACTGAACTGATTGAGCCACCCAGGCATCCCTCAAATGTATTTTTTTTAAAAGACTGTTTTAAATAATCTCTATACCCAACATGGACTTCGAACTCACAACCTTAAGATGAAAAGTTGCATGCTCTACTGATTGAGCCAGCCAGGCATCCCTAACATAAAGTGTATTAATCAACTGTTATTGGTAAGGTCAACTGGTTATTAGTTTTTTGGGGGGAGTTAAAGTTCTAAGCCAGTTTTCAATTACACAGGGGGTGGTTGATTGGTGCCCCTTACCCCTGTGTTGTTCCAGGGTCAATGTCTATAAAACCATTAACCCTCTATTGAATATTTCAAGGAAATGGAATTTGTAATTGTTCAGAAGTTGCAGAAAGCAAAAATGATCTCTCGGGGGTAGTGAAGTTTCAAAGTGGCAGGAACATATAAAACTGGAGCTAAGCCTGAAATAACCATGGATTAGTAGAAGGAAGGAGTATTTATGGAAGTGAGGCAGAAAGTGAAGGGCGATAAAAGGATCAAATTCCTATCAGTGGAGCTTAATGTAAATTTCTTCAGTTAGGCCTAGGAATAGTTCATTTGCAGGATAGAAACAATTTGCCAGTTTTTAATATTTGTTTTCTTTACCAAAGTCCTCCTGAATCTAAATTTGTTTGAACTAAAACAAGTGGGGAAAGATGGTGATTTATACTAGAGATAATAATTCCCCTGGCCCCTCTGATTCTTCTGTCGGCCCGCTCGGGTCTGTCATCTTCCATCCAGCAGCCTGAGAGGCTTCTCCATTCCTTGCTTTGTATTGAACGTAGTGACACTGCTGCCTGGCACCTTTAGTTGTGCGGTGTGACTTTGATCTGCATCCTGTCCCATGCTACCCCTTGTCCATTATTCTCCAGTCCTATCACATCAACTTTATGCTATACCTTGAACACACCAAACTTGATCCTGATTCTGGTGACTGTACCCACTAGCTGTTTGTTCTACCCAAAGACCTTTTCACCTACTCCTCAGCTAAATTCTTCTTGCCATTCAAGTATCCTCATAAATGTTTTCTCTTTAGAATCTATCCCTCTATTAGTACACCTTCATAAAATTCTTTAGCACATTTATCAATACCTGCTATTTTTCTTGGATATAGATTTGTTTCATTGTCCTATCACAGCAACAGTCTACCTCCATACTGTGTCCCCAGCCCCCAGAATGTATCTCGGGGACTGCTATCTCTTGGAAAGCAATATTCTCCCATCTCTCTCACCAAATTATGTAAAGCTGAGCATGGGGAAACTTCCCAATCACAACACAATTACCTCTGCATTTTTTTTTTTCTATTCCCATAAAACTTAATCATAGCCTAGAGCTCCGGTTACACGTGCATGTGGGTGCATTTTCAAATAAAAAATCTGAAGTTCTTCAATTAAACTGTTACTTTGCCAACAAATAACACAGAACCAAGAGGCCCCAATGACTATTCTTCCTTTGTGAAACAGAAATACAGCCTGGAACTTGCACTGAAAATGAAACCATCTTAAAAAAGAAACTATTTTATTTTCAAGAGTTTGTAATTATTAGTAATGAATCCAACCTGTTAGAGAAGAAATAGGATAGTTTTTTTTTTTAATATGTGTGAATTGGAAAAAATTGTCAAATGGAAATGATATGGAGGACAAAAAACTTGATTTTCATGTTGTGACTGAATGTTTAAGGAGTAAAAATTTGCAAAGTTCAGTCAAGTTGTGAGAGGGAGAAAAAATGAAATGATAGAAAACAATAATTTATCTCTTCAGTTTCCTCATTATAAGGCCATTTTTACATTAATTCCCTTCTAGTAGAGTCCTGAAGCCTAATTCAAGTTCGACAGCAATAGCTCATTATGAGAATTTGCCTGCAACCTGCAGTGTTTTATTCAGAGAGCAGAGATGATGGTTGTGGAATACAAGTTTGGAGAGTGATAAATATTGAATATTGAATAGTTGAAAGGTTTGGTCTTTGTAGTAGAGGGAAATACTTGCTGAAACACATTTTAACAATTAATTATCCTCACCAATGGAAAACAATTTTTAAATTGCAGTTGATGTGATTGTTTTCTGGAACAAATGAACAAGCATAATTTATACTGAGTGCAACCACTTGGCAACAGCTGGGAGAGTTAATTGAGTCTGGTGATGGGAATAAGGCGTACATGACAGAGTGGATAAAACTGGACACTCTCCAAGATGCTCATTAATCACGTGACTGATCTGAAAATGAATGCATCATGCAAATTAGAGGTGAAAGTGGCTTCCTGGTTTGGAGAGATACCAGCATGTGAAATCGTGTGGATTCTGAACACTATCAGGCGGGGGCATGGGATGTGTCAATGTCATGCTTTAATTGGAATAGGGTGGTGGGTGGAACATGTCTTAGAATTAAACATAAATTTCCATAAGATTTAGTCTGGCTAAAATGGTATCCAGTGATGCAGAAAAACATTTCTGAAATTGTCTTTAATAAGACCATGGAAATATTCAAGCTGTTGAAAGCAGGGATGGGTTGTGAGAATGTTCCAGCTGCCAAATTTCTCTAAACTCCGCCAATGACAAATTTTCTGTGGCCTGACATTTCTTTTTCTATTCCATTTGTATTGAAAGTGGAAGCGTTTTAACTCTTTAAGGAAGGCTGCTTTTTCCTATCCCTTCAAAGTTGACATCAGGGTATCCTAGAAGAACTACATACAAATTCTGTGTAGGCCATTTTGTCTTAAATGATCCACCCATAGTCAGATCAACTTACTAGAAAAATAGAACCAAAGTTTCTCACATTTGTTTTCCTTCTTTGAAAAACAATACTACATTTTCTAAACATTTTTATAATGTTTGACTGGGTTTGGGTTGTGTGTATGTGTGTGTGTACACACACACACACACACACACACACACACACACGTATAATAAAAAATCTGAGTTATACATGGGGAATTGAAATGCCTTAGATTATGTTTAGACAAGTTTGAGATTCTTTAGTGATAGTCCTATTGACCAAATGGTGTTGAATTCGTATTACAGAACAAACACTAAACCTTTAAAATTTTATTAAAATTTGAAGTTTACTTAGATTGGTGGAAGGTTAGCATGTTTCCTATTGTTAAATAGTGCTTCATTGCTCTTCCATTTCAATTGAATCTTATCTGATCCCCACACAACTTTGACAGGATAGAACTAATCCCTACGTATTTTAACCAATTAGGAAATTGAGCTCCACAGGGACCTGATTTCTCAGTTTTATTGTTAGAAAATTTTCTGAATCCTTTCTTCATTTGCTATAATGAATATATTTTTGCTTTTTTTTGAAAGAATAAATTATCTTTAATATTACTATTTTAAGAACATCTTTTTATAGGACAGAAAGAAATTTGTATACAACTATCCAAACTTTGTGTCCTAAGCTCATGGAAATATAAGATGTGCTCAAGGGGTTCATGTTGAATGGTATAATGTTTATTTCACAAAGAAATAAATGATCTAGATAAATGGAATGACAAACTTTAGGGTTTTTTTTTTGTTTTTACTTTTATTGCTGTTTATTAAAGATAAAGAATGATACAGCTGAATGATTTATAAGGAAAACATTCTTGTAATTCTTATAACCACCACCCATGAAAGAAAACTGAGCTTTGCCAATCACCCCAAAAGATCTCCCTATACCCTCTCTACTAAATGCAATCTCATGTTTTATGAAATTATTTCTGAACTTGCCTTTATAATTTTATCATCCAATTCACTATAGTTTAGTCTTCTCCAGCCTCCCCAAATATATATCTATATATATATATTATGATTTTATATGCAAGGATTTATAATCCCATAATCTATAGGTCTCCCCTTTATCACTTTTTTTCCAAGGAATTTATTACTTTAAATGTATAATTATCCTCTAATGTTATGCATTGTGTACTTACATGCATTAATCTCAAGATACTTGGTTGCTCAGTGACTTGGTTTGTACAGGGATGGCAAAATATTTGCTTGAGTCTTTCCCTTTATTTACTAGTATTCAAAGAAATGAGTTGATTCTCTAGCGTCCTCTAAAAGTGATGAATTAGATTTTTACAATGTTATAGATTTAAACATATTTGATGGGTTTTATTTCATTGCAATTATTGTTCTTAGTGATGTTTATACTGCTGCTTCCCTCCTCCCCCCCCCCCCCCAGCGGCAGCCTTTCCAAGTTGACTCCTGAGTCTTTTGAACACCCCTCCAGTGTTCATTGATAGCTTTCTTATCTGCTAGGGAAAGATGTTCTAGAGCTGTGTTCATTTCCCACCACACAACTGGGTACAGCTATTTCTCTAAGAAGCCCTGGTTTATTGTAATCCAAATGGTGATTCAAGACTGGTGACCTATGTGCTAGGAATAATCATTGCTACAGAACTAACAGTGATCCTAGACCTTTACAGTTAAGAGAGCTGGGAAATGATTATTGAAACTTAAAATTTCACACATGCTGACCCCGTTATCTTTGGGGTGTTTTTGTACAGTTGTGGTTTATCTCTGTTATCTGAGCATATGGCCATTACATAAGCTCCCTTATGTAGTCATAATTCCAAATAATAAATAAAACCTAGAAATAATGTATCCCCATCTATATCCATGTCTCCTGTTGTGGTAACACCTGAAGGCCCTTCTTGGGTATATTCTTAAGATAGGGCTTATCAAAACAACATTCTTAAGTTTTGGCATGCTGATGATAGTGTGTCTAATGCTGTTATACTTGAAAGTTCGGCTCACATTCTTAAGTACCTGAATATATAATACTGTCTTCTAATGAGTATGATGACGATCTAATTATCTTTTTATTTCTTATTCTTTTTGCCTAGATGCTCAGGAACTTTGTTGTTTTTGTTTTTTTATAGTCTATTGATCTTAAGAGGCTTTGTCTTAGTAATGATTCTGGGTTGATTTCTCAGGTACACAATCTTTTTAATAGTTTCAAATTTATTTTGATCTCAGGAAATCATCTTGAATAGTAGTTTTTAATATTTGCTCCTTGTTTTCCTTTAGAGACTACTATTTATTTTAGAAAATCTTTGTTTTATATGTATTTGTACTTGAATAATTTTCATTTTTAATATTTTCCTTTAAAAATATTATCTATCTTTAGGGCATTACATTTATTTACTTGTGTGCTTTCCTCTTTAGCCTTTATTTCTGACATTTATTTTCTATCCTGTTAGAGTTCTCCTAATTCTGATGTTAGATACTTTATTTTCTTAATGCATTTGAACTCAAACATTTAGTAACATTTCCAGATGTTTGTGGGCTTTCTTTCTAGCCTGCTTTTCTTGTCTACAGGGATGTTACTTCTTTGTTGTATAGAAATTGACTTTATTTTTTTTTTAAAGATTTTATTTATTTATTTGACAGAGATCACAAATAGGCAGAGAAGGGGAAGCAGGCTCCCCGCTGAGCAGAGAGCAATATGCAGGGCTGAAGGCATAGGCTTTAACCCACTGAGCCACCCAGGCGCCCCTAGAAATTGACTTTAATCTTGCTAGACATTTTTACAGGAAATATTTTCCCTAACTTTGAGAAAGAAGCACCATTTTCGATAGCCTCTTCTCATTTACAGCTATTAAGGTACAATTTTTCTGTTTGACGCTTATTTTCTGGGTGCTTCTTTGTTCTATTCGCTCACTTTCACCTAAAACTTTTTTCCCCCTTTATCACCATTAAGCCTGTCATGCTTAATTTTTTTCCCCCAAAAAAATTTCTTCCCAGTGTAGAACTTGTTCATGGAAGAAAGCTGCTTAGTTTTCTAAGTATTTGAGAGGAATAGTCTAGACCACATTCATACTTCCTGAGCATTCCTTGCCCTCCTTGGCTATTGAGGTGTGAAAATCCCTCCCACTTCCAGCTACTATTCTCCAGTTGACTGCCTGACTTTTTGTGTGTGTACCAGTTGGCATTACTAGACTTCTCGGATTCATCAGACTTCATGTTGCTTACCTCAATTTTCTCCTGCAGAGATGTCAAACTTATCAAGGACTTGTAGTTCTTTAGGGCAGCTGAGATGCTTTGTCATTTAGGTTATGGTTCTGCTCTGAGTGATTATTTTAGTGGGTGGCTGGAGGGATTGAGGAAGATTTAAAACTGAGGCCACCACTTACCTCCCAGAATCCAACTTTAATTTCTTGAGAAACCTAACACTAATTGTTCCATTGTGCATCACTGCCACAGAATTGGGTGGTGCCATACCTGCCAACATGAGACTTTAGTGTAAAACAGTGAACCCCTCATTATTGGAAAATAGATGTGTGCTTGTTATATTGTCCTTTCAGACCTTGATCTCCTAGCCTCAAAATATGGTCTTCTAATCTCAGATGACAAAAACCTTTATTGTAGATATTTAAAATATTGTGAACTATTGCTTCTGTATATAGAAATAGAAAGCAATTATTTATTGTACATTAATTATTGTAAATGAGCCCATTTACATCCCGTATTTGTAAATCAACTTTAGAATAACTAGTAAAACATGTCCTTCTTATAATAAAATTTCATATTCTTAATCTTTGATTACCATGAGTTAATCACAGCAAGTTTTGAAACTAGATTGAATAAAATGAAATAAAATTATCTCTATCATTGGTTATAAAGCATTGAAGACTGGAAACAAAATCTAGTAATTCTATGTGATTATCCCTATTTCATTTTCCCTACTTATTACCCTACATTGTGCTCCCTCCCTCCCATAGAAAGGTTATACAATATTTGCTTAAAAGCACCAGATTTTTATTTCTCTAAAGCCTTAGGGAATGCATAAGGGAACTTACATTCTTTGTACTATTTGCAGTGAACTGTGTTGGGAAGAAGAGATACGAATGGTAACATTTCCTAGCAAGCACTGCCACAGGGGGAAGCTACTCTTAATTGTGTTACCAGTTGTAGTTTATTTAGCTATGATAATAGAGACCATGTTTAATCAGAAAATGACTTGTTCTCATATAAAAAGTACTGGAGGCCTAGAATCCAGAAATGGTGACAGCTAAGGGGACTCTGAGCCCAATATTCACATGAATTTCTATTCTACCTTCCTGTTTGTTAAAATTCTTATGAACACAAGGTAGCTATAGGAAATCTATATATTACATATACATTCAAGACTGAAAAAAGGTAGACATCAAAGGGCAAAACAGATGCAAGACCGTTATTCCCCTTTTAAGATGCTTTCCTGGAAGCCTCATCTAGGAAATTGACATAAATCAGTCCTATCGTTGTCCATACCTGCAAGAGTATTAGGGGCTAGTGAGTATTAGGGGACTAATAAATATTAGAACACTGTTACTCTGAACAGAACTGGAGTTTCCTTTATGGTAAGCAGAATTGTCAGATGACATTAATGACTGATGTCTTCATATAATCCCCTCAACTTGAGTATGGGAGGAACCTGTAACTTCTAATGACTAAATTATGGCAAAGATGATAGGATGTCATTTCCATGAAATGTTACATGACTTGACAAATATGAAAGTATCTCTCAAATGTCTTTTAAGCTTCCTAATCAGTTGAGTTTAGGTCCCATTTATGATAGTCTGTCAACCAAAAGGGAGATAAATCCTAGAGTTCAGAGGTTAGAGACTAAGGAAGTTAGAAATTCTCTTTTTTGTATTGCGGAAGGCACTGTGTTGAGAGGACCATGTAGCTAGGCTGAGGGGGGTGGGTGTGAGTGGGTGGCTTCTGGAAGCTGAGAATGACCTCTAGTCAGCAGCCAACAAGAATACTGGGATCTCAGTCTAAGAACTAACTGCAAGGAACTGAATTCTGCCAATGACCAAAATGAACTTGCAAGAGGATTCACAGCTGTGGATTAGAACCTAACTTTGCCCTTGATTCTAGCCATATGAGACTGAAAAGACAAAGTGTGCTATACCCAGACTTCTGACAAATAGGAACTGTGAATTAATAAATGGACATTTATATTTGCTTGCTTGCTACCATAACAGAATACCACAGATTAGGTGTCTTCAACAACAAAACTTATTTTCTCTTTGCATCAAAATTTGGAATTCAATATTGAGGTGGTGGCAGGGCTCATTTCTGGTGAGGCCACTTTTCCTGATGGCTACCTCCTCACTGTGTCCTTCTGTGTATGTGAAGAAAGAGAGCTCTGGTGTCTATTCTTAAAGAACTTCAGTCCTATCTGAGTAGGTCCTTATCCTTATGCTCTTGTTTAATCCTAATTACTGCCTTAAAAAGCCTTATCTTCAAATATAGTCACATAGAGGGCTAGGGCTTCAACATAAGAATATTGAAGGAACACAGCTCTTTCCATAACAGCATTGTTGGAAGCTAAGTTTGTGGTAACTGCTTAATAGCAATGGAGAACGGGTATAGGAAGAGGAAGAGGATAGAGCAAACACCTTACAGAATCCACCACAAATAATGGCAGTTAGAAATACAGGCAAGCCTCGGAAATAGATAGGATATATTACCAAAAGCTTGTAACGCTAACATTTCAAAAGACTTTGGTATTATATTAGCATATTACAATAACAAGTATGAAGTAGGGAGGTTACATAAATTTGTATTACCATTTTGCATACAGTTCTTATTTCTTAAGATTTACTTCTTGTAGAGCATGCATGCAAGGCAGGGGAGGGGCAAAGAGAGAATCTCTAGCGGACTCCCCACTGGAACCAGATGCAGGGCTCTTTCTCCTGACCCAAAATCCGGAGTCTGATGCTTAACCTACCAAGCTACCCAGGTGCCCCCATACAGTCAGTTGTAAATAAAACATACGTTCCTAAAAATCACTGTGCTCTGTAAAATTACACTAATTGGGGAAAAGTGTTTACAGGAAAAATGGATAGGCTCAATACTCAAACTTCATCAGTGACCTATTAAAAATTTAAAAAATAGGGACCTAATAAGTTTCACACACGTTAAATAGCTAAAACATAAGTACTATGATAATTCTCTTTTCTTTGAAAAAGATACAAAGGTACTTGTGGAAGTGGTGTTGAAAGAGTCGTAGCTTGTAAGTTACTGTGAAGTTTTAGAAGAGAAGTGATCTGAAATTGGACAGAAAGTTGTAATGACCCAATGTGGATGAGCCAGGCTCATAATACATGGTGAGTCGAGGTGTAGTTAGATCACTGAGAGGTATGTGTATGTAAACATGTGTTGTATTTTTACTCGGTTCCTGTAGATCAAGTTCTTTCACCTGTTTCTCAAGGACCAAATTGTGCTTAAAAAGAAACTTGTGTTCAAATTATCCACTATTGTATCAATTGCTTTGAAACAAATTTGCATTCATAAAATAAATGTTAGAGCAGAAATTGCTATATAAGGAAACAGAGTCACAAGAGGACTGCAGTGATTTGTTTATAAACACACAGTTAAGGAATCTTAGGGCTTACACATGATAGTTTTTCTAGATTCTGGTACAGTGGTCTTTTCTCTGTCTGACCCCTCTCTTGGTAGTTTGATTCTCATTCTGTCACCCAGTTAGTATGGTCAATGCTGTGCAGACAGGCAAACGTGAAGACAGTCACTGAACCTGCATATTTAATGATCTAATAGATGATAGACAACATAAATAATTACAGTAGTGCAATGCGGAAAACCTTACAACAAAGGGTAATCGGTGAGTGAGAGCAACAAAGGGCAATTATTACTTCGATCTAGTGAATGGGCTCATGAAAAAGGAAGTACTTAGCCAGAGTCCACGAGGTTGAGTTGTGAGGCAGAGGTCGTACAAGGGCATTCCGGAGGGAAGAGCCATGTAAGAGCAAAGCCCAGAGTCCGCACAATGGACTAATTGTACTTCCCAGAAAGCTCAGGGCACATGGGGGGGGCGGGGGGGTTGGCATTTGAGGTCTCCCGATAGATTTAAATCTACTTACTGGGAAGTCCTGCCACATGATTCATGCTAACAATAAAAACTAAAAGCTTTTAAAAAGTCTTAAATGTTTATAGCACCCCTTGAGATACTGGAAATACCATAATGCACAACAAGGATTATAGGTCATGTTTCCATGAAACCTCTCTAACCACAGTTCTGAATGAGCTAAACTTGAAGCAGGGCAGGGAAACCTGACCCGCGGGAGTGTGCCTCCCTGTGATAGGCATGTTGAGTCAGGCCTAGATCACAGGAATAGGAAAGTTCTAGTAATTGGATCTCTTATTATAGACCCTATTCTTCAGAGTTCTCCAACCTCAAAGGTGTGCTTATGAATAGTAGCATGAAGTAAAAGCGCTTTTCATAAATGCGGTGTTTTAAACAGAAAAGTACTCAAGACTAAGCAAAATAGTCATCACTACTGATGATTAAAGGAGATCTGTATTGCTCTTGGCAGTTGAAAGAGGTATCTTGGTGGGGAGGGAAGCAATCTATGTCACACCCAGGTCTTTCTCCTAAGGTGCTGAATGGGACACGGAAGCGTCGAAGAAAGAAAATCTGTTGCTACAAAAGGAGGTTATACTGAGTATCTTGGGAAGTGGAGTGGAAGCGAGACCTATTTGAAAGTGAAGTGTAAGACACACTATTCTAGACTATAATGAACATTTTTTAAAATATTAAGTCCATGGGAACATCAAAATAGGTCTCTCTATTGTTACCGAGGAGAAAAAAAATTGAAAATGGTAGAGTGGAGAGAATTAGAGTTCTAGCATCAGGAAGACAAAAGTGTTAATCTCAAGTCTTTAATTTACTAGCTGGCTAAGCAGAATAAGCCCCAAAAGAATTGAGGCTTCTTTCCTGTCAAATTATTAAAGATCTTGGCATCAGGGTCAACTAAATGGAAGTCAAAGTAGGTGTGAGTAGCATGGAATAAATTCATTTTGATTGAGTGAATTTTTGCAAAAGGAAAACTGAGGCTCATCCTTAATATATTAAGGGATAAAACAAATCAACTCTATTATTCTTAAGGTATTCCAGGGTTCTCATGTTTTCACTCAACGATAAGTTATATTTATGCAAATGAGGGGAAATCTAGCCTTAGCAAATCTTACTTAAAACTGCATTGAATTGAAATCCTATTTGCTTGTTTAGATACATTTTTTGCTTCCTGAATAAGGGTTATGACTATATGTTCCAATTTTCTATGTCTGCTAATAACAAATTATAAGCTTAAGGGCTTAAAACAACACAAATTTGTTATAAATTTCTGGAGGTCAGGACTTTGATGTAGGTCTCTCTGGACTAAGATCCAGGCATCAGCATAGCTGCATTTCTTTCTGGAGTCTCCAGAAAAGTATGTTTCCTTGCCTTTTTCAGCTCCTACAGACTGCCTACATTGGTTGGCTTGTGACTCTCCTCCATCCTCAAATCTGTCAACATGACTTCTCTCCAGCCCTGCTTCCTTAGTCCTGTCTTCCTCTGACTCTCCCCTTTGGCCTCTCTTTTTCTTTAAAGGCCCTTGTGATTACCCTAGGCACATAATCCAGGATAATGGGTCTATCTTGGGGTCAGTTGATTAGCAATGTTAAATCTATCTGTATCCTTAATGTTCCCTTGCCAAATAATGTGTTTATATGTTCTGAGAATCAAGACCTATGCAGCTGGATGGGAGATATTATTCTGCCTACCACAGTTACTATAATGGATCATGATTTCTTGTGGCTCAGAATACTCCCTTCTCTGTGGTTCAGTGATCCAGTAGTCCATCCCTACAAGGGCTCAGCTGGAAGTTGAAGCCAATTTGTTCTATTATAAGTTGCCTTGAGGTCCAACTTCAGGAAGAGGGTGATTCTTTGTCTGTAAAATTTAGGTATTTCTAAAAATTACCTTTGATATGAAGGAATACTTTTTGAATTGTTTCTTCCTGCTGAAGTTCTGAAATTTTGGTCCTATCATACGTGTACACACACAGCAAGGGAAGTAGGAGGGATTCTTAGCTTTATTTTGCCAGACCTAAAATAGAATTTAAAAAATACTCAATCCTCTGGTAACTGAAGAATGGACCTTTGATAAAAGATTAGAAGAAAATCAGTGAGAAGATGTGTAACATAAAGAGAAACACAAGAAAGTTTAAAAGGCATAAGAATAAATTTTTAAGCCTTCAGATAAAATCCCAAATGCCCTATGGGGCAAGTACTGTTGCTCATTCAATTCTAATTCCCAAATGTCCTTATGGCCATTTCACTCATCTGTTTCTATGGTTCTTCCTCAAGAAGATGGAGTAAGTGTTAAGCTGGACAGTTAGACTAGATCTCTTGTTTGAAATTGATGTACCGAATCTCCTTTGACTACCACCCACCTTTGCCTGTACATTCTTTCGAGAAAATTCATCCTATTTTTTGGCAATTATTCTTAACCTGTCTTTTTTTCCCTCTTACATTAATATATTTTTCCTTGTCCTTTAACCACTTTGTCTTCCTTCCCCTCCCTTAAAGCCATACACACACAAAAGTCTAATTCTTGTCCACATGAAAGCACTTAAAATATTCGAAGATATTAAATATCTGCTGCATGACCTTTCTCCTCTCCAGGCTGAACCTCCTCTATTCCTTAATCTCTTCTATAGCCAGATCTCAAATTCAGACATTCTTCCTGTCCCTCCCCGTGTACATCAGTCTATTAATATCTCTTGGAATGGCTTCCCACTGCAATGAATAAAATAGTTGACTTATGGCCTGACCAGTAGAGCATATGGTGAGTTCTTCTTTCCTAAATAAATGGAGATAAGTGCACCTTTCCAATCCCAACCTGCTACAACCCAAGAGATTTTGCCCAGTTTTTGTAAATACCTTATTTCTTTGACTCATGATAGGACCCTTATCAATAGAAGAATCTTCAGATAGTTGATAATACTGAATTCAAATCTCATGCTACCTATAGACATTAAGGGAGGTAGGAAATATACTCAAAATTATATCCATCCCCAGCAAATGTTGTCCTGTTATAAATAGTCCATTTTTCAACCCTGTCAAGGACATTTTGCATACCTCTCCTATCATTTAAAGTATTTGCTATCTCTATTTTTAACCATCTCTCCATGTAAATATGTATCATTTTGTACCTTCATCAAAACTATGAATAAAAATGGAAAATGCATTGTGGCAAATGACAGGGTATAGAGCAGACTACTAGAAAACTTCATACATACTGAAACAGTTTACCACTTATCATTGTGGATAGAGTGATTTGAACATTTACTAATCCCTTCAATCATATTTGGCCCCAGTCTATACTTCTCCATTTTATTTTGCAAGTCTAACACCCATCGTAATCCCATTTCCCTGCACAGCAATGGTTCAAAATGCCATTCGTATACTTTGTAGGAGCCTAAAATATCATTAATCTGAAACAGATTTGCACTCCATTGGAGTAGCTACATACTCCTTTAAAACCTGATCACAATCTTAAGATTTCATTCTCTTTACAAATGTTAGTTTTATCTTTGGATTCTCAATACAGTTCAAAAAAAAAAAAGCGAATTCTGGTGTTTTTGCCATTCATCAGCATTACACATTCCTTTTGTCATCTTTCTGGATAAATCGTCTTTTGTATCTTTTGCAAATCTTCTCTAAAGTTTGAAAGAAGTGAAATTAAAACCTTCACATCTCCTGATAAAATTCCCAATGTCCCCATGAGCCAAGTACTGTTTCTCATACAATTTCTTCTCCTGTATCACTTCATAATTATCTGGGCCATCTCTGGTTTCTAAATGCATCCTTAACTTGCCAAGTTGGACTGCTTGACTTTATCTCTCTGGTAGAAATATCGTCTCCTGCCTAGCAAATACCCCACCTCCTCTAGCTGCAAGTGAGTAGGAAGTGCACATATGCACCTAAATATATTACCTGTCCTCCCTCTTCCTCCTGTCTGGGCCTTTGTTTCTTCACAACTCCAGGTAGTTTCTTTCACATTGGAGTTTAAGGGAATTGGACCATCTGAAACTGTACCGCATATAATCTATGGTATTTTTTTTTTCAAAAATGTGATCCTGCATTTTGAATTTCAGATTAATATGAACTGATCAAAGTAGTGAAGAGTGTTATTGTTCAGTGCCTGTCGTTCAGTTGTGAAAAATCTTATTCATAGCAGAAGCAAAAGTTAAGTGTTCTTAGGTGTGGTAAATTGGTTTGGAGTAGTTGAAAGAGATATGTTAATTATTCAGAGAAGGACAGGTAAGGCAAACCCTTACAAAGTAGATAATACTTGGGCTGGGCATTAAAGCACGAGCAGCATTTTTCATAGTAGGGATGTGGGAGAAGGCATTTCTTAGCAAAAAATAGCCCAGTGTTCTTAGAACTATAGGATGAATAGTAGTGAGTGGAAGCAAGTTTGGAAAATGAAGTTGAGCCTTCAGCTAAAAATAATCCACATACCGAAGTGGCACCTTCTGGGGGTGGGGCTGGGGGGCTCTCCTGAACCTCTTCAAAATCATTGGTTATTTTTCAAGAGTTGGTGGGAACACTTTGACTTAATAAAACTGTACTTGAGTATTTATCACTGTATATTACTTTAGGTTTTCTGCCTTTAGGTTAAAAAACAAAACAAAACATGTGAAGGGAGTGAGAATATCTGTTTGGCTAACAGTAGGCCTCAGAACAAAATATATAGAAAGTGACCAAAATATTTTTTGAGTGAGTAAACGAAATCTGTGATGACATGTATGATTTATAAAATTATCATCACCAGCCGTGTCTGGCGTAAACATGAGGATCAAAGTGAACTTTTAGACTGGTAACAACTACAGGTTAGTTTGCTACTCAAAGATTGTTTTTCCAAAATTCAGCTTTGACGTGGGACATAAGAGAGGGGAGGAGGAGGTGGGAAAAGACATGCACATCTGTAAGCACCTAACCAGGTAGGAAGGGACAGGTGCCAGTCATAGTCTCCAGACTTGGCATATGTATTCTACGTTTGGTGTCTGAGAAGGGAGGGAGGAACTGAAGTGTAAATTATGTATTCTAAAAATCAATCAGCAGCGTGTGCTCTTGTCTTCTGCTCTAATGCATAGCTCTGAAATACCAGGCTGCTCCCACTGAGTGGTAGAAAGGCAAATGGAGACCAGATGTTTGAAGGTGACACACAGACTTTAAATGAGAACTGCTGCTGTGGAAAAGATGAGAAAACTAAATCTTGCCTGGTATAGAATTGTCTAAGAAGGAGGGAGGGGTTCAGTGCTGGGTCATCTCACTAGAAGAGCCAGGCTGGCGGGTAGCCAAGCACAAGTCTTCTCGAAAGAGGAGTAGTTAGTCCCTTCTCTAGGATGATTGGAAGGTGCCCCAAAGTGGAAAAAAAAACTTAGGCATACATCATTCACGTAACCACCAAGGATACAGTGAAGTGAATTCCAAGGATATGCATCCTGAACGAGGTCTAAATTATACTGTGGTTGCACCAATTAAGCAATGAGGCTGCTATTGCTGCCTCTGTGCTTAGGGATGGTGTTTGCCATGCTCTATCATCCTCCCAGAAATTCAAATACCTGGGGCACAGGCATCCTTCTTGGTTCATATTTGAATCAAGGGTTTGGTTGGACACATCTGCTTGGCAGAACCTAGGTCACATGTCTGTAGCCTTGTTGCAAAGGCAGCTGGGAAAGTGGATTGCTGCTTCTATTTCAGTCATGGAATGTAGGGCCTAAAAGATGCAGGGTGACCACAAACTTAACAATTGTCCACTATGCTGGGTGGTGGTTGTATGTTTGTTGTTATTGTTGTTTTTCTTTTACTAAATGTAGTTTCATCAAAGATTCAGCACTCTGTATTTGAGTATCAAGGTTGGACTAGCTTTGGAAGTTATGTATTCACTCAACTCATTTAAGAAACAGCACTTAATTCTCAAAGTAACACCTTTTATGCATTTGATTAATGTTAGACAAACAACCAGTGTGGCAAAATAAAAACAGCTTCTGGTGTCTAAGAGACCAAGTTTAGTCTCCAATCACTTCTTACTAGCTTTGTGAGTTTCGTAAAGTTTAATTACCTGTGTTCTCTTTTTTTTTTTTTTCATATTTAAGATGGGCGTATTGCTATATATACAGTGTGATGTCCAAGTTGCACATTTGGAAGAATTGAGCAGTGTGCTAGACACAGAAGGTAAACTGAATTTATTGACCACTTATGTGCCTGTCACAGTGATAGAAAATGCATATACAAAGATGAATATGCCTTGTCCTGTGCTTTCAAATCGCTAAGATTAAGAAAGCTATTTAGAACAGAACATTTAAGGTGCTTTAATAGAGCTATTTGCAAGGTCTTATAGAAGTATGGGATGGGGTATACAGTTTTTCATTGGGTAAGTACAGGAAGGCTTCAAAGGCAAATGTGATAGTTAATTTGGTATCAACTTGATTGGGCCATCAGGTGCCCAGGCATTTGGTTCAGTGTTCTGGGTGTGTCGGCAAGGATGTTTCTGCATGAGATTAACATCTGAAGTCATAGACTGAGTAGAGCAGACTGCCCTTCCCAGCATGGGTGGGCCTCCTCCATTCAGTTAAATATTTGAATAGAACACAAAGACCAAGTAAAAGAGAATTTTGCCTGCCTAACTGAGCTGGAGAAATGGTCCTTTGAGGCCCTTGAGCTGTAACTTGCACTGTGGGCTGTCCTGTTTCTCAAGCCTTTGAACTTGGACTGCAGTTTATAGTGTCAGTCTCCAGCTTACCAATTGCAGATCTTGGGAGTTCTCAGTCTCTATAATTGAATGGGTCAATTCTTTAATCGTGTTAACATGCAACTTAAGGATGTAAATAAGATGTCATTTAAAGATACTACATACTGTGACACCTGGGTGGCTCAGTCAAGCATCCAACTTTTGGTTTTGGCTCCTATCATGATCTCAGGGTCCTGAGATGGAGCCCCATACATCAGACTCCATGCTCAGTGGGGAGTCTGCTTCAGATTCTCTCGCTGCTCAAGCTCTCACTCTCTCGCTGTAAAATAAATAAAATCTGTAAAATAAATAAATAAAGATACTACATATCGTGTTTCTCTGGAGAACACTGACGAATAAAGGAAATTATAAAATATCACTTAAAGGATAGTAGGAGTTGACAACATATTTAAGGGCATCATTCACTTGTATTTTATTTTACTTTATTTTAAATTCCACTGTAGTTAATATACAGTCCCTTGTATTTTAAATTCACACCTGTTCTTCTATAATGAAAAAGGCCACCAGTGACTGACAGAATATTCCATATTTGTATTTTGAGTATGTAAGGATACCTGCTTTTGTGACAATTGTGCTTTTCTCTGGATTTGCTGTGGCCAGTGCAGTAGCCATGAGCCAATGGGGCTGTGGTGCACTTGCCACGTGACTGGCCCAAACCAAGTTCTACTGTATCTTCCTGTGTAAAATACACAGTGGTTTTCAAAAACTTACTACAAGGAAAAGATGTAAAATCTCTCATATTTTTCTGCATTGTTTACACAGTTAAATATCTTTGACAAATTTAGTTAAATAATACATTAAAATTTGTTTTTCCATTTGTTTTCCTGTGGCTGCCAGAAAATGTAAACTGCCTAGGTGGCTCATACGCATTTCTGCTGGGTGTTACTGCTATACATCCTGGACCCATTGCATGGGTAGGACATGATTATTTACTAGATACAGAATCTTGGCTCCAGACCTACTGAGCCAGAATGTGCATTTCGACTAGATCCCCAGGAGACTCGTCTATACTGGAGAGTTTGTGAAGTACCTCTGTAGCCCATTGTCCTAAAAATACCCCTCTTAATCCTCCATCTGTAGTAGACGTTTCCTTTCTGATGCTCTGATTCCTAGAGAGGCTGAAGAGTAAAGATGATGCAACTTCACAAGAGGCAATATGAGAATTCTGAATATGTTTCTAAATGTAGGGTCCAGTTGTTAAAACACCGTGCTTAGCAAGCTGGGGCACAGATCAACTTCATTTTGTCATCAGTTTCACGGAGGGAGAATGAACTGTTTCCTCTTCTGTACCCATTTGTCTTCAGCAGGCTTTTGCCCCAGTCTGGGGTTCTTGCTCTAGTGCCTGCAAGTCCTTTGTTCATCTGACATTTCCAGTCTCTCTGCCCACAGCTGTTAGCAGTTTTCCCTTCCCATCCTGCCCCTTTATCATCCCTCCTGATGATCTCCCCTGATCATCCCCCCGGGCCCTGTTTTCTGCTTTCTCTCATGACAGCTAATTTTGTGCAAAAGTAATTTCAGAGTAAGGTGTTTGTGCTTGATAATAGCTTAATATTTTACCTCTCCTGTAGTTTTATTGCATTTTAATAGAGAGTTCCTGGAAATAAAATGGCTTATCTTAACTAGAAAGAATGAAGCAGAAGGGGTAGAATTTGGGGCATCATGCCAGTCCAGTGAAACAGATAGTTCGGACAGAAAGGTCTTTCGGCACCATTCTGGTTTCCATCTCTGTAATCTATATTTGTTGGCATTGTCAGAATTCATTTAATATGAAGATTAAATATCTTAGAAGTTGTCATTTCAATGCATGAGATAGAATTGATACAGAGTAAAGGAAAATGAATCATTAGAAAAAAAATTAAGTCATCACTTAATTTTGTACAAGTATTGTGTTACTGGATCCCCCTCTTGGTGGGTGTCAAGCCAAAAGATACCACCAAGCCAAAGAATAGAGAAAGGAAGGCTTTACTTGTAACAAGTAAAAGAGAACATCGGGAGTATTTCCCAAAGCAGCATCTCCTTGAACAACAAAAATGGGGCAGTTTTAAGCTAAGTGTGTACATATTCATGAAGGGGTTTGCCCAAGGGGGAGTTCAGCATAGAATTGGGGGAAAAGTCCTCTTAAAGTGATAGTCCAGGTCAAAGTCATGATAGCCAGCAAGGGTCAACATCATCAGTTCTGTCTTGAGTTGGTCTGGTATTTGAGTGCTCTAAGGGTTTTAAATTTTGCAAAGGTAGCTCAAGTATGTGTGCCAGGTCAGTCTTTGCTTTTCAACCAATTTATTGTCCCTTTTATGACTAGATTGTCTCCTGGCCTGATAGTGGCTATTTGTCCTTACAATCTTTTGTTCCCTTGAAATTATTATCTACTGGGGTCTATTCTTTTGTATATCTCAGGAAGTTCTGCAAGAAATGTTCTTTGGGCAACTAGTACCAGTCACGCAGAGATCACAAGATGGCTAGGGGTCTAAAATGACTTTTATGTCAAGAAAGTTATATCTTTTTCCAGGGATCCCTAACTTTCTACTTATATTAAACAAAATGAACAGAGAACTGGAACTGGGTATTTTTTTTCCCTTTTTACACTTGAGCCCAAAATATTCCTTTTTAAAAACCTTTTTAAAAAATAAAGTATGATACAAATACAGAAAAACTATGATTTATCACAAAATAAATATCCAAATGATATCCATCTTGGTTAAGAAAGAATTTTCCAATAAATATAGCTTAGTTTGGATGTTTATTTTTCCATTTTATATACTAGGAAACATGTCTAGCTATTTCAAAATGGTTTCTGAGATTCAATCGTGTTGTATGCTGTAGTTGTCTAAATTTCATACAAAATAATCCACTGTATGAGTGACCTAGAATGCATTTGTATATTATACCACTGCTGAAGTCTGAGTTGTTTGTAGTTTAGAGATAGTATGAATAAAGCTGATTCAAATATTTTCATTCACGCCTTTTGTGCAAATGTCATATATTCCTGATGAATACAATTGCTTATAACAGACTGTCCCAAATCTGGTGGTAAAAAAAAAAAAAAAAAATTCCCTCACACACATTAGTTGGAATGGCTTGTCTTCAAACTGATATCTATCTTCTGAAACCAGTGGGTATCTCAGGGCATATTCATATGTTGATAAAAGAATCAAGAGCATGAGCCCCACTGCACATGTATATGTCTTGCCTTTACTCACATTGCATCCATTGGCATCCCATTGGCCAAAGGAAGTCACATGATCAAGCCTAAACTCCAAGGATGGGTAAGTACACTCCACCCATTCTAAGGCCATGGTAAGGGTATACAAATGGAATATCTGTTCAGAGAACAGAGACCAGCAATTCCATGTAACACACGTAACAGGTCTGATGAGCTTTAGTAGACAGTCCCAGGTAGTTTTTGGTTTTTGCATCCCCTTTACTAGATGATCATTCTCCATGGCTCTACCAGTGCACTACTTATGGTATCCTCAGTTCTTTAAATCTGCTATTCTATTGTGAGAACACTTGGATCCTATAGTTTTCACTTGTTTTTTACTGATCATGAATAAGGCTGTACAGCTTTAAATTTATCAGCCATCTGAAAAGTGCTCACTTTACATTTACTAGAATTGGGAACAGCTTTAAAATTTGAAGTTGAATTTAAAAATTTTGAATTGGAAATTTTGAGAATATTTGTGAAGCATCCTATATTTTTACCCTGTTATCTCCTCAACCCCTGGTGTCACTATCAATGCCTCCTAACCCTCAAGGAAGGGAAGGAAGAGACTGCATATCTTTTTGATACTCTGCCCTCTACCTAGGATACTCTTGGTTTTTTTCCTTACCCTTATTAGTAAGATAACTTCTAAGATAGCCCAAAGGTCAGCTCTCCTATGAAGTCTTTGCCTATTCACCAACCTCCAACTCCAAATGGACTTTGTTATACCTCCATTGTGCCCTTTTTTAAGGACAAGAGCCATGTATTACTGATCTTCATATTCCTAGTACATAGTATCCATAAATGAATAAGTGAAAATTTCTCTGTGATAGCATGCTTTTTACAAGTTGTGTGATGATGGGCAAATGACATAACTTCTATGAACATTAACTTTTTCTCTGTAAATGGAGGTGAGAATAGTTCTTCATATGGTTATTACAAGATTTAAATGACATATGAATAAAAATATATATTTTACCATGCTATCATAATTTCAGTGCTTTATGAATGATAGTAATAAATATCATTTAAAAACCCTCACTGTCTCACCAACTTCTCATTGGAGAAGATTGCTTCTTTGAGGGATTTGTAGAAATTCTTCATACATTCTGGATATGAGTCTTTTGTTGATACATATACTTTATTCCACACTATGGCTTATATTTTCCTTAATAGTGCCTTTGATAAACCAATCTGTTGTTTTAATGTACTCACAATTTTAATAAATGTATTCTAATTTGTCAGTCTTTCAATTTATAGTTAGTATTAATATCAGTTTTTAGTAAGTCTTGTCAGGGGTGCCTGGGTGGCTCAGTCAGTTGGGTGACTGACTTTAGCTCAGGTAATGATCCCAGGATACTGGAATAGAGCCCCACATGGGGCTACCTGCTCAACAGGGAGCTTGCTTCTACCTCTTCCCCAGCCTCTCCCCACTGCTCCTGCTCTCTCTCTCTCTCTCTTTCCCCCCCATCCCTCCCTACTTCTCTCTCTCAAATAAAATCTTAAAAAGAGTCTTGCCGCTCCAAATGATGAAGGTATTATCCTACAGTATCTCCAAGAGATTTTGTTTTGCATATTTACATGCAACCCAACTGTAATTGATTTCTGTGTATATTGTGAGATAGCAGTCAGCTTCCATTACTCAATATTTATACCTGTTCGATGTGCTATTTATTGAAAATATTCTTTTTCCTACTGCTTTGAAGTGCCAATTCTGTCCTGTAAAAAAAAAAAAGTGGTCAATAGTATGTGGGTTCTCATTCTGTTAGTTGATTTTTCTGTGTGCCAGTATCACCTCGTTTTAATTGCTGTAGATTAACAGTAAGTCTTGCTATGTGGTAGAGCTTATGTACTTTTTTGAGATTGTCTCAACTATTTTTGGCCATTTTCACTTCCATATTAGTTTAGAATTAGTTGGTGAATCTATCCACGCGCCCCCACCACCCAACTCTGATGTGTGTTTATAGATCAATTAGGGGAAAATTAACCTCATTAAAATATTTAATCTATCAATTCATAAATGTGGCATACACTTCTACTTATTTTTCATCTTTAATTTTTCTCATAATGTCTTACAACTTCCTAAGAAGTTGCAAAACTTGCAAAACTTTTGCAAGATTCATTCTTTAAGATTTGATATTTTTGATGCTACGTTAATACCATAATTTCACTTACTCTGTTGCATGCTGATTTTTTCTGTATTGACTTTGTTCCCAGAAAAATGATTACTAATAAGTTACTAAATTGATTTATTCAATCTATGAATTTATCTATAGAATCTTTGAAAACTTCTATACACCCAAAAGACATTTTCTATGTATGGTGACATTTTCCCTTTCTAAATTTTTTTTTAACACTGGTCACAATCTTTGTCTAACTGAACAGGTGGGACTACCAACATAAAGTAAAGTATTTATAATGAAAATTCTCATCTTGTATTCAACCTGAGTGAATGGTTTTGGTATTTATCCATTAATCATAATGTTTGCTTTAAGTTTTGTTTAGCTACTAAGGACTAGAGATAAAGCAAGCTGCTTCTATGCCTATCTTGCTAAAATGTTTTTGAGAGTTTGGAATTTTTTATACATAAGCAGATATGGCTATATCTATTTTATTTGAGATAATTGTAAATTCATATGGCACTATAAGATAGATTCTATGTCCTCTTTCCCAGTTCCCCTCCATGGTAGTACTTCTCAAACTTGGTACAACATCACAATCAGGATACAGGTAGTCAAGATACAGAACATTTTCATGACCACAAGGATCCTTTATGTAGATTTCGAAAACAACACCCACTTCCTCCATAATGCCTGGCAACCACTAATCTGTCATCCATATCTATAATTGTGTCATTTCATGAATATTATATAAACAGGATCATAGAATATGTAACCTTTTGAAATGGGCTGGTTTTAATTAGCATAATTCTGTGGAGATTCATCAAGGCTGTTGCATGTATCAACATTCCATTCTTTTTTAAACTGTTCAATAGTATTCCATGATATGAGTATACCACAGGTTGTATAATTATTCACACACTGAAGGATATTTGACCTGTTTCCCATTTTTAGCTATTAGGAATAAAGCTACTACAAACAACTTGGGGAAAAATTATTGTGTCTTTATGAGAATGTAAGTCTTCATTTCTCTGTAATAAATGCCCAAGAATGCAATTGCTGTTTTACATATTCCAAGGGGAATATAAATACATGTGGAATATATATAAAATTTATTTTAGAGAGCATGCACATGTGTGCAAACACACATGTTAGGGGAGGGACAGAAGGAGAGAATCTTTGGTGAGCAGGGATCTCAAGGTGGGGCTCAATCTCATGATCATGAGATCATGACTGAGCTAAAACCAAGAGTCAGACATTAACCAACTGAGCCACCCAGGTGCCCCAATATGTGGAATATATTTTATACACTGCAAAAGATTTTTTTTTAATTTATTTGAGAGAGAGAAAGACAGAGATAGCAAGAGAGAGAGACCATAAGCAGGGAGGAGAGGGAAAAGCAGGCCCCCTGCTGAGCAGGGAGCCAGACATGGGGCTCAATCCCAGGACCCCCGAGATCATGACCTGAGCTGAAGGCAGATGCTTAACTGACTGAGCCACCCAGGCAACCCTCCAAAAATTTCTTAGTAGTAATCTCATGTTTCCACATCCTTACCAGCCTTAAGTGTTGTCACTTTTTTACAAGCCATTCTGATAGGTATGTAGTAATAGCTCATTGTGATTTTATTTATTTTAAGATTTTATTTGAGAGAGCATGAGCTAGTGGGGGGGAGGAGGGTATGGCAGGTGGCGGGTTGCGGATGGGCGGTGGGTAGGGAGAGGGAAAGCAGACGGCCTGCTGAGCAGGGAGCCCAAAGCCAGGCTCTATCTGACTCTGGGATCATGAACATGTTTTATGTGCTTATTTGCTATGTATGTATCCTGTTTCATGGAATGTCTCTTCATGTCTTTTGTTCGCTCTCTAAGTAGATTGTTGTTTTTGATTTGAGAGTTCTTTGTCGTGCTAAATAGTAGTCCTTCATCAGATGTTTGGTTTGCAAATATTTTCTCCCATTCTAGCATTTTTTTTAACCCTAATAGGGTCTTTTATGGTACAAAAGCTGTCTTAAAATTTTGAAGTCCAGTTTATAAACTTTTCCTTTTATGGACTTTTTATGTGAAGTCTAAAATTCTGCATAGCACTGGATCATAAAGATTTTTCCTAAGTTTCTTCTAAAAGTTTGATAGTTTTATGTTGAGGCTTATGATCCATTTTTAGATTAATTGGTGTATAAAGTGTGATACTTAGCCAGAGGTTTGCTTGTTTTTGCCAATGGATATTTAATTTTTCCTACACCATTTGTTGAAAAGGCTCTTCCCTTCACTAAATTACTTTTGCACTTTTGTCAAAATGTAGTTACATTTTTGAGGGCTTATTTCTGAATTCTCCGTTCTGTTTTATTGAGCTATGTGTCAATACTATGTAGTCTTGATTACTATAGCTACATAGCAAGTTGTGAATTCAGGAAAACTGATTCCTGCTACTTTTCAAAATATTTTATCTTTTCTAGTTCCTTTTTCTTTTCATAAAAGACTTAAAAATGGTGCCCGTATCCACACATACACATAAGTTTTTCAAGATTTTGATAGAAATTGTGTTAAATCTTTACACAACTTGTGGAGAATCCACATATTTATCATGTTGAGTCTTCTAAGCATGAAAATGGTATGGCTCTGCATTTAGATTGTTTAAAATTTCTTTCATCAGTGTTACATGGCTATTAGCATATAAGGTCTGCACATGTTCTATTTACAGCTAAGTATTTAATTTGTTGAACAGTTCTAAATTGGTTCACTGTTGGGTCAGTTATAATCTAAATGTGTTCTGTCTTGCTAGGCTCCGCTTCATTTCTCCTGGGCTTTCTTGTTTTGTCTGTACCCATTGGTGTTTCTAGGCTGCCAGCTTTTTCAGTTTCAAGTCTGTGAAGCAAAAAGAAAACCCAGAGAACTCACCAGTGAGTTATTCCTTGGATCCTGAAGTTTTTAGCCAGGCTGCCTTTTCCTCTTCACCTTTCAGAGTTGTCTTAAGCTTGTTCTAGAAATAATTTTCGCACTTTTATGTTGTATGTAGCAGGAAGCATAGAGAAAAGTATATCGATTTCATCTTCCCAGAAACCAGGGTCTTGGTTTAAACCAAACCTCTGCCACCAGGTGTTTCCATATTGTATCTATGGGCTCCAGAAGTTTATGGAACCATTCTGGAAGGTGTTCTCATATTGTATCTGTGGGCTCCAGAAGTTCACAGAACCCTTCTGGAGGTATCCATCAACTGTGGCACTCCCACAATTGCTCTAACCATAAAAGCTAGTTACTTCTGTGAAGAGATAGTCTGTATGTAAATGCATTCTATTTTAAAGTCTGGGAGACAACCATTTCACAGATCATGGCCTTAGGATCATGTAACCACCCATCATGAGAATGGGGAATAGGGGCAAGAAAGGTAGAAATGAGGTGTTGTCATTTCTTGCTAAAGGAGCTGGGGAGAGGAGAACATCTACTCTTTTCTTTCCCTCACCCCGAAAGAAGTGAGGTAGAGACAAAGCACTTGAAACACTCGATGTTGGTGTAGCCAAATCCTTTTACCTCTCATTTCTATTTAGCAGAAGATAGCCAAGTAATCTGATTTCCCACGAACCTCTCTATCTGGCTGAAAGGAAAGAGTTAGAAAGCTCCAACGTTGAAAGGATGTGGATGTCCTGAACTATTTTCTGTAGACGACAGTTTTGGGGAAGAACATGGATCTTGCTGCTGTCTCAGCAATCTCTTACCAGACTACAGGTCTACTCACTAAAGAGGACTATTACCTCTTTTCAAAGACCTCTCCGTTGGCTTATCCTTGCTATGAGAAGCCGTTGTTTGGAATGGCCTCTCCCAGGAGTGGCCCTCCTGCAGGTGCAGATCTCCAGGTGTCCTCTGTTTCCAAAGGAAATGCTCCAGCTTGCACCACCTCAAAAGATCTGGTGTGGAAAATCTACCTGAGGACCCTACAGAATGCATGTGGTTGTCTCCCTTGGAGTTAAACTTCCCGGAGCATTAACATTGGGCATTTCCCTGGGAGCAGCAGGAAAATGCTACTTGGTATGAACTACCCCAATAGAATCTGCTTCTATGTCTATAGGAAAGATTTCAATTGCTGTGTAACTCCGATATCATCACAGAGCCCTTACCCCTCCCAGATGTAAATAAACTTGGCTCAATCCTCAATTTTATAGCATGAGGAAAAAAAATATAAATTCTGCCTTATAATTCCCATGAATCTCCCGAACTTAGTTTCTAATGACACCTCTATCTTCAGCTCTTACTGCCATGGTGGGGAAGTGTGTTCTCATTCACTTTGAGGCCTCTCTGAAGCCAAATTCAGCCAGTCTTCAAAATCTTTTTCAAATCCAGCAGGCATATATACCCTCAATAGATTTCACTGAATGTTTACATTCAGGAGGAGGGGTTGTGCTACAATCCATGCAATTCCCTGCCTGTCTTGGACTCTTACCAGGCCTCCCCCTTGCAAACCCTGTTTTCTATCTGCTTCTTTGGAGGACTGACCTTAGCTCAACTTCAGCTGGGTGTCTTCTGTCTTTCTAAATAAGCACATTTCAAACATTTTTAATGTTAACACTCATTACAATACAGTACAATTGCCTATTTATGTATTCTTCCAAGATTTCAAACTGTATAGATAGAAATCAGTTCTTTGTCAACATGGAACATGGTAGATCCTGTGCCTATTAGCGTGTGTAACACAGATTATATACTCAAGCTCATATTGATACATTAGATTTGTATCAATACTGATACAGCCATGATTTCCCTTTCTGTTCAAGAGGAAGTTTCCAGTGCACGTTGTTCCAAGATATTTCTGCTTTATACACATATAAACACCCAATTAGGATGATTTAAGAAATTCTTTGAGAAAGTTATAAATGATCTGAATCTGATCCTTTATATTTTTTAAAGAATTGGGTTAATGATTAATATTTTAGAGATGTATACTAACTCAGGGTCACAGAAGCGTTTCTTCAGTGTACCTGTTATAATACATTTAAAGTTTTCAGGTACACCATATAAGAATTATTCAAGTATCTTAAGATTTTTTTTAAAAGTCTTCAAGTGAAAATTCAACAATAACCTAATATTTTTTTCTCAGTTACATTGTGGCTTTAAATTATCCCAATTTCAAATTTACAACAAATTTTAAAGTTTTAAAAGTTTAAAATTTTAAAATTTTAAAGATATTTAAATATATTCTGTGTATATATATACAAATTTATATAAATATAAATATATTTAAAGATATTTAAGTATATTCTGTAAAGGAATTAAATGAATTTTTTGTATAGATTATTCAGAACATCTTAAGGCTTTTTAATTATAAACTTTTTTTTTGTAAGATTATTGTAAATCTGTCCTACCAAATCCTCTGATTTACTTTTTGGGGGGAGAAACATTCCCACATGGGTAACTACAGATGGCAGAAGTAGAAGTGGTTTAGTTTTAATATGATTTTATGGTTAACTTGAAGCAATATTTTTTTAAAAAGTTATTACATAACATGCCTTGAGTTTGAATTTCCCTCCCTCCCTTCCTTCCTTTCTTCCTTTTACCATTTTATAGTCCACTTTAGTTGATCCTTCTAGAACTCCTATGCAGTGACTAGCATGTACTATTAACTCCATCTTACAAGTAAGATTAAGTTGTTGGCCACTTATAACACCAAAATTTAGTGATGGATGTGAGGCTTTAATACAGGTCTTTGGTGATTTCCTCCTGTAAAATACTGGAGAAGGAAAGCGAAGAAGATCTGAGAAGCCAGGGTCTCAAACACCAGTGTTTTCAAACAAATTTTAAAGTAGCATTTTAAGGTAGAATTTTAGAATTTAAGGTGGAATTTTAAAGATGCCTCTAAGAATCTAACTCCATTGTGCTTTCCAGTGCAAACAACATAGCAGGCAGTTGCTACTATTTCTGCCTGATAAAGCTTTGTATACATTTGGCCTCTTGCTCTGGAAGATAAATGAACTCACTTCAGAGTTGCGTCTATAGGCGAATGATTGAAATTCAGGGAGGTGTTTATATGTATTCAAGAGTATTTCTGTCACTGCATTTCTATATGGGAGGTCTCAAAGGGAGTGGATGGATGGAAACAGGAGGGAAGATTGTTTATTGGAAGGAAATGAAAGGGATTAGTTTCTATGGAGGCCAGGGAGGTGACCTAGATTCACAACACTGAAATGTGTACTGTGATAGACACTTCTTAAAAGAGAGAAAGAAATCTTGGATAGAAGGCCTGGCTTAATTTCCAGCCAATTCACATCAAGTCTCTTTGAAGGGGTTTTCTGATCCCAGGAGAAGCTTTTATTTGATATACGTTTCATGTGCTGGGTTTATCTAGGGCTCAGATAATCACAGAGCAGTTCTCGTCTGGATTACTCAGCATGCTCCTGGCCTCAGCAGGCTCCTTTTGGGGCCTTTGAGTTAAATAAACAAACATGAAATCTGAAAGACTCACATGTGATTCTCAGGTCACAATGTCCTTTTCAAAGTAACTATTCTTATTTCCCTATAAAATTGAAAAACAACCCTATGCATTAAAAAAAATAATCATAAGATTTCTCTTGTGTAAGAGGAAGATCAGAGAAAGTACAAAGAGCAGTGGAATGGAAAATGGACTGTGTGGTTGTCCATATACTGAATGGTGTTATAGAATGACCAGTAGTTGCTCACACCAGATTGACCATCCTGCTACTTAGACTTCCCCACAACTTGATTTCTGGAGCACAGTCATAAGGAATGAATTTCCTGGAACTCACTGTTTCCACTTCCATGATACAGACATGGCAAAGCCATTTCTAACCTGTGTTTGTGGTGGTCCTCCTTTCCTCCCTCTCTGAGTAAATATCCTAGGTATCTGCCCATCTTCAAGTGCCAGAAATTGGAGAGCTACTCTTGCATCCTCCTCCTTCCTTGTCCCCTAAATATTACTAAGTGTATAGTTTCAACCTCCTAAATATCTTGCAACTCTGTCAGCTCTTTTTCCACCCTAGTGCCATTGTCATAATATAGACAACCATCTTTTCTCACCTAGATTACTTATAAAGATTTAATCTTTCTAGTTTCCCACCTTAAAATCTATTTGCCACATTTCAGCCTGAGAATTCCAAAATGCATATCTGATAATGGCGTTATGATAGAGTCCAAATTTCTTAAAAACAAAAACCACACGTGAGCATTATTAAGCATATTCTACACACAGTGTACTGTGCTGGATACCTTTTACACATTATCTTCTTGAAGCCTCTGAACACTCCATGAATTAAATAGAAATATTATCATAATTTTCAAATGAGTAATATGCATTTTAGAGAGACCAAGTGGTTTTTTTCCCTCCTAAAATTAGGTAGCTGGTATTGGTAGAGCCAGGATTTAAACCCCAGCAGTCTGACTACCTCACTCAAAAATATGATTCCATTTAATATATTCATAGGCAAGTCTGATTTATCTTGTAGATTTCATATTCTGTTCCCAAAACTCTAGGATTTAATCACTGAAATTATCTAGATTACTTTGTTTCATCACTTTTTAAAAAAAGATTTAAGAGAGAACATGAACAGGGGTAGGGGCACAATGAGAGGGAGACTACCAGACTCCCCACTGCGTGGGGGAACCTGACACTAGGCTTGATCCCAGGACCCTGAGATCATGACCTGAGCCAAAATCAAGAGTTGGATACATAACTGACTGAGCCATCCAGGTGCCCCTTGTCACATCATTTTTATAACATCTGGGATTCTGGCTTTTAGTTTGCCTTTCTCTGTCTTGAATTTATCCTAACTCCTACTCAGGTTAGGTGCTACTTCTTCCAGGAAGCATTCCTTGACTTTCCAAGTGTATATCAGAAGATTGAAATCATACAGAGTATCTTTTCCGGTCAAGATGAACTGAAACCAGAAATCTACAGCAGAAGAAAAAGATACACAAAAATGAGAAAATTAAGCAACCAATGGGTAAAAGAAGAAATCGGAGGGCATTAGAAAATACTTAGAGATTAATGAAAATGAAATACAACATTTAAAATTTATAGGATGCAGCAAAAGCAGTGCTGAAAGGAAAATGTATGACTGTAAATACTCACATTAAAAAAAGATCTCAAATTAATAACTTCACTTTAAACCTTAAAAAATGAGGGAGGAAAAAAAACTAAACCTAAAGCAAATCAAAGGAAGGAAATACTAAAGATTAGAAGAGAGGTAAATAGAGAATAAAGGAAAAAGAGAAAATACTATGTTACTTCAAAAAGATGAACAAAATTGACAAACCTTTAGCTAGATTGTCTAAGAAAGTGCTTACTCAAATAAGATATTGCGGACATCAGTACCAACCTTACAGAAATGAAGGATAATTGTATGCAGGAGAATGAATTTATATCCTTACCGAACAACATACTAAAAAATATGCAGCTGGGACACTTGGGTGTCAGTTAAGTGTCTGCCTTTGGCTCAGGTCATAATCCCAGGGTCCTGGGTGGTCCTACATTGGGCTCCTTGCTCAACAGGGAGCCTGTTTCTCTGCCTGCTTGCCACTCCCCCTGCTTGTACTCTCTTGTGTGTGCTATCTCTCTCTCTCCCTCTCAAAAATAAATGAAATCTTTAAATAAATAAATATGCAATTGATGACTCATTGAACACTACCTCTGAAACTAATGTACTATATGTTGGCTAATTGAACTTAAAATTTTTTTTAAGAGAAAGCTAAATAAACTGAAAATGGATCAATGACTTAAAGGCAAAGGCTAAAATTCTAGAACTCTTTGGAGAAAACATAGCATTAAATATTCATAACCTTGAATTTAGAATAGATCCTTAGGACACTAAAAACATGAAAAAAAAAAAAAAAAAAGAAACTATCCTCCATAAAAATTAACTTTCATGCATCAGATGCCATTATTAAAGTTAAAAAACCTACAGAAGAGGAAAAAGTATTTACAAATGCTACCTGATAAATGTTTAGAATCCAGAATATATACATTTGTACAAATTAACAAGTATGCAAACATATTAAAACTTTATAGTTTTTGGTATATAATTCTTTGCCTTCTTGGTTAAGTTTATTCCTAAGTATTTGATTCCTTTTGATACTATTATAGGTGAAAACTCTTTCTTTTATTTTAAATTATCATCAGTGTATGGAAAGACAACTGACTTCTATGTGTTTGATTTTTGTATCCTGCAATTGCTGAATATTTTAGAAGTTCCAACAGCACCCCCACCCCACTCCTACCCATTAGAGCTTTCTATTTATAGGATCATGTTAGTTATCTTTTCTCTTCTCTTCCAATTTGGATGATTTTTATTTATTGCCTCGTTGCTCTGGCTAGGACTTTAGTACTATGTTAAATAAAAGTTAAAGCAGACGTACTTGTCCCTGATCTTAGAGGAAAAGCTTTCAGTCTTTCGTTGACTACAATATTAGAATGCAAATTTGCAGTGCAAGATGAAAAAAAAGGGTGATGAATTTATTTCAAAATTTGTTCTGTAGGTAATATGACCAAGGTATCTCAAATCATAATATTCTCCCGATGAAGGAGAAATAAACCTGACTTCACCTTAAGCAGAAACACTCTCCTTTATATCCCTGGGTTATATCCTTCTTACTTTGTGGACTCAACTAGAATATCTCGTTCTCTTAACCTAGTTAGAAATTCTTGGTTATGAAATCTAAAAATGAATTATGCCTCTTCATTTGAGTGTATCTGAATGTAAACTCTGTCTTGTGTTTTTCAGAAGATGCTTATAAGACCCAGGTTAGGATTGATGATGAGCCAGCTTATTTGGACATTTTGGACACTGCTGGTCAGGTAGGTAATTTTCTTAGATCTCTCCAGTCTCTGAGGCCAATTTAGGCTTTAATCGCAAATACATTTGCCACAAAGAAGAGTTTAACAATTCAAACAGGACAAGAGCAAATTTGCAATAGTGATGAGAAATAAAAAAAGATTTGGCAGTAAAATGTAACTCATTGCCAACCAGAATATTTTAGCATTCCTTTAATTTTTTAAATACAAAATTTTAAGTGTAGATGTAATATTGCCATCTAAGGTTATAAAATTAACGGAATAGTTTATTCTTCCTCAGATGTATGCAAAATTTGTCTTAGACCCTAATCTGGTGATAGCTTTTATTTAAAAAATTTTAGTGACATAAGAAAGGAAGATCTACTTAGCGCATACGCTCATGGAACCAAGGGTAGAGATAGTTAGGTGGAGTGGGTGACGTAACCAAGATGTGGTATTATCTAGTATGTTAATTTACAAATATGTAGATAACAAGGAGGAAGAGAGCATTGTTGGTGTATATAAAAATATAGGACTAAAATACTACGTAGCAATTATAAGTAAAATGGACAAAAGGAGTCAGAATAAAGACCTTTAAAAGCCTTGGTGTATTTGGGAGGAGGACAGAGATTTTATTTCATTTCATACTTTAAATATAATAATAAAATATAAACACATCAAATTCCATACATAAAACACCTCTCTATTGTAAACCTAAAACTGTTCTTAAAAAAAAAAAAATTCTTAGAAATACAACTTAGCAGGGGGGAAAGGGAAAATAAAAAAATAATATATTTTGAAGTTGAAAAGGAAGAAGAAACATAATAAATATAAGCCTATCAGGAATCAAAATAAGTGGAAATGGATATACTATCTTTCCCAGAATAGTCAAGTAAATTGTTGGCATTATATTGAATAAAAGAACAAAACTAACCTGTACTTCTTTGGTTTAGAAGAGACATAAGAGTACAGAAAGTTTGCAAATCAAAGAATGATTAGGAAAAAAAAAATAGTAAAAAGGTAACCAAACCTAAAATGGATATATCTGTATTAAAATCAGGCAAAGTAGATTTTATTGCAAAAAGCATTATTAAGGTGTAAAAATGTCAGATTGCAATAGAAAAAAAATTAAAGATAAATATTGGTCTATAAAATTCAAGAAAAATGTATAACTCTAAAGAGCATAAATCCAAAAGCCTGTATAATGGGAAACTCTAAGGCATCTCTTTCAGATTTGAGAACACATTTAACTTAAACAGAATGCTGCAGTCAATATGTGAGCAGGCATTCTTTTCACATAAGTTCTTATCCTTTTTATTGATTTTTAATCTAATTGCAAAAAAATGTGGTCTATAGATTACTTGCTATATATAATTTTACTTTGTGGCTTGGGGTGTGAAAATTTTAGAAAATGTTTAAGCTAGTGGTTACTTCTCCAAGAAGGGGAGAGATACAAAGTTGACTTCAACTACATATGTGATGATTCATGTTTCATAAAATTCTGATTCAATAAAGGAGAATGTTAACAGTTGAAAACCTAGGTCATAGGTGCACAGATCTTCATTACATTGCTTTCCTTTTGTACTTAAAGTATATGTTGAAATGTTTATGATTTCATCTATTTGATGTAACTATTTAAAAAAAAACTGCATTAACTGGCATATTGGTATAAGCCACTGGAAATACATGGTTTCTTTCTATATTTATGAAATATTAAGATTATTTGAAATCTATATATTAATAAATTCATTTGTTTCGAAGGACATTTGGATAATGGGCTTATGGTAAGGGAGGAGGTCTGAAGCCATTGGGGCTATTTCGAATGGAGAAATTATTTCAGTTACTTGAAAGAGCTATGTTATCCAAGGGAAAATATACTTCTTTTCAGGGGAACTTTTAAGCCTAATTGGAAGAAGATTGAGTAGGAGCAGGTTAAATTTCACTCAATATAATATATTTGTAACAACTGAAATACTAAAACCAAAATAGTCATCTAGAATTACACTTCGGTAGAAAGTGAAATCCTTTGTATTTCTAATAGTTGTTCAGTCTACAAGTATGTGTGAGCACTTACCTAGCCACACTGGGTATTAATGTAATCATGGATAGCTGGATGTTTCTACTTCCCATTGGTGTAGGCTTGGCCATGTTACTGCTCAGGTCAATAAAATGTAGGCAAATGACTCAACCTGCTAGTTCTGAGTCGAGGTCTTAAGAGGCACTGCTATGCACAAAGATGAGGCAGGTAACCCTTGGTCCCAGGAGAAGGAGGGATACACATGGAACAGACTTAAACCCAAATCAAAGACTAGAATAAAGTCCAGCCAACTCATAGCCTGAAACACATCTCCAGCCACCACACAGACTGGTGAAGTAGAAAAACCATGAATACTAGTAGCTTCAAGCTCCTAAATTTGAGTAGCTTTGTCATGCAGCAGTATCATGACAATAGCTGACCAATGCAGCATATTATAGGAGCATTCATTAGTTCAGTGTGCCTAAGGATGGACAATATTACCTATTTTTAGATGAAGCGGTAAGTGATACGAGAGAAATCTGCATATATTGACTCAAGTACTTTCTAAGTCTGAGATCCTATGCTCTGGAATCAATGAAAAACTTGTAAATAAACAATTTGATAAAGTATTATATGTGTATACCCTTATTTTTCTGAGCTAGCTTCAGTTGCAGCCACACATAGTCAGGAATGCATCACGCTCAAAAGATGGTGACTTGTTGGCTTCCAAACTATTAATCTCTCACATGCAAGAGATAATCTATACAGTTGAGTTAATAAGACTTATGTCACAGTAGGGGACAGTAGAGAACACCATTGAAACACATTTAATAATACCATTTTGTTTTCTTTTGTAACTATTCCTGTTCAACATTCGTTGAAACTTATTATCCTTACAACTAATCCAGGAAGTAGAAAAGTTATTGTTGCCACCTAGAATTTGAGTAAAATGGAATACAAAGAAATTACCCTTTGGAGGCAATACTGGTAGTAGGGCCAATTACCAAAGTGTTTGTGCTATGCACAAAGCCTTGCAGTGCTATAATAATCCCATGGAAGAATCATTGGCTATCACCATAGGCCATGTTGCAAAAGACTTTTACCTTAACTGTTCTTCCAGTGTTGAAATTCTCTTTTCAATGCTCAATGCTCCTGCCAAATGCTCATTAAGCCTGTGTTCGACCACTTCAGTTGATTAGGTAGTCTGCTTCTAGAAACAGACAAATAAGGCTTTCAGGAAACTCAAATTATTTGTAAGGATTGTCTTACAATGAGATTAAATTTTCCTCTTTATAGTTTCTAACTATTGGTCTCAGATTCCTTGAAAATAACTCTATTACTCATTTCATATGTAGAAATTTTAAGTTTTATAGAGGTTAAATGATTTAACTAAAAAAACAACAAGCTATTGAGCCAGCTATTCAAGCTCTTTCTTACTTCATTTCCAATCCCTTAGTATGTGTGAAGTACTATCCTATGTCAAGAAAATGCCGTTGGTTGAGCATCTGATGACTCGATTTCAGCTAAGGGGGGAGTCTGCTTGAGATTCTCACTCTCCCTCTTCATCTCCCTCTGCCCCTTCCCCACTTGTGTGCTCTCTCTCTCTCTCTCTCTTTCTCTTTCTCTATCTCTCTCTCTCCCTCCCTCCCCCCTCTCTCAAATAAGTAAATCTTTAAAAGCAGAATGGAATATAATTGGGCCTCTGTTCTTAAAATGCTTGAGCTTTGGGGCAGTGGAAGAATACTAAATGTGCAGCAAATTGTGATAAGCAGTATAGCAGAAGTATAGAAATTTTGGTAGTGTGTTATCTCAGATGCCTAAATTATTTTTTGTTCTGACCTAAATACAAAAAAAAAACATTCAAAAACAGAGGTTAAAAATAATTTTTACATGAATTTAAGTGAAACTAACAAAATAAGTTCAGTTCAACTATAAATGTATTGAATCTTCCTTATTAGAAATAATAAAAGTAATCATCCTCCAAACACTTCAAATTTTATTTTTTTGGTGTGCTAATATATCCAGTCAGTGCAACTTTTCTAGACCTATGTATTCCCCCAATACCTGGCTACCTCCTATATTAATATCTTCTCAAGCGATGGGAAATGTCATTGTAACCTATTTGGTTTATCCCCTAACCAACTCTGTGGTCAACCAACCTGGCATTAAAGAAGTCTAGAGATTTCTGCTGTCCTTCTAATACCCCCCTCTTGTGTCCTCCTCCTCACAGCTGCTGACTCATAGGCAACCCTAACAAACAAATGTTATTTTATAGAGAAGGAGGAAGTTGGGAGGGGGTGTTTTGAATGAAAGTCCTTTGTTAAAAGGCAACAGTTCAGGGTAATGATAGTTTCTCATTAGCTGAGTTGCAGGGGTAGTCCATTTCTTATAGATTCAATGTATATATTTTCTTGTTGAAGTCTGTAATTGATTATTCTGTTCTGATACTCATGTTGGGGTGTATAATTGACAGTTCTTCCTATAACTGATACTGAGTGGTATGGGTCCCCCTCTAGCCTCCTAACTCTACTTAAGTGAGGTTTCTCCAATAATTTTCACACTCTTTCCCCCCTCTCTCCCACTTTTGATCAGGATCTTTCTCTGGAAGCATCACTGATCAAAAGGCAGGTTTTCTACCACATTAGGGTTTTGTCCCTCAGTGGCAGAAAGGACCTTTCTGGTTGTCATGTTTACATAAGGTAAATGCAAAAGCAGTTGGAAACCACTTAATGGCCATGTTTGGATGACAAGGGAGGTGAGGAGGGAAAACTTTCAGGTACTTCCCATCTATAGTCCATATTTATTAAGATCATAAACATTGAAGATCACCTTATTGGGTACGTCATTTTTACAAAAGTTTGACAGGCAACAAAATACAAAACTTAATGTAATTATACAGAACAGAAGTAATAAAACAATTCCAAATCGTCTGATGGTTCTAAACTGGGACCCTAGATTGGAATGTAGCCAACTGAAAATATTTATTGGCACTTATTCCAACTTAGGGGAGAAAAGTTCTTACGAAGGCAAGCCTAGAGTCATGTTTGCCTCCTGGAAGTCCCAGATTAAAGCAGGCACTGAAAGCAAAATAGTAAATACTGAAAGAGTTCCCTGAAAGAATTAACCATGTGCATTTGGGAATATGGAGTGCAAGTATAAACATGAAGCAATAGCTAATGAACTAATTACAAAAATAGCAAACATTCAAGGATATATTAAATTAGTATCTCAAAAAATGTTGGAAACAAATGTTAACCAATAATACAACCTATAAATTTGCAAATATGGGTAAAAATCCAGTCAGATAATAGTTCAGATGAAAGACTTTATTGAATTCTGATCCTTCTAACCCTTCAGAAAAATCAAGTGAAAAACTGTCACAGGGTCATGATGTGGTTTCTGAAAGATGATAACCAAGGGGTGGGGGTGGGGGAGGATTCCTCCTTTCTCAAGGATTTGGGAAAAGTGAACAAGTGCATTTTCTTTCCACAAAACAGATAGAAACAAACAGTGAGAAAAAGGTAGACAGGTCTGGTTTGGACATCTTGGGAAAGCTTTCTCATCAGATGTTGTCTGCTGCTTCAATTCTGGGGAATTTTTACTTTCACCAGATGGTGTGTAGGTCCAGTCAGAGTTTGGTGCTTTCTTTAGATGGGTCACAAGAATCCAAGAGTCTATTCCTTGGAGTTTGGCAGCATAAGATCAGTTAGTAATACATGATAAGGGCCCTTCTTGTGAGGTTCGAAAGAATGTTTCATGGAGGTGTCTTTTCAATAGACAAGATCTCTGGGTTGCAAGGTGTGATGTTTAAAGTCCTCTCTCAGGAGCACACTGTGAAAAGATTGCTTGGGTAAAGCGTGGTTGGTTACTCACAGAATCAATTAGACCTTTACAATGTTTAAATATATTTGTTTTAACTGTGTGTCAAAAGAATTGGGGGTCAAGTACATTGGACATCTTGGGACTATCTCAAGCAGTAAGAGTCTGAGATTCAGAGTGAATCCAAGATTTAGAAGGATCAATGGCGATGCTTTTGGCCAAGGTATTTAGGGAGGTCTACAAATTTTACCAGTTGAGTCTTGGTAATGCCATTAGTGCATTTGACTCTGAGGATTGAGGACAATATGCACAATGAAAGTGTTGTAAAACCACCCAAACAGCACAGCCTTATCAAGGCATGTGACCAGTAGAGACCAGACCAGCACACTGATCACCATAGAGTTTAAAAGGGATTCCCCAGGTAGGGTTCATCTTTTCTAAAAGACTTTTAGCCACAGAAGAAGCAGTGGCCTGTCTACAAGGGAAAATTTCAGTCCAGTGGGGGGGGGGGGGGGCACAGCAGAACACGAGCCATTACTAAAACACATTTATATCCATGAAATGGGGGAAACTGTATGAGACCCATTTGTGTGAACAGGATTTCCTTGATTGTAATTTAAACAGATGGGACAAGTGAGGTAGGGATTTTTTGTTTCCTTATTATTTCCCACCAATATTGGTTCAAGAATGCTATCACTGTCGGTTTGCTAATGGTTTAATGCCAATGGTATAGTGGTAAATAGTGAGAATTTTAGAATTTCTCATAGGGCCAAATTATTAGGTTCAAACCAGAGTTCTCTCTTTTTATTGAATGAACAATTACTAGATTGCTAATATAGTTATTCCTTCTCTGGGGCCAATTGCTGGCTATCTCTTGTCAGTTTTTCCAAGTTATCATTTGGGAGAACACCATTTTAAACCACAACAGAGGTTTGGCTATTAGTTTCTTAGATTGCATGGTTTTGGTGGAAATAACAGTGAGATGGTTTCCTTTGGTCTCTAGAGAGTTGAGTCTGGAATGCCCAGAACACCTAATAGCCAGAGCAACCAGCAAAAGTACAACACCTAGTAAATTTTGGATAAAGGAGCCATCTTTAATTTTATCCCCACTATAGATAAGAATGCTAATGTTTCCTACCATTCCAAAATCATGAATTATCCCAAAGGCATAGTGACTATAAGTATAAATGTTTATGGTTTTACCCTTGGTGAAAATATAAGGGTGGTTAAAGGGTATCCCATGATTATTTCTTCAGTGACCTTAACAAAAAGGGTAGTGTCAGGAATGGCTCCGAGGCAAGGGAGATAGCCCTGTGTGACAATATTCTGTGGGTTAATGATGGTCCACATGTTTTTGGGTGAGTACTCCAAAGTATTCCCTTTCTTCACATACAAAGAAGAAAGGGGACAGTTGATAATTAAGATGTCTGAGGGAGCTTTATTAGGCTTTCCTTTGAAGTCCCAAAAGCTGTCTTCCTGATCTTTCCATATCACAGGATCAGGTATGTCATTTCTTTTAGTACAGCAGACAGAGGTTGAGCCATAAGAGAGAAGCCTGCAATCCAATTTTGACAGCTAGCCACTCCAAGAAAACCTCATCAACTTGCACTTAGTTTTAAGTTTTGGGAAGTTTAGGATACCATGAAGTCAACCTGGGTCCAAGTGTAGTCCTTGTTCTGAGTCAGGCACCTTAAGCATTGAACATGAGTTTGAGCAAACTAATTTTTTGCAGGAACTCCTGTCTCTTTAAGACCAAAAGTTTTAATAGGTAGATGCTGCCTTTTTTTGAAGAGGTTTCAGAAGGACGGTAGAGAGAATCAAATTATCTTTTGACTATAACAAAATGAAGCCTGCTGAAAACTCGATATCATCCAAATCTGCTTTTAAGATTTGTGAAAAAGAGGCTCTGTGAAACCCTTGGGCATTACTGTCCAGGTGTATTTCCATTCTTCCCAAGTGAAAGTAAAAAGATACTGGCTGTCTTTATCAACTAGAATACTAAAATGCACTGTATAAATCAATTATGTGAAAAATTTGCTTTTAGTAGAAATGGATTCTGATAGCAAATGGGCATTAGGAATAACAGGGTGTCAAGGGATAACAAGGTCATTTATTTCTCAGAGATCCTGGATAAACATCCTTGGTTGTTGGGTTTTCTCACAAGAGTGGTATTGCAGCCACTAGTGCAGGACATAATGCAGTCCTGAGCCTTGTAATCTTCTATCATGGGCTTGATGCCTTGAAGGGTTTCTTTATTTATAGGTTATTTATTAATTCTAGGAAAAGATTTTGAGGGGTCTATCTGAATCCTGATGGGAGGAGCACTACGGATTCTGTCAATACCAGTTAAAAAAAATTTTGCCCGTATTGAGGATGGTAGCTGATCCAATAAGGACAAAAGATCAGTATCCCCAGACTCTGCTACAGTGCTGTCAGACTGAGCAAGTAAAAGATGTTGAAATTTCATTGAATTCACCTGGTTGGCTATTTTGATTACTATTGACAAATTCTAGAATTATTTCCCCCCTTTTGAGAGAGGAATTCTGGCATATTTTTCTAAGAAATCTCTACCCCCTGAATGAATAGGCGCAGAGGAACTAAGGACAAAAGAGATCAAAAATTCCCCCAAATGGTCATTGATGTTCTAATTTGGTTGGGTTGGTCCATTGAGTTAGAAATGCATATCAGGGGCCACCTGGGTGGCTCATCCAGTTAAGCATCCAACTCTTGGTTTAGGGTCAGGTCATGATCTTATGGTCATGGTTGTGGGATAAAGCCCCACATCAGGCTCCGTTCTTAATGGGGAGTCTGCTTGAGATTTTCTCTTCCTCTCCCTCTGCCCTTTCCCCTGCTTTCTCTCACTCTCTCTCTCACGTGCTCTCTCTCTCTCTCTCTCTAGTAAATGAATCTTTTAAAAAGTGCAAATTATGAGGAGATTATAATATTTAAACAAAAATCTGACCAGGGTCCCAGAATGGGGGTGGGTTTTTCTCTAGAGGAAAAAAAAAATCCTAAACATCATAGTTTCAACAGGAACAGCCCAATTCCAAAGGAATTGAACCAAAGGCCGGCAAAGTTCCAATAGGAATAGTCCAGTCCCAAATAGGAGTCAGACCAAAGGCAGGAGTGTTCTCAGAAAGGGTAAAGCCTTGAAGCAGATGCTGAGTAAAGCCTGGATAGCTCAAAATACATAGAGTGGAGCTCAAAATCCACAAGAAAACTTAACTGTTTGATAACTAGCTTCAGTTATTGGGGGGTCATTTCTGGATCCCATTTCTGATCATTAAATAAGGTTAACCTTAAAAATTAAAAAAATTTTACCACTAAAAATGAGTTTATTCAGGAATAGCAGAGAATTGCAAGTCAGGACATGGAATTATGGCAAAACCATAAACAAGTCCAACAAAGGAGAGGAACGTTATTTTTTTTATGGAGAAGGATGAAGCTGAGAGGGGTTGTTTTGAATGTAAGTTGATTGATGAAAAGCAAGAGTTCAGGGTGATGATGGTTTGTCATTGGCTAAGTTGCAGAGGTAGTTGATTTCTTGTAGAAGATTCAGTGTACATCTTCCCCTGTTGAAGCCTATAATTGATAATTCTTTCCTGTTGATTTTTCTGTTGGGATCTACAATTGACAATTCTTCCTGTAATCAAAATTGGTGATAGGGCTTCCCCTTCTAGCTTCCCGACTGCACTTTAGTGGAGTTTCTCTTTACTAATTTTTATATAAACTATTTTAACTCTAGAAATAGGCTTTATCTTAAGGGGTTACCATAATAGTCAGAAATACATGAAGAAAAAGTAAAAGAAATGTTTTAAAATACATTAAAAATATAAACAGAGATTAAAGTACAAACTGATATTACCAGCAATAGCATTAAGAGAATGAACAAAGGTCAATCCAATTTTAAATATAAAAGAGAGTATGTTCACAACCAGACTTATGTCCTGAATTAATACAGCTTGATCATAGATTTTGATTTTGGGAAAACAGGCCCAAGTCATGGTGATTGTGTTGGGTCTAAGACACTTGAAAACAATTCACTATTAGTATTATTACAAATGGGAAGGCCACGAATCCTAATTTTCCAAGGGCATTCCTAGTTGGTAGCTGTTATAGATGAATCAGTTGCTTGTTAATTGCTAGCATTATCTATCCCTCAAAAATGCTGTTTGGATGATAATTTATATATTCATCCAAACTGTAAACCATTAGCTTCCTTTTCCAATGAAATGGCTCTAAAATGTGATGACAAAACCACTTGTTGGGGAGGTGGGTGGAGGGATGGGGGAAATTGGGAACAGGGGATTAAAGAATGTACTTATGGTGAAAAAACAAAAAGGAAACAAACAACAACCCACTTGTGATGTCAATATGCAGCCAGGAAAGCAAACCCCTATGCAAATAAAACCATAAACCAGAAACAAAACATGACTTGTAATAACCAAACCAAATGTTAAAAAAAAAACAAAAAAAAAACATGGAATAAATTTCCTGAATTCTTTAAGAACTTTCTCATGAGGGAGATTCTCAGTCTCCATCTATTTGTTGTTGGAGGCAGATATAATACATGCTGATTGCTTTTTTCCTCTAATACTTTTAGAAGTAAAATTTCAGAAGTGGGTTTCTGGAAGTAAATATTTTTGTAGTTGAAAAAGAAAAACCATCTATAACTTAGAAGCAAAAGAAAATTATTTTAAAATACAAGATGAAATGTAATATTTTAGAAGCATGTAAATTTGGGATCATTTGATGTAAAGGCAAGCATTTCTATAGGTACAATGGTATTCATAAATAACATTAAACTATCAAAAAATATAAATTTGATGGGGCGCCTGGGTGGCTCAGTGGGTTAAAGCCTCTGCCTTTGGCTCCGGTCATGATCTCAGGGTCCTGGGATCGAGCCCCGCATCAGGCTCTCTGCTCAGCAGGGGGCCTGCTTCCCCCTCTCCCTCTTCCTGCCTCTCTGCCTACTTGTGATCTCTCTCTCTGTCAAATAAATAAATAAAATTTTTTTTAAAAAATATAAATTTTGATTTTATATTAAAGAATATATGATATAAAAAACTACAAGATGACCATTTTTAAAAGTTCTAAATATAAATTTCTGTTAACATAGGGGGAAAATAGCTAGACCATGAATCGTATAAAAATCTATAAAAGATACAGAGCCACATCAAAGTCCTTAGTAATTCAGTGTATATGAAATGCAGTGATGAGACTGTATATATCTATTTACATATCTTATTCTTAACATGATTAATTGGGCATCAAGAGGTTTACGACACTGGATTAATCATTTTATAAGGACAAAAGAAACAAAATCACTATAGTTCCTGGCCTTGAAGAGCTTGCATTTTTATTTTTGTACATATTTAAAAGGGAATCTAGACTCAGAACTGAGGAAAGACACTTTAAATTTCATTATTGTGTCTTTAATCGTTCACCTTTTTAACTTTCTCTTATAAACAGTGTTCCTTATTAAACCATGTTTTAAGCATCTAATTACTCACCAATGTGATATGTGGAACATTAAGATTTATATTTATCATTTATATTTTTAGCTGAAACTTGGCAATTTCAAGTCCAAACCTGCCAAATTAAAAAAAGATACATAGCCTAAATGTACTAAGTAAAATGACTATCAAGACTCTCTAAAGTATACTTCTGAAAAAATAGCTGAAAAGCGGGCTGTTGTTCAGTGACCTCATCGTTCAAAGCATTTCCTTTAGTATTCCACTTTCGTGATGGACAATGTGGAGCTTTGCATCTGATAATTACTACTGGGCTACCGTGCAAACAACTTGCACAAAGAATAGTCCTTAGTAGAGTATCTAGTCAATCCCTAAATATTTATTCTTAATTCCTGTGTAAATGACTATAATTGTGAACATTTAAAATTAGAAGGGGGTTTAGAGGTCACATGTCTTAGTGTTCAGAAAAGGTAATTGGCTTATCCAATTACTGTATCCAATGGCTTTTAAATGTCGCCATTAGAGTGAACCTTGTGCTGTTCCCATGAATTGTTTGGAAGTCCTGCAGTGATGTGGCTACATTGCCGCTTAAAGCCATTTCTGTGGACAGTATTCAACTGTTCATGATTGGTAATGCTTGCTATGAGTGTATCACTTTTTTGACAGTATTAATGATATTTTGATTAAAAGAATCTTAGTTGAAAACTACCAGTTCAGGAAACTGACAAGAACAATGAATCAAAAACTCAATATGGTAAAACCAAGGAAGAATCTAAGGAAAAAGAATGCCATGGTACAAGAGTTTGTTTGCCACCATCTTTTTTCCCCCTTTCTATGTTTTATAACATTTTGCATAAGGACTTTATTTTCTCTAATTCTAAATGTAAGGGTATTTTTTTGCAGTTTTTTTCCTTGAGTTACATTCAGTATATTGGTCCATTAGGAAAAGATTTAGATGATATAAATTAAGAACAACATTGCCTCCAACTGACATCTCTATAAATGATCAAATTAGCAGGAATGCTAGGGTCAGCCCATACCACTTGCTATAACCCCTGTACATCTATATCTTGAAGTGGGGACCCAGTTAAGAATAAGTAGTCGAAAAAAGTAAATGAAACATTTAGGCATATGACCTGTATATTTCCCATTTCCAGCATAAGTGGATATGTAGAATTAGACAAATATTGTCTCTGAATCACTCTCTTCACATTCTTAAAACAGCTTAGATTAGTTTTTTTTTTAAATATTTGTGCTCTATCATTCTGTTCTCAAAACTGTTTCATTCAATAGCGAATTACTATGTACCAAACACTGCTCATGCTCTCAACAGTGCTAGTAGCTATGACAGATTGAAACCAAGTTTCAAAAACGTTTCTTGCCTTTAAGAAACTTGCAATTTAGTAGTAGAGGCAAGAGATACCTGATTTGTTAAGAGAAAATGTCACTAATATGTGATAAAAGTACTTCTCAAATAAATTTAAGAATGAAAGCAACTGTTTTGCTCAGGCAAAAGGATAAGCAGAGAAAGATAATACAAGAGGGCTTCTCCCAGTAATTGTTAATTTCACTGAGAGGTGTATTTATACACATAAGTTCTAACAACTGAATTTGTTAAAAACAAGTGGATGATAATGCCTAACATCATAAATCTTCTAGGAGTAGATAATTTTGATGATAAAACCAAGGTATTAGAAAAACTTTTCTTTTGACTTGATTTTTTTTTTCTTCAGGAATATAGCAAGTGTATACTACACTTTCTTTCTGTATTCTTTTGGGAGGAATAGTCAGAGTGAGCGACTGTGGGTGAGTTTGGAGCATCTTGCAAAATCAAGAAAACTACAAGGGTACAGGAATCAGAGGAAAGTTGTCAAAAATCAACCGCTGTGCTTGGGAGCCAAAATACAATAGGAAGACAGAGTTTGAGATAGAGGAACAATAGCTTTATTGCTTTGCAGGGCAAAGGAGGCTGCAGCAGGCTTTGGCCTTCAAAAACAGCGAGAAGGCCAGGAGAAAGGGGCTGCGGAGTTTTATAGGGAAATAGAAGATCTAGGCGGTTGTGCTGTCTGCCTGGTTAGTCCTTTTCAGGGTGGTACTAGGTTCCTGAAACAAAAGTCTGAGGAGGGGAGGTTTGTGAAAGAGAAGAGAAAAGTTAGTGTTGATGTATATTATGCTAATGTCATTTTAAGGTTCATCAAGGTAACTTCACTATAGAAAAAAAAGTTACTTTAAAATCGAGCTTCGCTGAAGCATTAGTGCAGCCATTTTGATTTCTGTTCTGCTTTTAAGTGGTTTCCAAAGGAAATAGAAAACTGGGTTTTTGAAACTAAATCAAGGCTCTTAAAGGAATAAGCTTGATGTTTCCTTGTAGGTGATATTTCTATACTCGAAGGCCCAGGTTGACACATTGGGAACATATAATAAGGGGAAGAAAACTTATCTAGAAATAAGGACATGAATTTGGCTGGTGTGACTATGGATCCTGAGTATGGCAAACAGAATACTGTAGAAAATCACTTGGGAAATGGCAGTAGCCCTTATATACGTCACAGTTAATATATTAGGCCAGTTTCCTCTGTAAAATTAAAAACTCTTTTAAGTGAGGGACTATGTCTTATGTCACTGTCTAGTGTCGCATTAGTTTTGTTTTTAATCAAGTAAGGGAAGAAAAGAATAAATCCAGCTTTTTTTTGTTTTGTTTTTTGGTTCAAGACTCCTGGTGAACCTTTTTCTGTTGAACCTATTCTTATGCCTCAGAATCTTTAAAAGCTCTGGAAAAATAAGTGTGTTGCATTTCACTTGAAATTCAGAAACAGATGGAGTTTGAGAAACCAAACTTCTCCATTAGAAATCAATTCTGCAATGAGGCAGCAGAGCTGCTGTCATTCAAGGAACTTGGGTTATCCTTAGGACAAACTACTGGTAAATAGCATGCTGATTTTGGCTTCCGTGAGCAACTGGAGACAAACTGTGACCAAAAGAATTAGAAAATATATTGCCCCAGAGCCATTAAGTGCCTTCAAAGTAAGAAACTTCTAATCAATGGAATTTGATGAGGAGCCGCTTAATAGAATCATCCTGGAGACTCTTCCAGTTTATCTGTATTCCAAACATCCTCTAAATTCTGAATTCTTTTTAATACAAGTGAAAATGATAATGAACACCTCATTTAGTGATTACTCAAAGTTATAGGGGGTCCCTATTAGACTGGCAGCTTGAAACTAAATGATGAGTTCACCCACTAAGTATCTTTAGTATCACTAAGAAATCAAAAGACATGTTTTTTCTGCCAGGCTCCTAAACCAAAAATTTTGCACCCCGCTTTCATCTTTGAAGCAAAGCTTTCAACTCCCAAAGGCTCTTCAGATAAATACACTTTCATACCTAAACATAATACTTCCGTGAGTTGCTCTGACAGTTCTGTAAGTTCTTGTAGCTTATTATCCAAAAGTCCTGATCTCTCATCCTGAATCAATTCAAGTTTCAAATGAAAGCTAAAATATTTAATGGAAATTCAAAATGTGTTTTATCAGTAATATTTTTAATGGCTCATAGGCTAAGTTCCTCAAAGGATGGAAATAGTTTTAAAATCATTTTAAATGAGTTCCCCTTCCCACTTTTTTTTTTTCAAACCATAATACAGGAAATCCCCATTACCATAAAATGCTATTACGTTTCTTTGCAGATGTTCAACTTTGATTTCAAAACCAAGTTGCTGTTCTGGGAAAGCCAAAATGCTTCCTTGTGGAGTAACTGTTTTATTTGGGGTAGGTTTCGTATATAAATGTGGTATAGGTCTGCCTTTATAGCTACCCATGCTTACTCCTAAACATTTCTCTACTTTAGTCTTTTACCTAAAGAGAGAAAATACTGAGTTACAGAGCAATGAAAAATAGACATGACCTAAGTGAGACAGTCATTTTTCTCTAAACGGCTATAATGAGCTAAATTCAGTTGAACATCTTTTCACTAAACTATAGAAAGTCAATGGAACCAATACATTTACAGAAAATCTGGTGCCAGTGCTGTGTGAAATGACTGTCATCTCTCCCCTCTGAGAGAATACCGCATTAGTTAGGGTTTTCCAGAGAAACAGAACCAATAAAAATATCAATATTGATATGGGTAAGAGGAAATTTATTACAGTAATTGGCTCACACAGTTATGGAGGCCAAGAAATCCCACAATATGCTGTTTGCAAGCTGGAGAATCAGGAAAGTCTATGGTGTAAGTTCAAATCCAAAAGTCTAAGAACTGGGTTCTCCTCACGGTGTAAATTCCAATATGAATCCAAAAGCCCTAGAACCAAGGTCTCCCATGTCTGGGAACAGAAGATGACTATCTCAGCTCAAGTAGAATGATTTCATCCTTTCTGCTTTTTTTTTGTTCTATTTGGACCCTCAATAGGTTGGATGATGCCAACCGCATTGGGAAAGGCCATCTGCTTTACTCATCTCAGCATCTCAAATGCTAATCTTCCTAGAAACACCCTCGAAGATAGACCCAGGTATCTAGGCATCCCTTAGCCCAGTCAACTTGAGACCTAAAATTAATCATCATGAATACCATTTGGGGAAGCTTTTCCATATACTGGTATCAAACTATTAGATGACTTCATTCTAGTAGTTGTGGTTAAAGAAGAATTTATTGCTGCTTTCACTTTGTGGTGCTGGTGAGACTACAGGAAATATAACCTAAATAGTGATATGGGTGGTGGCCCCAGGGATAAGCTTATAAAACTTGAGGTCGAATCACTCATGTGGTCAAATATCTTGACGATGAATTTGATGATGACACAACTGTTCTCTTGACTTGATCATAGGTGCCCTGTCTGCTCTGATGTTGATCTTGTACTGGGCTACAAATGTGCGGTTACAATTGAGGGACAGACAGCAGGGCAGTGGTGGGGGGGATAGTATTAAAGTAAGCTTGCTCGTGTCTTGAATAGTTTTAGCGAGGTCTTGATGAGAACTCTAAGTATATGTATAGTCATTTTAGGGATTAATAATTCCTGTGTTGAACCTGAGTTTATGTGTCCAGCAATAAACCGTGTAGTCATCCAAAACTCCACTTCTGCAGTCACTGGTAACAGCTTTAGAAATATTTCTAACTGGACATTTATTCACCTTTTTTTTTTTTTTTTTTAAGATTTTATTTGAGAGGGGGAGAGTGAGCAAGCACAAGCAGGGGGGAGGGGCACAGGACCTTCAGGATCCCCAGGACCCTGAGATTATAACCTGAGCTAAAGGCAGATGCTTAACCGACTGAGCCATCCAGGTGCCTCCATTTATTTATCTTTGAGGGAAGAAAGGCCATGCAGATTGGGGTCACCAGAGAAAAATGAAATTCTTGAACTGCTTTTATAATAGAGAATTGGAGTAAATGCTAGGTGGGTATATAGTGACTATAACATTTATGCTTTTTCATTTTTATGTATAAACCTTCTAAGCCAGAGTGACTTTTAAAATAATCCCCAAAGCTATATTAGCTATGCAACCCATGCATAACATAGTTTTGAAATATGGCACCGCATCTGGAATCCTACAAATCAGACTTCCTAAAATGCACTGAGAAACTTCAGGAGCATAAATAATAAACAAATAAACAGAAAAAACTACGAAGTAATTTTAAATGTTAAAAAGACTTTAGGAGAAAGGTGACTCATTAAAAATATGCAAATATTATTTTGAGAAGAATGCCCAATAACACAAAGATTTTGCTCTACTCAGGGCATGATGAGCAATGCCTTGTCAGGAAAAAAAAAAACAGTCAACATATTTGCTGGTAATAATAAACTGTATATAATCTTGATGAATATGTGCTAGCTTATGCCACAGGTAGAGGATTTGTTAAAATTAGCTTGGGAAATACCTTCATAGCTTGTTAATATTATAGAGCTGGTGTTAATCATCAGCTTGGACTCTTGATCATTTGAGTACTACTGCATACATTGGCAATAACTCAAAAAATTTGCCCCAAACCTTCTGAATTTCACGTGCCTTCTAAGGATTTTTGCCCATGTAAGTTTGTTCATGTTAGGTAATTCAAACTTCTGTGCAATTTTTAAATTTCCATCTGAGGTGATCCTCAGAATAGTGAACCCTTTTGAAGATTCTCTGTTTTTTAGAAATCTCTCACAGAAGAGCAAAGCTTGAACAGGGTTTGGAACATTCCAACTAATCGATAGAAAAGAACTTGCTAATAATTATTTGTTGATGCCGTTTACTTTTTAAAAATATTCTTGATCTCAGTATCTGCTTGGTAGTGTGCATAGTCTCCTTCACTTTTTCTTGGAAATTGACTTGCTAAATTTACGTTAGTGAAGAGGTACCAGCCGATTGCTTCAAGGGGTCCACATGCATAGTCGTCATCTCAGAAATTTCTTGGAAATCCATGTAGGCATAAGATAAATGGCTCAGTTATTCTCTAAAAGCTATAATGTCTTCACTAGGCTATTGATTCCCTTTGGAACAGGTAAGCCTGTAAGCAGCGATTCATAGTAAAAATAAGTTATAAATTTTTATTAGTGCAACAGTTTCATCACATGATTTAATCTTAAACAAAGTGCATGACCTAAATCTGACAAATGACTTGTTCTTATGGCCTATTAGGAAAATAGCAACATTCTAGCTTAGGCCTTCAATTCTGTTTGCTTAAAAATAGAATAAACTGCCTCTTAACCTGTAAATCCCAGAGAGTAGACTGATGTATGAAAATTTCCAGTGAGCCACAAAGCTGTCATCTTAAATTTAGTGTTCGTTGAGGATCTACAGTAAAGGCTGTTCAATGTAGAATTTAAGAGCAATGATGTAATACTTGACATAGTCTTATTTTATATACATATTATATATGAAAAAGATACATATCTTAGAATATATGGCATATGTGTATATTTTAATCCTTGACCAGAAACGAAGTGTTACTTTAACTTTTTAAAATGCTCTAAAAGTATTTTAGTGATTGTCTTAAAATGACTATGTCTGAATATTAACAAATTTCCTGCAGTTTTTAATTCTAGCCAATTACACGGTCAAATAATAAGACCCCAAATTATCTTGTAAACAATACAAGTAATGGATTTAGTCAGAAAATGTTGATTAGTAGACTATGTTGTTAACATATGCAACTGGACCGAGGAAGTGGATGAGCAAAGCAGAGATGGGTTCTTCTCTCATGGAGCCTGGTTCTGTGCAGAAGACAGATGAAAAACCGCAAACTAAAGGAACTGCAACTATGCAGAGAAAACGTGGCCTAGTGTGGAGGGTTGAGTGAAGAGGCTTTAAGTTGAGATGTAAGTTTGAGTTCACAAGGCAGATAGAAAGGGAAAAAACAAACTATTCCAGACATGGAAATTGGCTTGTTGGAGGTGTCTGTAGCAGGGGAGATGATGGCAGGTTTGCAAACTAAGGGGTCCAGGACTTCCCAGAGAGGTCACATGTGAGAGGACCTATGTGTCAAGGTGGGGCTAATGAGGTGGATCTGCTCATACTAAGGCAAATTAATCATTCAGAGTTTTATTCCAAGAGTACTGGAAGTTGTTGATGAAGAGTAACAAAGTAAGGATTGTATTTTTTTTTAAGCCAGTCAAATTTAGCAGTTGTAATCAGGATTGTACAAAATTTTTTCTATTTTACCCATCCCTTCATCCACCTCCCTCCGCCCCCACCCCCAGGAACTACCAGTTTGTTCTCCGTATTTGAGTCTGTCCCCCCCTTTCTTTTTTACTTTGTTTTTTGAGTGAAATCATATGGTATTTGTCTTTCTTTGATTTATTTCATATAGTGTTATACCCTCTACGTCTATCCATGTTGTTGCAAATGGCAATATTTCATTCTTTTTTATGGCTGAGAAATATTCCACTATGTGGAGAGAGACAGAGAAAGAGTGTGATGACATCTTTATCCATTCATCTATTGATGGACATTTGGGTTGCTTCCATATCATGGCCATTGCAAACAATGCTGCAATAAACGTATGGGTGCATGTATCCTTTCAAAATTAGTGTTTTCTTATTCTTTGGATAAATACCCAGTGGTGAAATTACTGAATCATATTGTAATTTTTTTTTTAATTTTTAGAAGAATCTCTCCATACTGTTGTCCACAATGGCTGCACCAATTTGCATTCTCATCAACAGTGCATGAGGGTTCCTTTTCCTCTACATCCCTGCCAACACTTATTTCTTGTGTTTTTTATTTTAGCCATTCTAGCAGGTGTAAAGTGATATTTCATTGTGGTTTTAATTTGCATTTGTGTGATGATTAGTAATGTTGAGCATCTTTCCTTGTGTCTGTTGGCCATTTGTAGGTCTTTGGAAAAATGTCTATTTGGCCCTCTGCCCATTTTTTAATTGAATTACTATTTTTTTGGTATTGAGTTATTCAAGTTACTTATATATTTTGGATATTAACCCCTTATTGCACATATCACTTGCAAACTTCTTTCAGTAGGTTGCCTTTTTGTTTTGTTAGCTTCCTTCACTGTGCAAAAGCTTTGTGTTTTTGTATAGTCCTAATAGTTTATTTTTGCTTTTGTTTCCCTTGTCCAAGGAGATTTATCTGGAAAAATGATTGTATGGCCAATGTCCAAAAAAAAATTCCTTACATTTTCTTGTAGGAGTTTTGAGTTTATTTTTCTGTGTGGTATAAAAATGTGGTCCAGTTTGATTCTTTTGCACGTAGCTGTCCAGTTTTCCCAGCACCATTTGTTGAAGAGACTATATTCTTGTCTCCTTTATCATTGATTGACCATATGAGCATGGGTTTATTTCTGGACTCTCTATTCTCTTCCATGGTCTAGGTGTCTATTTTTGTTCCAGTAGTAGCTATAGCCTACTACTCTAGCTTTGTAGTATATCTTAAAATCTTGAGATTGTGATACCTCCAGCTTTGTTTTTTTTCAAGATTGCTTTGGCTATTCAGGGCGTTTTGTGGTTTCATGCATATTTTAGGATTATTCTAGATTTGTAAAAAAAAAAAAAAGTTGGTATTTTGATAGGGATTGTATCAGGTTGTATTTTTAAATGTTCACTTTGGTATAGCATAGAGAAAGAACTGTAAGGAGACACAGTAAATGTAGAAAGATCTTTAAGAGACCTTCACAGAATTCCAGATAAAGGATCATAGTCTGGCTAGCTGCATGGAAAGAAATGGCAAATTCAGAGTTATTTCAGATGTAGAAATGAAATGTAGAAATAAGTTTCGGGAAACTATTTCAGAGTTAAAAAAAAACAAAACCTGACCATATCATGATACTCTAGTCACAATCTGACATTTAATATTTTTCATGTTCAAATTATATATTGTTCTGAAAGATAGTCTTGTTATAAAGACACTTCTATAATTTTTATGACAGATAGTCCTGGTTTATTTAGGTACTCCGAGCATAGGGCATATTATTCTATTAACTCAGTCCTGGCTTGCTGATACTGCTATGCTAATCAGAAACTATACCTACCCCAGCACCTGGAACCATCTAAAAGGTCATTTCTTGTCTCTGAATGCATATTTAGGTATTAGAATGCTAATACGTTGGTCAATAAGTTTCTATATATTTTGTAACTTAACAGATCTGGACCTTATGCCCTATGTAGAATGACAGATGAAAATCACTAAAATGCTATAACAAAATTACATTTAAAAACAAATGTAGATCTAAGTTTATAAAACTGCAAAATCTTTAAATTGCTGCTCTTGAAATAAAGCCTTTATAAAAAATTCATCTTTATAGACCATTTTTTGTCTCATAAAAATGGGCAGTCCTTTGGCTCCCAAAGCCTATAACAGAATACCTCACCTTATTATTGCTACCTGTTAAAATAGGAACTCTTAATCAGACCTCCCTTTAATTCACCCACCAGGTTAACCAGTGTTCCCTACTTCCTCTCTAAATTGTATGATCAATCCTGGTAAATTATCCTGCACTTCAACTCTCTCCAATAGACTTATCAGGATTTGGGGATGTTGGCCCCTCAACCAGTTTATCCCAGTTGTACGTAATTTTGTAATGATATAATTTAAGTAAGTTACATGGACTGTTAAAATATTGTGAGAGGACAGTCAGCATTTAAGCAAACTTGAGTGTTTTAAAATAGTATGTTAATGATGAATCTCAGCTCCCCCGCCTCTCAAATGGTCACTGAAACAGGGATAGGCAAGATTAAAAAATGGCATTAAAAATCTGATTCTGAACTCTGAATTCCTAAGTGTCTTAAATTTTTGCTTCACGTTAAAGATATCAAAACTTTAAAGCATGAACAATGCATTATGGATGTTTTGTGCAAAAATATAACTCCATTTGGCAGACTTATTTTAAAAAAGGGGTGTGTTGGCTCACCGTCAAAGATTGGAGGATGAATACACATTTGTATGTTTCAGATGAATATAAAATGTTTATCTTCTAAAATTACTACACTTTTTAACTGATGCCATTTAGAGGGATGAGGCCAGTTCAGGTCTTTATTGTCACTAAGAGTCCCTGGCCATCGGACAGCCCAGACACCAAATACGGTTTGCCCAAATCGTCAAGAAATATTGTCCTCTACATCTTTACTTTCTTGGGTCAGAATATGGCTTCCCTGATTCACAACAGTCTACCTCCTGGCAAATGCCTGTGTAACTTGCTCTCATCTCGTCTTTGCTGTCTTCTCTGACACCTGGATTCCGTGACAATTTGTGACACATTATCTAGATCAAACTTTTCACCTCTGCCACAGACTGCCTGTTGTAAGTAGAGAGAAATTAAGTACATCTGAGTTTTTTGGCTATTTTTCCTCTGCTAGATACCTAGGAGAATAATAATGGAGATAGCACCAGGTGCAAGCAAATGCTCATCCAAGAGCCTGCTGCCCGTTGATGGTGCAGCTCCTTGGAATAATTAAAACAGGCAATTTGACTACAGATGCATTTCTCTTGTTAATCATTAGGTCATTAGCCTTAATAAGATCAATCTGTGATTAGATTCGCAGTATCTCAAACCAGTGAAATGGGGCAGAGAGGAAATCCAATTTCAGTACATTTCATTTATCTCTAACCTTCATCTTATGCAAAGCCTGAATAGCCTGTGGAGGTTGTAGATGCACTCTTTTGATACCTAAGTGATCAAAGATTCAGTAGAAAGACCACAAAAGAGGGGCACCCAGAGGAATTAAAAGTGATATGCTCCTATTTCTTGGACACTGTGTTAGGGTTGACTGGATTGATAGGATTTGATGTATTTCTTTTAATCTTTAGTGTCTCCCAGCAGGGATGTGGGGGGGTGGGTAGAAACTAGCATTGCTTTTATGATGCTAAGAGATGTCATTCTTTCCTGAATGCCAAGGATTGTCTCAACACCCTCAGTAAACTTAGACTCATTGATCCCCCAGTGATTCAGTTTTATGTGAATCTTGTGGTATAGGCAATTCTATAGAGACAGAAAGTAATTCATTGGTTGGCAAGTTCTGAGAGGAGAGAGAATAGGCATGACTGCTAATGATTTGGGGATTTTCTTTTGTGTGTGTGGCGATGATAGTATTTTAGATGCAGTGATGATGGTTACACAGCTTTGTAAATATACTAAAACACTGAATTGTGTACTTTAAAATGATAAATTTTATAGTATAAGAATTAACTCTCAAACAATTAAAATTTAAAAATATCCTGAGGATCAGACTACACCAGACCAATTAGATCAGAACATCTGACTCGGCATATAACTAAGGAATACAGATCTTTGTCTCTGTTCTAACATTGACTAGCTATTTCACATGGGAAAACCATGAAATCATACAAAGTGAGAAATGGAAGGTTTCTGTGACCCTTACGTTAAGCTTTCACCTGACAGTACCCTCTTTAAAACTTCACTGGGGGAACTTTTAGAGCAATTTGAATACCAAAGAAAGGTTAGGTCATAATCAAGTCATTATTGTACCTGTGCAATCATGGTCAACTGGCCTCTGTCTTTATACCTATCTAGTATCTTTGGGCATTTGCTTTCTTACTCGTTTGTCACAAACTATATCTGAATTCTTGGGTATTTCCAGGCTCTCCCTTTCTTCATGCAGTTTGGGCTTCAACAGCAGTAACTCTTGGCTGACTTAGCAATAGTATGACTGAACTATTTCAACCTGTGGATATGGCTCTTGTGGTTTCTGTGTTGAAACAGCTTGAACTGTCATACACAACTTTTTTTTTTCCTGATAATTTGATCACTGCTTATATGACTTCCTCAGAAATATGTTAAAATATGACATTATATGATCTTTTTGTCTCTTCATCTCCAACATGGAAACAATAGGGTGCCCAACTGGCCTTCTAGAGCTCCACATGTAATAAGTTTTCTAGCGTAAAATGCTTTGATAGACTTCCTAACACAAGTATTATTAAAAAAACACAACCTGTTGCTTACTCACTCACTGTGACCTCATTCTGCTATGCAGACAGGAAAAAGTGGGGTGAAGATAGTGGTGAAGATCAGTCTGTGGTTAGATTCACCATATCTCAAGTAATGAAGGTGGTAAAGCAGATGATGAATGCAAAGTGATTTATATTTTTGAGAGGATAAAGCTGAGAATAAAGATAGAAGTTTTTAATGGAGAGAATAGATATAGCGAAGGATAGGCTCCATTTGATAATTCAAAGAGGAACAGTTCAGTCTTCTTAAAAGTTTAGTGCAGTTTTATACTTCAGGGATTGAACTAATGAAAAATACAATTCTAAAATAGTTTAGCGGCATCCAGTTCATGAATATGTTTATTCAGAGTTCTATCTCTATTTAAGCAACTGTTTTACACTTATTAGTATGCTTTTTGGCCATTCCTCTCTATCCCACATAAGTTCCTAAACTTCTCTGCATGATCCTGAGAGAAGGGCAGAAAAGAGGGGAGATAATTTCTTGTACATTGATTGTTTGCATAATCCTGAGCAACATTTTAATTGGCTATGTCATCAATAATTAGAACCCTTCCTTCACAATGGTTTTGCCAACAATAGGGGTGAGATATGTTTTTTATATTCACGAGAACTGAAAACTCAGTATCGTATTAGAAAAAAAAAAAAGGCAGAATTTCACATCAGTCCTTTTAAACCAAAGACAGTGATGAGAATCATTGCTCCACCCTACCATGAGCCAGGTCTATTCTAGAAAGGCCTTTCTAGTAGAAAATGGAGAAAGCACTAACTCATGGGATGGGCTGGGTATCAGGGACTGAAAATGCACTGGGAAAATCCGTTAAAAGACCATGAGGTTACGCACCCCATTAAGACCTTAAAATGTTATTTTTAGAAATGAAAATTCAAAATATATTCAGCTTCAAGCTAGTAAGAAACTCAAAAAAACCTGAAATCTACATAACATGGAACTTGGGAGGAGTCTACATTTTAAATAAGAACATGCTTCATAAAAAAAAAAAAAAAATCCTATACAAGACCAAATTTTTATCCTTCATCTACCTGGTTTCTTTTTGAAGTGATACCCTCTAGAAATTTTATTTAAAGTATGTAATACCACTTTTTTCTCCACTCTTCTCTGAGACGTTTTTCCTTATGACTTGCCTGGAACATTGTAGCTGGTAGGATTCCAGGTATCATCTGGTCTCCAGTGTTAACTTTAGTTCTTTATTTTTTAAATCGCACTCTTCTGATACTTCTTTTAAACCTTTATTTATAAAGATAATAATTTTCAAAAGGGTGACATTGGAAATCGCAACAAAATTGGGAAAAGTTTGGTATATTATGGGAAAAGAGACTGTGGAATATCCCAGGCCTTTAAAGTTGTCATTTACAAGGATAGCAAGACCCTTCCATGGCGCATGTTTTGATGACTCTGTAAGAGGCAAATAGTCGTAACCAAATGTTGAGCCCTGGAGACCTTTTGAGCATTCCTGCCCCTGATAGGCCAGAATCAGAGGGCCATGGGAGTCAAAGCAACACTGGCTCCTCTGCAAATTCCTCCTCCCACACTCTGATGGTGGTCGTCCTCCCATACTTCCGAAGCAACTGCTCCATCTGGCCTTTGTGTGGAGTACGTAGTTTTAGGAAATGCTGAGATCTCACTCTTCCATAAAACATCTTGGCCTTCTAATTGTTGATTGTTGGAATCCCTTTGTCATGAGTCAATAACGTAATAAAGATAAGGCTTTGAGATAGATTTAAGTTTATATTTAAATGATGTATCATGACAAACAGATAAACATGACAGATTGTTAATGTGTCTATTTTCACTCTTTCAAAACATTAAAATTGAAAGACTGAAACTTGATATTAAAAGAATAAAATACGAGAGAAGACAATGGATGAGAGAATACAATATATGAGAGATTGCAGCACATTTTTGGAAGAAACAAAGCAGATGAGTGGGGCTGATTTTGTAGATTATTGGAAACTACAGCCTAGGTGTCTGGACAAAGATAACAATAAAAATAATGTGATTTATTCTGTAGACTCCTAGAAAAGCTAAGAAGTGGAGATATAATGCACTGCCAAAGCAGAAACATAAAACTATAAAGAAAGGGGGATAAAAGTGCAGGATAATGTTTACCTCAGGAAGAAGAGCCTTGTTCTCAAAGAGATATATAGGAAATTTCAATAGTAAGAATATTTCTCAAACTAGGTGGTGCCTGTATTAGTCCTTACCCATTATAGACACTATATATATAATAACTGTATACCTGTGTGTGTCTGTGTGTGTGTATATATATGTATATACACATATATATCAAATTTTGTATTTAATAAAATTGTAAGAATATCTTTTATTACCAAAAAAAAAGTATAAGGCTCGAGGTTAAGTATAGAGAAATTAGCGGAAATTTTATGCAGAAGGATAAAGTATTGGGAGGAGTAGAATAGTTAGCTGGTGTTTTTTGGTGTATGTCTTTAAATACACAATTTTTTTCCATTTTGTACTTGAATTGTTTTAATTTAAAAAATTTAGAACTGCTAAGAAATGCTTCTCTATGACGTGGATATAACTGAGAAGCAGATATTGATTCTTCTTGTGTATATAGAGTCCATACCCTAAAAGAACCCCTTTGGGGACCAGATTGGAATGCAGATCAATTAAGATAGAGATTCAGTGTGATTTTTCCTCTTGTAGTCAAACAAATTGATTCTTCAAATGTTCTCCCCACTGGCAGGACAGCTCTCAGGCTGTTAAGTCCAAAGCCCCAGGTTGTCCTGTCCTTCTGCAGGTCCTTCATTCCCAGTTTCCTACCACCCTCAAATCAAAGGGGATGGATTGCCACTTCATAAGGTCCCCCCTCTCAACCTCCGCACCCATTTTTTGGAGCAGGAAGATGAGTAGTGTAGTTCTTTTTGACTTAGATACTCTGGTCTATGTCATAGGGCATCTAATTAGAGCTCCTAGTTGTGAGTATTGCTTCTGCAATCTCTATTTTAATTTCTCCCCAGCTGTGCAACTGGCTGAAACACAGATGGGAAGTAGAGCTGTGGGAAATCAGAAGAATTGAAAAGTGAGTTGAAAAACCAATGAAGCTTTAACAAGAGCAGAGTTGCTCTGAGAGTTCCAAGATCTCAGGGTGGGCAGGATTCTCTGACTTTCTCATTTCTCTTTCTGTGCTTTAGGGTGCAGCTGTATCTTGAGGTGAAATAGAAAGTGGGTGGCCAGAGGGAGATTTGGGAGAGGAGTCCTGATAGTAAAACATTGATAGAGCAGTCCCCTTTTAAATGAAGTGATTTCTCTTGATGTTTCCCTGATTAAGATGACCGTGTAATTTATCATCCAAAGCAGACACTTTTCAGCATATAAGGGATGTATTAGTAAAGAATCAAGACCAGTCAGGCATAATTCAGGACTCTTTGGGCAAACAGGGATATTCCCTACTTTGCATTCTGTCCAGGGGCATTAACTAGAATGCATGTGTACTTTCTGAACTTAAATTTTATGTTCTGATCATCATGTTTATCCTCTCGTCTGATGTGGCTCATTCTGACTCATAATTCAATAATAAGATGCCTGTTGTTCATGGCCCTAGAACTTGCCATACTGGTACTTCAGTCTAAATGGCAAACCCTCCTGTGCTTTTCTATAGATCTCAGACTGTTGCCAAGGAAGATAAAATATCAAAGATCTGGCACTGGGTGTAAACCTGGAACGGCCAAACCACCCCCTCTGCTCTGAGCTTGCTAATGCCTTTAAACATTTGAACAACATATGAGACTGTTGTATTTATAAGAAAATTATTCCCAAACCTTGTTTCTCATCTTTCTTTATGCTTAAAGATATCACAAATGCTTCAATATTCTCTGCATAAAATTAAATTTAATTTATTCCAATTAAAAACATATTATATGTGCCACATTTAGAACGGTAGGAGGTATGATATATCACACAGAGACAGAAATAAGTCTGTTGAAAACTGCATTCTGTAAGTAGTTCTGCTAACATTTTTTAATTAGGTATAATCCATCTAATTTGTATACGTACAGGTACAGATATAAATATATACAAATTATACCTAGAGGTATTTTTCAGATATTTAGGCATAAGACAAAAAATAGGGGAAAATAGCACCTACCGTCTAGGATAAGAACTATATACATTTTATTTGGTTTACTTATATTTTCTGTACGGTTACATGAACATTAAACAGTGGTATTTTATATCAGTTCCAATTCATTGCTCTGATGGAGTTGAGCTATACTTCATTCGTGTGCTACTGACCCTCTTTTCTATGTGTTAAACTCCTTTGACAGCCTCAAGCTTAGTATACTTTGCTGGAGTAATAGCAGTGTTGCTGATTCATGACCTCATTCTCTGTCTAGAAAATCTTTCATTTTGGGGTCTGTACCTTCTAAAGTTCATATTAAGTGCAGTGTTTTTAATCAAGTAATTTTTAGGGAGCTCTTCTGTGTAATATGCTGTGCAAAATCAGTTATGAAACAGTACTGGAAGTAAAAAGGTCAATACAGGAAATGGAAAACAAACCACTGGAGAAACTTAATTCCATTTCCTTACTGTGCTCAGCCATTGGCAATGAAATGCTTGCTCCCACTGAATTGTAAAGACTCAGCTGATTACAACATTCATGAACAATTTGACCTGAACTCCACAAATGAATTAATCAATCAGTCAACCTTGTTTTCAAGACAAAGGAATCCAGTTTGCTCTCATTTAAGCTTCCTCTCCAAATAGAACCACTAATCATTCACCATTTATGCACCTCAATTGTCAACCTCCTTGGCTTTGTGAATACCCTTATGCTCCTATAGGGTGAGTTTGCTCTTTATCTGCAATGTCTAAATTCTATCCTTGGGTCAAGAACTAACACAAACCTAGCTCTTCCATGAATCACTCCCTGATCTGCTTAGCTGGAAGTTCTGAAATGCCTCCTCATATTCTTAGTCATAATTTTTATATGAGGGAAAGAGGTGAGAGAGATTCCCTTATTTGACCCATATCCCTTCTGTCCAACATAACTCTTGCCAAGCAAAGGAAGTCTAGAACCAACCAAAATGGGGATTTAAAAGAAGCAAAAAGGGCCATCTTTTGAGCTTTTAAAAGCATATTTGGTCAGGAAATTCAAGGCTATTAAGGGATTTTCAGAGCTATCTTGGGCCCTGATTTTTAATTTTCTTTACTATCTTTGGATCCTACTGATGGACTGAATGTACTTTAATTTACATCTCTTTAGACTGGTAAAGGACTTTATTTTAAACCTTCTGTAGCAGGAATGATATTTTTGAGAATTTTAGGTCCATACATTATCCTTGGTCATTTCTAGCTCCTAGTTGTTTTACAACTCCCTTAGTAAGAATGAGGAAGTTGGCAAGATTTAGATTATAAAGCTGCTTAAACAGTTTAGTAAGAATACTCTGTTCTGTCCCTAAAATAATATCCCCATTAGCAAATAAAAAAATATGAATAGGGCATCTAGGTGGCTCAGTCAATTAAACATCTGCCATCGGCTCAGGTCATATTCTCAGGGATTGAGCCATGCCTCAGGTTCCCTGAGCAGGAAGCCTGCTCTCCCTCTCCCTCTTTCCCTCCCCCTGCTTGTGCTTTCTCTCTCTCAAATAAATAAAATATTTTTAAAAAATGTGAATAGCCTTGAACCAATTGTAATTCCTCTGAATTATAAGTATAGTATACATGAGTAAATAGAATGTTTAAAAAATATACCCTTTAAATTTCAAAACTGATAGGAAACAGATTCATTTTGGTTTAAAAGAGCATACACTAACTCCTCAACAGAAGAATTTTGTGTTGTGTTTAATGGTTGTAAGAGACCGTAGAGAGCAAAATGGAGTCTCTCGTGTCAAGCAGGAGCCCGTGTCAAGTAATGACGCAAGCAGTTAAGGTACTGCAGCTAGGAGATATCGCTGGGAACAACGTCAACTGACAACCCAGAACTGATGATGAACAGAAGTAGAGGAGGTCTGCAGGGACTCAAAACTGATTACATCCCTTTAAGAATGGGAGGATTTGGGCTGTAAACTGTCAGACGCTTCAGACCTGACCCCTCTCTGTCTGACCACTTAAAAAAGGCAACCTCTACCGAAGGCTCTGCCTAATCTATCTCCAAACAGAACCGAGAGCCTTCCCTGCCTGAACATCGACTCAGTCAGTACCCAGAGCTGACCCAGAGCAGATGGAGGCCCTCTCTCAACTGTGTGCCGGCGACTGACTTCACGTTTGGTTCGTTAACTTCCTGCACCCTTCTGTTATCTTTGTTGTGTGGCTTGTCTTCTGTCCTGCTCTGTGTGCTGTGTAAGGAGCCAAGTTTAATCCCATGAATTGTTGAGTTTGGAATCCTGAACAAATCCTTTGTATTTGTGATTTAACTTTGCTTTGTTTGAATAAAGCCGACATTGTGGGAAGACACGACTCATGTGTGCGCCTTCATAGCGTGCTCATGACACACACTTCCTGAAAAGAAGGGGATTTAGCTACATCAGTGATTTTCAAAGTTTTGGTCCTAGACCAGCAGTATCCATATCCCCGGGGAACTTGCTAGAAATGCAAATTCTGGGACTCAGCAATCTGTGTGAAGAAGCCGTTGGGGTGGTGCTGATGCCTGCTAGTTTCCAAACCAGTGGTCTACATGAGAAGTTGACTAAAGCTTGACTTTTTAATAACAATGTCCATGTCAGCTTTCAACTTTTGTACCCCTTTAGACTAAATTACCGTATTCTTTAATAATGTTCATATATCATGGCCAGTATATTTACTTTCATATTTGAAGAACTTTTGTTTTAAAGGGTAATGTTCAGTTACATAAGATATGCACCCAAAGTATTCGTAACTTTTAAAAATTGATTCTGGGGGCACCTGGGTGGCTCAGTCGGTTAAGCGTCTGCCTTCAGCTCAGGTCATGATCCCAGGGTCCTGGGATCGAGCCCCGCATCGGGCTCCCTGCTCAGCGGGGAAGCTTGCTTCTCCTTCTCCCACTCCCCCTGCTTGTGTTCCCTCTCTTGCTGTGTCTCTCTCTCTCAAATAAATAAAATCTTAAAAAAAAAAAAAATTTATTCTGTATGATTTTTAAAAAAAGAACTAAAAACATTACCCAATCAGTGCTTTTTTGGGGGGTAGGGGGCCTACAACAACTCCTTTTGTCTGATATTCCTCTTTTCTGTGTTTTCTGAAGAAAATACATCAAATACAATAACTAGCTTAAAATCCTTTAGAAGTTTTGACTAATTTTGCCTCTTGGTTGTTGATAAACTGACTTGATCTTACTGTCAGATTTGCTGTGTAGCTTGCTCATCTTGTAAACACTGCCTTTAACAGATAAGATACAATGAGTCATTGCACAAGTCTGAGAAGTAAATTTTTTTGAAAAAAAAAAAAAAAACCAGAAATTAAAAATCACACTAAGACAAAATAGTTAATAACCAGATCAAATGTAAGCTTATCACTGCCTGATTGAAATAAGCTTATGTTTATTCTGTCATGGGGAAATGCTAAACAACAAACTGATGTTTGCACATGTAGGTTTCTAGTGTCAAAAGCTATACCGAGTTCACGCAGTGATGGCGCCCAAATTCTTGGAGGCATGTTCAGCCTGTAATGTTCTAACAGAGGAATCTTTGTCAATCTGCTTTAACTCTTCAAAGAAAGAGTCCTATGCTTAAATGTGTGCTAAACTGATATCTCAACATTTTATCTTCCTTGAGACAAGGAGTTTTAAAATAGTTGGATTCACTCATCAGCTCTTCATGTTGGTAGAATGTGATTACCCTTTGCAGCAAATTTCTTTTCATTTTTTTAAAAGATTTTATTTATCTGATAGTGCATGAGTAGGCAGAGCGGCAGACAGAGGGGCAGGCAGAGGGAAAGGGGAAGCAGTCTCTCGGCTGCAGGACCCTGGGATAATGACGTGAGCCTAAGGGAAAAAGCTTAACCAACTGAGCCACCCAGGCACTCTGCAGGAAATTTCTTATGAAATAGATATCAATGAGCAGTTTAAGTTAATGTCAAGTGGTCAGTGACATAAATGTACTTATATCTAATAAAGTATAAGTGCTAAAGTTATCAGATGGAGAGAAATTACATTTGACCAAAAAAAGATAGAAATCTGCTACATTCAATAATGTAAATTAGTCATTGAAGAAAATGTTGTGAAATGTGATTTTGTAAACAAAACCCCAAAACTAATGCTTGAGTTTTGCTAGCTTGCAATAATTAAAACGATCCCTCTCAAAACTCCTTTAGTCATTGTGACCGCCTTCCTGTCTCTCCTAGAAGGCTAAATGGAGAAAGACTTTGCAGAAGTGATATAATCTCTCTCCTGGTATGGTTGAAAATATTGGCTCTAATAAATTACACATTTTCATGTGTGTGATCCAGTAAAGGGTACCTCGGTGAAATCTCTTGAGTGTTAGATCTAAAAAGATTCTTAGCATCTCAGACGCTCAGAGTAGAGCCCCCAAAGTGTGACTTGTGGGCGTAATTGTCTTTTTTTATACAGGATTTGCTTGGTTTGAAAAGCTAAAAACATTTTTTAAAAAATCATTTCTTACTCTTGAAATCAGGAGATACATCACAAAAATCCAGATTTCTGGCATTTACTACCATGTGAAAACAGTACTCTAGAGCTAAGTAGAAGCTGTCTCATTAAGATATACACCTGCTCTCCAAATCACAAATGCCTACCTGGCCAATCACCCCTTCCTCAGGCTCTGTGATCACGTGACCTGTGCCAGGCATAGCTTAGGGAAATAAAAGACACAAATCTTTGACCTCCCTAAGTTTATATTGTAGTAAGGGAGACCTATAAATTCAATGGTCTGTTAAATGGACTATGAAATGTGGAGAAAAAATGAGCAAGGAGTGTAGAGGGGATGAGAGGGGCTCTTTTTGGAAGGTAACATTCAAGTAAAGCCCTCAAAGAGATTAGAGAGTATGACATGTGGACATCTGAGGGCCAGTTAATGTTACAGTCTTGAGACAGGAGCATAATCAGCATGTTTGAAGTGCAGAGAAGAGGTCAGCATGGCTGGTGTGTGAAGAGCAAAGGGAATGTATTAAGAGACATGATTAGAGACGTAAGGGATAAGGGACAGTCTGCATAAGGGCTTGTGAACCATTGTCATGACTTTGTTTTTTCCACTGAATGATATGGGGAGACATTAGCCTGTTCTGAACTGAACTGGAAAAGGACGTGATCTGATGTATTTAAGAGGCCCATCGTGAATGTTGTGCTGATACAGACCTGGGAGGAGCAAGTGTAGGAGCAGGAAGAACAGCTGAGAGGCTATTATAATAAAGTGAATGAGAGGTGATGGTGACCTGTACCAAGGTGACGATGGTGGTGAAACATAAGTAGCCAGAGTCCAGATGTATCTTGACAGTGAACTGACAAAATACGCTGATTAATCTAAGGCACAGAAAACTAGAGAAAAGTCAAGGATGATTCCATAATTTAGGACCTTAGCAATAAAAAGCTATAGTGACCATTAACTAAGAAGGAAAGACTACATGTGGCAGTGAAATTCAGTTGCATATTAAGTATATGAGGAGGCAAATTATGGGACCCCTGAGCAGAGAGAGGGTTCAAATGTGGAGAATTCACTCCTCCTCTACTGTCTCAATTGTGGTGGGACATGCATATTGCTTAATTATAGAGGTTGAGACCTCGTGACAGTATCCTCCAGTCTCTGCATGAGATGAAAACAGTCCATATACCAATCCAGATTGAGAAGTTTTTGTGTGTTCAGTTATTATTTCTAGGTTCCAAGGGAGTATTTCTACCTTGAAAGGCAAAGGGTAAATCAGTGTAGGTATTTGACATACTATTTTGTTAATTTGAACAATTCTGATGACCGTTCTAAAGTGGCATGTCTAAGGATTTAAATATAAATGATACCTTGAGGATTTGAGTACCAGTAAGAAAATACCTTATTCTTCTATAAACTGGTACAGTGGAAATGAGAAAAATAAAAGTACCTATCACAATCATCCTAGTTCTACCACTTAACTAGCTGTTGAGACCTTGAACAAATTACTTCTCAGTTCCTTAGTTTCTATTTTCTCTAGTTCTTTAGCTCCTTCATCAGATTATTAGTAAAATTAAGTGATATTTAGGGGCATCTGGGTGGCACAGTCAGTTAAGTGTCTGACTCAGGGTTTTGGCCCAGGTTGTGATTGACCTCAGGGTTGTGAGATCGAGCCGCACATCAGGCTCCCCTCTCGATGCAGAGTCTGCTTGAGATTCTGCCTCCCCTCCACCCCCCCCCACTCATGCATGTGCTCTCTCTCAAAACATATAAATCTTTTAAAAAAAAGAAAGTGAAATTTTATATATAATATGTCCCGGGACAACACCTGACTGATAACTATGATATGAATGTTAGTTCTTAATTCTATTTAAATGTATCAGATATTAGTATTTTAAAGTAAATCTATTATATTTGTCTAGCACTTTTTCTCCAGAAGGAAACCGATGTGACTCATTCACCAAAGTTCTGTTGGTTAAGAAGGATAGGAATTATCATTACCTTCTCTGAAAATGAAGAAACTGGGCCTGTGAGGACATATGACTTACTTACCAAAGATCACATAATGAGTTGGTGGCAGTGTTTCTCTTTCAAGGACATCCTATTTCCTATGGAATGTTATGCATGTAGTATCGTGAGACTATTCAAGTTCTGATTATTTATCCCTGACTGTTCTCTGGTCAACATTGTAAATGGGTAGGTGAGTAACAAGTGCAATGAATTCAAGGAAGGTGTTTTTAGAAACATTTGTCTATGTGGTTCTTAGTTTACTTGTACTGTTCTAAGAAATTAACTACCCTTTGCATTACTGTTTGCTAATCAACTACTTCACATTATGCCTATGAGCAACAAACAATGGAAGTGTCATCTCTCCCAGAAAACGAATATGTCTGTAAACAGAAACTTTTGATGCTTTAACTCAGGAAAAATAAGTAATACTGGTTGGGAGGGAGGTCAGTAGGGAAAGTATTTTTAGGCAAGGGAATGGCTTTTAGTATCCCTCAAATCAAACCATCTTGACAGTTTCCTACCCCAATTCTGTGTACAACCAGTCTATTTTCTTCCCTGACAGAAGCTCTTGGCTCCAGTCATGCAAATCTGCTTAAAATGATATACACCACTTGCTCATTTCTCTTTTGCTTCTATAAAATCTCAGTCTGGATATCGCTTCCCCATATTCATGATTAAACTATTCCTTCTCTCCCTTAGATATGGTTTAAAACTCCCCTTCTGCTGAATGTTGGTAAGCCAAATATATGTATTAGAGGAAGCCTGAGTGTCAAGCCTGAATGAATGAATGCAATTTTCCAAGATAAACTAGGAATAAATGGGGCCCTGGTTTACACAACAGCAGTTGCATTTAAAGTCCTAGGTTATTGGGATTTTGTACAAGGAAACAAATGGCATCGTTGCTGTTAGAGTTAGCAAATTTTCCAGCATGGAATTATGGGAAGTGCACCAGAATTAGCATCAGGTGGAGTTCAGTTCAAATCCTCATCCTTCTCATTAACTCTGTGACTTTGGTCCAAGTACTGAATATTTCTGAGCTTCATTTTCCTAATCTGTTAAGTAAAATTCTTAATACTTCTCAATACTATTGTATCATAGAAACCAAGCTGATGAAAGAGTGCAAAGTGTAAACTGTGTAAAGTGTGATTCTTCATTCCCATAACAAATATATGTGGAGGGCCTACTAAGTGCAGTGTGCAGGCACTTACCTGGCACAATACCTTATCAGGTATTTGGTATCTCTACCACCATGCAGTAGACAGTGTACAACAGGGCGATATACAGAATACTTAGTGATACATTGAAAATCTAAGAGAGCATTTCTACTTTGAATAGAAGCTTGAAAAGATTTGACCTGCTACATTTAAACTGAACTTTGAGGCATGAAAATGGAATTTAAGGCATGGGAACTGCATAAGCAAATGCATAGGGATGTTAAAATGTATCTTTCCTGAGGCATTGTTATTCAGCTTCGGTTACATTAACTTGCACAAATGCGTTAAAATACCAGTGTTGGCTGCTTCTCAGAGTGTTAATCTGTATGATTTATACCTACAAGACCTTCATTCAGGTAGACAAACAATAGGGAAATGACCAGATTAATGCAAATTGCCATGAATTTGTATTTAATCATCTCAAGCAAATCCTTCTGGCTTGAATCCTATATTCAAACTCTGGTACTTATGGAAATTAAAAAAAAAACAAGTATTTTTGTTTTCTATTTTACATGATGTGCCAAGAGCTATCAAAAGTCATGTTGTTTTCTAGCACAGTGCTGGGAGAATGAGGTCTGTAACCAGAATTGCAATTCAGTTTTTGGAAATAAAAACTAATGCTGAAGAACTAAAACTAAAGAACACACCTTTGGAATTAATGTGAAATAAAACAAATTTTAAATTTAAAACAGTTATTTTCTTTTAGTAGTTAGACTGGATTAAGCATCAGTAAATCATTTTAGGGGGTAATTAAAATTTCCTTCTGTAGGAAATTATCTGTGGCCTTAGACTCATTTGTAACCCTGTGAGTCTAAAACAGGTGATTAAAAAGGGCAAGTCCAAATTGTAACTTCTACATCCTTTTTCTGACTATTTATGACAAGTAGAACTATTGGGTCTATCTTGGGTTAAGCAGAGGAAACCAACCTATCAGGACAGGGATAGGCAGTATTGGGTCTTACTGTGTCACAGAAACTCTTGGAAGTACTTTACAAAGAGAAATCTTTACAGAGCCATGGTTATATTTAATTCACTTGATCATCATAAAAACCTTGTGAGGTAAATACTCTTATTAACTTCATTGCACAGATGAAAAAGCAGAGTCCCCGGGAGTCCCAGAATTCAAACCCAGACAGGGTGGCTCTGGAGCAGTGTTCTAGTCTCCCTCTCCTCTGAGTCCTCATTTTCTGACATTTTTCAGACTTCAAATCCTCTGCTTTATGTTCTGAATGACTCTATTCAAAAATTTCTAAGTCAACTGTATTGAATTTCCTCTAAGCAAATCAGATATAATCTATCATGTATGTGACTAATCTTTTGTTAGAGTAGGTGGATATTTCTGTTGATTTTTTTTTTTTTTTTGGCCTAATAAAAAAAAGAACAGTTTCCATATTTGGGTCATTTTTCAGTTAATGCTAAATTCTAACACTGGAGTAGACACTTTGCTACTTGTGGAGGCAACATCAACTTTAGAGTTAGTTTTAAAGTTGAAACTTGTCACCTGGTCAAGTTTTCCTTTAGCAGCTTTGAAAGATATTTTTAAGGGAGAGGAGGAAAAGACTTGGAAACTTCTGAAGTCCCTACCATGTATGATCGCCTCTCTTCAATCCTGAAGACGAGGTGCCATCTTGTTCTTCTCCATGTGGGAGAAATCTCATTAAGTGTGTGGGTTTAAGCTTGCACAGTCTCACTGCAAGTATCTCCTAGATAGGCCTTTTTACAATAAGGTTTTCTGCATGTGTTGATTAGAAGTATCTTGTCATTTTCTTTCATTCTATTATTTTATCCCCTCAACCAAACTCACACTATTTCTTGTCTCATTTATAAATGTTACATACCAAATTTTAAAATTTATCGTATCAAGAGCACAGTGGCAATTTATCTTCTTTTGTCTTTCTCTCGCACATCAATCCTATTACCTCTGTATTAAATACTGAACTCTTGGACTACCTTGGAGACCCATTTTTGAACAATCTTCCATCTGTACTTTCTGCCTGATTCTGAGGTTTTGTTAACGTGATGCAACCTTGTACAGCCATTGGAGTCCTGTATCAGAGGTGGAAAACTCTTGAGGCATTGGCCCCCATCCTACATTTGCCTCTCAAATAATCATGGCCAATTGCTTGCCTCTTGAAGGGTTTTATTTATCCCATTACCTCCCTAAATAGTCATGATTACCATTTCCTGGGTTCTTTGATCTGATAAGATTGGGAAGGTTTTTATTTTTCCCCAATGCATTTTTATCTCTATTTGTAAATTTATGTAACTCCCAGAAATATTCCATCCATGTCTTATTTACTCTTTTTTATTCAATCTAGATTTGAGCAAATTGGATTCAACTCTGAAATACGTAGAGCAGGAAGCTTTGTGGTTAGTTGATAACTATATCAGTTTTGCAGATTGATTTGATGTTCTCCAGAGCACATTTCCTACTTATGTTTTTTTCCCCTTTTCTGCTTACCTCTGAAACATGCAAGACAGGCTACTTGCCACCATATTTCTGGGATGTCAAACTCTTACTTTTTCCCTTTTCAGGTTCTCTAATATACCTCTGAAATCCAAGTAGCATGAAACATAGCTTTAGACTCACTCTGATAACAGTACTCTCCACGTAGGCACTGCACAGAAAAGCAAATGTGTTTTCAAAGACTTTGCAAACTAAATTGATGACTAAATTATTCAGTAATAAAACATTGAAATTACGGTTTGTTACTTTGGTTTCCAAGAGGATGAATGAAAAGGATAGGGATATAACTAGTATTTTTCAGTGGCAAACCATTTTAGAACCAAACATAAGTCACTTTTATATATAATGATACATTATATCACTTAATCTCCATATTGGTATTAGAGAAGCATTGATTTTTCATATATCAGATGAGGAAATAGATGGTCAACAAAGTGAAGAAACTTGCATAGCAAATTCATGTTTATGGGACTCTTAAGTCATATTCTCTTCATTATATAATCTTGATGATCTGTAATCTGACCTTGATATAGAATAAGACCATCACATGTAATAGAATAATATCTATTTCAGGATCACATTGATATTCTAAGTATGATAGCTCCTGAAAGATGGGTATCACAGAGTGATCAGGACTGAGAAAAAGTGTTGAGAAGGTTAGAAGAATGTATAATGTCTCTGATTTTTAGATGACCTCAGTCATCTAAAATTTCTGAGAATGGTTCTTATTTATGAGTTTCCTGGGGGGGCGGGAAACATCTTGTACTTTTCTTGGCTGTTTCAAATACTTCAATGGAATTTTCCTAATATTATCCAGTATGATTGGAAATTTGAGTTCTACTTTTCTAATGACAAAAACTGGTTGGGAAATGGGAGTTTATATGCATCCTGAAAATTCCATCAGTTAAATGATAATGCTCCTGATACTGTGATTTTAAAATTTCATCTATTAGTTATTCAACATATGATATGCCTAATAGATGCTATTGTGTGAAGGCTATATAATGATGAACACACTAGACAGGTTGCCTCCCTTATGGATCTTATAATCCCACCAGGGTACCACAGACAATTACAATAACACTGTCTATCATGCACTGTGATAGGTTAGCACAGGGCATCATGGCACTTAACCAGTCTGGAGGCATCCATATCTGTTGAAATCTGAAAGACTTGCAGGCAGGTCTTTTTCCACAAAAAGGTAAGGGGAGAGGAGGTGTTCGCTCTGGGGATGATATAGGGGATTCTGTTAGTGCATTTTCTACCTGAGGAATGCTTCTTTCATTCACCACTGCCCCATTGTGTTGTCCTGTGAAGCAGTTCAGAATCTCCTCAGTATCTGCTTTCACTCCCTCCACCCTCCTCAAATCCACACCAAGATATTCCCCAACTAGATAGTCCACTCTCTTTAATAACATTAACAGGGCTTTTCACAGGGGGCAAAAGCCACAGCTGCTGAAGGGGAGTAAAGAGGTGTCATTTGTCCCAGCTATTCCTTTAGTGACCATTATAACTGCCCCCTGACCCACTCTTTTTTTCTATATGTTCGTGACTCAGTGACAGTGCCCAAGATTTCATTAGGAAACCTTCTGATGACCTTGTTTCTGCTTTCACCTTTAATATTCTAGAAATTTTGCCATTATTTTGTTTCCAGTGATACTATCGACATTTTAAAAATCTGGCATGACAATTGCATTTTTGAGGAGCAAAAGACAGAGAAATTGTCAACCATATTGAACAGTAAATTTCCAAATTTTAAATATCACTGCAATAGAGATGGTTTCTGAGAATGCCTCAAATTTTTATATGGGCAAGACACCAAAGTACATTTTTTAAATAATATAGCCTGTATGTTATATAAGCATATATTAGTATCTATGTTTTTTATTCTACTTAAATTCACAAGACCTATCATCTTCCCCACCAGATCCATTTTGAGACATCTCACAAAAACACAAAGAAAGTAACCCATGTTAATAGTTTCAAAACTCAGTTCTCATTATCTTTTTTCATTATATCATTTTCCTTGGCTTCTAGATAAATGTGTATTTATCTATAAATAAATTTTATACAAGCATATATAAGTAATTTTGAAATTATTGCATTTTAAATAGCCCAATGAAATTGATTCTGAAATTATCAAACTAGAATTACAGTTATTTTGTTTTTTGGAACACATTGAGGAATTCACTGAATTTAAAAATGGAATGAAGCACAATTATGTTCATGTAACCAAATTATTTGGGAAACACAGTTACTGTAAGAAGTTGAAATAATTTGGGGCAAATAATAATTGTTTTTATGTATTCAAACTTATTTTTATATATTGGTATACAAGGTATCAAACTTGTTTTTGAAAGATGGATATTGGCTCACATGAACGAAAATTCTACCGATTTTGCTTATGTAGACATGTCCCTTAGGAGTATAGGTTTTTAAAACTTTTTCCTCCAGATTTTAAGATTGATCGAGGAAAACATGTCTTATAAATCTTTTGCATACTCCTGTAGTTCATACTCCTGATTATCTCCTTTCTAGACATATGCATTCTATATAGAACAAGCATAATTTATCTGAAATGGCATTTAGCCATTCAAATAAGAGCAATTTAATTGAAGTTTCATATATCCAAAATCTGGTCAATATAAACATTGAAAATAGTTTAAGCCTTGATGTTGATCCCCAAAATCTACTTGATGACACAAATCGAACTCCAGTAGGGGTGCCTGGGTGGCTCAGTCAGTTAAGAGTCGGCCTTTGGCTCAGGTAATGATCCCAGGGTCCTGGGATCAAGCCCTGCATCCAGCTCTCTGCTCACTGGGGAGTCTGCTTCTCTGTCTCACTCTCCCTTTGTGCCCACACTCTCGCTCTCTCTCAAATAAATAAAATCTTTAAGAAAAAACAAATCTAACTCAAATAATAATATGAGAAATAATTAATTGCTAATTTTCAAAGCTCATTAGTGAGGAAAATGTACAAAACAGAATAATTCTCAGTAAGGGCTGGGTTTGTTAACATAAATGCATAACAGAAGAAAAAATAATTGACCATGAAGAGTATGCACTCAGGTCACTGAAGACGAAAATTAGCTTTCCAACAATATAAAAGAGATTAGAAGACTAGTTTTTCTGACCCGGCATGAGAAAATGATGATATCATTACTTTTCTGGGCCTAGATTTTCTCATCTGCAGAGTAAGAGTTGTAGTCAATCATCACTAAAATCTCTATTAGCTAGAAAAAGTTCAAGTGTGGAGAACAGTGTACATGAAGACACATTTGGGAGAGGAGACAGCTAATATGATCAAGCCATTGAAGGAAGTGACCCCATTACAGCAGAGAGTGCATATTCAGGATTAATTGGAGATAAAGGTGGATATCCAGCATGATATCAGATTATATAAAGTCTTAAAACCAGGCAGATGAGTGTAGATTTGATGTGAAAGCAAATGGGTAACCATTGGACCTCTGGAGGCAGATGAGCTACATAATGAATCTGTAGTGCTTAAAGAAGATTAGTTGGACAGAGAAATAAATGAATGATGGATTGATTGGAAAAAAGGGTCTGGGGTTAGAGCAGCAACATAGGAGGCTATTACTAAACTGGAAGGTGAGGTATAGCAGGCACTTGACAAGGGTCAGGAACCCTGCGATTTCTGCCTGGTTGTTGAAGGAAAATCAGAGCTGCACAGTAAAAAGTAGGTTGTAGTTAGGAATATTGCAAAAGGGGAACAGAATCAGGCCTAATTCTGAATACAGTATGAGCAAACGGGAATTTATAACTAAGGAGCAGAGTGGTGAATCAGTGGATGGGAAATTGCTAAGAAGAAACTTTAGGGGATGGGGGGAGTTCTGGCTAAATCGACAAAGCAGGATTTTTACTGAAGGCAGGCCAGGGTGATCAGACATCACCTGGAGGATGGTAGCGGTTGAGGACCCTAATTAGATATTGAGGATGATGAGATAAGATGAAGGGAAATTCTAACTAAATCAACCTAGGAGTTTTGCTAGAATTTGACAATGTAGAGATACAGAAGCCTAAAAGTTGATTCCTAGTTGATAGGTTCAGGGGAGCTTTAGAAGAATTCGATCAAAGAAATTTCGTCACTGTAATTCTGATATTAAGGAGGACAAGCACATCTTCTCTGGGCATCTTTTCCTCATTTATATGGTGAGAACATGCCGCCTCAATACAACTCTAAAATTTTCAGGTTATCTCGAGACAAATTACTGTATTACAAAACAAGATGATTTACTTTTTACCTTGGGAGGAGCCCAAAAGTAATTTATTTTTGCCATTCAGCTATAGAAATACAAATTACTTGGTGTGATAAGCTTTTTAGAGCATGTGACATATATATAACCTATTTTTCTTAGACACTATATATTTCACATATATATAACATACCATTTTTTCTTTAGAGTAGATCCTATCATATGCTTTAAGTCAATTAGCAAATGCAATTTTGGCATATGGGTTTTCTTATTTACTGTATTTTTGTTGGGATCATCATTTCAGTATCACATTGAGAATGACTAAAATGCAGTGGACAAAATCCTTTCATGACACAGTTATGCTGTCTTCTTCCAAGATGCATTTCTGTAGGTTTTATCAGCAGGAAAGCAGCTCCCAGTGTGAGTGACCTCAAACATAAACAGGAAACCAGCTGTGATGAAAAATATCTTTTAGAGGATTTGTACCACCAGAGGCAGTCATGAAATTATGTCGTTGAGGAAATACATATCAGATGGGGAAAGACCCACTTCTGATACATCCAAAGACAAGAAGATTCATCCTCTCTTAGAATAAGACAAATGATTGAAAGTAGAGAATGAAATAAGGAGCATTCAGTTACTTTATAATTGATACAGAATTCAGTGGAATATGCTTTTACATAAAAATTAAACTAGACCTGCCCTTACCTGTATAGGGTTGATTAACTAAACATCTTATCCATTTAGAGATTTGATTCGTTTTCCTTTTGTCTTCATCCTCCAGCCTCTCCTTAAATGTACATCATCCAGGGAATAGTAACATCTCTTAAAAACATTTAGCTTAAAGTAAGTAATTAACCAAATGATAATATAATTATCTATTGGGCTCTGATCCAGGCATGGTCCCTTAGTGCTTTGGAAAATACAATGCTGAGTAGTCCTCAGGTAGCTTAGTCTAGTGTTGGGAATGAGAGCGAAGCACATGAATTACAATACATAGAGTTACAAACGCAAAAACCTAGAAACTGAAGTACTAAGCATGTTCGGTAAGAGGGAACAAAATGAGAAAATAGCTGTCAAAAACTGTTTTCATAAATTTTCCTTTACAATTGAAAAATAAACTCTCAATGGGACAAAGCTCCAGATTTTCTAAAGAAAAAGTGGTGAAAACAATCCCTGCCCCCCCCCCCCAAACTGATCCAGATGAATCTGCTTTATACCCTAATCCCCGTCTCTCTGGTCAATCCAAAAGCTGTGTCCCCTGATTATGGCTTTCCACTCTCCCCCCTTCAGTTGTTATTTCCCTTAAACCAGATTTCCAGTTTCTTGTGGACAGTTCCTTTCAGTTGTCTAGTGTCAACTCTAACTAGACAAGTGCAAATCCGTGTGAGACAAAATAGGCCTTAAATTACTAACTTTCTCAATCCACTTCTTTCTGTTCCTACTTGCATAGTTTCCCAGGTTCCAGAGCTACAAAAACTAGTGCTATGTTTAATTTAATTTGTGTCTTTGGAGAGGAAGTGTCAATACAAGATGTCTCTGATTTCCTAATTGGCAGCTCTAGAACTTTGGCCATATCATTTTGTATCTCTGCTTTGCTCTTTTTTTTTTTTTTTCTTCCCGCTGTCTAATGTGGGAGCTAATAATGAGTCAGGGCATGTGCAAAAACCCAACCTATTGCCTGGTGTTATTGATAGAACCATCAACAGCATGTTTCCATTTTTTCTTTCTCATGCCCAAACTGATAGGCACTGTCTTTCCTTTTTATTCCTTGAAATGACAAATATTTCTCTTATCTCCATTTCAGTTTTGTTACCTCTCATTCAAGTATTTCCCCTTTTATTTCTTTCACCATGGAAATTCACTTCAGGATTACTGTAAAAGCCCTCATTTTTTTTTTCTCCTCCCTTTAACTTCTCTTCTTTCTGTTGCTCTTGTTGCCAGATCAGTCCTACTAAAATAGGGCTGCAGGTTACTTTCCTCCTAAAAAAATAAAATAAAAAACGAGTCTTGTTTTTCTATCACATCAAATCTGAAACTCGGTTGTCAGGGCTTTCCAGAATGTGACTTCACTCAACAACAGGAACATGCCAGCCCTTTACATATGCCATACTCCTGTCTTTTTCAGTAATAACATTTTCCATATGAGCTACATATTTCAGTCCCCTACAAACATATCCCTCATTTTCTCCCCAATCCTATACTTCTTGCCACCCCGTATATCTATCATTATCTAGTCCTGTGTCCCTCGCTGGGGTCAGGAAGCTTCCGAAGTGACTTAGTGTCAGAGCAGAATTGCCACTGCCTCTTTTGCTGAGAGACCTGCCCAGGGACCGTCTCTTTGAGTTGTTCTCCCATATACTCTTGGATGCTCTTTTGTGATTCTACTATGTCCATAAGGCTGGCTTCACAAGCCAGGAATTTGTGCAGTCACCCAGGGCCCCATGCTGAGAAGGGTCCTGCACTTGCTTTAATGCTCTGCTATTGCTTTCTTGAGATGCTTAATTTTTGAACCAAGGGTTCCCACATTTTCATTTTGCACTGGGCCCCATGAATTAGATGGCCGGCAGTGCAACCTCAGCATTTATTTTGAGTTGCATCGAGGTGAGAGCCTTACCTGTAGAAGTAATCTTCATTATAGCCAGATTTTAGGCACTATGAATAGGCCACTCTTCAGTGACATATCTAGGCATTAAATCAAAGACTTCCTACTTTTTCCAGCATTAAAATAAAAATATTTTTAACTGTCACCCACAATTTTAACATGTAGTATTTTCTTCAAAACAGCTTTTCTGTTACCCTGCTTGAGTGTTGCAGCAGTATCATTGAGTAAATCTACAAACTGTTTGCTGAGATTTAAGTTGAAAAACACAATTTGAGACTTAGTCAGAAAACCTGCTACTGCAGATCCCATTGACGTTGAGGGCATTGTCCCCTATTTGAAACCTCATAAGAGAAACTGCATTCAGCTCTAAGTGCTCAGGGAGAGACTCATGTCACCTGACACATTAGTATGTTGTTGTTATTGACCACAAGAGTGATGGAATTGATCATGTTCCCAGTGTAGCTTTGATTGTCTACAAGTTGAGTCAAATTTGCAGATCAAACTGCTTTATCTTGGTTTAGTGTTCTAATTTCTAATTGTTCTTTTCCACATTTACTCATATTTTTGTTTCATTATTATTATATGTATTAAGCCATCTGAAATCTGACATGTCTGTCACATAAGTGCTCAATAAATATTTGATGAATGAGTTAGGCAGTATTCCATGATTTAATGCATTCCTGAAAATACAGGAATGTCAAATATTGAAAGGCAATGATAGACAAATGTATAATGGACATGGTTATGTTCTCTGCAAACTACAAAATAGTATAAATACATGAATTATATTTGGCCTTTTAGATACCATTTCTGACCATTTAAAACCAGCATTTGTAAAAGTTCTTTGTTTATTTCCATTTTATTTGAACATTCTCAACTTCTTTAAAGCTTCAGTTTAAGACTGGAGAACCACCACTACTTTGCATCAATTACAGCAAAATTAGGATACCTACACTTTTGTCACTTTAATATTTTCATTTTGTTTAATTCCTTCTTTATACAAACATGCAAACAAAAGCAACAACGACCATTTTGCTCTTCTGACAGCCTCCAAAAACTAAATCGTGGACTGGTATGCAGGCCCCTATGTTTAAGTGCCATGCAAATGCTGACTTTGGATCATGAAAGGCAATTTAAGGGTAACAATGGAAGTAAGATTGCATGAAAGTTGAAGTGCTCTTTACAGTGAACAAATTTAAGAAAAAATAACACATCTCATTTCTTCCACCAAGTCCTCTTTGCCTTCCTCGTGCAAACTGCTCTTGCATTTTCTAAATCCCCACGGTTCGTATAGTACTTCATTGGTCTTCATTTGTTTCCTCCTGGCCTATTTATGCTTGGTCAACCAGGACAGGGCCAGACTTTTTTGGTAGTTTACATATCTGACCACTTGGCATAGTGTCAGCTGCATGAGTGACTTATTTTTTCATTAATTATTTGTGTACCAGGAATATAAGTTTGGTATGGAGATGTGGCTGTCATGAGTATGGCAACCTTAGACTATGGTATATGTGTGTGTTGTGCTAGAAAGCATTTGAAGGTTGGCCCGACTGTAGCTAGTGCACTAAACAGTGTAGCACTTATACATTGTAGTAACACTTGTTGAGTACAATGGGGAGCTGGTCCAGTCCCTGTATTTCTGAAAGCCTGCTTAAAATACTCTGATAATCAAGAGACTGGGATATGAGATTAATCAGAATACTTTGTATTCAGAATTAAGAGTACTCACCCTATTTTAATGTAAGAAAACCTATCAAAGGGAACTGATGAAGCTACAGCGTTGTACTCAGAATAGCTTAGAAAATCCTAGAGAAAGGAGCACGTGGGGGGCTTAGTTGGTTAAGCATCCAACTCTTGATTTCAGCTCAGGTCATAATCTCAGGCTCCATGTCAGGCTCTGTGCTGGGTGTGGAGCCTGCTTGGATCTCTCTCTCTCTCCCTCTCCCTTGCCCCCTGACCCCCACTCCCTCCTTCTCTCTCTCTCAAAATATACATATTAGAAATGGTCATGCTTGTAGCATTTTACACATAGGTCTCTTTCATAGATACTTTGCTACTTATGGATAGCAAATGGAATCTACTCATGTTCCTGAATAATTAACCAACAAGTTTCATTTATAGCAAGAAGCAAATGAAGAAGATATTAACATTCAGGATACACAGAACATAAAGCACAGAGATCTTTAATTCATGGGTGAATAAAGACAGAAGCAACATGTTGAACATAGCATTTTTCTTATAAAGTGATTTCAGTGTCCTATATTATTAAGTTGATAATAGCTGCAGAGATTCTGCTCAATTTTCTGTGCCACACCAGCTTCCAGTGCATCTTTAAGGAAAACCTATATATGCTATGACAAGAGTTAGTATGGATAAGGTCAGCTAAGAAGAAGTATCCTCCCATTTCACTGGGATAGCTTAATTATGTCTGTTTTATTAGTGGAAAGAGGCTCCTATTTGGAGAGGAAAAAAAACTTAATTTTCTGATTAAGCATATTTGAGAAATACTTCTACATTTATATTTAATGCAGCTTAAAGAGGATTTTATGCCTATACTCCCAGTGAAAGGTTCTATTCTGCAGGATTTGTACGAGAGATGATAATAGGCTTAATTTGTATTATATTTTAAAAATTGATCAAAACATTTTTACATCTGTTCTTTCATTTGATCCTTTCTAGAGCCCTGTAAGACGGGTTAAGTGTGTATCCTAATCCCTTTTGACAAAGAAGGATATTGAGGCACTGAGGGGTTAGGTGATTTGTTGGAGGACATACTCCAACAGACCTAGAAGTCATGTACTGTGCTTCCCAGGTTCTGTGCTCAGATTATAAAGAGAACTTTTGAACACAAACACAGTTATATATCCCTGCATCTAGGTGTGAAGCAAAATCAAACAAGGAACTCTTTAAAATACTAACCTAGAGCTAAGCTAGAACCTCATACCTGGAGACTTCAATTTAAAGCAGATGGGAGGACTGGTAGATCTATTAATATAACATATATGTGACTTGGAGTCTAGTTAACCAGCACAATTGGATATTCACTCATTCTTTCATCCCGTATTGTTCTCTGTGAATTTTACTTTCCTGTACTTTGCCTTTCTACCTGATAGTTGTTGGACTTCTTCAGATTTATTAGTCTTTTCCCTATGATGTAGTTATTTTTAATGTACTCAAGTGTATTTTTTCTTATGTCTCACATAGAAAGAACCTTCTCCAGTCAGATTTTTTTGTAAATCCCCAAATCAAAGAATAAAAATTTCATTTTTTAAAATAAAACCACATCTAGGAGAGAATTTGTAAATGAATAAGAAACAAAGGAGATGCTCAATATGACCCTCACATAAATACAGATGAAAGAAACAAGATTCTATTTTTTACCCTAAAGTTTATAAAAGGTAGAAAATTTTGAAAAGTGGCATGGGTGAGAATGAGGAGAAATCGGTACTTTTATATAAATGTTGGAAAGAGTTATTGGTATGATATCTTTGGTGAGATTGGCACTATTTCTCCAAAGTAAAAATGTGTGTTCTCTCTAATCTAGCAATATTACTTCTCAGATATACATCTATGTAACATAGATGTTGAGGAATCTATATTGCCGCATAGTTGATAATAGGAATAAAAGGAAGACCTCTAAATATCTGTTCCTAGGCAACTAGTTACATAAATTACAGTACATGTATTAAATAATCGTTATTTGTGCTTATATGGAATGATCTCCAAGGCATATTAGGGATATTAAATCTTAATTAAGGTTAAAAGTAAAAATTACGTACATTATGTGCCCATTTGAGTATAAAAATTATGTAAAGGTGGAATGTAGATGCCTTTGCTTAAGTGTGCATAGACTATTTCTGAATACTGTGTATTTTTCTATTAACTGTCATGCATTTGGAAAAGAAAATGGTTTGGAGATAATAAAATTATTTTAATATATTTCTGTATCTCTTGGATATTTTGCAATGTGTATATTATTTTTCAATAGACAATTAAAAATAAAGAATTTTACTGTTTAAGATCATAATTGGCAAATACAGAGAACTGTAAATCATAAGATACATTTTCTCCAATTCAGTTTGCACTTTTATGGTTTTGATCATATACACTGGTGTAACAAATCCATTCATATTTTTTTAAATATCACATATATCTACAGTGATTCTACCATTTCTATTTGGAAAACATCATTTCAAGTCAGGGAAACCACATTTAGCAATTTCGGTCCATACTGCTCTAGTCAGTCCACAATCAGTTATGGGATTCTGACTGAGGCAAAGGGTTTTCAGAATTAGAAAATACCAGAACTGGGAGGGACATCAGAAATTTTATAAGCCAACTCAGTCTCAGAGATAAAGAAACTGAGGCCCAGTAGGATTTCTTTCTCCCATGTTAGCACATGACACTTACCTGGTGAAATTTAGGATTGAGGTAAACTCTAGTACTAAGTAAATTGAGATAGTGTGAATCAGAGAAGATAAATTATTCAAACCAATTTGACATTAGCTGGCTGTTCATCCTTGGACACGTCTCTCTCTTTCTCTTTTTTTCCCTTTCTGGGCTCAAGTTTGTAAAACTTGGAAATGATTGGTTGAACCCAGTGATATTATTTGCACCCATTCTGTGTTAACTGAAAATGTTTTAAAAGATTGACCCACTAACTCTGTACCCTATTAACTTTACTACTCTCTCTACACTTGTAAGCACTTCAGATTTCCACAATTTCTGGATCTGTGTAAATGCTCCTACTCCTCAAAAGTCAAGCCATGTTAAATTAATATTTGTTTCAACAATTACTCTGAAGAAGGCCTTTTAGTAATTCTTATAAATAGCTTGCTGGGTAAAGAATTCATATATCAAAATCTTCAAATACAGCTCGAGCTCATGTGAATCTTTCTTTGATGACTTTATTTCCAAGTCACACTATGTTCTTGTGTTCTTTTATCATTTAACATGGCTTGTTCCACAGCCAGAGTCTAAGTTTTATATTTCCCCTTGCTTGTATCTAACCAGCCCTTGTGATTTCAACAATGGAATCAGCAGAGTAACAGTGAATGAAAACAGATACTTCTGACTAAAAGGAATGTTTCAGATTGCAACTCAGACCCAGTAGTGAATTTTGAGTTGACAAGAAATTGTAGTTCAGGTGGGCTGCAACACGAAAAGTTGATACAGCAGTGTCTCCCAGGTTGGGACATCGGTACCTTCAGAAGGTGATCCTGTCACCTGCAAAGAGAGAAGAGGATGTAAGAGTGAACAGAACATGGAAAGTGCCCCATGACTCAGCTGTCAAGCTCTCTCTGTTTATGCCCCTCGGGGGACAGATCTAAGAAAACCCAAGCACATAACTGGGTCTGGGATTATCTATGTAAATAACTTCCTCTTTTCACAGGGATAATCAAGGTTAAACTCGTGTTTCTTTTCATCTTTTTGAGGAGAAAATTAGTTCCTCTAGGTTTTAGAGTATACAAATTTAGATTCCCTTTCCTAAAACTAGACCATGAGATAGAAAGCTATTAAAAGGATATATATAATCCCTAATAGTTCATTAGTTAACCTGCTGTTTAACATATCTCCCCCAAGATCTCTTGAATCAAATTTTCTATGATTAAAGATCAACACTCTGAATACTTTAAAGCATTCAGATTTCATAATGGTACAGCCAGACTTCATACTGTTTTTCTATATCCAAAGCCCAGAAATAAACTTTTACAAAATTTCTACCCAAACTACTTGGTCTCATAATTTGTCTACCTTTGACCTTTTATTTTATTGACATGTTGGTTCACTATTTTAAATTACGTAACAATTTTGCTCTTTTCCTGCAGGCAGAGTTCACAGCCATGCGGGAGCAGTACATGAGAGGTGGGGAAGGATTCATCATCTGCTACTCTGTCACTGACCGCCAATCATTCCAGGAAGCTGCCAAGTTTAAAGAGCTCATTTTTCAAGTCCGCCACACCTATGAAATTCCCCTGGTGCTGGTGGGTAACAAAATTGACCTAGAACAGTTCCGCCAGGTAAGTGCCAAATTTTGTTTGTTCTTAACTCCAAGGGTACATAGTACTTGGTAAAGTATGGCTGCTTTCCAAGGTTCATATTGAGAATTATGAGAAAGAAATGATGCATGTGATTTTTCTGAGAAATCTTTGAAATTGTAGTAGATTGTGCCAGCTACCACAATGTATCGCATCCCACATGCTACTTTGCAGTGTCTTCAGCACTCCAACAGGAGGAGGCATAATCTGTTTTTCCCATCTCCTTGGATCTGGGCTGGCCCTTTGGTTTTGGGCAGTAGAGGTTAGTAGAGGTGAAGCTGTGTCCTTTCAGAGTTTGAGCCATAAGAGTTCTGCAGATTCTGCATTTGCAACTTAAAATGGTTGTTCTTGGGATCCAGCTACCATGTAAAGGCCAAGCTAACCATCACAGTTCATAGGACCCTTCCCACCCTCCAGAATCAGAAAAGCCTCACTTGTCAGGTTGAGTAAGAAGTGCCTTCCATATACCATCAATCTGCTTCAAGCTGCCTCTGCTATATCATTGTGATCCTCAGTTCATTTCTCCAAACAAACATAATTTTAAATACAGAAAGAAAGCCTGGCTAATTTCTGATAATGCAGAAACCACAGATTGTGATCTATTAGCAGATTTTATGTAGTTCATTATAGTATATTCTTCTCTGATCAGACACTGTCAGGGTCTGATGGGCAAGCTGTGATGGCTTCAAGTCTACAGAGTAATAATATTTGTCCTTAGTCCTCTTTGTGCTCCTTAGTACTCCTAAAGAGATTAAATGACCAAAACCTAGTTCAGGAACCAGGTGAATCATCTCACAATTCTATTGCCATGACTTACTTTGTATAAAGTTGAAGTACTAAGATGTTGCATGCAAATCAAATTTTTATTGAATGGTTGAGTTCTAATTTTAGATGCTTTATCTTTGTTTGCATTGACCTTAACTTTGAGCTGGATTTTAATAGTTTGTATGTTTCCATTTAATGATTTTTAAATTTAAAGTAGCCTGCTGATAAATCCTTATGCTAAGGTAAGAATCTTCATTAAAACAGTTCTCTTCTATTTTAAGTGTTTCATATATTTGGATTTTTGTATCTAATGCATCTTATGTTTTCTTGAAGTGAAAATATAGAGTCAATGCTTATAAATCTATGCTTACTACAGAAACATATTTCTATGATTTAGTGCAGTACATTTTTGTAGTGGCATTTTTTTCTATATTTTACTTGAAAATTTAGGCATCTTAAGGTGGCAGCGACTATTTTTTAGCAGCTATAATATTTGACTCCTCTGTACCTGTTCTCCTCCCTTCCTTTGTTGTTTCTCTTTCTCCGAAGCAATGTTTAGTATGATATGGTTACATGGCTATGAGATAGGAATTCAAGTTTATTTCACCAGTTAAATATGAATCTATTTTGCAATATTTGACAAAAAGGGGGAAGAGAAGTATAGGTCTAGTGGTGAACCTTTCAGATACTCCTCTGAAGAGTGGGAATAGTCTTTTTTTTTTTTTAGGACTTTTGGGAAGTTATATGAGGGAGCATTCTTAGATGGAAGTATGCCATCAGTGATCACATGACTACCTTTATTGCATTTCTCAGAATTCCTTGAGAACATAAACCTTTAATTGAATGCCCATCGAGAGCTACAAGTGGCTCTTGTAAGCTAGTGGATTTGAGAACATGAGGGAACCTTCTTCAGGCAAAAGTTTTTCAGGTTGTCTCTAGGATGATTGCTCCCCATGATTCCAACACTGGCTGGCATTTGCTTTTCCCTTACCATCCTGGCCCTGCTTCTCCTTCCCTAGGCTCAAAGGTGTTCAATGGGATCCCTACCTTAGCCTGGGTAATTGCAGATTAGCAGTGATGAGACTCACCAGCATCATATACATCAGTAAAACAAATACGAAAAACAACAATAAGCTGAGTAATTTAGCAGATTTGACAGATTTTTTCTTTCAGATAAAAGCAAGTAAGCAAGATAGTCACAGAAAGTGCAAAACCCATGAAAACTCAAATTACAATCTTTTTAAAATTGTTCATGTACCAACATCTCCAATAATGAAGTGTTGATATGCAAATTTGGCTTCTGGCTGTGGTGTTTGTGATGGAAATAATTGTTCCTATAATTGTAGAGTGGTTGCTTCTTTTCAAAATGTTTTCCATTCACACTTTATTTTAATCCTATAACTGCCCCGTGTAGTTGTAAGGCAAGCAGTTGATGGATGAGGATATTTGAGAAGTAAATAAATGGATGGAAATTGATTTTAATAAGATAATGTTGTTAGTGACAAATTTAAGACTAAAACCCTGATCATGTGTATTTTTTTTCTTATGTTAGTCTCCAGAGGATAGGTCTCCATTTTAGGGTTTTGGTTTGTTTGTTTTTTTTCCATGTAAAACAAGAAGATGCTGACACCTGCATCATCTCCAGCTCAAAGGAGTTTTGTGAAGAGTCCTAGAGTAATAATGTTAAGCTCTGGAAGCTTCTGAAGGAAATCATGCTGGTGCTTATGTTCAGTGCTAGGAGGCAGAGAAAGTAGGGTTTTTACCTGGTGGCTCTTCTTCCTCCTCATAGAAAGTGGATGAAAGGAAAGTGCTGATGCTGATATGAGGAATTTGAGAAATGAGACAGAGGTTCATAGGGGAAGGGAGGGAAAAATGAAACAAGATGAAACCAGAGAGGGAGACAAACCATAAGAGACTCTTAGTCTCAGGAAACAAACTAAGGGTTGCTAGAGGGAGGGGAGTGGGAAGGATGGGGTGGCTGGGTGATGAACACTGGGGAGGCTATGTGCTATGGTGAGTGCTGTGAACTGTGTAAGACTGATGAATCACAGACCTGTACCCCTGAAACAATACATTATATATTAATTTAAAAAGCGTTGGGAGGGATGGAAATGCTGATAATGAGAGCTGTTTCTTGTCATGCTTGTTTGGTGGAGTGGGTAGCTGCATTCTGAATCTATTTTGGTGAATTCCAAGTCTCTTTATACCAAGAAAAAGAAACAAATTTTAGTGCCTGATGTCCTTCTTCATTAGGGACATCTTTAAGCAAAAATATTGAAAGGCTCTGTTTAAAGTTGAGTATTTTTTCTGAGAATAATATTCATTTTGATATTGATGATGCAAAGCTCCATACCAGGTACTAGCACACATAATTTTATTTGATCTTCACCACAGCCACCAGGTAGGCTCCTTTATGATCCTATTTACCTATGAGTCATCTGAGGCTTTAAAGATTCAGTGACTTGCTCAAGGTCACATAGCTAGTTAGGGCTATGGGAACATGTCCAGCGTTTTTGATTTGAGATCTCACTTTTGGCCTCCAAACCATTGTTGTTTTTCTCAAATTCTTTTTATATCAGATTCAGGATCTTAGCGTGCTCCTCAGAGGATAGAACATAAGCAATCGCATTGTATTGGAGCAGGAGGGAGCAGAATGATAGATCTTTGGAGCTCTTTGGAGGTGTCCAGGTGTTGGACAAGCCAGTAATAGCCAGAACTTGGGAAGAATGTGAGGAAAAGTAAGGACAAGGAAATGATGCTCGAAACTACTGAAAGGCACTATTTTCTCAATTTTGTCCAGAGCCCATCCAGACTATTATAAAGCCCTTTTTAGATTCCCAGACTACATTAGGGTCCCTGAGCTTGCTTGGTCTTTGTCCCTACTATGCCTTCTACTGTCACACTGAGGAGTGGAAGGCAATAATTTCTGCTTTTTGTTTTTGCAAAACCCTGACCAACTGTGCGGAGTAAATATGGTGCTATGAATGGAGTGAGCTCCAAGAATCTGGGAGCTGGTTTAGGAAAGTTATACATCAGTCACAGACCACAAACTGTTTCATCCTGAAGGTAGTCTATGACAACCCTTTCAGCGCTGACAATCGAATTGTAGCTTAATACTCAGTTTGAAGCCTTGAAACTCTGCTTTCCACAGCCTGACTAACTCTCCAAATACAGATCTGAGATCATGAAATACTCCTTGTTTCTTCTTCAGTGATCTATCAAATGAAAATGGTTCCATTCCTTTACTGAGAGGGGGCTTATAAAAGCTGCAGAGATCCAAAATTGCTGTGTTAAGAAAAATAACATCTATTTAGAGTTCTACCAAGTATCTGCTTATCTTTGCAGAGCGATGACAGCTTTGCGGCACAGTAAAGGAAAGAGCAACTCAGTCTCTGTTTTCAGGTCTTTTTCTTCCTGGAAAGGATCTATGCATGTGATATAGAACATAATATTAAACAACAGAACTAAATATTGAACAATATGACATGATGCATAAGTGCAATTGTTGCTAAAAACCAGGAAAGATCAATATGGGCAGCATTTTTGAGGAAGGAAAATGCAGAATGAAAAAGCATCACAACCAGTTAGGAAGAAGCAGGTGAATGGTGACAGTTCTTTTGGGAAGGGTCAACAAGAGTAGATGGAGGAGGAAATGAATTGTGGGGCTGTGTGCACAAGCCATGGAGTATTAAGGAGGAGGAGTTGGGAAGACCAGCCTGCCCAGTACATATATATCAAGTACCCTCAGAATACTTTCATAGATAGGGTCTGCCTTGAAGACATAATTTGTCAAACACAAAGCATAAATATGTACCAGAGTGTCTTGGATATGCTGTAAGGCAGTAATTGCAAATACCACTCAACTTTTAAAAAGTGAAAAACAAAAGAGTAGCACTTCATCTTTTATCAGTAGGGTAGATAATCCATATCAACACATTTTCCAAATGATGAGGTTTATTTTTTTTAATGGGAGAAGAGTTGTGATAATTTGTGCAATATTATAGGGGTACACATTTAAATTTAACAATTATCTAGACCTATTTATCCTTTCCATAACATTTCCTTCATATGCTATTTCATTTCATTAAAAATGCCAATGTATTAACCCCAATTAAGATAGAAAACAAAGCAAAACAGTTTAGAGTTTAATGTAATTTATTTATTTTATTTTTTATTTTTTTTAGTTTAATGTAATTTAGATTGAATAGGTTTTGAAACTAGAATTTGAACCCAAATCAGTTTTCTGATCCTTACATATCTTTCTTTTTTGTTTTTGCTAACACCATTTTTTCATGCAATTTATTTACCAAATAGTAAGTACTCAGTGAGTAACAAGTAATTCTTTAGAATCTGGTTGTTCGGGAGTGAATATGACCAACAAAACGTTAGAAGAATCTGAAATTATTGTAGGAAAGATAGATAATGATCAGTTTGAGTGTGTATGTATCAATTGCACACTGCAAAAATGGTGTTGTGAATAAAACTATACACACATAGAATATATATACATACATACATGAGAAGAGAAATAACTTCAAATATTTGAGCAGAGTTGTGGCATGAATGCATTTTCATTCTCCATCTAGTTGTTGGAGGGGGGCAAGAATGGAAGCAGGAAGACTAGTCAGGAGATTGAGTCATCAGGATGAAGAATGATGGGAGCTTGAGTGAAAGCAATAGACTATTCATGGATTCTGTACTCATGCAGCACCCTGACAAGATGACAGGTGACAAAATTACAGTGAAGTTTGGAGACCTTGCATGTAGGGACAAACTGCTATATTGTTCAGTGGTACCTGAGGTCATTGTTGCATTGTCACAGAGAACAGTGAATGTCCATGATGGATTCCTCAAAACAAGGTTAAGGCACATACTTAGAAAATATTTTTCAGAAAATAACAAAGTATATCCTCACAAGAATCAAATAGTCCTGAGTTTGAATTTTCCTGAGCCAATCACTGTATCCTTGGACAAATAAGTGGCAAACTCAATGAACACCCAAATTCTCCTTCAAAGAAGTGCATCCTCCCAGCACAGAGATAGGAGGCATAGTCAGTAGACTACTTCAGGGCCGTCCCCAGCTACACAAAACCTCCTTGTCTGTGGTCATACTCTTCCCAGGGATGTCCATTTCCAGGGAAGTGTGGACATAAATATCTAACTGTTGTAACCCAGTGGGACACCATGACAAGCAAATCTTGTTCCAGATACCCATGCTGGTTTGGCAAAGAGTCTGTTGGGCTTGCATTGTCATTCAGCTTCTCCCTCAATCCAATCCAACTTCCTACTCCTTCCTTCACACGTGTTGATCTCTAACAAATATCATGTACTCCAAAATCTGTCTCAGTGTCTGCTTCTGTAGAACAGGGATAATACCACTTTCATAGGTTTTCAGGTAGGGTAGATGAGATAAGAGATGAGATGAGATACTAGCTTATCTAGTACAGTGCTGAGTACAAACTAGGGACAAACTAGGGACAAACTAGGGACTCAATAAATACTATGCACTATCATCTTCACCCCTTACCTGGATTATTTAAATACTCTCTGGCTTAATATGTTCTAATCACCTGTTTCACAAGTTAAACACTAGCAAATGAAATATGTTAAGGATTGTGTCAAAAGGAAGAGTAAAACTGGAGGAAAGCCCAGCAAGTTTTCTGTTAACCCAAGTGTGTAGGCTTTAGTGACCAGATTTTGTAAAATCAATTTTGGAATTATTTTCCTAATTTCCAGATGTGAAACAGTTGCAATCTTGAAGTAAATGAATTTCAAGCAAAGCTTTGGAAGAATCAGTACTTCTTTTCCATTAGATCATGAATGATGTCAAGCTGAATAAAACCTGGCAATAAATGAGAAATAAATTAAAAAGATTATTGGCCATTCCAGGAAAGCTAATTTTTCTACGTATGGACAAACTCTTCCTGGATGAGACCTGTGGTTCTCACATTATATTCCCTTAAACAGAAGAATTTGTATCACCTAGAAACATTGTTGAAAACACATTCTCAGGCTCTTAGTCCTCATAAATCAGAAACAATGGAAGTAGGCACGAAGGTCTATTTGAACAAATAAGGTGATTTTGCAGCAAGCTAGAGAACCATTGGGCTAGAAGGAATATAGATGAAAAGACATGAGGTCATTTATACTTTAGACTCCATAAAAGAGAGAATCTAGATCCTATAAACATTTTCAAAGTCTTAAATATTGGAAACCTAAAAGAAAAACACATGCACGTTCACACACACACACACACACACCTACTACATAAAAATAAAAATTTTAAAATAAAAATGCTTATATCAAAAGAACAGTGATGAAAACATGAATTAAATCCAATTTTCCAGTCAAATGTGTCATAAAAAATCTAAATTTTACTGCATATATTGGGCATCTATGACTAAGTGGCATTCCGTTTGGCAGTTTCATGTTTCATTGGAACAGAGGTTGTGTCTATTCAGTTTGAACTGACATAACTGCTTGCTTCCCTTCCTTATTTAAATGGTGTTACAGTGAATTGTTTGGTTTTCATGGATCATTGGCCACATTTGTAAAATTGACAAGTCAGTAGAAGCGTCTAGAAATAAGCTTCCTTTTAAGGAAAAAAGGAAAGAAAAGCTGCATGGGGAATCAGATTGTTGCTCTGAAATGAAATCCAAGATTACAAAATTGCTCTGATCACTTATAAACCAATCACTTAAAAGAGCTGCCCGAAAAGAAACACCAAGTATGTGAAGTTTTAAAATTCTTATCCTATCTGAGATTTCAGCTTTCTGTGCCTTTCCTTAGGTATCCTAGAGTAGCCAGATTCTGCAATTTGTGATAATTTTCAATTCTCAGGCTTCTGGCTTTATCCAAAAAAGCAAAACCAAACCAAACAAAACATTGTATGTTTGCAGGTATATGTATAGGTATCATAGAGACCAAGACAATCCTGTAAATCCATGAGAGCGATATTGATAGGTTGAATTACAAATACAAGTTTTCCTTGCTATCTGCAAGTAGAGTGTTGCTATGAAACCTTTCGTGAGCCAGAAGGACGTAAAGCAAAGAAGTAAATAGCATTCCATAAAAGTGAAAATCATCTTCAGATTTCATTCCAATAGCAAAAACAGATACTAATGTAGGTCTTAGCAAAAGCAAGGTTTCTAAAGTGAACTTTCTGTTCGTGAAGGAAACCTGTTTTCTGAAAGAGGAACACTTCCTGTTTGCATACTGGAAATTCTTTAAGTTCATTCAACCATATGTTTAGGAAATTACATAATCATCTTGCTTTTAAATTTATTTTAAAATAATTGTACAGGCACAGGAGATTACAAACAAATGGGTAGAGAAGACTTGCGCACCCTTCTCTTAGCATCCCCAGTATTATTACATAACTATAAAACAAGAAATTGATATTGGTTTAAACCATAGCGCATATTGAACTTCACCAGTTACACATATTCGTTTGTGGGTATATGTGTATAATTCTATGCAATTCTATCATCGATATACCTTGCATAACCACCACTATAATCAAGATACCCAGTTGTACCATTACCATAAGACTCCTTATTTTACTCCTTATAGCCACATGGATCCCCTACCTACCCCTGTCTCTAACTCTTGGCAACCGTCAGTCCACCAGTCCATTCTCCATCTCTACACAAATAGTTTATTTCATGACTGTTACATACATGGAATCATCCATTACACATCCTTTTGCGATTGGCTTTTCTCATTCAGCACTATATCCTGAGGCACACCCAAGTTTTGTGTTTTTTTTATCAGTAATATGTTCCTTTTTATTACTGAATAACATTCAGGTTGGATGTGGCCACAGTTTGTTTATTCACCCTTTAAAGACATTTGGATAGTTTCCAGTTTTCATTTATTATAAATAAGGCTGCTGCAAACATTTATATACAAATTCCTGCATGAACTCAAGTCTATAATTCTCTGGGATAAAGGCCCAAGAGTGAAATTTCTGGGTCTTATGATATGTGTATTTTTAGTTTTGAAAGGAGATACCGATGTATTTTCCACAGTCTGTACTTACATTACTTTCTCACCCTTGCCAGCGTTAGACGTTATCACTATTTTTCCTTTTAGACATTCTGTTAGGTATATAGTGATATCCCATTATGGTTTTAATTTGCATTTCTCCAATGACTAATAATATTGGACATCTTTCCATGTGTTTATTTGCCATCTGCGTAGCCTCTTCAGTGAAATGTCTGTGCATGTCCTTTGACTATTGTATAATTAGATTATTCCATTTATTTATTATTATTTTTTTAGTATTAAGTTTTGAGAGTTCTTTGTTTACTTGAGATTCAAGGCTTTTGTCAGCTACGTGATTTGCAAATATTTTTCCCAGTCCCAATTTGCCTTTCCCATCCTTTTAACAGAATCTTTTGCAGGAAAAACTTTCATTTGGATGAAGTCTATTTTTTTCTTATTCTTGAATAAATCATGATTTTAGTATCAAATCAAAGACTACCACTTAGTCCTAGGTCCCACAGATTTTCCACCTGTGTTCTTTTCTTGAAGTTTTATGTTTTACAATTAAGAGCACAATCCATCTTGAATTTATTTTAAGATTTTATTTATGTATTTGACAGAGCACAAGTAGGCAGAGCGGCAGGCAGAGGGAGAAGCAGGCTCTCCACTGAGTATGGAGCCTGACATAGGGCTTTGTCTCCGGACCCTGGGATCATGACCTGAGCCGAAAGTAGCTGCTAAAGCAACTGAGCCACCCAGGCGCCTCAGATCTTAAAATATTTTTTTGTATAAAGTGTTTGGGTTTTTTTGCTTTGTTGTTTTGGGGTTTTTTGATGATGGATGTTTAATTGCTCCAGCACCATGTATTGAAAAGGCCATCCTTCTCTACTGAAACGCTTCAGCAGAGGATTCCATTTTTTCTTTTGGTCTGTTTTCTCTTTGTTCAGATTAAGTACATTCTATTGATCTGTCTTTAATTTACTAATTCTAACCTTTGCCTTCTCTACTATACAGAACATCCAGTGAGGGTTTTTCTTTTTTTTTCATTGAATAATTTTTTAAGTATCTTTTCTACTTTGTCAAATTTGCAAATTTATTGGCATAAAATTGTTATAATAGGTTCTTCTGATCATTTTTATGTCTGTAGAAACTGAAATGATAACCCCTTTAAATTTCTGATAGTGTTAATTTGTTCTTCTCTTTTTACTGAACAACATTGGCATGCATTTATCAATGTTGTTAGTCTTTTCAAAGCACCAACTTTGGGCCTTATTTTATTAATAGTAAATTTTGTTAGCTTTTAATTGTAAAAGATACCATATAGTTCTGGAATAAGCCCATGTCTGAATATATTATCCTTTATATATCTCACTATTTTTATTAGATTATCTTGGAATTTTCCTATTTTATAATTGTTAGGTTTTTATTTTGATTAGTTCTTTTTCCTAATTTTTTGGAGTTGTATTTACTATTCTGTGTGTGAATGCTCGAGATGGATACTTAGCTCATTGATTTTCATCCATTCATGTGTTTGTTTCCGATTTATGCATTTAAGGTTTAACTGTCCCTCTACTGAAGGCTTTGGTATAGCCATCCCTTCAATTCTCATGTCCTGTTTTATCATTAGGTTCAAAATATTTTCTAATTTTGATTGTGATTTCTGCTTTGACTCATGGGTTTTTCACTAGTACAGCCCTTAATTTCTGGGAATGTAGTGACATATGAGGTATTCATTGAACCTCTTATTTTCCACTATTTTTCATATACTCTGTACAATTTTAGTCCTTTGAAATTTGTAAAGTGTTGATTTTTAACATGCCATATGATCACTTTTGGTAAATGTCCCTTATATATTTGAAAAGAATATAGATTTTGGGTGGCAATTCATATATGTCCAGATTTGCAGTCATCTTCTTTCAACAATTTGAAGATAGAATTCCATTTCTTCTGGTATCCTTTGTATTGGAAAATCACATACCATCCAATTGTTAATTGAAGGTACACTGCACCACACTTCCTGTACCACGTCTCCCACCCCCGATGAGTTTAAGATTTTTCTTTTGTCTTTAATTTTCAAGAAGTTTATTCTGATGTAGCTATGTGACTTTCTCTCTCTTGCTTACTTGCTCTCTGTCTGGGTGTGTGTTACTTGTTAAAATCTGTGCTTTTTGAATTAGGGCTTATTTTTTGAAAAAATCAGATTTGTAACATTCTTAGTCATTACCTCTTCAAATATTACTTTTATTTTGTATTCCCTTCTAGGATTCAGTTTGACCTATGTTAGTACTTTTCACCTTATTCTGCATTTGAGTTATGCTTTTTTTTCCCCTATATTTTCCACCAATTATCTCCCTGTGTTTCGTTCTAGATATTTTCTTCTGAATATTCTTTTTGTTTACTGTTTCTCTTATACCTAATTTGATTTAAACTCATCCACTGAGTTCTTAATTTCAATTGTTGTGTTTTTAAATTCTAGTAATTCTGCTTTTAAAATTTCATCTCACTAAAAATTTGAATCTTTTATGTCCTTGAAAATGCAAAACACATTTGTTTAAAAATGTGATGAATAAGTTTTTTATCCACCTAAATTCTTTTTTTTAATTACTCTTCATGTTTTAGTCACTGTGACCTATCACATTTACTTCTGGTAGGAAACTGGAAAGGCTAAAAAAACAAACAAACAAACAAACAAAAAAACATGTCAACTTAATCTAATCAGGAACTTTGTCATGATCTATCCCTCCAAGTCTACCAGTTTATTTCAGTGGGAGGTTTGTTCAAAATTACCTGGTAGGCTATTGCCAGAAGGGGAACTTACCCTCAAATTTTAATGACATGTTCTTTATTGGCCAGTGGATTCTTTGGTATGGCAGTTAAGCTTGTCAGCCTTGTACATACATCTAACTGTTCTTTTTTTTTTTTTTAATTTTTTTAATTTATTTATTTGAGAGAGAGAGATCACAAGTAGGCAGAGAGGCAGGCAGAGAGAGAGGGAAAGCAGGCTCCCTGCTGAGCAGAGAGCCCGATGCGGGGCTCGATCCCAGGACCCTGAGATCAAGACCCGAGCTGAAGGCAGAGGCTTTAACCCACTGAGCCACCCAGGCGTCCCACATCTAGCTATTCTAAATTGATCATAAATTAAATACCAATGAGTAGGATTAAGTTTTATTTTTGAAAATTTCTATGAGCTATATGTACCAGATCCTGGCCCCTGAAGGCCCACTATTCTTGATAGGAGCCAGGACTATGCCCATCGTCCTCTGTTGGAACTTGGGAGGCAGTTGGCAGGTTAGTAGATGGTAGAAGTGAAGGGAAGCAGGGTCAGTCACCTACAGGTGAGAGAGGGGTTATGATAGATTTTTTTCCCAGCCTGTGTCAAATACCCTTGATAGGTCTGCTTGGAGCCTTGTGTTTTTCTCCAAATATGCATGTATCTGATAATTTCATCCTTTGTACACAATCATTCTGCTAGTCTGCAGAGTAAACTCCAATGCCTGATCCCATCTAAACACAGACCTTGTGTACCTCTGTCATGCCAACTTCTCATGGCTTGAATTTTAAACCATCAGCACGCTAAACCAGTTGTTCACTGAACATCACACTGGAGTGTCCTTCCTATTCTGACCTCTACCCTTGTTAGTACCTTTGTACTTTGCACACTGTATCCGTTTTGTGTACATCTGCCTACACAAATTGTGCACTAAATGGAGGAGGGAACTAGTTTATACTAAAAAGTCAGAAGAAAGATTTCAAACAAAGATAGGCAAAAGAAACAAAGCCATTTACTAATAACAGACAAAATCTCGGGCAAAAAAGAAAGGTTTTGAAATGCAGTGTTCTATACACAGCAATTAATGATGTATGTCATCTGTTTCCAATCTATCAGTAATGCTACAAAAATGAGAATAATCTGCAATTAAAATTACCATGGGAAGCAGCAGGGGAGAGGCTAGATAGAAGATGGTTTTTCTCTAAGAAACCAATAATGTCAGAAGCATCGTTGGAATATCTTAAGTATATCATGCTATTATTTAAATTAAGATTTATCTTTTTCTTATAAAATTTGCTTTAAATAGAAAAGATCAAGGAATAAAGACATAATCAAAGAAGACATTTCTTACAAAGAAATTCATACAGTAATGACATTAATATAATATGATTTTAGCACTTTTTTGATTCTATTTTGCTGTATATTCAGTATATGTGTCTGTAAAAATGAGACATTATGAGAGAAAATGGATTGGTTTTGTTTTGAGAATAAAAGATAACTCACATTACTTGGTTCTTGCCTGATAGCAAATAGAGTCATAATAATGGGCAGAGCGTAAACTGAATATGTAATGTGAATTCAGGCTGGCTGGCGACTCTCAACCACAGAACACATCTCTCCCTGCATATTGAAACTTGCTATTCAATATTGGGGAGTACAAATTTCCATTCCAAGGGAGAGATAAGGCTTAAAATGAAAATACTCTTAGGAGATGCAGATACATACATGTGGGTATATATGTTTACCTCAGTTACTTTTATTTAATAAAAGGAAAAACTATCATTTATAAATGTAAGTTCCTCTTTTCCTCCTCAATCTTTATCCCTAGTCGTGGATTCTAGAGGCTTGCCATGATTATCTGCTCTCTAATCATAAATACATGTTTCTGTATATTTACAAACTATGTGTAGTTAGAAATAATAGGTATTATTAATTTTGTGTATTATAAAATTTAAATATATTTAAATACATCATATGGGATACACAAACTCCTGTATACAGGTCTGCCTACCTATCTATGTATGCATGCACCTTGCTCTTGTTTCACACAAAGTTATTATTTTGATATATATATTGACATATATAAACCTAGTTCATTCATTTTAATGGTTGCATAATAATTTGATTGATTAATATATTGAAATTTATATTGACCTATTGTAAAATGTTTCCACCTGGTTTTTCACATTACTAGCAATGCTGCCATGAACATTTCTTTGCACATCTCCTCAAATGCATGTCCAAAAACAGCCTTAGCAGAAATGGCTTAAAGTGAAACTGAACTGGGTGAAGGCATTCTAATTTTCAGTTTACTGGGTATTGACAAATTGCTTTCCAAAATAATTTTACCAATTTATGCACCCTCGAGAATGTTAAAAAATCCTCTTTCTACATCCTAATTATTGGATTTTACATTTCTGTCAGTCTAGTGTGAAAATTTATCATTCCTTTGCTTTGATTTCCATTCTCCTGATTACCAGTTAAGTTGGACACTTTTTCATAGACCTTTGTTCTACCCTTCCATGAATTATCTTTTTACTCTTTGCCCACATTTTTCTTGTTACCAATTGTTTGTATATGAATTAGTAGGAGTTTCTTACATATTCTGATGGAATTCTTAAGTTTTACACACACACACACACACACACACACACACACAAATGTACCAATAAACACTTCTTTTTTTCATTTTAAGTTTCCTTTGTGAGTTGGATTTTGAGTTATGCCTAAAAATTTCTTCTTTAATAAGATAGGACTGGTATTACTGGTCAATCTATTACATAAATTTCATAATTGTTTTCTTTATATCAAATTCTGAAAGAGGTCTAAGAGGTACATACTAAGACTGAAGATTTTTCCACTTTTTCTTATAATTTTGTTGGATTGTGTCATATGCAAAATGATTTTCTTAAAAGCACATGGGTATGTGTTGAATCTTCTAGATTGTTTCTTTTTTAATCAACAAAATAGCAAAGACTTTCTTTTTATAAATTCACCAAAATGCATTGTAAATTTTAGTCCGACTCTGGTCCAAATTACTTTTTTAAAAATTTTAATTCTATTATAGAACGTTAGTTCTAGTGTAGAATGTTAATGTGTAGTATTAGTATACAGTCTAGTGATTCAACAATTCTATACATTACTCAGTGCTCACAGGAAAAGAATACTACTAATCCTGTTTACCTATTTCACCCATTCCCTACCCACCTCCCCTCTGGTGACCATCAGTTCTCTATAGTTAAGTGTCTGTTTTGTGGTTTGTCTCTTTTTTCTTTGTTTGTTTTGTTTCTTAAATCCATGAATGAGTGAAATCATATGGTATTGGTCTTTCTCTGACCAACTTATTTCGCTTGGCATTATACCTTCTCATTCCATCATGTCATTGCAAATGGCAAGATTTCATTTCATTCTTTTTATGGCTGAGTGATATTCCATTTTGTGTGTGTGTGTGTGTGTACCACAGCTTCTTTATCCATTCACCTATCTATCAATGGACCCTTGGGCTGCTTCCATAATTCGGCTATTGTAAATAATGCTGCAATAAACATAGGGTTGTGTATATCTTTTTGAATTAGTGTTTTTGTATTCTTTGGGTAAATACCCGGTAGTGGAATTACTGGATCATAAGGTAGTTCTATTCTTAATTTTTTGAGGGACCTCAATACTGTTTTTCCATGGTGCCTGCACCAGTTTGCATTCCCACCAACAGTGCACAAGGGTTCCTTTTTCTTGACATCTCATCAACATTTGTTTCTTGTGCTTTTGATTTTAGCCATTATGGCAGGTGTGAGGTGATACCTCATTGTGATTTTGATTTGATGATGAGTGATGTGAGCATCTTTTCAAGTGTGTTGGCCATCTGTCTTTTCTTTGGAGAAATATATGTTGATGTCTTTTTTTATTGGATTATTTTGGGCTTTTTGCGCTGAGTTGTAGAAGTTCTTTATATATTTTTAATACTAACCCTTTATCAGATACGTCATTTGCAAATACATTTTCACATTCAGTAGGTCATCTTTAGTTTTTTTTTTTTTTTTTATTGTTTCCTTTGCTAAGCAGAAGTATTTTATTTTGATGTAGTCCTAATTGTTTATTTTTGCTTTTGCTTCCCTTGCCTCAGGAGACAGACATATCTAGAAAAATGTTGGGCTATGTCAGAGAAATTACTGCCTGTGCTCTCTTGTAGTTCTATGGTTTCAGGTCTCAGATTTAGGTCTTTAATCCATTTTGAGGTTCTTCTTTGTGCGTATAGTTTGAGAAAGTAGTCCAGTTTTACTCTTTTGCATGTGGCTGTCCAGTATTCCAACACCATTTGTTGAAGAGACTTTTTCCCATTGCATATTCTTTCCTCCTTTGTCAAAGATTAATTGACCATATAATCATGGGTTTATTTCTGGGCTCTCTGTTCTATTCCATTGATCTATGTGTCTATTTTTGTGCCAGTACCATATGGTTTTGATTATTACAACTTTGTTGCGTATCTTGATAGCTGGGATTGTTGATACTTCCAGTTCTGTTTTTCAAGATTGTTTTGGCTATTCAGGGACTTTTGTGGTTCCATATGTATTTTAGGATTATTTGTTCTACTTCTGTGAAAAATATTGTTGGTATTTTGATAGGGATTGCATTCAATCTGCAGATTGCTTTGGATAGTATAGGCATTTTAATAATAGCTGTTCCTCTAATTCACGAGCGTGTAGTATGTTTACACTTCTTTGTGTCATCTTCAATTTCTTTTATCAATGTTTTATAATTTTCAAAGTACAGGTCTTTCACCTCCTTGGTTAAGTTCATTTCTAAGTATTTTATTATTTTTGCTGCAATTGTCAATGGAATTATTTCCTTAATTTCTCTTTCAGTTCCTGCATTATTAGTGTATAGAAATGCAACAGATTTCTGTACATCGATTTTGTATCCTGTGACCTTACTGAATTCATTTATCAGTTTGAATAGATTTTTGGTGGAGTCTTTTGGGTTTTCTATATATAGTATCAGGTCTTCTGCAAATAGTGAAAGTTTTACTTCCTCCTTACCTAGTTGGATACATTTTATTTCTTTTTGTTGTCTGATTGCAGTGGCTAGGACTTCCAGTACTATATTGAATGAGAGTAGGTAAGAGTGGTCATCTTTGTCTTGTTCCTGACTTTAGGGGAAAAACTCTTGGTTTTCCCCATTGTATGCTGTTTGCTATGGATTTTTCATATGTGGTCTTTATTATGTTGAGGTATGTTGTCTCTAAATCTACTTTGTTGAGGGTTTTTATCATGAATGGATGTTGTACTTTGTCATTTTTTTGTGCATCTATTGAAATGATCATATGGTTTTTTACCCTTGTTGATGTGATGTATCACATCGATTGATTTGTATATATTGAACCACCACCGTTGCATCTTTGAATCAGTCTCACCTGATCATGATGAATGATTTTTTTTAATGTATTATTGGATTTGGTTTGCTAATATTTTGTTGAGGAATTTTGTATCTATGTTCATCAGAGATATTGGCCTATAGTTATCTTTTTTGGAGGATCTTTATTTGGTTTTGGTTTTGGGGTAATGCTGGCCACATAGAATGAACTTGGAAGTTTTCCTTCCTCTTTTATTTTTTGGAATTGTTGGAGAATAGGTATGAACTCTTTAAATGTTTGATAGAATTCATCTGTGAAGCCATCTAGTCCTGGATTTTTGTTTGTTGAGAGTTGTTTGATTATAGGTTCAATTTCATTACTGGTGATTTGTCTGTTCAAGTTTTCTATTTCTTCCTGCTTCAGTATTGGTAGATTATATGTTTCTAGGCATTTATCTATTCTAGATTGTCTAAATTATTGGCATATAATTTCTCATTCTCTTATAATGCTTACAAATACAAAATTTATGTTGTGTCAGTTATTTCTCCTCTTTCATTTGTGGTTTTGTTTGAGTCTTCTGTTTTTTTGATTGATGAGTCTAGCTAAAGTTTTGTCAATTTTGTCAATCTTTTCAAAGAACCAGATCCTGGCTTCATTGTTCTATTGTTTTTGGAGTTTCTATTTCATTTATTTCTGCTCTAGTCTTTATTGTTTCCTTCTTTGTACTGGTTCGGGGTTTTGTTTGTCCTTTTTTTTCTTAAGTTCCTTTAGGAATAAGGTTGGGTTGTTTGAAGTTTTTCTTTCTTCTTGAGGTATGTCTGTATTGTTAAAGACTTCCTTATTAAGACAGCTTTTGCTGCATCCAAAAGATTTTGGACCAATGTGTTTTTGCTTTCATTTGTCTCCATGCAATTTTTTTATTTCCTCTAATTTCCTGGTTGATCCATTCATTGTTAATAACAGGTATTTGTGCACTTTCCAGTATTTTTATTGTGGTTGATTATTAGTTTCTTAGTGTCGTGGTTGGGAAAGATGTATGGTATGAGTTCAATATTTTTCAATTTGTTGAGACTTGTTTTGTGACCTCATGTGATCTAGAAAATTCCATTGCACTTTAAAAAAATATTTATTCTATTTTGGGATGGAATAAGCTGAATAATATATCTGTTAGATGTATCTTGTCCAAAGTGTCAATCAAAGCCATTGTTTACTTGTTTATTTTCTGTTTAGATGATCTATCCATTGATTTAAGTGGAGTGTTAAAATCTCTACTAATAATGTATTGCTATTGATTATATTTGTTATTGGCTGCTTTATGTATTTGGGTGCTCCCATGTTGGGTATAATATTTACATATTATAATAATGTTTACAATTGTTATATGTTCTCGTAGGTTGTTCCCTTTATGATTCTATAGTGTCTTTCTTTGTCTCTCGTTACAGTCTTTATTTTAAAGTCCATTTTGTCTGTTATAAGTATTACTACACTGGCTTTCTTTTCACTTCCATTTGCATGACAAATATTTTTCCAGACCATAACTTTAAATCTGCATGTGTCTTTAGTCTGAAATGAATCTCTTGTAAGCAGCCTATTGATGGGTTTTGCTTTTTTATCCATTTTCTCACCCTACATCTTTTGTTTGGTACATATAGTCCATTTATATTCAAAGTGATTACTGATAGGTATATAGTTATTTTCATTTTATTACTTGTTTAGCGGTTGATTTTGTAGTTCTCTGTTCGTTTCTTGTCTTGCTCTCTTCTGTCACAATTTGCTGGCTTTCTTTAGTGATATACTTGAATATATACTATATTCTTTTCTCTTTATTTCTTGCATATCTGTTACCAGTTTTGATTTGTGTTTACCATTAGGTTTGTATACAAATTGTGTGCATATAGCAGTCTATGTTAAGTTGATGGTCACTTAAGATTGAACCCATTCTTTACTCCTCTTTCCCCAATGTTTTAGGTATATGGTGTCATACTTTACTTTCTTTTATTTGTGAATCCTTTGACTAATTTTTAAAATCTATTTATTTGAGAAAGAGAGTGGAGGGTGAGGGGCTGAGAGAGGGGAAAGGAGAGAATCTCAAGCAGACTTCCTGCTGAGTGCAGAGCCCCACATAGGGCCCAATCTCATGACCCTGAGACCATGACCTGAGCTGAAATCAAGTCAGATGCTCAAGCAACTAAGCCACCCATGCACCCCTATAGATAAACTTAATTTTACTGCTTTTGTGCTTTCTACTTTTCTTATTCCTACTTATGGTCTTTTTTTCCCCACTGAAAGAGTCCCCTTTATTATTTCTTGCAGAGCTGGTTTAGTGGTCGTGAACTCCTTTAGTTTTTGTTTGTCTGAGAAATTCTTTATTTCTGCTTCTGTTATGAATGATACCTTTGTCGGATAAAGTATTTTTGGTTGCTGTTTTTTTTTCTTTTCCCCCCAGCATTTGAATATGTCATGGCACTCTATTGGTCTGCAAAATTTCTGCTAAAAAAAATCAGCTAATAGCCTATGGGATTTCTCTTGCATATAACTGTTTTGTTCTCTCCTATGCTTTTAAAATTCCGTTTCAATACTTTTTGCCATTTTAATTACCGTGTGTTTTGGAGTGGACCTCCTTGTTGCTGCTGCTGCTGTTGTTGTTGGCTCTCTGTGTCTCCTGGATCTAGCTTTCTGTTTCCTTCCCCAGATTCAGAAAGTTTTCAGCTATTATTTCTTCAAATAAATTTTCTGTCTCCTTTTCTCTCTCTCTCCCTTCTGGGATTCCAAAATGCAAATGTTTTAATGCTTAATGGTACTGTCGAGTTCCCCTAGTCTATTCATTTTATTATTATTTTTTTCTCTTCTGTTCAGCTTGATGGCTTTCCATTACTATCTGCTTCCTCTAGTCTACAACTTATTCTATCTAGCATATTATTAATTTCAGTTATTGAGTTCTTTATCTCTCACTGATGTCCTCCACTCTTTTCTCAATTTCAGTGAGTATCTTTATGACCATTACCTTAAATTCTCTATCGGGCATACTACTTATCTCCATTTATTTTAGTTCTATTCCTGTGATTTTGTCCTCTTTTTTCATTTGGGACACATTCCTCTGTTTCCTCATTTTGTCTAACTCTTTGTCTGTTTCTGTGTGTTAGGAAAGTCAGCTATGTCTCCAGCTCTTGAAAGTAGTGGCCTTATGAAGAAGAGGTCCTGTGGTTCCCTGTAGTGCAATGTCCCCTGTTCATCAGAATTTGTCACTCCAAGGGTGTTTCCTGTGTGGGCCACATATACCATACTATCATAGCCGAGCTGTATTTGCTGCCAGTCCAGTCATCTGCAATAGCTCTCTGCCTGTTGAGGGCAAGGTTTAGTCCCTATGTTGTTAGTGGGCCAGTCTGGGGCTGCCTTGGGCTTGAATGAAGTCATATGAGGCATTTAGCAGAGATGCAGTAGCACTAGACCAGAGGGTGTTTTCCCTGTGTTGTCTCTTGAGTTTTCACTGGTGGGTTAGGCCTGAAGTCAGACCTGATGTCTGCCCCCTGTCCACTGCTAGGGCCATAATCATTCCAAAGTGACTTCTGCTCCAGGGAGAGAGGAAGATAATGATCCTCTCTCCCTGGGGCAGGAGTCACTTTGGAGTGGTGCTTGGTCCTGTCATGGCTGCTTGCACACTGCCAGGCTTGTGGCACCACTTTGGATGGACTCTGGCTAGGGGCACATTGAAGGGAGTAGATCTAAAGACAAACTCAGTGGTGGGGCATGTGGTGCCATCAAAGTCTACAATGGACCACTGCAGGAGGGTCCCTAGAGCTCCCTAGGAAAACTGCTGAGGCCTCCTGAGTAAGAGAGGGTGGGTCCACAGGAAATCAAAAGTGTGGTGTTGTCAGCAAAGTTCCTGCTGGTCTGCTGCAGGAGGGAAACTGTAGCTACCTGAGAAAACTCCTGCCCAGGCTGGCCAGGTTGGAGGGTATAGATCTGCAAAAGTGCATTCAGGCAGAGTAATGTAGCAAGCTAGATGGAGAGTGTTGATGCTGTGCTGGTTCCTGCAGGTGTCTGTGTTTCTAGACTGGGGAACAGGGGAGGTAAATGATATCTGGTAGCTCTTTTGTTCTTGGAGTTGCCTCCCAAAGATCCTCACCCTTCCAACACATTCTCTCCACCCCATAGACCCCAGGTGTTTTTCAAACTGCTGCTTCTATTCTGTATCTCAGTGGGGGGAGATTGTTGTGCTGTATTTTCAAGGGCAGAGACTCTGCCCTTCCATTTCTCCCAGAGCTGAGCCTGCTGACCTTTAAAGTTTCCAGATGTTAAACCCCACTAATTTTTTTAAACCCCTCTGGTTTTCAAACAAATGTTACAGGGATTTATCTTCTTCATGTGGGTCCCCTGTGCCTGGGGTGCCTCTTGGGGGGGGTCTGCTCCTCTTCCTTCTCTGCACCTGCTGTGTCCCTACATCCACCAGATAGCCCCTGTGGGTCTTTGTGGTCCCTGACTGCATGTCTGACCTTCCTACCCTCTTTAATGTGGCCCCTTCTCTAAATTTAGCTGTGAGAGTTTGTTCTTCTGTTCTTCAGATCATTTTATGGATTATTGACACTGATGTGGATGGTATCCAGCTGTATCCATGAGTGGAGGTGAACCTAGGAGACTTTACTCCACCATCCTCCCTGAAAATCTCCAGATTGCTTCTCTGATTATTTCTTCTCCATCTCTTTTTAAACTGCTTTATATCCCACATTCTATTACTATACTTTTTTTTGAGTTCTCTATTCCTTTATCTTCTGTCATATTGTTTAAATTGTCTTTCTTGTAACTGGCATGTAAAAATATTGTATTAATTTTAAATCCAGTATTATAGACTGAAAAACAATGTAAAATATTTGCATATTTTATAACTATTGATTATATTAAAATTTATACAATGTTTCCCCATTTATGATATTTCTCTTTCTCTTTTGATTGTTCCTGTCTTTAGTTAATAATTATTTTTAATCTCATTGTTGGGGAGTTCTACTTTATACCTCATATGTTACCCTCCAGTTACCACAAACATATTTCTTTTTCCCTAATAGAAGCCAAAATTAGTTGTTTTTATTTTTTGAGAAACAAAGAATTAGCATGCTTCAACTGCCTTCTAATTTTTACCATTTCTATCTTCTAATTGTTATTTAGAATCCTATTTCTAACTTTAAAATTTTGAAATAGTTGAAATAACAGAATACATGTAAGTTATGAAATACATAATAATAAAAGTGCACATGAATAAACTCTACGTCCAACTTGAGAATCAGAACATTCTTAGTAACATTTGAAACTCCCTGTGGGCCTTTACATGATTTCATTTTCCTCTTGTCCTCTTCTGAATTTATATTCATAATAATTTGCTTTAATTTAAACTCTTACTACATATCTATGTACTAGTCATTATTTTATCATAATATTATGTATATAACATATACATAAGGGAGAAAACATAAAGGCTAGTGGTTTTCAAGGGTCCCTTTACATTCTTACAATTATTGAAGACCCCCAAAGACCTCTGTTTATCTGAGTTTTATCTATTGATATTTACCATATTAAAAACTGAAACAACTTTTTAAATTTATCATTATTATACATGATTCAAATTAATAGTAAGCTGATTAAATGTTAGGATCAATAATATATTTTTTAAATGAAATCAACCTATATTTTCCCCCAAAAGTTACTGATAGTGACATTGTTTTATACTATATGCACATCTCTTTAATGTCTGACCTAAAGAAGACAGCTGAATTTTCATATCTTTTTTATTCAGTCTGCAATGAGCATGTTTTGGTTCAGTATATGGAAAAAATTTAAGCTTAGAAAAGGGAAGCCATTTTCACAGCTCTTCCAGATAGCCATGGATATTCTTCTTTGACAATATAGGAAATTCAAGAAGGGATATTTTCTTAAAAATTAGTTGCCTAGGGGGGCCTGGGTGGCTCAGTCGTTAAGTGTCTGTCTTCAGCTGGGTCATGATCCCAGGACCCTGGGATTGAACCCTGCATCAGGCTCCCTACTCAGCAGGAAGCCTGCTTCTCCCGCTCCCACTCCCCCTGCTTGTGTTCCCTCTCTCCCTGTCTCTCTCCCTCTTTGTCAAATAAAGAAATAAAATCTTTAAAAAAAAAAATTAGTTGCCTAATAGAATCTAAACCCATGTCAATGGAATTTTATACTCTTACTCTTGTACCTTAGAATTCATTGGTTTACCTTGCATTTTTGAATAGACCTTTTATGAAAATACACGTGTTTTTGTAATACACACTGGTCTCTTAGAAAATATTGGTTCACTAAGGTATGCAGATTTTTCAAATTTGATTATATAATATCAAATTATATTTGATATAACGCATTTGATTATATAATGTAAATCACATTTGATTATATAATATAAAACACATTTGATTATAAAATATAAAAATATCAGGTTCATTAATTTTACTTACCAATTTCATTTTAAGTCTTCTAGAATTGGAAGTTCACGACTGAGGATACAAGGTTTCCAAAATTCTAATTCTTGCTTGAATGCTTAAGTTTTCTTATTGGCCACAAATATTGTCAGTAGTACTCCTTGAAATGAAAGTTTCATTTCCTTAATTGTCAAGAAAACGTATGCTGGATATTTAAGCCTGAATAACTACAGTTTATCTGTAAATCGTTCTTTGAGGCAAAGTAGTATTTTCTAAAAATGTGGCTATTTCAGTGCATAACGCAAGCCAAATGTGTATGTGCTTAAACTCTAGAAAACTATTGTATACTGGCAGCAGAGAGCTGCTTTATGCACACTTCACATTTCATTAAAAATATGTTAATTCAAGGGTCAGTATTTAATGAAATTAATTTTGACTGCTTCATCAAGTTTATTATTAAACTGCTATTCTTTATGAGTATGTGGCAGCAGAGAATGCAATAGTACTAGTTCGATTTGGTGTCACTACCTTAATTCATGCTAAGGCCACAGCTCTTTTACCCAATATTTTTTTTTTTGCATACATCAGTACAAATGCCAGCACAGTGGGGAAAATGCCAGATAAAATCTTAATAGTATGAAAATAGTTTTGACCTCTTCTGAAAGAATCTTGAGAATGCCCAAGATTCTGTTTCACATCTTGAGAATCACTGTTAAAGATAAACCTCCTTTACTTTCTGATTGCATCTCTCGTTATTTTTTCTGGTATGCCATTACATAGTTGTTTTCCACTTAACATCCTTCAATTTTTTTCTTTCCTGTTGAGCCCTTCTGCCTCAGCCTACAAAGTCGAATCTCTATTATCCTCACATATTTTGTTCACTGAAATGCTATCAACACTGATCTTAAAAAAAGGGAATCTTGTTTAATAGAATATTAATGCTTCTATGGAAGCCTGTGGTAGAAGTTTGAACCAGGGAGATAATGGCATGGTACTTAGATATAGCCAGTACCATCAAAAGAAACTCTTTCATTAGAAGGTATTCAGAGGTGTGCTTTTTAGCTTCTTTCTCTGGTACAATGAATGCAGTAGCCATGTAGTGCTAACCTGGCACATCCAAAACCTAATCATTGCATCTGGGGTTAGCTTAATTTCAACAGGTGCTTGCCTGCCTCTGTCATGGCACGGACCACGAATCTCACTTTCCCACATAGAATCTTGATTCCAACGTAGGTTTTGTGAGAAACCACAAAGACTTATAATTTTAAAACTTATTACGTGACTGTGCAGTATCTGTCACATGTGAGGTATTGTAATATCTTCCATCTGAGAAGAGAAGCAGAACTTTCACCCAAATTATACAGCATTAAATTTTGCAGAATGAAAAGCACATCATTAAAGATAAGTTTTTTAATCACACACTTGATTTAAATTAAGAAATATAATGCATGCTCTGTATCTACTAATTGATTATTAAATATTATTACTGGGATTTAGTTAATAATTAGTTTCTGATTATTCATTAATTTCATTTATTCAATTCCATTAATTGTTATGAGATTGTATAGTTTCATATTTTTTAGTCTAACTTGCTCAATTTAATAATATATGGAATTATCTATGTAGCACAGCATTGAAGAAATATGTACTTTCGCTAAGATTTTTTTTTAAAGATTTTATTTATTTTAGAGAGAGAAAGAGAAAGTGCAAGCAGGGGGAGAGGGACAAGCAGAATCAAAGCTGAGCACAGAACCCAGGACCCTGAGATCACGACCTGAGACAAAATCAAGAGTCGGATGTTCAAAGGACTGAGTCACCCAGGCACCCTTTTAGTAAGATTTTTTAAAAATGTATACTGTTATTAAATGGTGCTACATATTTTAATGACATGAAGTAATCCAGATGTGTTATGAAAATGTCTTAAATACATTTTGAATGCTGTCCTTTGAATTAAATACAGTAATCACTTGGAGAAAAATACACTTTCCTGATGGATTTAACTACACAAATGTCTTGGGTCATGTTTTCTTAGCTATCTTATAACCAACTCATCTGAAGGAGTAATCTATATAAAAAATTGACTTGAAATTATCCAATTAGAAAGAAAAAGAAATGCTGCCAAGATAGTTTTTTGCTTTGAACATTAGAATATCCAATTCCAGAACATGTTCAAACACTTCTATACCTTAAGTGATATTTCAGAAAGGAAATGAATGCCTCAAAGTCGAGTTTTTAATGCACCTCAGGTTTGCATTACCTCACGCCTTTGACCGTGCATCAAAATGTGATTATCTTAGAACTCCTGTAAAAAACACAGTGTGAATGGAGACTTGAAGATTGGGGAACCTTTTTTTTAATAGATACTAGAGGAAAAGATTTTTAGGTATTGAATAAATGAGCAAATACTGAGGAAGAACAGAGATCAGGCGCACAGAACAGGGTGGGCATCACAGACAACACAGCCTTGTTCTCGATATAGGGAATCTCAATTCTCTTGATCTCTTGCCAGACTGCATCTCTGTGTCACCCACCAAACCCCATAATGGAAGCATCTTAACTTTCAACCACCTCAAAAGTTCGGAGATTTCTGTGGGCGTAAAATAATCCAGCATCAGTTTTGAAGCTTCCTATTCCTTATCTGCAGATTCAGATTCATTGTGGCCTTCATGGGGCAACAGAAGCTGCATGATGACCAGTACTCAAGGTGATGTTAATATAGATGGTCTGTGGACCACTATGTGAGAAACACAGCTGTGATTTGCCTCCCTGTGGAGCCCATATTATATCTCCCAATCTCCAGGTATCAGTCAGAGTCACTGTTGTGATGTTTTGACAGCTCTGACCTAGAACTTCAGTTCTACCCAGGGATGACTCATCCTCTTCATTTTGCCCAGGCTATTAACATATGTCTCCCATTACATCATTTGGTCCTTTCTTATTCACCCTCTACTCGTTCACCTGCTTATTTTTTTTTTTCTCCACTATCTCGATATGCTAACAGGGACTCAAATTCCTTTGTACCATCTGAACTTGGTTTCTTGTTGGTCAGATGTCTTACACCTTGTAGCGGGATGAATATTGTGCCTGTCAAAGATATGTCTGTGTTTTAATCCTCAATAACTGTGAATGTAATCTTCTATAAAAGGGAGTATTTTATTTTTAACAAATTAGAATTATAGTTTTAAATAGTTAGCTTTTCAGCTTTACTGAGGTTTAGTTGTCAAATAAAATTGTAATATATTTAACATTCACAACATGATGATTTGATTCCTACCCTGGAGGTAATTAAAATATCCATTACTTCACATATTTACTTTTTTATAGAATCCTTAGGTTTTACCCTTTTAGCAAATTTCAATTATATAATACAATATTATCAACTGTAATCACCATGTTAGACATTAGATCCCCAGATCTTCTTATTTATCTTATAACTGAAGTTTGTATCCTTGTACCAACCTCTGCCTGCTGCTTACTTGAGATAAGTTTTTCTTCTCTAGAGATTGAAATCTTTCCATATGTCTTGCTGGTGATTAGTTCCCATTGGTTTTCTGTTGATTTCTGCTAAAATTTGGCTCCAAGAAATTCATAGTCTGTGACATATATGTCTTTTTGATAGACAATCTTTTGTTTTGCCAGCTACCTTACAAAGTACTCACTGTTTGACTATGGCAATGTCCCATCTCCACATTTTTCTATGTCGCTGACACCACAGGGTACATTGGGAGCTGACAGAAGTGATGTAGAGCTGCAAGGGCTCAGCTAAGCTGTGCTCTTGCCACTGAATGCTGTCAGCCTTCTGACATAGACAAAGAACTCTATCAGGCTTGCAATCCTGGACACAGCTCACAATCTCCCCATTGGTAAATTACTATTACTAAAATTTGATATTCTAGATGCAAAGATTTCATGAAGAGATGAATCCGATAGCTTAATCATATTCCAGTGTCAATTATTTGAAGCTGATGAGCTAAAAACACTTCCATGAATATGAGTTTTGACTGAGTAAAAGCAAAGAAGATCAGAGGAATAAAAATGAGAGTGATAAAGCAGCCCATGATAGAATGAAGACGGGTCTTTCTATCTGTGACTCCCTCTTTCTTTTTTCTCTTCCATCTTTGTTACAGATACTTGTAACCCTCCTACTAACAGGAATATATAGAAACTTATTTCAAAGGTGGTGTTTCCTGTCTAGTATGGTTCATTTCTTAATATAACCAACTCCACGTTTTTCAGATTCTACAATCAGAGTTAGGTTTAAAGAGCCTGGTGTCACTCTGAGGTCTCGAAATTGGCTTTGGGTTTTAGGGTTCACTGATTATGTAGATGTAATAAAAATTCAGTAAAGTCTACTCTACTGTAGTAATGATTTATTGCCTCAAAGTCTGGTAAAGTTTGAAGCAGTAAGCAGAGATAAGCAGTGTTAGTTCTCATACTTCAAGGAACCTAACTTAGACCACTTTGAGAATGGACCAACCAGAGACCTGTTAATGCTACTTTGTGAATTCAGTATGCAAACTTCTTCCCAGGCAGAGTAGAATGAATTAGACAATCTTTTTCTAAGACAACAGAATTGCAGGTAATTTTACTTAGCCATTTTTCTCTGAAGAAAAAATAGATGTTCTTAGTTTTCTCATAAGCATTTTGTCACTAATGCATATTTAATATACATAATTCTAGTCACTTTATTTTCCAGACAGCTTTTGGTGTTTTATCCAACTACATTTTCAAATGGTGTGTTTTGTTTAGATTCAAAGCAACTCCAGCTTTGGAACATTTAAGGTTCAGACAGCACTGTGGCCGATAAGATTTAATATGGGCAAAATCCTTTAGGAATGCTGATCTCAGCTTCTTAAGCAGGATTATTTTCTCTGAAGCAGCATGATATTCTGAGGACAGAGATTTTTCTTTTTTAAATAGCCAAAGGATCTGTATAATTCAGTGGATCCCAATTAAGTTAGTATTAAATACATTAATTTATGAGGATTTTATGACCATAGTAAGTCCAACCCTGGGTGGGATTTTACAGAAAAAAAATGTTCACTTGATTGAAAATGTGGCCTACACCTACGAAAGAGTTTTTAACAATGGAAGCTAGAATATATGCCAAGGTCTGAATTACTGCTCCACGTGAGAAGTGCCTGGAGTTCGGAAGTGAACACACAGAGTGTAGATTAGAGGAGGCAAGCATGAAATTTGGCAGGAGGTAACACTGATCTGGGTCTTTGACCCTGAATACATTCATTGTTTTTATTATTTTTAATAGATTTCATTCTTTTAGACAAGTTTCATGTTTATAGTAAGATTGAGCATAGAGTTCTCATACGTCCTCCATCCCTGTACACTCAAAGCCTCTCCGACTATCAAACCTTCCTCACCAGAGTGGTACATTTGTCACAATCAATGAATTTACACCAATATATCATGATCACCCAAAGTCTGTAGTTTACATTGGCATTCTACATTCTATGATATGTATCCACCAGTACAGTATCAGAGTAGTTTTACTGCCCTAAAAATCCTCTGCTTCTCCATTCCTCCCTCCTCCCAACCTCTGGCAAACACTTAATTTTTTATTGTCTCCATAGTTTCGCCTTTTCCAGAATGTCATATTGTTGGAATCATAGAGTATGTAGGCTTTTAAGATTGGCTTCTTTCACTTAGTAATATATATTTAAGTTTTCTCCATGTCTTTTCATAGCTTGATAGTTCATTTCTTTTTGGCATTAAATAACATTCCATGGTCTGGATGTACCACAGTTGATTCATTCACCTACTGAAATGCATCTTGGGTGCTTCCAAGTTTTTGCAATTATGAATAAAGCTGCTATAGACATCCATGTGCACCTTTTTGTGGGCATTTGATAGGGTTTTTTTGACCTATGTAAGCAAGATACAGGGAAGATATTTTAATCGAGTAACTTATTTTGAGATCATCATAATTATTTGTTTTTTGATATGGAGATAGAGGACTATATGACAAATAAAAGCATGTAAATATCTGGTAAGTTTGATGTACATTCAAGCGGCTATTTTTAAAATATGAGTAAAATGTTTAGTATAAGATTGAGCCTGAATGTAGCATTAGAGAAAGGCAAGGAAGAGGAGCTGATGGTGCCAGTGCCCGTCTTGGCATTATCACTTTGCCTTGTCCCTGTGCTCTGGACATTGCCAAGTACAAGCTTTGCAATTAACTAGATCTTTCTGTTTTTAAGCCAGTGAATAATCTATTTTGAGTTCGGTATGTCTGTTAGACTGATCAAACTTTCCCTTCACCCAAGAAGGCTTATCAAGATCTTCCAACTACAAGCTGAAAATAACTTCTGATAGATATAAATTTCTTCATTGTGTCAATTTCCAATGATATTTTAGATTCTCTCCCACAGTTAAACCCCAGGCAGCTGTTCTGTTCCTTAAAATAGCTCTGTGTTTATGGAAGCTTAAGAAGGCAGAGGTGAGATGACTTATCTTTATTATTTTTTAATTTGATGTTTGTCTTTTTAGACTTGGCAACATAGCCAAGGGAACATGGAACCAAACCGAGTCTCAATTACAAGCATATTCATGACCTTGGCCACTACGTAGCAAATGCCTAAGATGATGGCAAATATTCTAGACCTTTTTATTGGCTCTTCAGTCCTTATCTCCTCTTTCCCTTTCTTCACATTTAAAGAATTACAAAAACTAAGTTTTTTTGCAAAATGGCCCTCACACTGTCTAGGAAATAGTATTAAAAGAACAATTCTTAATGTTAGGTACATTTTTCTATGCTTTTTTTGCTACGAGGAACTTTGAAAAGTTTCTGCTTAGACTTGCTTAAAATAGGATGATAACGAATAGTAAAAATAAAGAATAACTATGTTTGCTTCATAAAGAAATAGACACTTAGAACTGGAAGGCAATATAATGACAAGCTACCATAAAACTTACATTTTTTAAGTTGAAACCACGCAAGTGAAATGATTTTCTTAAGGTCATCTTAGTGATAGCCAGAAATTGTGCCCAAATCACCCAGCTTCTTGCAAGATAGCATAATGCTTAATATCTAATACCATAATTCCTAAACATGTAAATATATTTAATGATAATTAAAAGAAGTAACTCAAAAGGATCTGATCATTTGGAGGAAATGGAGGAGGTTTCATCTATATAGATGTATGTCCTTATAGGAAAATTAAACAAATTCATAGCACAAGGGCCAATTTGGTTAAACGAATGGTAATTCTTATCCCTACCTGAGAGTATTCAAAGTAAAAGTGTATAAATATCAATACAATCTAATGTTCTTTCTGCATTTCTCTGTCCCTTTGTTGTCAACACACATGCCTGCTTATGTTACATGAGATACAGTGTGTGTGTTTATCTTCTGTAATTATATGTATAAATGTTTGATAGCAGTATACATTTTTAAAAGGAAGCTTGTCAATAATATGTCCATCACAAAATGACTTTTCTCCTTAGCTTTAAGGCATATTTGCCATTCATCATCCCATTTTAAAGCAGAGAACTGACTTAACCAGTTGGAACATTATAAAAACGGCATCTTTCTTGTAGTAATAAGCCCTTTGAATTAATATGTTCAAGATCATAAGTCTCCCACCATGGCAGGGATGTTAAGAAATTAGATATCCCTGGTGTTGTATGGTCAATGGTGAGTCTACTTTATTTCCTTGCAAGAAAGCAATGCAACTATCCACATAGAGTTATAATGACAGAAATAATATAATCTATCTAAGGGGAAGTGAAATTGAAAATTTTAGCACGTGGTGAAGGCAAGGAATCCTATAAAGAGAGGTTATTTATATTAATTACATACTATAACTTGGCAAATGCATGGATTAATGTTGAGTCAGTAGAATCTCTTTATATATCAGTATACCTAGGGGGAGCTGGATACCTAAGTATTTTATAAAGGGTATATAACATTTACTTTTGGAATATACATAACAGATACAATTGATTGAATTACTGTCCATTATATTGTAATGCATTTTATTTTTGTATCTTTTTAATTAACAAACTTTATTTTTTTAGAGCAGTTTTAGGTTTATAGCAAAATTGAGTGGAAAGTACAAAGAGCTCCTATATGCCCTTGGTTCCAAACATGTACAACCTTCCCTACTATCAACATTCCACATCTTGGTGGTATATTTGTCAAAATGGATGAACCTAAGTTGAAACATTATTTTCTCTCAAAGTCCATTGTGTTCACTAGGGTTCATTCTTGGTATTATACATTCTATGGATTTTGACAAATGTTTAGTAACATGTATTCACCATTATAGTATCATACAAAATAGCTTCACTGCCCTAAAATTCCTCTGTACTTTATCTGCTTACCTGTCCCCAGCCCCCACAATGTCAGGCAACCACTTAAGTTTTTACTGTCTCCATAGTTTTGCCTTTCCTAGAGTGTCGTACAGTGGGGTCATACATTATGTAGCTTTTTCAGATTGTCTTCATTCACTTTGTAATATGCCTTTAAGGTTCCTCCAAGTCTTTTCAGGGCTTATAATACATTTCTTTTTAGTGTCGGATAATATTCCATTGTCTGAATGTACCACAGTTTATCCATTCACCTACTGAAAGGCATTTTAGTTGCTTCCAAATGTTGAAAATTATTAGTAAAGCTGCTATAAATATCCATGTGCAGGCTTTTGTGTTAATATACATTTTCAATTATTTTGGGTAAATATCAAGGAGCATGATTACTGTTTGGTACAATAGGATAATATTGAATTTTTAGGAAACTGCCAAATTGTCTTCTAGAGTGGCTCTACATTTTGTAGTCCCTCCAGCAATGAATGAGGGTTTCTATTGCTCCACATTCTCACCAGCATTTGGTGCTGTCACTGTTGTGAAGTTTGCCCATTGTGATAAGTATGTAGTGACATCTCATTTATCTCATTGTTTTAATTTGCATTCTTCTAGTGACATATGATGTTGAGCATCTTTCCATATGCTTATATGCCTTTATATATCCTCTTTGTGAGGTGTCTGATAAGAGCTTTTGTCCATTTTTTAATTGGGTTGTTTATTTTCTTGTCAAGTTTTAAAGGTTCTTTGCATATTTTGGGTAACAGTCTTTCATCAGATATGTCTTGCAAATTTTTTTCTAGTCCGTAGCTTGTCTTTTCATTCTCTTGACAATGCCTTTCACAGAGTAGACATTTTTAATTTTAGTGAACTCCAACTTACCAATAAATCTTTCATGGATTATGAGAAAAATTCCTTCTAAAAGGCATTTTCTTCAAAACGTCATGCCATACTCAAGGTCATCTTGGTTTTCTCCTATGTTATCTTCCAGGCGTTTTATAGTTTTGCATTATACATTTAAATCTATCATCATTTTTTTTTTAATCATCAATTTTGAGTTAAATTTTGTGGAGGTCAAAAAGTCTGCATGTAGTGTTTTGGGTTTTTTTGTTTTTTTTTGTTTTTTTGCATTTGAATATATAGTTGTTCCAGTAACACTCATTGAAGATTTTTTACTCTATTGTATTGCCTTTGTTACTTCAGCAAATATCAGTTGATTGTATTTATGGAGGTCTATTTTTGGGTTCTATATTCTGTTCTATTGATCTATTTGCCTATTCTTTCACCTATACTACATTGCCTTAATTGCTACTGCTTTATAGGAAATCTTGAAGTCAGTAGTATTAGTTCTCGGATTTTGTTCTTGTCCTTCAATATTGTGTTGGCTATTCAAGGTCTTTTGCCTCTCCATATAAACTTTAGAATCTACTTGTCAATATATGCAAAATAATTTACTGGGATTTTGATTGGGATTGTATTGAATCTATAGCTCAAGTTTGGAGAAACTCTTATCTTGACAATATTGAGTCTTTCTAACCATGAACATGTATCTCCCCATTTATTTAGTTCTTGCTATCTTTCATTAGAGTTTTATAGCTTTTATCATATGATTCTTGGACGTATTTTGTTTATATCTAAGTATTTCATATTGGGGGTGCTAATGTAAATGGTACTATGCTTTTTTAAACTATAATTGATGTATAATATTTCAGATGCACAAGGTAGGGATTAGATATCTTTATACATTGCAAAACAATCAGTATGATACTTTCAAATTCCACTTGTTCATCACAAGTATATAGGAAACCAAGTGATTTTTTTTTTAAAGATTTTATTTATTTGACAGATAGAGAGATCACAAGTAGGTAGAGAGGCAGGCAGAGAGAGAGGAGGAAGTAGGCTCCCTGCTGAGCAGAGAGCCCGATGCGGGGCTCGATCCCAGGACCCTGAGATCATGACCTGAGCTGAAGGCAGAGGCTTTAACCCACTGAGCCGCCCAGGCGCCCCAAAACCAAGTGATTTTTGTACATTAATCTTGTATTGGCTTTTTTTTTTCTTGGTATCAATTTTTTATTTATATTCTAGGTAGTTAACATATAGTGCAATATTGGTTTTCAGAGTAGAATTTGGTGATTCATTACTTACATGTAACACCCAGTGCTCATCACAACAAGTTCCCACTTTAATACCCATCACCCATTTAGCCACCCCACATACACGCTTCCCTTCCAGCAACCCTCAGTTCTCCATATTTAAGAGTGTCTTCCCAATCTGTACACCTTTTATTGCCCCACCACACACACACACACACACTTTTTTTTTTTCGTATTAACTAGGACTACTACTGCACTGTTGAGAATAAGTGGGGAGAAGACACAGCCTTGCCTTGTTCCTGATCTTAGCAGGAAAGCTTCAGGTTTCTTACCATTATATGTGATGTTAGCTGTAGAAATTTTTTTTTGTAGATTTATTTTTTTAATTTAATTTTATGATTTCAGTGTTCCAAGATTCATTGTTCATGTACCACACCCAGTGCTCCATGCAATATGTGCCCTCCTCAATACAAATGAAGGAGGTTCTGCTCTATTTGTAGTGTCCTGAGAGCTTCTTTCATTAATGGGTGTAGAATTTCATTGAATGTTTTTTCTGTATTGATATGAGCACATATTTTCCTTTTTCAGCTTTTTGATGTAATTGATTGCATTAATGGTTTTTGCATACTGAATCAGTCTTTTTTTTTTTTAAGATTTTATTTATTTGTTTGACAGAGAGAGAGAGATCACAAGCAGACAGAGAGGCAGGCAGAGAGAGAGGGGGAAGCAGGCTCCCCGCTGAGCGGAAAGCCCGATGTGGGGCTCCATCCCAGGACCCTGAGATCACGACCTGAGCTGAAGGCAGAGGCTTTAACCCACTGAGCCACCCAGGCGCCCCAATACTGAACCAGTCTTGAACCCTGGGTTAAATCCCACTTGATCGTGGTGTATAATTCTTTATACATTGTTGGATTTAATTTGCTAATACTTTGCTGAGGATTTTTGTACCTTTGCTTATGGGAGATAGTGGTCTGGGGTTTTCTTGAAGTGTCTTTGGTTTTGGTATTAGGATAATGCTGCTGTCATAGAATGATCTAGGTAGGATTTCCTCTGCTTCTAACTTCTGGAAGAGATCATAGAGAATTGGTAAAATTTGGTAAAATTCTACAGTGAATCCATCTGGGCCTGGTGCTTTCTAGCTATCACTTATAGAAATATTATTTCTTTAATAAATATAGACCTATTCAGGTTGTCTGATAACTTGTGTGAGTTTAGGCAAATTGTGTTTTCCAAGAAATTGTGTTTTCTAAGAAATTGCTTGACTTTATCTAGCTTAAAATTTATGGGAACAGAGTTCATAAAATTCTTCTGTGTTTCTTTTATTGTTCATGGGATCTGCAATGATCTCTTCTATTTTTGCTGTTAGTGATGTGTGTTCTGTCTTTTTTTTTCTTAGTTATTCTGGCTAGTGATTGATTTTTATTGATCTATTCAAAGAGCAAGCTTTTTTGTTTTAGTGATTGTTCTCTTGATTTCCTGTTTTCAATTTCATTGATTTCTACTCTAATTTTTATTTTTCTTCTGCTTACTTGGATTTAACTTTCTGTTTTTCTAGCTTCATAAAGGATCAGATAATTTTAGATCTTTTTTCTAAGAGATGCATCCAATACTATAAATTTCCCTCTAAGTCCTACTTTTGCTGCATCCCATAAATTTTGATAGATTGTGATTTCATTTTCATTTAGTTAAAAGTATATTTTTAAAATTATCTTGAGACTTTCCTCTTTGACCCATATGTTATTTAGAAGTGTGTTTAATCTCCATGTATTGGGATTTTTCCAGCTTTTCTTGGGGGTGGTGGTGGTAATTGATTTTTAATTTAATTCCATTGTGGTCTGAGAACAGACACTGTATTATTTCTATTCTTTTAAACTTAAGGTGTGCTTTATGGCTCAGGATGTGGTCTATATTGGTGAATGTTCCGTGTAAGCTTGAGAAAAATGCATATTCTGCTGTTGCTTATGGATGTCAATTGTATCTCGCTGATGATTAATGCTGTTGAATTCTATTATGACCTTACCGATTTTCTATTTGTTGGATCTATCCATTTCTGTTATGGTGTTAAAATCTCCAACGAGATTAGTGGATTCATCTTCTTCTTCCAGTTCTACCAGTTTTCTATTGGTTATGTCTCAGGACACATTGCAACAACAAAGTTAATACACCAATTTAACACCAATTATAGGTATAGTGGTAGACATTCATGTGTACACTGGTATAGAGAGGATGCTAAAATGATTAAGTTATAGATCCTTTTAATTTATTAATAGCTAACATACTGAGTAAGGTATTCATTAAAGGAAAATTTACTGTCTGATGTTTTGGACAAGGCAGATGAATCTGGAGGAGAATATAAAAGAAAAATATTATTTCCCTGCACTATTACAAAATAGAGCAGCCACTCTTCTGATAATGATAGTATATCCAGATCTACAAATTAAGGGAAGATGAAATAATAGTATCACAGAACCAGCTGTTCTTCATTTCGAAAGAAATTGAGTCCATTAATTCATTATTAAAATCAAATATTACAATGTAAGATTGAGATCAGCAGTCTTCTTGGCAATCGTCTAAAAAGGGATTAACCTAAGAATTATATCTCTCACCCCTTTTAATCCATACATGTGAAGATGTGGTTCAATTCCTTTCCCAAAATTCATGCTCTGAGACAAAGTAAATTACTACTATATAATATGATGAGGATATTTAGAAATACTGATTAGTCTCCAAATCTTACCCTTTCATCAGCTGGCAAATTACTGGGGAAAATAAGATTAGCTTGGGGCCATTGGCTGGGGACTCTGAGTTGGAGGCTACATTACAGGATATGAAAAGGAAGAAAAGAGAATCTTCAGTACATTGCAGAGAAAACATAACACCTTATTACACAATAGAAAGAAAAAAACATATCAGCACCATATTATGTGACTCATTCCTAGTCCTTTGCTTTCTAACTATCCATTTCCTCTATGTTAACTGACAAGAAAAGAAATTGGATGTTTTCAGTGACTTGGCTGCCTCCTGATGATATCTTTGGAAGTTATTTTATCATTCTGATGTATTTATTTAACAGTCCCTGGGTTTTAGGGCTCAAAGCAGATGGATGATTTGCTTTCCCTCATTCTGTATGATAAAAATCCTGCTTGGAAAGAAAAACTTTTCTTATGTCAAAGACTATAGACATCAAGAAGGATACTCTTTCTGTTGTTCAATATGATAGCATCTTAGTAAATAAGATCCTGAAGCTGTCAGTTCCTTTGCATCAAGATTGGTAGCAGGTCTGGAACTAAGATGTTAAAAAAAAAAAAAAAAAAAAATCACTATGTTAAACAATGAAACATCTATTTAAAAAAAAAAAAAAAACCCACCCAGAAATCTACAGAATTATGCATTGTTATTTGTAAGAATGAGGATAGTTTCTCAGGAGAGTTGTTCTGTGACCCACAATTATGAATCAGTTATGACAAAGGCACAGAATTAAGTTGGGCATTCTGAACTTTGAATGTATTTGATTCTCTGCTGTTGCTTCTGAACAGTTTTTTATACTGAAGGTAAAGCTCCAAATAGCCCTACGTTGGTTGTTATGACCAGTACCATATAACATGCCTTTGTTAGCTCATCTGAACTGTCTTCATCTTAACTCCCAAGGAGAAAGGAAGGGGAAAAAAAAAAAAAGGAAAAACTTTAGTGGCACAGCTTACTGATTAACTTGGAGCAAACTTAATAGCAGAAATACTAATAGAAGCAGTTACTACTGATTGTGCACACATCGAATGCCAAGCATTGCTATGGGTAAATATGAATAAATATATAAATAATATAAACACAACATACTGTTAATACTTATAACCAAATCTGTAATATATTAGTTTTTCAGATGAGAAACCTAAAGCTTAGAGATAATTCAATATCTCTCCCAAGTTTTACAGGTAATATTCGCATCCTTAATTCTGATAAAGGTTAGCCTGACTCCAAAACCCATGCTTTTCCTTACTTTACACTTTTTTTATACCTGGCCTCTAGAACATCCTCCCATTATCAACTTTGACTTCTAAAACTCAAGTTTGATTTCTAAAACTATAGTTTCTTTCCTTTGCTGGACTCAGTTGTACCGTTTCACCTCCTCCCCATCTCTGTAGTTTATATTTCTGAGTACTAGGGATTTCTTGCACATGAATGTCCCTAAATGACCCTCTGAGAGCAAAAGCAGAAAGTACTACTTGATTAAGGTACAGTGTACCCACCTGAGACCACACGTGGGGGTGTTTTTTTGAGAGTGTACCCTTAGGCAAGACAGATTGCTTCATAAACTAGCCTGAGTCAGATGCCCCAGTAAGTGGAGATTCTTGAGTTACAAGCAGATAGATGGGAGTGAGGTTTAGATGTACTGAAGGATGGCTTGAAATTTGACTACATGATTCTGTATCTTCTTTAATATGCAACTTGGCACTCTCCAATAGGGACAGAGTATTAAATTTCTTTTTTTTTTCCCCAAATACTTTTATTTTTTCAGTGTTACAAGATTCAATGTTTCTTTACACTGAATTGCATGCACCATGTTTGAGCCCCTTTAGCATGTTGCCAGTACGCCCACCTTTCTAGGACATTATGTGTCCACCACCTCTGAACCTTTCTGAACTTGGCCATCTGTTTCCCTGGATTTCTGGAAGCTCTATTTGACCAGGTTCTTACATCATCAACTAAACCTGAGCTCTGAAACTTCCTATTTCATACTGCTTATCAAACTCAAGGAGAGGTTACCATGGAATCAAATATGCATATTATCTGGTATAAAATTCCAGTTAAGATTATTTTTTTAAGATTCTATTTTTCTTTAAGGAAAGCCCATTTTCTCTCTTCATATTTGTGCAGTATTTATTGATTATTTATATTGTATATATTTTATCTCCATAGTAACTCCTCTAACAAATCTTTTAGGTTCTTGGTGCTTTTATTTAGCCTTGTATCTGATTAGATATGATTAGTGTCAGTAGCAATACATCTCTTTTTCTCCCAAATCCCATTTTAAAATGAATGAAATGGAGCAAAGCATTATTCTTAAACATATGTAGACAAATTTTAATAACAAAATTATTTTATACATCATAATTTTATAACATACCAGCCCTGTCAACGTCTACCTTTTCTTTCTAGAAACAATCCTAAATGACACAAGATTTCAACTCTAATTCTTTGGTTGTGAATGTGTCACTGAGGTCTTGCAAAGAGAGAATATTAGACCTTTCTTGTGTGCTTTTCTTTTTTTTTTTTCTTGTGTGCTTTTCTAGATAAGTTGTATCTAATCCAAAGAAATTTGCGAGCAACCAGGCATCCCTCACATTATTTCATAATTAGAAAACAGTCAATCTTACTACTGTCATTATTTGTAGTTTAATGTATACATTCCCTTCCTATTACTCTCTATATTGGTTCATTTCATTTGTTGTATTAATGCTCTGCACCAGAAATTATGTTAGCATTCATTATGTGCTACAAAATAATCTGCCAATCCAGTCACATACTGCATAGATTTCATTAAATCAAGAAAGAGCAATAAAACTTAAGTGCCTGGTACCTTCCCTTTTCTAAGATTCACAACAATGTACATAATTTCCCAAATGTTGCTGCAGACCTACTTGACCATGAAAGACTGTGAGAGGCTGGCATTGGAATCACCTTGTTCATAATAGAGGCAAAATAGCTAGGATATAGGTTCATAAAATCCAAACAGCTCAATTTATTAATGGCCTATCTTTTCCTATTTTGATATCTAGCATGCCATCATTTTTGTACTAGAATCTATTTATACCCCACTATTATTAAGCTCATTATATTATTCTGTTCAAAATGCAATTACTAAAATCTGTTAAAAATATTCATCTCTCTGTTGTCTGATGCAGTTTTCATGATTTTTAGATGGGAAGCAAATACTGCAACTGACAAATAGAAATATATTTCAAAATTTATACTTTTAAAATGTATGCTTCGATCAGCAGCCTATCATGGAAAACCATAGGCAGCAGTAAATCAAAGATGACTACTTTGCCTTTATTTCCCAATTTCATTTAAAGAATAACTTGAAAGGAATTCATTTTGAAGGAAAAAAAACCCACTAAATTAATTTAATCACATATTCTTGTTGCTAATAAAACACTCCCTAAGGAGGAGGCAGTGTTATTTTTAGACTTAGATCCTTTGTCATGTGAGAGAACTAATGTAATAAGTTCACTTCCATGTCTGGTCTCTTGCTCATTGATGAAGTACTTAAAATATTGAAGCATTGGAAGTATAAAGATGTGGAATTGATTAGTAAGCAAGAATCCCAGAAATCGTATATGCAAATAAGTTTTGAATCTTTCAAAACGTCTTACATTTATTTTAAGTGGCTTTGATTGTTGGTCTTTAATATCTCTATAGGAAGAGGAAGCCTTACAATATGAAGACCACTGGGATATTACTAATATTCCACTGGCCTTCTTCTGTAATAGTAAACATTCATGAAAATGTATTTGTGGTGTTTCCTATATCTCTCTCTATTGTAGATTCCAATTGACTGCTCTCTAATTGGCAATAAAGTGCTCTTCTCATCTTGTTTCTGTTAGCGATTGGTGTTTTTATTAGAGGTATAATTGAGTCCAATTTGTCATCTCTGAAATGAATGTATTCATAAAAGCAGCACCTAAGTTTTTGAGTTGTCTTGTGTTTACCTTCCGCTTCTGTTTCAGTGCTCTTTTTAGCTTCTAGCCACACCTCTTTTAACCAATTGTTAACATGATTTAAGATGAAGTAGCAAAAGAAGCAATTCAATATGACAAGTGACTTGAGAGTCAGTCTAATGGAATGATGTAATGGCTACCAAGCCATTCACTTTGATAACCTTGGTGAGAACAGTTTCAACGGGACTCTGTAGTAGAAGCTTCTGGCAACAAAGAGTGAACTAGAGCCTGTTATGTCATATTTTGCTCATCTGACAAATCTGTGATCTATGGACAAGAGCAGATTACTGGATTAGTATTCCAGGTAACATAAATATGCACTGACAAGACTGTCTATGCAGATCAAATGAACATCTCTAATGGGTGTGGGATTGGAGAATGAATACTGAGAAGTAGGCATCCCGCATGTCTGCAATGACACAACCTAAGAGGTCTACATAACATCAACAACCTTGATGAAGAAAATATGTGATAGAAACCTATCAACTATGACAAAAGTTAGACTTTAAGTTCCTTTTGTTTATTTCAGGGTTATATATGATCTTCAAAGGGAACTTTGCTCAGATGACTAGAATTGCCTTTGGGTTCTCATAGTTATAATCATAACTGTTAACATTAGGGAAGTGTGAGAGATTGATTTCCTTTGAGAGTCTGTACCCTTTGTGCTTCGAAAATTCAACTGACAGTCCATGGGGAAAGTCAGCCTCAGAAGATATATAAAGTTCAAGAACTGTCAGCTCCCGGGAGGGACTGCTTTAGATGCTAGGTTACCCCTGTCTTCTTAGAAAAGCCTTTGAGATTCACTGCTACGCTCTGTCTTTAAAGTGGCAGGAGTTTTAAGAACATATTTCTAAACTATTAAGTCTGAGGACATTCGAACTCTTAATGTTGTGACACTTATAATTTACATTTATTTGTATGATTACATATGATTTTATTGTCTTGCAAACTTTTAAAGATTTTTTTTAAGACTGAATGACCCTTAAGCTTATATAATATACAGTATGGTAGAAAAGACACTGATATGTTACGAATGAGCCACATCCTTTTAGGGATACCATTTAACCCTACTGGGATTCTGATCAGAAAATGAGGAAAGTTGGACTCATGACCTTGAAGTCCTCTTTTTTAGAAGTAATAGTTTTACTGAAGAGTCATCTGAAGAGAGGATCCACTGGGGAGTCAAACATCCCAAACACTTGGGATCTCCCAACATATGAATAAAACTTTGCTCTTTTTATATGCCCAGAATCATAAAATACAACTTCAAAGGATTATTTACATATTCACAATTCAACTATTTCTGAAAATAGCATTGGGGCTTCCCACTGAGAGAAAAGATTTGCTCTTCCTCACAAATGTTGGACAAAGCAAAAGGATATCTGAGAAACCTCAGGCATTCACCTATAGTAACCAATTTGCAAAAGTGCTATTTGGAATCTGTCTCCTGCTGAGGCTCTAATGTCCAATTTCTTCAACAGAGGACTTATACATGAAGTATGATAATGTTTGGCAGGGAAATTAACATAGTCATAGATGGAACAAATACAGAGAGTACCTCAAATTAACTACAGAGCAATTACAATGACATCGTGCACTGTGCAGTAGTCCATTAAGCAATATTAGATCACCAGCTTCCTGTGTTACTGGCTTTATTGTCAGGAACAAAACTAACTTAGCCTAGTAGCACTCAGGATTTTTTTTTTTTAAGTTTATTTTTTTATTTGTCAGAGAGCACAAGCAGGGGAGTGGCAGGCAGAGGGAGAAGCAGATGGAGAAGCAGGGAGCCAGATGCGGGATTCAATCCCAGGACCCTGGGATCATGAACTGAGCCGAAAGCAGACGTTTAACCGACTGAGCCACCCAGGCGTCCCAGCACTCAGGATTTTACATATGCTAACACACCAGGTCTACCCAGGGCTCTGAAAGGCATTTTTAGAAACACGCACACAAATCACTTCATTCTTTCTTCAGTTGCAATTCAAAAGTGCTCTTATTTTGTAATTTGTAGACCTAAGTAGCGGTGTGTGTTGTGTGGTGAGAATTTTTTTTTTTAATTCTTAAATGATTCTGTTAATATAAATATGTCATTTCTGTTATAGCTTCATATATGATAATTTCATATTTGTATGTCATGTGTGAATTTTTTAAATATCATAGAGGGATTTTATCAAGGAAGAAATTATTTCACCATCAGATTCCCTGCTATTATTACTGCTTCCAAATAGTTTATCCAAATCCTCCTGGATGCTATCTTTATTTGGTTTGAAAATGCTCTAGGCAAAACAAACTTACAACTCCCCTATATATACAATTCCAGAGTGAAAAATTCTCCTGGAAGAAAATTTCCTCACATAGTAATATAAATATAACCTCTTAAGGTTTTGTTTTTTGTTTTCTCCCCAACTACTTCTTTCATGTGGAGAAAATCACTACTTATATACATATATACCCACACCCACATATGCAATTAATGTGAGCTTATGAAGGACTTTGGACTATATATTACTGTGACATTAGCACCTAGAATTGTTTCTGGCACACAAGGAATTTCAATAAACATAGTATTTTTATTGGAGTAAGATGCCTATTTGGAAAAGGAAGGCTATAGGCAGGTGCTGTCCATAAAGTCCCTATCTGCAGAACACATGTTGGTCCTACAATGACCCCCTTGGGTATCAACACTCCTACTCATTATAAAAAATTAAGTTTGGGGGAAGGTATGTTAAAAATCTAAAAATGTTCTTAGTTCTCCATAATTTACTAGAATTATAAGCAGTATACCCATAGATAAGAGGTGTCCAGGGGCCAGAATTAATTCTCCACATAGAGCTATATGCTCCGCAATAGACTATCATCCTCCTCTCACCCAAGCACCTCGTTTAACAGAAGCAAAAATCAAAGCTTAGCATTTCACTCATTGACCCAAGTCAAGCTAGCTAACAGTGCTGGGGACTAGACTTTGTGATCTCGATACCAACTTTTAACCTTTTTTTCATGGTGTTAGGAAAAACCTCATCCCCTTTGACTGAATTACCTAAGCAATTCCACCAGCCAATACTAGTACATGCAGTGTAAAGCATCAGTGTGAATTAACTGGACTGATGATTCATTCCCAAAGTACTTAAAGTGTATAGCCAGAGTCCCAGTTATAAGTAATTGGTCATCACCGAATTTAACAAACACTGCTACAAGGATAACATTTTTAAATAGAAATGGAAGAATGGAAAATCCTCAGCCTTATAATAAACAGCACACCATAGTCTGAGATGGAGCCTACATTCTGGACGACAAGCATTTGCAGACAGATGTCAAGTGTGGAGAGAATGGATCAGCATTGCCTCTAATTTGATATCTTCAGTGCCTCAGTAGCTGGATGATTTCCCATCCTTGAATACTGGCCCATTAAGCTTGTGTTTTACTGCTCAGCAATAAACTTGAATGGCAGAAAATAAATAGTTAAAAACTAATCAAATGGAAGGTAAGGGCCCAACATGATCTCATTCATCTGAAATGGGGAGGTGTAAATGGCAACCAGAGGCTAATTTGGAAAAAAGCATGAAATGCTTATTTTCTGTAGCAAGGAGAAAATAAGATCTTTACAATCATGTGGGAAAAAAATTAAATGAACAATGAGTTCTGGAATGATCCATTCCTATGCCCAAAATATAATTAGAAATTTAAGATACATGCTTCCATTATAAAACATACAGACTATATGATTCAGAGCATAAACTGAGTATGTAGAGGAAAGCAGAATGGAAACAGTGAACTTGGACAATAGTATATGGAGGGTCTTGGCTGACTGGTTGTTTTAAATTTGCCCTGCTGAATGGTAGGTCAAATCAACATGCTTTACTATAAAGTATGACTGAATATAGTAAATCTCTGTTCATTTCAAGAGTGGTTGTGCCATAATCTGAATTAGGAATAAGCCCCCTTTTGTTCCACACAGGCTGATGGACACAGACAGGAATAGATCTGAGCAAAATTATGAATAATTCAAGTTTTGTCTTCTCCCTCCCAATTCCTTCCTGTCTCCAAATACATCTCTTTGGATATTCAGCTCTCTCTACTCATTGCCTATACATATACCAGGTAGTGTTCATAACTAGAGTCAGTTTTGCCCGTTCAACCTTGCTTTCGTTCATTCAGCCAATATAACTTCCTTACCCACTACCTAAGTAATCAGACACGAATAAGATACAGTCTTCACCCTTGATCTAATGGAACATTGAACTCTTGACTTAAGGGCACAATATTGAAAATTTCTAGAGAAACATCACATTAACTTTGTGTGTTTATACATCCTAATTGTATATTTTCTACCTATATCTAAGCTGCCTTGATCCTTTTAATAATGTGGTAGTTTTCTTGTTTTACTTCAAGAATGCTTTTCTCTTTCATAGAAAATGAAACTCTAAAAATGATACCTCCCACGGGTTGTGGGATGTGAAAGAAAGAAAGAATGAATTATCCTTTACTCCTTGGGTTCCCTGGAAATATGGAGCTCTTAAGACAATTTGTAAAAGAAAACGATTTTGAAAACTAGGAGAAATTTCCTCCAGGGCTAATGATCCATACCATTTTTCAGTACAGAAAGTAGTCCATCTAGTGAAAGTAGACTTTAAAATTTTGAGGGGTATATCTCAAAGGGCTTAGATTTTCCACTGTACCTGCCAGGACTGGTAGGAATTAAAAAATCTAGATCTCTGAATTTTGTAAAAATTGACCTTCAAATATTTTCATGCCTGTGATAGCAATTAATTTTCACAAAGTATTAATTTATGTAAGATCAAAAAAAACTGAATGTACCCATTAAAAAAAATAAGAATACAAATGCTATCACTTAACAATTTTCTTTCCAGACCATTATGTTACTTATTAGAAAAATAAGTACTAAAATAAATATGGAATTCTAAATAAAAGAACATGAAGAATGACTTTATCAAAATTACTTAATCTATTTTCTAGTGCTATTTATTAACTTTACAATATTAAGTAATAATGTTATTCAATGTTTTTACTTCTTCCACCCCTTGTGATTACTTTTCTCACAAGTGGTGGGTACCAAGGAGAGCAAAGAGGCATGAAATTGAAAACAAAGTTAATTTAATACCTCATTCCTTTTCTGCATCATCCTAGATACTCCCTTTCTTTCTACTCCCTTAGAAGTAATAACTCATATGAACTATCTTTCAAATAAGCTGGTGTATTTTCTTGAAAAAAATTTCATGGGCAATTCAATTAATGTTTGATTTCAAAATGCATTATGAGTATTTGAATATGTGATGAAAATAATCTGAACTGTGAGCCAGAAGGCCCGAGTTACATAATCTTGGCCATCCTAATGAGAGATGTATTCATCACCTCACTTCTCTGAGACCTAATTTTTATACTAAAAAGTCATAATATTGAACTAGTAAATGGTCTGTGAAGACCTTTCCAGCACTAAACTTTTTGACTCTAATATAATTTAGGGACTAATTGAATGGAGTGTGTGTGTGTGTGTGTGTGTGTGTGTGTGTGTGTGTGTGTTAGTGAATTGACATTTAGTCATTAGGCTGATACCTTAGGGAGGGATCCTAGTTTAAGACAACCCATTGTTAAACCATCTCCTTCCTAAGCTCCACACTAAGAATGATATCACCTAAGGTTAAATCCTTGGTATAAAGCATTCTTTCCCCTTTTGTGCTCTTCTCAAATGCAAATAGCAGAGTCAGGTAATGCATTGTGTCCCGAGAACTCTTTAGGTTGATTAGATCACTCTCTACCCCTGAGGCAAGACTGGAAAAAAAAGAATGTTTGGGTGGGACTGGATAAAGGAAACTAAGAGGGGTGGTATTAGTGAAACGGTCTATTTCATCTTTTTCTGTATTTTTCCTGAAGCTATCTGTAATGGTAATAAAAATCATCCCGGTTTCCAAATGTACTTTTTACAAATCTAAAATAGGTTTTTAAACAATAGTGTGGCTGCACGAAATCAACATACTGAATAAAGAGTCCAGAAATAACATCAACTAAAGGTTTTGCCTGCATTTTCTACATCTTGAAAAGTTTGTTATTCCTGCAGAAATAAAAACATCAGTAATAACAGGAGACCCTTCCTAGTACATTATAGTATGTGAAGTGGTATGCTCTATGTACTCTGTCATTCAAGCCTCACAACAATGCTATGAAGTAGGTTGCTTGCCTGCCTTATCTCTTTCTCTCTCTTTCTCTCTTTTTCTCTTTCTCTTTCTCTCTTTCTCTTTCTCTTTCTCTATCTCTATCTCTCTCTATCTCTATCTCTATCTCTATCTCTATCTCTATCTCTATCTCTATCTCTATCTCTATCTCTATCTCTATCTCTATCTCTATTTCTAATTTCTAAAGTAGGCTCCCTGTCCATTATGCGACTTGAGCTCCTAACCCTGAGGTTTAGAGTGGTGCGCTCTGCTCTACAGACTGAACCAGCCAGGAACCTTCCCCACCCACCCCCCTTTTTTTTTTTTCAAATCAGAGAAGACAATCGGCTTCCAACCGGGACTTGGAAAGAATAAAAGTAGTATGCCCAAGGGGGAGAGCCAAAATTTGAATCAAAGTGAGAGCATATCCATTGTCATTTGCCTAAAAGAACAAGAATACCAAGCTAAAGCTACAGAGAGAATACAAAACATGGGAAGAAAGAGAAGACTGGGTGGAAGGGGCTGAGAGCAGAGGTGGCACCCAGTGCTGTAGGAGGAGCCGAGAGAGGAGGCTGCGATACGCAGGAGTAATCTACTGGAGGCCATGGCTATTTATGGTGCCAGTCACAGTGCCATGTTGACTATGCTGTTTCTGAATTTTTTCTACCTGCTTCAATCCCAAGTATGGGAGTACACTATGAAACCGCAGGCTTCATGTGCGTGATCAGTTCAAATTTAGGAGGAATAGATTGCAGGCTACTAGGTGGTATGATTCTCCAGGCAACCCTGAATGAGCCTTCTCTGCAGTCTATCCCAACAGTCCTTTACGTGGATTTCACTCCTTTCCTCCCAACTGTGGATGGTAGGCAAAATCATTGTAACTATAGCTTTACATTTTAGTGCCTAAGGAAATTTTAATTCTCCACTAAAGGAGAAAAAACATTTTTTAATTGTTTTTGTATGAAGATTCTGTAACTGGAATTTTATTACAGAGAGAAGTGTGCTGTATATCAGAAAGTCAAACAGTGGGTTCACAGTGGCAAGACCAGGGAAAGACAAGCTAGGTTCTTGGTTCTGTACACATGTGAATACAAATTAAGCATTTAGCCAACCATTACTTATTCTGTTAAAATCTAATATCTTCCAAATCTAAGGATTCAACAATGCAGAAGAGAATGAGGCTCTGTCTATTGTAAAGATCCCCATTTCAGTCACATACAAATATTAGTTGTGTTTATGCAAAACAGTTTGATGAAAACATGGATCTCAACAAATCTGCAAGTATAAATACGAAAAAAATCTCTTTTACATAGACCTCAATTAAATTACAATATTAAGAAGGCTGCAGCAGGAGTCCATTAAAGATTTAGTTACCTTCTGTGGTGAACATTAAGAAGCTATTACTCAAATTCTATTTAAACTGTTAAAGGAATTAAAATGTATAAGAAAGACCATTACATATCACGAGCTAATTTTCTAAGGAAAGCTTAGCAGCTGATAGATTGTTTAAGCCTCTCCAAGGTTTTAGTTTTATACTCAATAATTCAGAGGCGAGAGCAGGGTTATGTTGATTCATAATTTGCTCCCGTCCAGCTCTCAGCGGAATGATGCTGTGATGGAGAATCAACTTTCATTTCCCATTCTGTATCTAAAGTTGCACTCTGTAAGTTAAACTCAGCAATTATCAGCAAGAAAGTCACATTGTGCTCTCCCAGGGACCACAGATCATTCACCATTGCGTTTTCTGATTCCCAAGTCTGTATTCTCTGTATTATGCCATCTAGCCTCCTCCTGCTTCAAAACCATTGCCAAGGACAGAGAAGTTAATTTTCTTTTATTAGCTTAGAAATGTGCCCCCTCTTTCTGCATAGAAATTACTTTTTAGGAATGCAAGGTTCTTTCCTTTTATTTTTGGGGAAGAATTGCTTTAAAAATTTTCCAGTATCTGCTTTCATCTTGAATATTCTTTCTGTTCAGCCTAAGAAAAATGTTCTCTCTCCCTAATATGCTTTAATTTTTTTTTTTTTTAATTAAAACATCAAGGAGCAGCTAGGAGAAGAACAAAAAAAAAAAAATTCAAGAGCTATAAAATCACTGCAAAGTAAGACTGTAAAATAAAGGTAGGGAACATTATTTAGAATGAAAATATTCCTTGGTTTACTTCCTTGTTTCCACTCATGAGAATTTGCCACATTCAGGCTCAGCCAGTAAATCGGTACTTGAATACCACGTATTATCAGATCAGCACTGCTCTACTCACAGAGGGGAATCTAATAATATGAATTATAGGGCGCCTGGGTGGCTCAGTTGGTTAAGCGACTGCCTTTGGCTCAGGTCATGATCCTGGAGTCCCAGGATCGAGTCCCGTATCAGGCTCCCTGCTTGGCGGGGAGTCTGCTTCTCCCTCTGACCTCTCCCCTCTCATACTTTCTCTCATTCTCTCTCTCAAATAATAAATAAAATCTTTAAAAAAATGAATTATAAGGACTTTAATGTTGGAAAAGTATAGACTTTAAATGTAACTGCTTCAACTACAGAAAAGTTTCTTTGGGGAGCCAAAAGTTTCATTCAACAGATAAACACAAGAAGCAAATAATGGTTACATTTCAGGCATAAGGAAAACAAACCGGATATCATGGGCATCTTACTGCCCAGCAACACTCTGGTTTTAACAAACAGATCCCTGAATTATTCCCCTTCATGAAGCACCTGTCCCCAACATCGGTCATGTGGCGTCAACCTCACCCTGTGGTCAGGGACTGAGTTATGACCAGCTAAACATAAGTAGTATATTCTGTCATTCTGATGACATTCATAGTTCTTAAACTGTGGGCCATGGGATACTCTAAAATTTCATGAGAAATAAAGTGATCCATGTCTTCTCTTGGACATTACAAACACCACTGGACTATAAAGCCTTATTTTCCATGGCATTATGTTTGTAAAATTGATTCTTCAGTTGTGGTTGTGATAAAAAATAATCAGTGCTGAGAGAAATTGAAGTGAAACAAGAAACAAGGGTGAAGGTGTCGCATCTGATCCGAAGGTTTGAGAAATTGTGCGGGGCCCCATGCATCCCGTTAGTAATTGTGATTATTTAAAAAAAAATTTTTTTTTTAACTTAGGAACATTTTATTTCTGAACAGCTACTATGCTGTTAAAACATACTTAAGATGTTTGGACCTAAATACTAAATAAACAGAAGTGTTTTGTATTTTGCTTAGCCTGGGGCATTAAAAAAAAAACAACAATAAAAACTATTGACACACAGGGTCAATAGATGAGCACAGAAAAAGTTTAGGTTCACTTGGACTACAGTGGTGGATTCAGGATTGGGAACAAAATGCAAATCTAGCCAGTGAGTTCTAGGATGAGACTGCTATTCAGCTGCTATTGTAAAGAGGATCTCCCTTTCCTTGGCAGCGATTTCATGATCATAGAGGTGGAGGGTATCTGAATTTGTATAGGTCCACAATGCAGACCTTGAAGATGAAGCCAAATACAATGGGCCAACAGGAAGAAAGAGAGAAATTGGTGTCTTTGTGACAGTTGCACACCTAATACAAGACACATCTGAATCCAGTCCTGCCTCTGAACTTTTAAACTATTTGAACCCTTTATTGTCTTAGCCATTTTGAGAACCAGTTTATTTGTACCTAAAATAACTTAAAATGTTACACTGAGAGATAAACATCTATAAAATCTAGGTTTTTTAAAAAAATTTTTACTTAATATCAAATTTAGATAGCGAGGGATCACTTTTTACAGTACTTTGATGAGAGACAAATGGGAATAACCTTGGATGCTCATTCCCTTCCTTCATTTGGCAACCTAGCAGGGAGCTAGTTCCCTGGATTGAGAAAGCCTGGGACAAGTCCATTAGATGATGTCCATATTCTTGACACATGAGGTGTTTTTCAGGACTCTTGTATGCATTCCCTATGGTGGTTCCTGGATTCACAGATCATTTGAAATAACTCCTTACTTAAAAAAATGAAGTTACTTAGCAGCTCTTAGGCCGACCTATACATTTTTTGCCTGCGAGGGGATGGAGTTCATGGTTTCTCTGAAATGCTTCCATTTGCAAGCTCTTCTTCCTGCTGGCCAAGAGAAGTCCCACACCACCACAGACACACACACTCTCTCTCTCTCTCTCTCTCTATATATATATATATATATATATATATATATACACACACACACATACATATATATTTGTATGTATACACATACACATATATACACATACACACACATATACACACACACATCTTCACATCATACATATTTTTATGATTTCCAGGAAGAGCTTAAATATTTTCTTAAAAATAGTTTCTTAGATGAAAGATCAGACAAATAGAACAATATTAAGGAATAAGTATAAAATGTGTTATCGCTTATTAGTGCAACAGCATTAAGAGGGCTTAGGTAAATATTGACTGGTACAGTTATAGAAGACTTACTCTTAGAAGTGCTTTACAAACATAAACTGAATAATTATCTCCCATCATGAGTTAGTTTTTGAAAGAGTGGCCCATTGTGTGGTGTAGGTCATCACAGAGCATATAGTAACTTGTTAATTAATCGCTTAATAGCAGCCCACATTATAACAAAGATAATAACGGACCTGTTTCTATTGATGAGAAAGTTAATCGCTAAAATGAAATACTCTTTTTGGAGAAAATTAAGTCATTAAAGAGTTGTTTGTGTACTATAAAACGATTAAGTAGGATATTAGCAAACCAGTTGAAAGTAAAGTTCCCAGGATTTAAGGTAAAACTTCTATCTTGAGTGTTGTCGTCGATGAGTTTCTTTTTTGATCCTCCCAGCAGAGCTATCATATTACCCAATTTGACAGTGAACCATTCACATAGAATACAATGAGTGAGGTGGTCTTGTTGATTGGCTTCCTGCCCAGAGTTCCCTTAAGTATGCCATCTTCGTTAGTGATACTTTAAAGATGAGTCCTTGTTCCTAAAGTGATACTTTTTAGAACGTTGTGGAATAATTACATAACAAAATACAATCCTAAGAAAGAAGGACTTCAAAAGATAGAACATATGTTCCTCAGACTATTAACTAGGTAGACCTCACTTGGCTCTATTACTACAAAGAGTTCTGGTTATCAGTATTTGCTTTGTATATAAATTTGAACCAGATAACAAAGTCATCAGAAGAGAAAAGTATATTTTCTAATGCTCAGCAAAGTATTGAGACAGATGGACCCTAAATAACTATCATCTAAGAAACCAGAATTGAAAGACTATTGTGGAAAAAAGAGTATATTGGTCCAACAAATGATGTTATGACTTAAGCCAAAGAGAAGATGAGCGTATAAACACTCATTTGGGGCAGAATTCACCAATTAGAGCTTCTAGCAGTGTGACACAATCTGTCTAGCAAAGAAGTGAGAGCCCCTTCATTCTGTGCTCAAGCCAGGACTAGACCATTATCTGTCAAAAATGTTTTATGATAGGCATACTAAGTTAGGAGGAAGGCTGAGAAAAAAGATGGCATTGAGATTGATTCTATAGTGATTCTATGATATTCTAATTTCCAATGGAATACTACCAGTAATAAATTTGTAGCATCCTGGTACATGGTTATCTCTAAGTCATTGGTGAGCCTCACTGCACAAATCCTTTTGTTTGGATGTTAACAAAGATGGAGTTATCTCCTCATGAGATCTCTGTATATTGCACCTTCATATAGTTCAGCATTACTCAAGTATTTCTTGACTTCTTACAGAGTAGAAGTTAAAAGCATGTGCAATGCCTATTCTGCTGCCTAGTGAATAACAAGCACTCATTTAATAGTTTTTCAGTGAAAGAATGTGTGAAATTGAAAATATTGTCTGCTGTGCTTCAACTTGCTAGTCATAAGACCTTGAGAAAATTATGGAATATCTTTAATCCAGCTGTGGTTTTCTCCGTTTATTTAAAATTTCGTTTTCAAAGTAGAAACTAGCCCCTTTTTCTTTCCCAAATAGTCAGCATAATGTTGGCTATCATTATTAATAAGTTATTGAATATGGACATGGAGATAAAGGGGCATGTATAAGAGCTCCTACTGGGGAAGAAAACACAGACATACAGAAGTGAATGACCATTGATCTAAATCTCTTTTTTAATATGTGTGATTGGACAGGGAAGTAGATAAATAAACTTAATGACTTAAAAATAATTATGGGAAAATCTGCTTGTGTCCTTTTTGTAGATTGGTAAATCATATAGTGTAAATTGATAAGACAAATTTTGTTTTCTCAACTTTCAAACTTACAATTTTGACTTACCTTGAGAAAGATACTCCTTGAAGTAAAATTGTGTTTCTCAAGGTTGGCTATACATTGGAATCGTCTATGGAAACTACTATGCCTCAGATCCAACCCCAGAAATTCTGCTTTAATTGACCTGGGCTTCCAGTAAGAATCACCCCTCCCACCTGGATAATTTTAGTGGGCAGCCATTGCTAAGAACCATGTGGGCAGGAATAGCACTTTTTTTTTTTTTAATCACCTCTATTTAGGATATTGATTGCCTGTTGGACTAAGTGCTTATAGAATACAATGAGACTGAATTTATAGGACTGTGGTTCTCAGAGCATGGCCCTTAGACCAGTTGCATCTGTTGGGCAATTGTTAGAAATACACATTTTTTTTTTTTTATCAACCCCAGGTTTTCTGAAACCTATATCTAGGATTAGGGCCCCAAAACTATGTTTTGTTCAGGTGATTTTAATGCATTCGCACTTAAAAATCACTGCTATAGAAAATATGAAATTTAAAGAATCCTTGTAAAGTCTCTTGTCACCAGCCACATGTAATTAATGTTCTCAGGTTAGCAGAATTGGCAATGCTAAAAAAAGTAAAAATTTAAAGTGAGAGTAAATCAGGAGGAGGTCATAAAGAAGCTTCCCTCCCAATTAAGGTAAAGAACAGTCTTGTGAGGAGCATTAAATCATATTTCAAGTTGAATAAATGATGGCTTCATTTTGAAAAAATAGAGATTTTTTCAAACTTAAAATGTGAAGGTATTAAACCCGAGGCAGGAGATTAAATGAGTAAGTGCCCTTGGTGACCTAGAACTAGGTACAATCAAGCAAAACAAGGCAAAAGAAGTATATAAGATGAATATAAGAAATAAGATTCTACAGTAAGGACTTTTTGAATTGTTTCAAGATGTTTAAATCCAAAAGATAATGAACTCTTTAAATATGTGTATCAATTTACTATTCATCTGAGCTAAATAATACTGTGAGTGAATATTTAGAATAAAGGGTTGCAGATATTTTCTAAATTATAAAATTACATTCATACATTATCTGAAAAGAGAATGACCCCAGAAGACCATGTCTTCATCATCCTTCTTTTACCAGCACAAAATAAATCCTGAAATAATTGTCTTCTTGAATAGCACTAAGGCCAATTCTCAAGGGAATGTAACCTTAAAACATGGAGAAGCAGCATGTCATTCTCAATATGAGTAATAGGGTTGTACTTGCTTGATTTGGGGATAAAATAGACATACAAAAGCAAGGGGAAGGTAGTTTAATGGAGAATTTAGGGGATGGAAGGAATAAGAATGTAATCTTTTCTTCAGAGTTTTGCCCAGTGTTGACTCTGCCCACAGATTACTTGTCTATGAACGGGTGTATTTTTGTTTTACAAATAATAGCCAATATTTTGGGTGTCTTAATCTAGATGCACATTTGTTCATTTAAACATTAAATATTTGGGGGGCAAGGACTGATGAGACATGTGCATTATCGTAAGGTGTACATTGGTAACTTAAATGTTTTAAGAGGGTGGAGATGGAAAGATACAACCCACGAGCTTCTCATGCCAACTGTTTCAAAATCATAATCTCTTCTTAGCATTTTAATGTCTTATTTCTTTTTTTAAAAATAAGATACTGAAAAATATTGTACTAGATTATTTTGTTGCTTATTATCCTGCAAAAGGATCTAGGAATATGTTCTTAAATGAGTGAGTGAGTGAGTGATACCTAGAATGTATTACAAATTTAAGGAAGATCTCTTATGCTAAATTTCATGGTAATAGACATAAACATTTTCATCTGCGCATTTTTTAGAAATACCATCATATACCATGTGAAAGTCACAGGGAAAGCTTCTGTTAAAGAATTAAATTCAATCTTTGTATGCTGGTAACCACAGTAAGATAGATACTTGGGTCTAAGTTGCACAGGGACTTCAATGGCTGTAGACTGAGAAGAGCAGTAGATGGAGATTCAGAAGATCATGATCTAGGGAGACATAGGGGTGGCAGCTATCACAATCGATCCTCAAAGCTTATGCTGGATTAAGATTAGGATTATTATGCTGAGGTCTAATATGGGGGTCATCAGGAAAATTAGATAACAATGTTCGTGGTTCAGGTTCAGTTAGTAACTGGCCTATAAGCCACTCTGGATATGAAGTACTGAGTCAATCTTAGGAATGAGAGCTGAGAAGAATGAGTCACAAAGTCTGGACTATAGTCAGTCAGATTGAAGTTCATCGGGTACTCAGGTACCAGAAGAATAGTTGGCAGTCCATCTAGTAAATAAAGGAGGTGTTTTGAGCTTTATACTAGGCAAAAATTTTCACAGATCAGCAAAGACTTATGGTCATATGGTGAGTGGATCTAAGACAGCCTTCACCTGCCAATTTGTATGGAGGCTCCTAAAAATAACCTGTCTTGGTAAGCCTTAGTGGGGGACTGGACAGTGTCAAACCTGTAGGCTGAAATTCCTGGAATTTCTAGCTGGACAGGAATGAGGAAAGTAGTATAGACTTAGGCTTAGTGAAAAAAGGATCATGGTTCTTTACAATGCATAGAGGAAATGGCAAATTGAGTGATATGGTTCTAATAGTATAGAATTTCTTACAAAAAAGACCGGTAATTTTAGTATGAGTGAGTCTCTTTGAAGTGTCTAACTAAAGAAAGGGCTCTTAGTTTCTTTCCTGTGCTGCTCCCATTCTGAGTCAGGGCCCAGACCTCTGTAAATTTCTGTGAAAGAACTGTAACTTCCATTCAGTGTAGCAAGTACAGAGTGTGCAGTGGAAATGCCAATTGCTGTATTAATGATAACAGTAGAAAGAATTGAATAATTAAATGACTATTGTACACAGAGGTTTCATGGGGATTTGTAATTAAAAAAAATTTTTTTTCAATTATTCAGGGGCATAACGTGGAAAAAGATGAAATAGAAAAGCCAATTGAAAATCTCATTAGTGATGTGGGTATCTCAAGAGCTGATACCAGGTTCTACTTCTGTGATGGTTTAGGCTTTTCAAGTAAAAGACAGACAGGCATGATAAGCAGCCGGCAGGCATGAGTCATTGATAAAAAAGTGTTATTTAGTGTGTTCTGGTTCAGGAAATTATTGAAAAGGTTGATTGATTCGGTTAAACAGTATTACCTTCCTATAGTTTTTCTCCATTTCTTTAGTCTTTTTATTCAATTTATGGATAGAGTTGCTGGTTCCCCAAATCAATGTCTTACGATATTTCATTATTTTATTTGTTCATTTTCTACGAAACTAATACTTAATCCAATTAGTTTTTTCAGTCTCCCAATTCACAAATATCATTTATTTCTGCTTTTCTCTAATTTAGAATTATTCTTGAAATACACACCCTTTTGTGGTTATTTGAAAGTAATTAGATACCATAACCTGAGATCAGCAGTGATATTTTGCAGACCCAATCCAAGTTTATTCACTGTAAGAATAACCCAGTAAGCAGTAGTGGTAAGCAGTAGTCGAAACAAGGCTGGAGAAATGGGGAAGGTTCCATGAATATCCTAGGAGTTAATATAGAAGAATAATTGGGAAGTCAGTTTCCTGGAATTTCTAAGGGAGCATGTTTGACTTTCACCTCTAGCTTGGAAAGTATTTTCTCTACTATTTTATAAGAGATCCAGCCAAATTATTAGTCCATCCAGAGAATTCTTAATCTTGCTGAACTACAGAAACTAGGAAAAGCACAGAAGCGTAGAGGAAAAATTTTCATCTCATTTTTAAAAACGTCAAGAGGAGGAAAATCAAGAATGGTTAATTATTGGCATATTTAATGGGAAAATAATGGTAAACTATGACAGTTTCAATTAAGACTCCCTTGATTTTGTCAAGCTTCACTGAAGGAAGAGTTTATTTCCTCCTACGCTGTGCTATGGCCAACCTTGGACGGATGTGTCATACACTCTTATATTTCACTGAATCCACAACAGCCTGAATTGATGTCCCAAGGACCCACAATGTAGGTTTAAATTAGTGATCCACAAACTTCCTCTAACCCAGAAAGCATTTTTGTTTGTTTTTTAAAAGCAGACTGAATTTCCTACTCCCCAGTCTGATTCAGTATATCTGGGATAGGACCTAAGATTTTGGATTTTAAATCAAGTACCCTCGAGGATTATGAAGGAGTAGCATGGATGGAAAGCTTTCTGGCCATTACTGAGTTGAAATATGTATTCTTCAAGGTGGCCTTTTGAACGATGAGAAGTCCAAAATATTTAAACACACGTACACACCCTTGAATACCAAAAGTCAACAGGAGGAAATTCTTTTTTTTTTTTCAATTTTTAAAAAATATTTTATTTATTTATTTGACAGAGAGTATGTACAAGCAGGGGGGAGTGTCAGGCAGAGGGTGAGGGAGAAGCAGGCTCCTCACAGAGCAGGGAGCTTGATGTGGGGCTCTATCCCAGGACCCTGAGACCTGACCCGAGCTGAAGGCAGACACTCAACCCACTGAGCCATCCAGGTGCCCCGAGGAAATTCTGCTAAAGTATACTTCTGTGAAAATTCTCATCTATAATGGAGTTTAATTCATTGGCATATCAACATAGTAAATTCTATGAATATGATCATGATCTATAAGTATTATTCTACGATTACCTGGACTGAAGCTTTTGTTCAATTCATTGCATGAAAATACTTGATCTTTTTGATATCTCTCTCCCCCAAAACAAAAGTAACAGAATAAAACAGGAAACATGCAAATCCAAAATTGGTATCTTTGTGGGGATTTAAAGATTCTAAGTATTAATAGATGTATTTATTATGTACCTTATGTATGTATTAGTATGTATTTTATGCTCTCCAGTGTTTGCCCAACCTAATCATAGCTGTTAGTAAAAATATAAAGAATTGAGACATTTGTCCTTTGTTCTCAGAAGTTTCATAGTCTTACTAGGAAGATATATGCCTGCAATAGAGTTAAGTTGCAGTGAAAAGCAAGACCTTTTCAGGAGTCACTGGTGTTGACCAGCATGGATGGGGGTTCAGACAGGTTGAATTTAGGTTGTAGAGCATAATGTATGATACATAACATAGCATAAGGACATTAGCAAAAAATGTACTGAGATCCTATGAGAATTAGAATTAGGTTTCGATGAACTCAAAAAATATGTAATTTACATAACAAACTGGCAAGTTATAATTTAGAAAATGTGGCCTCAAATTATTGATTCCTACTCTTTGATTAATGCAACTGTATTAAGTGCTATGGTAAAATATGTTTGGCTTCATAAATTAGAGCATCTCTCTGCCTCTCTGAATCACATTACAGATGTATGAAATGACAGTATTTTTTCAAAAAGAAAAACAGTAATGTGTTTTTTCTCTTTTGCTTTTCAATATGCCTGACCTTCTCCCCCATCCCCCATAAAGTTTAAAAATCCAACTTCTAGAGTGGAAGGTGGAATTAAGATGTGGTAGCAGGAATACAGAGAAAGCTAGAACTTCTAGAATTCAAAATAATAGTATGCTTTCAGATGACAGGATCAAAAGCCAGCTATTACTGAGAATTTTCTAATCTCTTTTAGGCCTTGTTTAGCATCTAGCGAAGAAGATAAATTGACAAAAACAGAAGACAGATTATTGACAAACTTTTAGAAACTATAAAGAACCCTTTTCTGCAGGATCTCTGAACAAAATGAATGATCCCAAACCAACATAAGAAAAATGTCAAATTATTAATAGGAGTGGAAAAGCATTGTCAGACCATGTCCTGCGTTTGTTCTCCTGTCCTGTTAATGTTCCATTGAGCTAGTATGCCTATCGGTCATATGTGTCAGAGTACCTGGTGGTGTCACCAGATACGTGGTTTGGAGAGTCTGAAATAAGTACCTAATTAAACACATTTCAGAGACATAGAGGCATGAGAGACAAGAGGAAGTTGACGCAGCTGGCAGGCCCTGTCAGAGTACCAAAAAATAGATAGATGCAGTTATCCAAATCATAATCTCTTAATGGTAGAATCCAGAGATAGAACTGGGTCAGATACATCTCGGAGGATGCCACCCAGGAAAGGAATGATAAATCTCCTTGCCTCATCACTGGGTTACTCAAATAATTTCTCCATAGTCACATGCCATTTGAGAGTGTCTGGTAGCAAAGGAGATGATTATGGAATATTGAGTAAATCATCGAATGTAAATCAAAATGGATCTTTTAAATTATTAAGTCCTAATAGACTTAAAAGCAGATGGCCCCAAATATAGTTGTTTTATTATCTCACTATGCATAGGTATAAGTCTTATAAGAAAGATCAGAACAGTTAGAGACAAGATATGTTATTACATCTTTGTACATTTGGGTACAATATGAATAGACTTGTGACCCAGACACACACATACACCCTTCATAAAGATGAAGACTAATGCTCAGAGATAGGTAATTTAGGAAGAAAAATAATTTCCTTACTTGAGGTGTAACCCTCAGGGACCTTCGCCATCCTGGGAGTATATTGAACATGGCTATACAGAGTGATGCCATTTTTCTCTTTGGTTCATCTCATTTAGGCCCAGCCTAAAGCCTTGCCCCCCGGAATAAAAAAAAAAAAAATGCATAACCAGCAGGTTTATTACAAAGGCCTCAACACCCTACTGAGGACTACTCAGGGACTGGCAGAAATGTTTCTGTATCTCAGCCTACGGAGTACTTCTCCTAGGAGGGGTATTCCCATTCTATCATCTCCATCCTCTTCCTGGCTAGAGAAAAAAAACAAAAAACCAAAACCACACATAATAGTTGTTGTTCAAATTATAATGGAACAGAAGAGCACTTCTGGAATGGCGAAGGGCCTCCAAAAATCTTCACCATAAACCTAATGAGAACACATTCAAAAAAAGGTCAGAATCAACTTTTTCAAACCTCTGAACAATAACCATATGCTTGCAGCAGTCAACGAGCATTAAAGAAAAATGTCTGACTCTCCCAAGCTTGGCAGCATTTTAACATGCCCCATTCACGGTGTCTCGCTCTCCCCAGCTCTAATGCGTATACTCCTGAAAGCTCTCAAGTTCTAGAACAGCATGTATGTTCATACAGCAGCAGAGTAATGCCCTCTCCCCATAACTGTGTCACATTTTATTGCCTAGATGCCAAAGGAAGTTCTACCTGAGCCCAAAACCAATCAGTTGTAGTCTTTAATATTATTCCATCAGCTTTTACTCTTACCTTTCTATCCATAGGCTCTTGCCCAGATACCATGCAATTCCCTCTATAAAGCTTTTTTTAGCCTACAACTTACTCCTTAACAAAGCAGGCTATGTATCCCAGTTGCAAAAGTAAGAACCCCATTTAAATCAACGGATGCAAAACCATTCTGGGGCATGGCCACTTCATTGCACAATTCTAGTATTGTGAGTTATGGAGGCCCTTTCCAGGCATCGGCTATGATGCGTGTGGGGTGTCGTTGTACAAATACAACAGCAAGTCTGAGTTCTTTAATCTAAAATGTCTTGTTATATAAATATATATCCTTTTCTCTAGTAATTCATTTCTATTTTATTATTTTGAATGTATAATTATAACTATGTGCTAAGGATCGGACTAGGTTAGAAAAAAACACTAGAATAAAAAATAACACTAGTGTATTTCATAACCATTCAGTGCTGTTGTACACATGTGTAGTTTGATGTAAAAATTAGCCAAAAAGGGTCTCATGGACAAAGCAGTTAGACAAGAATTACAGAATTTGAAGGGGTCTCTGAGTACTTTAGGCCAGGTTCTCAACTGTGAAACTACTGACATTTTGCGATGGATAATGCTTTCTTCTATTGTAGGATGCTTAGCATTTCCAGCCTCTCCCCACTAGGTGCTAATAGCTTCCCCACCCAGGTTGTTGGTTACGACAACCAAAATGTTTCTTTCAGGGGAGAGGGCAGTAATTCTTCTCCCCCACCAACTGAGAATCGCTTTTTAGTATAACCTTTTTTTGTTTAGAAGGGTAATTGAAGCTTAGTGATTTCAAGAGTTGATTTTGGTGACATACAAGTCAAAGCAAAATCTCATTAGAGGACTTTTGTGACTTCTTCTTCAGTGTTCCTCTTGATATCACCCTCAATAAAGACAGTGAAGACGTAGTGGACCTTAACATACTGAAATCTTACTAATATTATGATGCAACTGAACTAGTGACAGGTATATAGATCAATATATATCAAATCTTTGCCTAACTTCCTCTTTTTATTGCTTTTGATACAATGTCTGAAACAAGGTAGTGTTACAGACAATAGAAAAAAACAGATTCAGTGTGTTCTTCTAGGTTAAACTCTATAACATTGTCTGCAATGCTGACTAGAATTTCTGAACTTTTTTAAATGGGAGAGAGGTAAGATTTATAAAAGATATATTGCTAAGTAATCTAAGGAAAACCATGAGATTACAGCTGAATGGTGACTTTTAGAAGGTGTAATTCTGTGGCATTTCCCCTTTTCTACTTATATGTTGGGTCAAGTGAATAGATGAATTTATTCCATTTTCCGTTCTCATTACAGGTTTTGTCAGGAAAAGTGAGTTATCACAGAATTTTACTGTGTGATACATTTGGTGAATTATAGCAGTGAGCAGAAGATGGTTAACCTCTCTTATAATTGTATATCTTGAGTGACTATTCTGCCCTTTCCAAGTGCTTCTGGAATAAAAATTTACCTCTTAATCTCTATATAAATTTCAGATGGTAATGCTTAAATGAAACTCTTGAAAGGGTTAAGGGTATCTCTCTGATGAAGAAAAGTTTCTACTAATAAGCTGATTTCAAACAAAAGCAAGTTCCCAACAGGATTTGTTATGTGACGGATGTAAAAAAGTATTTCAAATCTCCTGAAATAACATTTGATGTAGGACATGTCTTAGCTGTGCAAAACATTGTGCTGGTTTTCAGAAATGAGAATGCTTATAATGTGTAATTCACCTGACTGATTTCCCACTTGCCCTAAAGGTTTGTTTACTGTTGACTCTCTCAAAGGATCACCATAAAAACTTGTAAAACACCTACATTTATTTTATTAACATCAAATGCAGTAAGAGAGAGCACCACCTTTAGAGGTTCTTAGTTGTGTCTCAGAGGGGGGAGATCAGAAGAAGTTATGATTTTTGACTTGGGATGTGTAATTTTTAGGTGGGTCTTGCAAAGAGAGTAAAAAGTTGAGATAGTTGAGAATTTATGACATAAATTCTGGCTTTGAAATGGTGGATACAGTAATGTCTTGATACAAATTTGATAAGCAAGTTGTTAGCCTTCATACAAAACTATTTTAGTTGGGTCATAGTCTTACCCTCTAGCAGTAAGTATTTCCTGGAGCAAATAATTTTGTTATTTTGCTCATTCTCAGTATTGTTAACTGTATGCCTGGCCCCATTATTGTTTAACATACAAACAGGAAAATATGCCTGATTCCAATAAGACAAGGAAGGAAAATTATGTCCATTTCTGTTCCAAAGGTCAATTTAAATTCACAGTTACTATTAAGGCACTACATGAAATACAGAGATTAATATTAAAAACAGAGCATCCTGGGCAAGACAAAAGACTCAAAGAACCCCACATAAGAATTCTCTAACCCTGTGTTTATTGGGAATATAGGGTGGAATTTTTTTCTCAAATCTTTCACTTGCCAGTAAGTTATTATACGCTCACTATATTAAAGATCCTAAGCAAGGAGCTATAGAGATATAATGTGAACAATACATTGGCCCCTGCCAATCAAGCAAAAGTTATATTATCTTTCTCTGACTTATTGATTGGAGAATTGGGATCCTTATTAACCAAGAAAGCAATAAAGGTATACATAGTGTAATCACTTTGGGCAAAGTTCTGGGCTATAGAATATGGAAACTAAAGAAGTGTAAGATGTGGCTTTTACCCTCAAGAAGTTCACAACCTAATGGAAGAGAGTAAATTTGTAAAGAATGATTTTTTTTAAGCTAAAAATTGCCAAATTGCATGATACAGTTAAAGGATCAAGCAATGTAGTAAGCTGTGCCAGTCATGTGAAGTAAGAGAAGGCAGAGAAGGATATTCTTATGAAGTTCAATAGAACTTCCAAGGAGAAGATAAGGCTTTTTGCATGGATCAAATTTAATCCTTTGATCAGTGTATGAACTGAGAATTTCTCTGTAAGCATTTATTTCAACCTGTTTTTAAACACACAGGTGAAAGATTTAGGAAAAAATATTTGAGTTGCATTTTTTGCAGAGCCAAAACTAGCTTGAAAACTGATGTAATTAGTTAAAACTATTGAGCACACACAGAACTTTAATAGCTTCTGTAAGAGCTACAGATCTATGAGAAAGGGACCTTAGATTTTCAGAAATTCTGCTACAGAATCAGAATTAAAACAATAATAAGAGTTTAAGATCTGAGGAGAGGAGCCTAAAATACAGTCATAGGTGAGAAAATGGATCCCACAGTACTGGCAACCTGTTCAAGTATAAGATTCTCTGTTTCCTTCATATTTTATGCTTTTGACATGTAAATGTTAGAAAATAAATACTCTTGATGAAGGAATAGGAATTCAGAGAACAAAGACTTTATCCATTTATTCTAAATGATGGATTTAGTTCCTATGCTTAGACATAGCCTGAGTTTATGCCCATGATTCATTTGGACTCTAACTTGTGCATGATCAAGGTTTATGGAAATATAAGAGCTCGTCACATGCAGCAAAGCAGTCTTAATTGTGACAATCCTACAGCACCTCATTAAGTAGCTCAAATGTCCTAGGAGATAGATCTGTTTTTTAATTGCTTATCAATAGTAAAGCCATAGGAGCTAACTTTAAGCATACATACAAGAAAGATATCACAAACTTATCTCATGTTATTACAGAATCCTTAAAAGAAAATTTCAAAAGAGAATTAAATTGAATCCACTTAATTTTACAGAGTCATATAAATTATAAGCTGTATAGGCAGAAGCAATATAGTGGTAGAGGACATGTGATCACAAAAGGGTGAATCTTTGAAAAGGAGAATGTTTGGGAGTGGATTTCGCTGTGATTTACCTTTGACTCTGTGTTGCTCAGCAACATCTCTAAGCAGCAAACACATGGTGGAAGTGAGTGAAGAAGGAGCTCCTGTCTGAATATTGTATGATAAAAGCCACATTACTTCAGATTCAGTTCAGCTGTTCAGGGCCTAACTGGTATTTTCTCATGTTCCCTAATTCACTAGGATTTTTATCTGTGATCCTTTATACTCTAAACTCAGTATAGCCTTTTTTACAACCTTTGATTTCTATCAAAACTGACCTTTCTGGGGCGCCTGGGTGGCTCAGTTGGTTGAGCGACTGCCTTCGGCTCAGGTCATGATCCCGGAGTCCCAGGTTCGAGTCCCACATCAGGCTCCCAGCTCCACGGGGAGTCTGCTTCTCCCTCTGACCTTCTCCCCTCTCATTCTCTCTTTCTCTCTCTCTCAAATAAATAAAGTCTTTAAAAATTTTTTTTTAAAAAACTGACCTTTCCTAAGTTTTAGACCATATTAATGGATTTTAAAGCAACAGCTAGGAGCCTGATTAACTAATTCATCTAGATGTTTTAAACTTTAAATGAAAGTGAGCTGTATCATAATCTACCACTTTACTGTCTTAAGTTACACATTGTATGTGAATCGATGTCTTAAGGAATTAATGACTTAATTTAGAAGTGACAAATCCATGGTGGAGAGTTGAGAGCAATGGCATGTGGAGGTTAGCACTGTTAAATCCTCATGCAGGACTTCTAACCACTTCTAACCAGAGTCAGATGCAAGTCTAGTGTCTGCCCACAGGCAAAGGTCAGGGATGACTTTGCATACACAGGGTCTCCTGTTTCCTGCGGTCCATCTCAGCTCTACAGACCCCCGTAGAGCAAACTTTACCCATTAGTGTTTGTTTCCTGCTATGAGCCCCTTACCTGTCTTTCAAGAGTACAAAGGAGAAAGGAGGAAGGAAAGGAAGAAAATGTTGAAAACAGCTGCCTTTCAACTGTTCTACCGATGTCTCTGGTTCTATAAATAAGTTGTGATAGGCACTATTGAGTACAATCGTGAAGAATCTCTCACCTTCTGTTTCTGTTTTGTTACCGTTGTTGTTGCTGTTATTTTATATTGCCAAAACACATTACTGTCCAATGTCCTATTCTGTAATACTAAGATTCTAAGACAATTTATAGGCAAAATTAGGATTTTTACATCTGCTTCTAGCTTAATGTCAAGATTAAACAAGATCCTATATTAGAAAGTAAATTATAAGTGATAAGCACATCACAAATGTTAAGTATCCAGTGGCTCTGCAGAGGCAGGAAAGAGAATGACCTCAAATGGTCTGGGACATCTGAGTAATAGTCTCATTTTTGCTGGATGTTTGGCATTATTTGGGTAAAATAATGGAATCAGTTGAACAAAATTAGGCAAAGTTGTTTTTTTGTGGGGGGTTTTTGGTGGGTTTTTCTTTGTTTTTTGGAGTTTGGGGGGGTTCGTCATTATCATTACCATTTAGTTCATGAATTCATTTATTTTTTTAATTGCCTCACTCATGACTGCCTCTTATATGTACACTACTGTGAGAGACAATGTAGAGGATATAAAAGAATACGACTTCTGGTTCCTGACTTGTGAAGATTAGACAGTAGTTGGAGAAACGACGCATATAACAGTGACATGACATGGTAGGAGAGAGAATGCCTAATGAGCTGTCAAGATGGTAATTTAAGAAGTGGATGACATCATTGGGTATGGGAGCAAGGAGTTAAGGAAGCCTCCTAGACAAAGTGGGACTTGCAACCAGGAAGAAAGAATAGGTAGGGACCTGAACCTCTCTGTCAAAGAAACAAACTTTAATTGATCTCCTATGAAGGCCAAAGGAAAACCAAAGGGTAAGTTGGAGTCTTATACACCTGACTTCTATGGACATTTTTACTTTCCATTCATCCATTCTCAATTATCTGCCCCAGCCTTTGAAATCACTCCATCTTCTAGGAATATCTTTGCCAGTGATTCTGCTTGACTTGTAAAGGGAATTCATGCGTAAAGGCTATTAACACATTCATCATCAAATGAGGTCTGCCACCAGATTTATGTCCAGACCAACCTTACTCTTTACAATACAATCCATTAACTGTGCATAAACATGTTCAAGCAATTTAGATAATGTGGGTAATGGTAAAACTGAGTGATAGCCATGCCCCAGGGTAAAATGATTCAAAACTGGTGGCATTTTAAATTTCCTGGCCAGATGTTAACTGATTGTTTTGATAGCAAATGAAACAGAGAGAGGTAAAAGGGGGAGCACTCCAAAGAATTATCATTACCAGTTATCTTTCTTCCCTAGATATCCCTGCGTGGCCCCAAAATGGTTTTATTCACATTTTATTCACCTTTTTACTTTATTCATACACACACACACACACACACACACACACACACAGTGTTTTTGCTTAAATACAAATTTGACTCCGTAGAATATTTTAGAACTGGGAGGAAAGTGTACTTGGGCCTTCGTTTTAGAATACTTAGCATGAAAACTATGTAGCAGTATATTTCAAAGGAAACTTGGCATTTATTTTATACAGCCCTAGTTATATAGATGAGAAAATCGAGGTCCACGGGGGTTAAATGGTTTACCCCAGGTTACATCATTATTGGCTGTTGAGCTAAGAACCCGAGTATATTTCATGCCTCCCTAGAATTTCCTAGCTTATTATCCTGGGTTAGGTTAGAGTTAGATAACTCAGAGACATTACCCTGTTAGGTTTATATGAGGTAATTCCCTGATGATATATTCCTATGATTCCCTGTATAATTTAAAGAGTTCTGTGTTGAAGAGGGTTTTTCTTGTTTTTCTTCTTGACAAAGCCCACTCTCAAAAATAATTTGGTGCTTCAGTAGTACTAATATCAATATTAATAATTGTATTGGGTGCTTACCACATGTCACACACATGAACACTTAACATACATCATCTCAGTTAATCCCCACAGTTAGCCTGAGAAATACTATGCGTCCTCTTTTACCCATGGGACACCTGAGGCTCAAAAGAGTTATAATGTGCCTTAGGTCTTATGGCTGGTAAGTGGGGGTGTAAGGATTTGAATTCGGGTAGTCTAACAAACTATCTTTAGATGCACCGGGAAATGCACTAAATCAGGAATCATCCCTCTGGTTTCTCATAATTCTATTTCATAATTACAAAAGGATAGGAGGCCTGGAAATAGTGATCTACATACTTACAGGTTTATCTTAGAAAAATCACAATAATCAGTGCTTTTGTTTTTCTTAAGATTAGGTCAGTGGGGGTGCCTGGGTGGCTCAGTTGTTAAGCTTCTGCCTTCAGCTTAGGTCATGATCCCAGGATCCTGGGATCAAGGCCTGCATCAGGCTCTCTGCTCAGAGAGGAGCATGCCTCTCCCTTTCCACTCTCCCTGCTTATGTTCCCCCTCTTGCTATCTCTCCCTCTCTCTGTCAAATAAATAAAATCTTAAAAAAAAAAAAAAAGTCAACATTTGCAAGCACCAAAATAGTTGTTTCAATCAAGTTTTTCAAATTACTAGTTCCTAAAATGGAATGATCTAATAACGTCTTTAGAACTATACTTTGAAACTATTTATCCCTATTTAACAAAACTTTACAAACTGCTTCTGTGAACAATAAGCAGTTCAGCCTAATAGATGAAAGCACTCTGTGGCCACATAACCTGTTTGAATTTTGGCTCAGTCACTTTCTGTCTTTATGACCTGGGCTAATTCTTTAGTATGTATGTCATCCATTTTCTCAACTGTTAATAAAATGGTTATAATAAAAATTCTTACCTCACAAGACTGTTGTAAGGAATAAATACATAAACAAATATGCAGAAACTTATCAAAGGATAAGTACTGTATAAATGTTTGCTATAGTATTATTCTATGCTAAGTGCAGGTTCTAATCGCAGTTTCTAATTGCTGCTACTTAGACCTGTGAATATAAGAAGATCTTTATGTGATAAGATATATACTTGTTTAACTTAAACTGAAAAAGACCTCTCAGGCTTCACATTCCTGGACATGTAATGCTACTGTAACACTTTTAAAACCATAGGACTTGTTATAGATTGGATTTTCTAGGAAATAGACTCTGAGATGAAACTTTAGTATGTATAATGTTTATTAAAGAGTACTCCTGGGCTCCCATACCTGTGAAAGGGAAGAGAAGAAAGGAGAAGGGAACAAAGGAGAAATTTGTGTTGCAATAAATTCCCAAGGACAGTTGCAGCCAACTCCATTTGAGAGAGAATTGTCGTCTTGGATTGTCCTCAATTGTGTCAAGATGGCCAGGCCTTTTTATTTCAGCATGGGTTCAGACTTTTTATCACCCTGGAATCACACTGGAATGGCACTTGGGCTAGGCAGTTTGGAGAAAGCCAATTCCCAAAGGAGCTAATAGGGAAAACTATCCAGTGAGCACCATGCTTCTAGAATCTAGGCAATAATGTCTTCATTGTAGGGGGACTTAAGTGGAACATCACAGTGTCTATGATAAAACTTGATAAATTCATGAAAAAATAGGTTTTTAAATCCGGCAGCCTGATAACATGTTTAGTTATCTATCTTACCTAGGTTCTGCTGACTGACTACCCAGGACATTCATCACTCTGTTAAATCCTAATGCTCATTTCCTTTGTTTTTATAAAATATTTGTATATATGCATATATACATATGTGTATGTATATTATATATATAATGTGTATATTATATATAAAAATGTTTACATAAATAAATATGTATATTATATATATAAATAATATGCGTACATATAATGACTTGCTTCTTGGAACCCTAAAAATTATAATATTTCAGACTATAATTATTATTCCCCAACGGCCTACATAGAGCATAGTTATTAAATTATTTCAGCTATCTGTCCAAAGAAAAAAAGGAAGTAAAAGTTAAATTTCTTTGATAAAAATATATGTATTTTTAAAGATCAGAAATTGTGGTTCTATAAACTGGAAATTGGAAAAATAACAGGTGTTGTGGAGCAAAACAATTTCTCTACCCTTTTAAATTCTGGCTGGTATAAGAATCAAATTGAAATGAGACAGGTGAACAGGAGAAAAATAAAATTTAATGACTTGCATACCTCCTGTATACATGAGAGAGACACAAGAAAACTGAGTAACTCCCCCATATAATTGAAGACATCACTGTAAATGCCATCCTCACCCAAAGACAGAAGATGATGTTGAGAGTGTGGAGTCAGTTATGAGAAGTTACCAAAAGTAGCCAGTTATGAGAAGTTACCAAAAGTAGCACAGTAAATCCATGCCTTCTCCATTGATAAGGGTTTCTAGCGATTGAGTTATCTCACTTTTTCTGGTAGAGCAAGAGAGGTATTTTAACTAATGGAAATTTCTCTTATAAATGTTTCTTACAAAAGGGTAACTTCTACTAGGTTTTCAGAACTTCTCTTGGACCTGCAAATAATATGTCAAAGATGCATATCTTCGTGGTAAAATTTGCTCCCCTATGCAGGTTTGACCATCTAGATTGGGGTGCATTCTGTTTATTAAAAGAATTACCCACAATTTATTTAGAACAGAAAATATCTTTAAGGACAATTTGCTACTTTTTTTCCTTTTAACTTAAAACTACTTCCTACGGAGTCTGATAGAATACAGAAAAACAGTTTATGGCTATTAATGGAATTTTTCCAAACTCAAAGGAAAACTCAAGCTCAACTCAAAGGAAAAGTTTCAACATTTACATTTGAGTATGATGTTTGTTCTGGATTTTTTCTAGTTACTTCATATGAGTTTGAAAAAATTCCCATTTTTTACTCCTAGTTTGCTAAGTATTTTAATATGAATAAATATTTTATAGAATATCATTCCTCTACTGAGGTGATTGTGTATATTTTCTCCTTCTGTTGATGAAGTGAATTACATTATTTCACTTTTTAAAATATTTTTAATTCCTAGAATAAACTCAACTTGTGATGTATATTGCCTTTTTTATATTGAAGGATTTAGTTTGCTAATATTTAATTTAGGATTTTGTCAATGTGTTTGTAAGATTGGTCTGTAATTTTCCACGGTTGTAACTCCCATGCTAGACTTTATTATCAAAGCTGACACCATACTAAGCTGGAAGAATTTATATAAGATTATTTTTTCCCTAAATATGTGGTAAAATTCATGGTGAAATTTACCATTTCTTTTGGTAAAGTTTCTTAGTTATGGAAACATCTTTAATCATTATAAGACTATTCTAATTTTTTTTCTTTGTCAGTTTTAAGTATTTTTTTGGAATTCGTCAATTTGAAATAAATTATCAGAGTTAGTATCTTCACCGTCATTTTTTCAGCCTCTAATATAGGAGGTGACCACCTTTTTTTATACCTTTACACCTTTTATACCACATTTTTTCCCCCTGATTTTGCTTATTTTCCATTTTCTCTTTCTCCTTGTTCAGTCTGTCTAGGAGTTATTTTAACTTTATTAGTTTTTTTCAGGGTTTTTTTTTTTTTTTAGCTTTTTAAAAATTAGATTAATGTATGCTCTTATGCTTGTTTTCTTCTTAGTATCTACTGTGTCTTTGAGTTTAATTTCTTATTATTTTGCTTAATTCTTAAGATTGATATTTACCTTTTTAATATTTAGACTTTATTTCTCATATATGCATAAAAAAGAAAAAAGCCTTGAATTTCCCTTGAAACACAGCTTTAGCTATAATCCCCAAGTTTTAAACATTGTTTCTTCATAATTAATTTCAAAGTATTTTCTTATTTCTACAGTGATTTCTTCTTTGATGCATTAGTTTAGTTTTTTTTTTTTTTATTCAAGTCTAGTTGACATACAGTGTTGTGTTAGCTTCAGGAGTACAGCACAGTGATTTGAAAATTCTACACATTACTCAGTATTCACCATGACAAGTGTAGTAACCATCCGTTATCATACAATGTTATTACAGTATTTTGACTATATTCTCTATGCTGCAATTTTCATCTCCATTACTTATTTATTTTATAACTGGATTTTTTTTTCTCCTCTTAATCCTCTTCACCTATTTCACCTATCCCTCCACCAACCTCCCCTCTGGCAGCTACCAATTTGTTCTCTCCATTTATAAGTCTTTTTCTGTTATTCTGTTGTTTTATTCATTTGCTTTGTTTTTTAGATTCCACATATAAATGAAATCATATGGTATTTATCTTATTTCACTTAGCGTAATACCCTGTAAGTCTATCCATATTTTCCCAAATGGAAAAATCTCACTCTTTTTTATGGCCAACCAATATTCCTCTGTGCGTGTTTGTGTGTGTGTGTGTGTGTGTGTGTGAGAGAGAGAGAGAGAGGGAGAAATGAAGGGATCACATCTTCATCCATTCATCTATCAGTAGACACTTGGGTAGCTTCCATATCTTGGCTATTGTAAATAATGTTGCAATATTCATAGAGGTGCATATATCTTTTTGAATTAATGTTTTTATTTTCTTTAGGTAAATACCTGGTAGTGGAATTACTGGATCACATGGTATTTATAGTTTTAATTTTTTGAGGAATCTCCAGACCATTTACCACAGTGGTTGTATCAATTTACATTCCCATTAACAGTATGCAAGTGTTTCCTTTTTTCCACATCCACACCAAAATTTGTTATTTCTTATCTTTTTGATATTTGTCATTCTGAGTGGTGTGAGGTGATACCTTACTGTGGTTTTAATTTGCATTTTCTTGATAACGAATGATGTTGAGCATTTTTCATGTGTCTGTTGGCCATCTGAATGTCATCTTTGGGAAAATGTTCAGGTTCTCTTCTCATTTTAATCAGATTATTTTTGGTGTTGTAGGAGGTCTTTATATACTTTGCATATTAACCCCTTATTAGATGTATCTTCTCCCATTTAGTAGGTTGCCTTTTTGTTCTGTTGGTGGATTTCTTTGCTGGGCAGAAGCTTTTTATTTTGGTGTGGTTCAGGCCTTGGTTATTTATATATTTATTAATATCTAAATATAAAAATATCCTTCTATTTTTAAATGATTTTTAAGCTTAATTCCACTATTGTGGAATACTCCATGATTTCTGTTCTTTGGAATTTGAAGCTTTCCTAATGCAATTACATGGTCAATACTTAAAATTGTTTCATGTGCATATCAAAAGAATATTTATATTACAGTTACTGGGTATATTCTGTAAATAGGTCAAGTTTGCCAACAATGCAACTTAAATGTATATTTCTACTGAAATTTTTGTCAGTTTTATCTGTCAAGTTAAGTCAATTTTGTCATATGTTTGAGCTTATGTTATTAGGATTATCTGCATTTGGAATTATATTTTTCTGATGCTGGGAACTTTTCTTTGGATTTTTGAAGTGTACCCCTTTAATTTTCAACTTTGTCTTATTTCTTGAATATGTTAGTCATGGTTGTATAAAAGTCCATGCTGGTAACTGTATTGGCTGGATCCAATGTTGTTCTGTTTATAATACCCATTGTTTTATCATCTGCTTAATTTTTAAGACCTGGATATTATATGAAATATTTTAGAACTAGCATAAATCCTAGTATGTTAATATTTTCCTTTCAACCAAAATTTATGTTTATTTTTGGGGGGGCAGTGGCTAAGGACAATTTAAATCTGGGGTAAACAATCTATTTTCAGTGTTTGAGATTATTTGAATTTGGATTTAACCTTTGCAAGACCCCATTAATTTCTTGCTCGTTCCTATGATGGAACCTTCCGTGGTCCCAATTCAGGGCACATGGATTTATTAGGACCAAATGTTAGTGGATCCAGGACTCCCAATATTTATCCTCCTATTGCCCAGAAGATCTGAACTTTTTTTGTTAGTTTCTGAGACTCTCACCTACATTTTTTAGAATTAGGATGACCTTCATAGAAGGGAAAAGTGATACCAGGTTCTGTGCTGACTACTCTGGATTTTCATATTTTCCAAATCTGTACTGTCTTTGTAGCTCTGATTCCTTCCAGTCCATGCTTTGATTTTTTTCCTTTTGTTTGGGGTGTGTGGGTGTGTGACTCCCAGAAAGTTTTATCCAAAGTTCTTATACCACTATTAGTAGAAATAGAATAGAAATAGAATACCAGTAGTTATTTTATTGTAATCCAGAGTGTTTATTTTTATTCCTATTATTCATAGGATACATTAATGCTCAATTTGTACTTTAGATGTGCTCTTATATGAATATATATGCATATATAAATATACATATATTTATAATATATATATATATAAAATACAGAGACTTTATAGTTATTGTAATTGATTTAGAGTATATATAAAAAAGTCACAATTCTGGTAAAATTTCTATTCTCCTGAAGAGGGAAGTATATCAGATAGGATAACCCTAAATGACCTTTGGTTTTATATAATCCCCTCCACTTTGCATGAATATGATGAAATCTCACTTCTGTGATTATGACACATAATTTGAAGAAGGGAAGATTTTCCAGGGGGGCTCAATCTATCACATAAACTCTTTGAAAGCAGAGTTTTTTCCAGCTGGTGGCAGAAGGAAGGGAAGTCAAAGACATTGTCAGCCTTGATGCTTTTAGGATGGAGATGGCTATAAGAGAAGGAATGTGGGCAGAACACCTCTAGGCCGATAACCACCAAGGAAACAAAGACCTCTGATCTGTAGACTTCAAAGAACTAAATTCTACCAATAAGCTGAGTGAGTTAAAAATAGTCTCTTTCCCCTGAGCATCTATGTGAGTCTAGCCCACTTGATATCTTTATTTTGGCCTTGTGAGATCTTAAGTTGTGAACCTTGGTTAGTCATCTCAGATGAATGACTTACAGAACTGTGAGATAATGAATGGGTGGTTTTTTTTTGTTGTTTGTTTGTTTTTTATGAATGGGTGTTTTTTTAAGCCATTAAGTGTGTGATAATTTGTTATACAGCAAACAAAATAACGCAGCGTACATCTGATAGTTATCACATAGACAAGAGATCGGGAATCTTTGTGGAAGATTCTCAAAGGATGTTGACTTAGCCACTGCTAATTATCAAAGAGACCATGGTGATTATCTGCTTCATTCTTCATCATTCTCAATGCATTCATCCCTCTTTTTCAAATATCATATTGGGATTATCCTAGTCAAGCTTACCAATAACTTTTTTGTTGTCTAATCTGATGGACTGTCTTCATTTAGTATTTTATTTGACCTCTTCACACTATTGAAAAGGTGAACTACTGCCTAGGCTCTAATCTCTTTTAGCCTTTAATTTTTACCGTCCCATGGAGTTTTATCTTCAACTCTTTTTTTTCTAAATAAACATCTCAGCAATCTCTTCCATTCTCAAAGTTCCAATGGTCTTCAATATGCTAATGATACTATATCTATATTATCAAAATTTTTTTACTACTTACATATAGGATATATAATCTTGTATATCCAGCTTCTCAATTTTTGTATCCTATAGGTTTCTCAAATTCAAGGCATTAAAAATCGAACTCCTCATCTTCCTGCAAACATTCTTATGTTTTTGTGGCAATTAATGACAGCAATGTGCACTAAGTTGCCCTATACAAAAACCTTAATATTAGCCTTAATTACCTCACCAGCCTTCTATACAACTAATAATCACGTATTTTCAAATGGCTTTTAACATGTATGGCACTGTTTTAGTTATCGGTTACATTCTGCATTAATAGTTCTTAAACCATTCTAGTCCTCTGTTGCAAGTAACATATATCCTCTTCTAAGAATATTTTTATCTCTTTTCTTTACCAGAGTAACTCGAATTGTCTTTCAGATACTATCGTTTACATCACTTCCTTTGGGAAACTTAAGCGGTGTTCTGAGACCTCTCCTGGGCTGAGAGACCCTGTTTCATCACTGTCTCTGTGATCATTGCTACAAACCTCAACAATTTTCTGATATCCAGGTCTCAGTTATATAACTGCCAAAGTTCTATAGAAATAGGTCACAATGACTTTCTAAACTGGGAAACCCCTGAGTTTGCTTGTTTTATTCCAATGTCACTGAGGCCAGTAAAATGATAAATGAACAGGGTTGTGCTTTAAATCTGGAGCTCTAAACGTGTGTGTGTGTATTTCTACTTTAGTTCTTTTCCTTTGTGACTCTGTGTCTGAGTTCTATGCACCAAGTTTTCAGACAGGTAGTCATGCCCTGGAAGGGATCTTAGCCAGAGCACCAAAGAGCTTCATAAAACTTTATCTGATAATCTCAAAATTATTATCCTGAAATTAATATTTTATTGCTTCCTTTTGGTGTCTTACTAGTGGAGACACAGGAGAAGTCCACAGAAGATTTTTGAAAGGCAGAAATGATAGATTTTAAAGTTCATGGGTTTTAGGCATTACTCATTAATATAAGAAGTCTTCATGGATGGTGATTTTAGTTGAACATGTTGTCCCTTTCTCATTCTCTCCTATAATTCAAGTATGGTGTCTCTCTTTGGAGCTCCTATAGCACTACGCTTACCCCTACTGTGGAACTCATTACACTCTATGTGATTGCCTGTTTACTGCCTTGACAAGAAGTCAATAGCTATTTGATAACAAGATACTTAACATTATTCCCCATTATATCCCTAATGCTTAGAATGATATCTACTATACAGTAGTCACTAGGTAAATATGGTGAATTTAACTGATTCCAACAAAAACATGGTATTAAAAACATCACTGGCTTACAGATGGATGGAGACCTGATAAATTCACTGAACTTCCTTCCTTGGGCCTGGGTTTTCTATAACTTAGAATGATATTAGAAGAGATTATCTCCAAGTTTTCTTTCCACTCTAACAGATTATAATTCTAAGAGACTGAAGTCACCGGGACCTGATCATCTTCATTTCTTAAGTATCTTTTCTTTTAGATGACTTCATTCCTAAATAGTCATTCTTCATGCTTGCACAAAGGTTGCCAATAGTACATCTCAAGGACTATACAAGCAGGAAAGAGATTTTCTTTTTCCTAATAGCTTGAATGAAAGTCTTACACCTGATTCTCATTGACCTGAAAAATGTGGTCCTATTCCCATCATCACTGTTGTGAGAGCAGATATAATTCACTAATTGATTTAGGCCTAAGTGTGTACTCACATCTGGGTTGGGAGCTTGAGTCAGCCCCATTTAAACCATATAAGTGTTTAAATAAGATAAGAAGAATTTGATGTTGTTAACCTAGGTAAGGAGAAAGCATGGTGAGTATTCAAAAAACAATTCAAAAGTACCCACTACAATGAATGAATGACCAAATATTAACACTAAGTACTCCAAACATATTAAGTAAAAATTTAGCATCTGAAGAGAAAACATTCCCTCTTAATATATGTCCTTTGGAAACTTAGGTTAAAAAGAATATGGATCCTACCCATTATTGTAATTTGTATTTTCAAGTTGTATCTTATTTGACATACATCTGTTATTGGTACATGTCATTAAAAATGTTTATACTTCTTTACATCTATCCTAGCTTAAGGCCAACGCTGGACATTCACCATATGCTAACTACGTGTGCATTGACTTCTTTATTGATTAAGCTACTAAGTGATTTGGTGGAAAGTTAGCTTTGCCTTAGCAGAAACTATCAGGACCGAGTATTTTCTTTATCAAGCTGTATACATTTCTTAAGTGAGGAATTGAAATTTTATCTCAGCTTGAGGTAGGAAGGTGAAGTAAATGAGTTTTCTCTTAAAGTTCCAGCTCTGCCTATATGTTTGATAAACATCTTTATAAGACTTCTAGTCACTCCAACTCCTATAATATAGATGTACATAAATTAATTTTTATACAGAGTTATTTTCAATAAAACGATGGTTTGAGGGAAATAAAATATTTTCTGTCAGTAATTTATATTTGCATCTTCAATTTCAGCCTCTTTCTGACTAGGTAATTTATACACTTTTGTTAGAGGATGACAGACATCGATAATAAGAGACCCAGGGCGATTTTATTTCCTAGACAATTTGATAACATCCCTGTACCCTTTCCACCAGATGGAAACTAAGTTAAGTTGTGGGTGTGATATATATTAATGGATCAATGAAAGCAAATAAAATTAACAAATGACAGTCAGACGTGCATCACAGCAGAAGGTGAATCTGGCAAAGATCCTGAAGGAATACTTTCCCCAGGAGGAAAATGTCATTAATAGACAAATTAGTTGCATATTATCCCAGAGCAAATAAATGCTTTTTTACCTCCTCAATTGATGGAAGTTACCTGGAACAATGGGGAAACACAGCAGAAATGAAATTGAGTAGGAATAAATGTGAAGCTCTGACTTGGTTTAAAAGCATCCATTATATGAATATAGGATGCAGAATATACAAGACTTAGGTGGCATGAGCTCTCTGACAAAGCTCTGGAAGTCTGAATGAAAACAGAGACTCAATGTGCCCTCATAGTAAAAATCAACTGCCTTAAAAGCTGGAGAATCTTAGGCTGAACTACTACAAATAAGGAGGTTGAGCTCTTTTACAATCATGGAAGCATTTACATATTTTACAATTTTAAAAGAGAAAATTAAAATCCATGAATGGAAAGGGAAAATAACTGACACAATCTAAATTAATATACTGAGTCCATTGGTGTTTTATAATAAAATTATTGAATGGTAGATATCAAAATATATAAAGAAGGTAAATTCTTAAAGGAAACTCAGGGTGTGCAAACCGAAATACAGTGTTTAAATTAGAATTTAGATTAGTCCTAAATTAGACTCTAATTTCGGGTTGCCAGGATATAAAGAGGAAAAATTATGGGTTATATATTTTTATTGTTACATGAAAGAAGCAAGCCATCAGGAGCAAGAAACTTTTTTTTTTATTTTTGTAGAAACTACATTTCCCCTAAATTTATCATATAGCTCTTTAGAGAAGGGAAATTAGAAAACAGCATTTTATCATTCCATAATTTAAAAACTGCACTCTTTCATTCAAGGAAACTGATGGTGTATTTAGTTTAGGCTTTATGAATGAGAACCTTTTATAATGCCAACTGAAGGCTGTTTTTTTTCCCCCTCCCAAGTTTAAGGTGAGCGAGGCATAGAGAGAAAAGAAAACATGTGTGAGTTTCTCTGATATGTCTATCATAATTATTTTGCTTGTTATTTGAAATTTTTTAAATGGGCTTTTCATCAGAGCATTTACAGAAACATGCCATTCACATCATTCATTTACTTACTCTCATTCCTTCCTCTCCCTGATCTAGCACATCAGCTGTTCCCTCTACTTCGGATCTTTATGTCCCAATTTCTGCTCCTCTCCAGCTCATAGATCAGCATTCAGGTGCTCCTAAGTAGGAATTCTGTGCAAATTTTATGGTGGAAATGCCAAATTTTGAAAGCTGAGTAGTAAAGGGCATGGGCTTTGCTGTCTGACAGATGTAGTTTTTACTCCCTCATTCTAGCACTGGGGCATATTGCTACCGTCATTAAAACACCATTGCCCCATTTGGGAATGACAATATCTGCTTCAGAATATTGTGAGTTAAAAGCAATATATGTCAAATGCTCACAGCGGTTCTTGGTATATAGTAAGTAGGGTTGCCAGAATTAGCAGATATAAAAAACAAAACAAAACAAAACCCAGGGGCGCCTGGGTGGCTCAGTCAGTTAAGCATCTTCCTTTGGCTCAGGTCATGATCTCAGGGTCCTGGGATCCAGCTCCACATCAGGCTCCCTGCTTAGAGAGGAAAGGCTGCTTCTCCCTTTCCCTCTGCCCCTTCCCCCCAACTCGTTCTCTCTCACTCAGTCTCTCTCTCAAATAAATAAAATCTTAAACAAAACAAAACAAAACAGAATGCCTGGTTAACCTTGAATTTCAGAGAAACAATATTTTCGTGTGTGTAAGTAGTTCCTGTGAAAATAAATGAAGACCAATGCATGAGAACAAGCAAAGTCTATATAGTCATAGCTAGGGAATCAGCCACTGTCACATGTGTTCTGGCAGAAATTCAAAGGCAGGCAAAGGAGTGAGAAAGGTTTATAGTTAAAAAAAAAAAAAAAGCCAAAAACAAACAAACAAACAGGTTTCAGGTATAACCTAAAGGAGGGAGGCTGTCGTTAAAATGCTGCAGGTATGCTAACTGGAAATGGGGACACCATGTAATTGGTTAGGAGTGTATGGTTTGCTTCTTTTGGGTGGTCCTAAATTCTAAGCAGGGACAAAAATGAGGGAAGCTTAATCAGTTATTTATCAAGCCCTGGCCATTTTGGGCCAGTGGATAAGAAAGAGTGTTTGGCTTCCTGGATTGTCACTGGAGATAGTGGTCTGACTTTTTATAAGTCTGATTTATAGCAGTCTGACTTCTTGGGCTGGTTATTGTAGAAAAGGCATTCGTTTCTTTGACAGGTTGCTGAATGTTATGGGTCAGAGTTCTATGTGTATTTAAATAATATTATATATAAAAATATGTATATATAAAAAAATCAGGCCCTGTCCATTCATATATTCAGCTTCTTAGCCCTGATATTGTTTGGTGCTGTGAATTCTATCTGGCAACACTAATATTAAGTACTTGCTAAGTAGTTGATGCTGTATAACTAATATTTCGTTGGTAATGACATGGCATATTAATCTTTCAGGAGCTCTTGCATTTTATAAGAAGACCAATGAAAACAGAACACTTTATTGTGACAAAGTGAGTCTCTCATGGTGTAATTCCAGACCATGAAATTTTCTTGAGACTTTTTAGGTCAATGAAGTCCTCAAGTAACGCTGGTATTAACCATCTGCTCATAAAGTCAACTGAGGCCAAAACAGAAGCTTTTTTAGGTGGAGGGAAATAGTTTAGATTAGTGAGGAAATGGGTGGTTCTCAAACAATCCCCATACCTCTCATTTCAACAAAGTACAGTATTCTCACTGCGTTTTTTTTTTCTTTCCTCACTCTCTCTAGCCTCTCTAATGTTTATTGATTCTGCTTCCTTTATCACTTTCCATTGATTGGTGGTGTCTATAGTTATGCATTAGGGGTATTGATTCGGAAGGAATGGCCCTCTAATGGGGGTCAGCTAAAGTCAGACGTGGAGCTTGGCCCCTTCTTGATTTTTGTTATTGGTTTATTGGGATTTTGCTCTTCTCATTTTCCAGTGTACAATAGATTGTTTGGGATGAAGGAAGATTTTTAACATGTTTCCTAGCTGGGCTTATTTCTGTCACGTTCGCGTCGCCCTGTCATTCTGGGCCGGGTGTTTTGATGCATGCTGCCGGGGCCCATCTGGCTTGGGCGGTTGTTGCCGGAAGTTGCTCTGCAAGCTGAGGTGTGCACTAACTCTGGCAAGCTCCTCCTTCTCAAGCGAGGGAAAGTTGTTATGCCAGTTTCAATAACATATGTGGCTGTTTCTGATGCTTGTTCTTTTTGGTTGTAAATAACAGCTGAAGCAAGCTATCTAATGCTTATTCAGAACCCATGGGCTTTAGGGTATCTAGAAGTTGAAACTTTTGGTTTTCAAATTCTGAGGCCTTCAGACAAAAAGATATTGGGAATTTAAAAAGATAACATGCTCTATAGGGAAAACTGAGCACTGTGAAGACAAAGAAGTTTTGGATCCAGACAGAGTTGTTTTAATACTTCATAATAACCCTGCCATTTAGTAGTTATGCGAACAGGGACAAGTCATGTGACCTCTCTGAATTTTAGTTTTCTCATACATGAAGTTGGTCATAATACCCAGTTGCTGTGGAAGATTTGAGGTAATATCCTAAAATATAACATTGAGTTTTGGTATCAGCATGTACCGATAATTATAATAGTAATTAGAAGATGAAGAAGGACTTCTAGAAGTTACTTTTTTTTAAAAAAAGTTACTTTTTAAAGGCTCCAGTCTTTCATATTCTCTAATAAAAAAATGCTATTGGAGAGTAAATTTTTGGAAGAACATTTCTAAAAGGGCTGGAAAAAAGTGGACAGGGCTATTCCCTAGAACCTTACTCTACCCTATACAGCAGAAATCAATGTCAGTTCTATGGAGTCAAAGAAAAAGGACAGTATTACATGAAACTGGCCTTTGATGAGCTTTTAATCTGCTTGTATAAAAGTCTCTAAAACATATAAAACAATGAGCAGTACAGTGGAATATATAATCAGGGATCAGATTGCATGAGCCACCTAGGACTTCTAGCACTTCAGAGAAGAAATTTGTCATCCTTAAGATGGTGAAGTTTTTATGTTGCCCTGACATCTATACTCACTTCTTCCATAACCCACCCTCACCCCCCCCCAAAAAAAAATTCATTCAAATGTTTTCCTTCCTAAATATACTTGGCAACATGCTTCACTTATTTTTCTGTGCAATGTTTCACTGCTGCTTATCTACATTTACCTAATATCTTTGGTACTATGTAGAGACAAACCTCAAGTGTGCAGTTTCTTAAAATGCCTAATTTTCATTAAAAGAATGTTTTTAAAGATGTAATTTAATAAAAAAATAGTCTTGCCCTAGTTTTATTTCACAGCTCAAACAAGGACTACAGAAAGACCATGATTTGCTCTAAATTATAGTATTTTCTTTTTTCACCTTCCTTTCATGGAGTTGTGTTCCCCTAATGTAGAGAATCTTGTTATTGGAAGTTTTTCAAATTCTTATTCAAATCAACTAACAGCTTTGAATAGCATTTCTACTCAAAGTAGTCCTCTGAACATATGCCAGTCCATGAACTGTGTATTAATAATAAATAATACAAAACTGGAAAGTATTTCAAAAATTTTAGAGCATTTTAACATTGCCATGGTATTCAAGGGCATAATGAATTGATCTGTTTCATTGAAGAGCATATAGACCATTTCAAATGTGGTTGAATTGACATGGTTATTTACATATAGCTTGAGCTACACAGGAGACCAGCACACTAGGACTGTGTACCTACCTGTGATAGCTGGAAAAAGAAAATAACAAAGTGAACCTTACCCACAGAAAGTTTGAAAAACACTGCATTAGTGAAGTTAGTGGGTCTATCTGAGATTTTTCTCTTGGTCCAGGCCTGTACTGCCTGCAACCACAGTGCATACCACTAAGAACAGCATTCTTGAGGTTCTTGATATTAGGGAAAGGCATGATTAAATCCTTCGCAAATGACAAAACATAAAAAGAAAAAAAAAAAGCTGTGAGGTACTGAACTTCTAACTCTGTCCCTTTTGAAGGATGTCATAGAGGATAATCTATCCTCTCAGAATAATTTGGTCATCTCAAAGTAGAGTGAACATTTTCAATGCCATCCCAATCAAAATTCCACCGGCATTTTTCAAAGGGCTGGAACAAACAATCCTAAAATTTGTTTGGAACCAGAAAAGGCCAGAATTGCTAAGGAAATGTTAAAAAAGAAAAACAAAGCTGGGGGCATCACATTGCCT